>OZ005741.1:74181882-75381882 GCA_963930735.1 Dioctria linearis | reverse complement strand
AGTAAATAACAATAACAGCGGTTTTCTACAAATAAAGCTGAAGAACAATCGGGCTAAGCGGCGAAAACTGGAAAATGAATATTTTCATCAAAGTTTTGAGAAGAGAATTTTTATTTATCCATTTATTGTTTTTCATTGCATTATCGTAAAAAAATCAATAAAGATTAAAATCGAACAAAGTCTTTTATCGGTCCTTATTTGTTTTAGATGCTACGTATACAGGTTGATTCATATGGAGAGCCTAATTTTCACAGGATAAAGGCAGGTGGAGGCTGGGGTGGGGTTTATAAGAATTTGTAGTGGATTTATATACATACTATTCATTAATTAATTTTATACCAACATTTTCAACCGTGCACCTGGTTTACAGACATACCCCCCAACTCTAAACACGTAAGGAAAAAGGTATTGGGAATAAGCTTTAACCGCAGCAGCTCATATCTTAAGCCATTACATCATAAGACAAAAAACAAAAATAAAATAATAATCATAAAATAATGTTGCTAGGAATGGGATGTCCAGAAAGGAAAGATTTTAATTCATACGCGTGTTTTTTTTTCCTAGCAAAAATATGAAAAACAAGTAAAAAGCTAATATTGGTCTAAGACCAATTCTTATGATACCCTCTAGATGAATGTCCGTATGAAATTTCGTATGGGTACCCATTTGAGCAATTTTGATTTTTGCAGTGATTTTTCGCATATATTTCTAGAACGGTTCGTCGGACAGAAAAAGTGATTATAACCAATTTTATAGGATTTCGTATTCTGAAAAAGTTTTTACTACAATAAAAATGTCTTGGACTGATCGTTTTCACAGTATACATAAAAAACCTAAATTTTTCTATGGCAACACCAAGAAGGGGTTGTCCGACTTAGTCCATTTTTAAAATTTTATTTGATAGTACAATGAAAACACCACGTACCAAATTTCAGCTCTCTACGTTGACGCGTTCTCCGGCTGTGTCCAAATATATAGTGAAAAACGAAAGTTTTGTATGGCAACCCCACGAAGGAGTTGCCCGATTTGTCTCTTTTTCGAACTTAATTTTACTTTTTTTCTAAGTCCGTGTACAAAATTTCAGCTCTCTAAGTAGACCCGTTCTCGAGTTATCGTGCGCGCAGACAGACGGACGGACGGACGGACGGACGGACGGACATGCAAAAATCAAAATAACTTTTATTATTATGCGTGGGTGTCCAATTCATTTTGCTCTACCATCATTATTTCGAGGTGTTACAAACGGAATGACAAACTTAGTATACCCAATAGATTTCATCTAGGGTATAAAAATGGAGGGATATCAACCGCTTAGAGGGTTTTTTCGCGGTCTCTTGGTATCCTGTCGTTAACCAACCAGTTAAACTGATTGGATGTCTTCTCAAACAGTTTAACTAACAACATTATGAGCATTAATTTAAAATTAAGATAACAAAAAAAGAACGCTGCATTTTGAGATATTCAAAAATAAAGGATATATTTATTATCCTTAATATATTTTCATCTAAAATTCATCCTTTTTATAATTTTCGCTGAAAAATTTAAGGTAGCTCCCAAACGATCTGGCAGTATGCCAGATACCTGCCCACTTTTGTGAGTAGATACGTGTAATCACGGTAGCAGATATGGACAGATATCTGACGACAACGTCTGGCACTCAAAAATGTCCAGATGTCTGCCGCACGTTTATTCAGCCACTTTTTCTGTCTGGCAAATTTTGGAACATCGTCTGCCAATCTGCCCAGTAAATTTTTGAATTGAACAGATATCTGTCCAGTTTACCTGTTAAAAAAAATAGTTTTGTGCACTTAGTGATAGGAGTATAGAGCAGACTGCAGACAAGGCTTGTATTGTATTATATAAATATATATTATTTTATATACCAGGAGTATACAGTATATAAATAGCATAAATATACAAGGATGCCAGGAGTCCACATGGGCCATTGGTGAAACAATGCGCTTGATCACCGAAATCCAACAACATAATCTTGTACAAAATGCACTATACACAATATACCGTTCTCTAGAAGTCATTTTTGAACAATGAACTTCACATTAGTTTATGTTGCCTTTGCCAGATGAAAACTAGCTGGTCGTGTAATCAATAAAGACAGACGCATGCCAGATAACTGACCGAAAACTATTTGACAACTTTGTGCAAGATGAAATCTGCCCGAATATCTATCTGCTACGTGTGTAATCAGTAGGACAGATATCTGCCCACAAAAATTGGCAGATTTCTGGCATTTCGCCAGATCGTTTGGGAACACCTATAGATAATTTTTTTCCTAAAAAAAAAACAAAAGGACCCATTTTATTTATGTACAAATTTTAATATTTTGTCAAAAATCAGGAGTATGATGCTCAATTTATTCAGAACTTTTGTTCGCCATGGTCTACATTACAACATAAAACTTTGAACATTGGTCATTAAGTAAATTGTTAACTTCCCAAATATTTCACCACAGAACAGTTGATCGACCGAATTTACGTGTATTTAAATTTAATCCAAATTTGCCTTTCATAACTGAAAAATGAATGAATTGTGATACATTCTGCTGGAATATTAGTAAATCGTTGAGCTTCTATGGTAGGCGATCAAAAATAATCATACCGATGAGACGAGACCGAAGAGTTAAATTTTTCTCAATTTTTAATGCATTTACAAATTCATTGAAATTATTTTCCATTAAAGGCCGATTCACACCGCCGCGATCGCGATTGTGATAACGATAGCGATAATCATAGCGATAAACTAGTGACACAATTCTTTTCACAGCAAGGCAATAGATCACACCCATAGTTACATGCATTTGGGAAAAATCTGAACATGGGACAAATTAAAGTTTCCCAGTTGTATTGGCTAGTATCGATTGTGAACATGCTACGATTATGTGTCAATTCAATGTGTACTAGCTTGACTTATACAGGCTTAACATATATTTGTTCAATTTGAAAATGTTTGTCTTACTGACCATCGTTGATATCGAATGTTAATTTTTTATACATCAAAGTTGAAAGATATGGAAAAAGTAGTGACCCAGATGTCTTAAATGTTTCGGTTATAGAGATGAAATTTGAATACGGTTTGCACCAGATTAATATCAAATTCGCAGCAATAAGAGCCTCAGAAAGATCAGTACAATACTTAAATTTACACAGCCTTATAAGTAGATAATTGAAAACGCGTTTGGAATTTAGGCGCAAAATGGAGATTTTTTGTCAATTCTACTGCAACACAGCCTGAAACAACTATTAAAATTGTTCAAGCCCCATACATTTTTTTTTTTTTTACAAACCTCGAATGAGAACGATAATTATTACACTCAACATTTAGAGCCCTCTTAATCAAAAATGGGGGGCTTGATAAATTTTTAAGATAATGGAAGAAGACCAACGGAAGAAATTTTCCAAATCCAACAACGTTTTTGTACTTGCACTATAACCTCACTTCGTTTCACAATTCTCACTTGTATTCTATGCTAGATTTAGCCTCTAGGGAAGGACAGAATAAATCAACTCAAGTCGCGGTGTCCGCAGGGTCGTAGTGGCCAAGTCACCAATACTCTTAAGCTAACCCAATTTGTATTCAACTCCTTGGCAATATCAACCCCGCTCTTTTTTCTACTATTTTTATAATATTGTTACGTGCAATAGAAAGAGACAACTGGTGACATCTACTGGCAATGGAGAGTAAACAACCTCAGGTTCGGAGAATCGATGATGGAATCTTCGGGAAGGTTCAGGAATAGAATGAATAGAATAGTCAAGAAGATTCTGGAATAGAAAACTCCAGAATAATCTGAAGAGTTTCTAGGATATAAATATAACAGTTGTCACCGCCAAAGAAAGAGTCTTGTCATAGACGTTGCAGTGTTAACAAGCGAAAGTAATAAACGGGCGAAAGTGTTGCAATTGGATTGCGATAATTAAAAGTACAGTATTAGCGATAATTAAAGTTGAGTTGATTAATGGAAGGTTAATGAATTGTATAAGATTATAAATGAAATAAAGAACTTGTATATTAAATACTGAATATTGTGTTTTAAATAACGAACCAAAGGCTACGCTCGCAACAATATTTTAAATTCAGATCATATAAAATTGGGTATTCCTTTATGTGACTTTAATTCATTTTTCAACACTGCTTGAATTTCCACTATCCATTTTGATCTCACAGCTCGAGATAGATTATGCATGCTGCGATAGACATTTGAATCGCTGGTCAAACGCTGCAGGAATTCTTCGTGTCGCTGTGATCTATCGCGTTGGTGTGAGCGTTTACATTGAAAACTATGTGTAGCAATCTATCGCTGTCGCTTCGTTCTCGCTATCCCTACGTTATTGCAATCGCTATCGCGGTGGTGTGAATTGGCCTTAATTTCAGTCTAAAGACGAGAAATTGTCTACACCCAAGTTATCGATTATCGTGTTTCCCATTTAGTTAGTTTATATTTCATATGTATGTTTTAAGCACTATGTATTGTCAAATTGCACTAGTATTCAAACAGACGGACGTAAGAGTAATCTTATAAGAATTTCTCGTATTAGTTAGAGTTATCTGATAAGTTGGTACAAAAAACAATATTTTTCGGCAACTATGGAACTGCCGGAAAAAGTGGCAGTTTTCCTGTTATCTATGCCTAGCTTTGGAAATCTAGAAGATCGCGGGGAAGGTGTTTTTTTGGCACATTTTGGTCTATATCTATATAACCAATTCACCAAAAATTTTGAAACCTCTTTTTTTCGAATCCTTTCAAACAATACCCCATACGACACAAAAAAAAATATTTTGTTTTTGGGTCCAACTAACCGCTATTAGAAATTAAAAACGAAAAATTTCATAATCGGCGAACTATCTGTGCGTCACGAAACCCCAACGTTCTGGTAAATTTCAAATCATCATCATTACATCACTTCGGTTTCGAGGAAAACGTGTGTGACAGACAGACGGATGGATGCAAGAGTGATCTTATAGTCCAGTCAAATAATCCGAAAAAACCCTAAAGATAGTATTTAATTTTTATTTGGCAGTAAGTTTGAGAGTTGGTGTAGGGTGGTCCTGGAAGTATTGTCACAAAAATGCGACGTCGCAAGGCAAAAACACCCCCGAACGAGTGATAATCTATTTTCCATGCATACAGATCGGAAGAGGTAAAGTTTTTAAAAGAATTAAAAAGGCTAATATATTCAGAATATAATTCTAAATAAAAACGTCTATGGCGACCAACTCCTATCTCGTAAGGGCGCAACAAGGAAAGTGAAAGAAGTTAATGATGGGCACATCGTTATATCCACTAACATGTGTCCGATTATTTTAATTCTGCAACATTCTGCAACCATATGTATCCAAAGTTCAAAAGGGGTCGGAAAAATAGGGCTCTAAAGTCGCATCGTGAGCCTATCTGAGGACTTAACAACTCCAACTCCTTTTTTGAAGATATTGAATTTCAAGGGGATAAGATCTCGACATGGACCATAACGCCACTGTTTTCCTTATCTTCAATAGATTAATCATAATTTCATAAACAATAAAACACATTTTATTTATTTATTTACAAACCACGCATTTTGTGCCGTTTTTACAAAATTTTAAAAAGGAACATAAGGTTCGATGCACATATCAGTTTCTTGGAAGTGAGGTGCGGCAACGATGACTTAGCGGCACACGAAAAATAATTACACTGAAATACATGCAAACACATTTGAAATTATTCTATATACATATTCCTTGTGTCAATAGTACTCAGAGACGTGTATTACGGCACCGATGTAGTGCGGTAGGAATCTACGATAGAATGTGGACGCGATATGGACGTCCAGTGCACACAATTTGGACGTATGGTGCCGCAACGTCGCCGGAGGTGTATATGGGTCATTCTCATTTCATATCAAATAGGCGACATTTTTTTCCTATACTACGTACCTATTTCGCAAGTTATAGCATTTTAAAATTCCGAAAAAATACTGTCCTGGGTCTTCTTTAAAAATTTACATATTTTGCTATTCATGCTAGAAAAAACAAATATGGCTCATTTGAAAGTTAGGATTTCAAGCTATGTAAGAAGAAGTAAAAAAAAGCTAGAGTTGGTTTAAGACCAATTCTTATGATACTCTAGAACTAGATGTATACCAGTATAAAATTTCGTATGGTCACCGATCTATGCAATTTGATTTTTAAAGTGATTTTTCTCATATATTTCTAGAACGGTTCGTCGGACAGATAAAATGATTATAACCAATTTTATAGGATTTCGTACTCTGAAGAAGTTTTAAGTACAATATGTCTAGGACTGATCGTTTTCACTGTATATACTGTGAAATATGTAAATATTTGTTCAAGAAGGCATTTTTTTTGGATTCAAGAAGGCATTTTTGTGTAAAAAACCTAAATTTTTATATGGCAACACCAAGAAGCTGTTTTCCGATTTAGTCCATTTTTGAAATTTTATTTGTTATTGCTATAGAAACACCATGTACCAAATTTCAGCTCTCTATGTTGACGTGTTCTCAGGTCCAAATATATAATAGAAAAGGAAATTTTTGTATGGCAACCCCACGAAAGACTTACCCGATTTGTCGCATTTTCGAACTTAATTTTACTTTTTTTTTAAAGTCCGTGTACAAAATTTCAATTTTCGAAGTGAACGCGTTCTCGAGTTATCGTGCGCACGGACAGACATACGGACATGCAAAAATCATTTCGAGGTGTTACAAACGAAATGACAAACTTAATCTACCCTATAGATTTCATCTAGGGTATGAAAATCCCATTTCAAAAATATATGTGAAAATGGATATGAAGGATAAGGATTATTTATATCCGTTATCCCTGAATATCCTTGAAGACGTAGTTTTATTCATTTTTTTATTTTCTGCCTTATCCATTAAAATATATCAAAATTTCAACTTGAAGGAGTCAATAAATTATTAGTTTCTTCAAAATTTCATGAAAGTTAGTAAGCAATTTTAACTGCATTCTATCACTCTACTCTTCCCGTGCAGCCGGCCATCCCATATCATACCCCTTTTCTCATGAAACATTACAACAATTAAAAATAACAATGCAAACAATCACATCTAATTACCTTTTTCCTACGCGCAGTCACCTAAAAACCATAAAAATAACATCGAATGTTCAAAACTGCGGACAAAATGAACTAAAATCAAAAAATTCTAAGGAACAAAAATTTACAATAAATTTCTAGGAAAAAATTGAGGCCTTCCCTACATAAACAGCAGGTCGAAGCATCGTTGATTTTGTATTGGAGCGAGGCATTGCTGACTTACCCTTTGCTAACTGACCAGTGTTGAGGCTAGTTTAGACGGCATAGTTTTTGCACGCCATGCACAAAAATGTGTGGGTAAGAGGCGTACGCGGGGTAACACGGCGTTACCCAGCGCATCCTTCTTACCAATACATTTTCGTGCGTGGCGCGCAAAAACTATGCCGTCTAAACTCGCCCTTGCCAATCCGGCCGATTTTCAACTTAGATAGCTGAAAATAATTTAATTTTGTCAACAGCCGATTTTTAGGCGAATTTGATACTGCTGCAGATTTTAATTAATACGCAAACTATACTTCCGAGTTCAGACTCAGATCAGAAATTATTCGCAACGCGAATCGAAACAATAAAAACTCGATTCGGTTGTAGGGTATGGTTGGTACGCGTGCGCCAATTTAATCGCTATTACCATTCAAATTCATATTAACTATAATTTAATTTCAAGACTCAGATGGTAATATTCCTTATATAGAGCTCGCAGAATTCGCATGGTCGCTTTTAGTTTTATATACTGAAATTCTGGGAGTCCCCGGTAGTTGATAACCTTGCTGGGAGTACCAGTGTACGAAAAAATGATTCTGGCAGTCACAGGTTGCTCAGTAATTTTGCTGGGAGCGCCAGTAGTAAAACAATAAGAAATCCTGGGAGCCCCAGGTGGTTAGATAACTTTTCTGGAAGTCCAAGCTACATCAGAAGTCTTGGTGCCGATTTTTTGCCGATTTTTAAAAGCTGTTTAGCCAATTTTCAGTATACATTTGGCCGATTTTAGAAAAATTAATTGGCAACACTGTAACCAGGCTCCCTCACTTAGTCCAAACATTCTAAAATATTTGCAGTGTTCTTTTGGAAGACTGACAAAATTTTGATTTGAATGTCACCTGCGCCTTAAACTACTATTCATACAGATGGATTAATGGTCTTCTGAAAATCTCTAGCTTGCTTTCTTATATTTCCAACTGCAATCAATTTTTTATATCTGTCCTAACAAAATATTTAAAAAAATGTATCTTAACCAAATGATTACGATTCCCCAAACAAAAACTCTCAACTGAGTAATAATTGCATATGTGAAACTCCCGTGGTCCGACGAATTCGAATCAAAGGTTACTTTTAATCAAAACTACATATTTTATTATTTTGTTAAATAAGGTAAGTATATATTAAGTGTAGCCGTTGGGAAGGTAAGGAGCCATGCTCAAAATTACTGGAGGACTATATTCACTTTTCCATACGAATCAATACAAAACATTTTAGCACGCACACATATAGATTTCTGTATCGGCTTGAGATATATTTTTCGATGATTTTATTATTACTCATCTACGCGTCTACGCTCACAAAAATTGTTAGCGGGCAAATTTTGCAAAAAAAATCTAAAGAAAAAATTTCCAGTATGTTTCTAAGAAAAAATTGAGGGCTTCTCTACATCAGTCGAGGCATCGTCAATTTTATATTCGAGCAAGACGTTAAAAATATCTGTTTTTTGCCCAGTCCTTGAACGGTTTATGTTGTATGCCTATCCAAGCAATCCATCTAATCTATACTCCCCCAACCGTTCCTTTCATTCGAACAATAGCAAACAATTTACGAAACCAAAAAACAAAATTGCTTCGTACTACGTCAATTTACAAACGAATATGAGCAAAAGAAAAATGATTGCGTCGAATTTTTTTCATATATTTCGTTGAAAGTTATTGAAATACAAAGCAAAATAGTATATTTAACAATTATGTGCAAAAAAAATTTGGGAGACCTAATCCTCGTTAAAAATTTTCAATTTATTTAACTGCAAATATTCATTTTTTGTCTTAAATTGTCGCATGTTGGGTTTCTGTCTTTTACGCTAGATGTCTCTAATGTGATCTATGGTCTAGGTCTAAGCTAATTTTATATGAATTTTCTCACTTTCAGGACACAAACTTACATACAGTAAATTGTATTGCCTACAGGCTCGCTGGAATCTAAATTGACACTTTTACTGTGTACTGACTCCTCTTAACACGTTAAGTATCCGTTTGGATGCACAATGACATTTCCAATAGGGACGCGTGCATCCTCTCAGATACACACAAGATAATGCACACGTAATACTTACGAGCTCGTAGCATCCATAATAATGCAGAGAGCAGCTATAAAACCATGGATAACTCAAGTGTAAGGACCGCTGGGACAAATATTGAAATGGCCCATGATTTTTTCATACCATGACATAGTAGTAGAACATTTTTACATAAAAGACAACACAATTTTTGTCGAAAATATTTAGTGGTGGTCCAAAGAGAAACATAGTTTTTTTTCTATTGTGGCGCTGAGCGCAATCACAATCAAAATTGTACCTTTGTAACTGCTCAACTGCTGAAATGTGGCATGGGAAGGCAACCCGGTTGGCCTCAAAGCAAGCATTTAACAAAAATAAATGAAAAATTGTTGAAATTCTCTGAATGGTTATATCAATCTTCAGTGCTTCAGAAAACTGTATTTGTTTCAATTTATTTCATTTTTTAGTTATAGAAATAACTTGTCCCTTAACCCTTCTAAGGAAATCAAAATTACAAATCTATAACACAAATCCAAATTAGTTGGTTTTAAGTAAGTGTGCGCGCATGACCGAACTTAAAGCAAAGTTAACTTACCCAGCAAACATTTTCTCGGGTTTTTTCATTTGCGAGGAATTCTCGAAGAGCAACAGTACGATAATTTTTACGAATTTTTCTCCACATATGGCTCTCAGGTTTAGAAAACTTTCAGTATAATCCGTTCAGTTTTTAGATTTTACTATCATAAAATGTTCCCGCGTCACGTTTTTGTGAAAACAGGTTTTTCTGAAATATTGAGAGAGTTGGTTCCAAAGTAGTTGCTATAATCCTTTGCTGTAGTTCCAAAGCTGTTGCTGTAATCATATGATATTTAAACGTACACGTGCTTCTGTTTGTATTCGTTTTGCTCGATTAAGTGGGAGAAACTCATACTGGATTTTCTGATGTTTTTGGAAAATATGAGATCTTGGCCAAAGCGAGTTTATCTTTTTCTTAAAAAATAATAGTGTGACCTGATGTTTAGTAGTGTGACCTGATGTACAGTACTATGAATAGTTTGAAAGGATTTTGGAGATTTTTAAGAAGATTTTATCATTCGGGTAATACTATGTTCTCTCAATGTTTCTGTTTTTAGCTCGTTGTCTCAGCCGCGCTACAATAGTGCATAGCCAAGCTCTTTTCCTCCATTCATGCAAAAGACGATAGTATACGTATATTTTGTTCTTATCAAAGTGCTAAAAGTCCCAAGTAAATCGTTGCAGGTAGAGCAAGAAAATATATAATAATATTGTAAACTATAAAGATTATCCATCGTGTTTCTTAAATATTTGCATTGGCTTGGTAGGTACCCCTTTGCACCCTTATGTATGGGCAGAAGATAAGCCAATACGAAGATAGGACACAGCCGAACAAAATTGGAATTTTCGGTGTTTTTTAGAAGGAAACAAATAATGTGAGATATACTTTCGTCTTTTGAATGGGAGAAAAGAACTTAACTATGCATTGTCCCAGTGCACTTGAGACAAAAATCGAGAGAACGTAGGATTATCCGAATGATAAAGTCTTCTTGAATACCTCCAAAACCCTTTCATAATAATGCACATCTGGTCACACTACCTAAATTTTTTAAGAAAAACATAAATTTCGCTTTGGCCAAGGTGCTGAAAATAGATGTAAAATTTCTATCAAATAAAATTCTCATTTTTCCCAAAAATATCAGAGAATCCAGTATGAGTTTCTCCTCTTTAATTTTTTTTAGAGCAAATCAAATGTAAACAGAACCACGTGCGTTCAAATATCATAGGATTACAGCAACAACTTTGGAACCAACTTCTGTACAAGAAAAACCTGTTTTCAGAAAAGCGCGGAACATTTTATGAAGGAAAAATCTGAGAGCTCCGACCCTTCTCATTTATTTCCGAAAAAGAAACATTTGCCATTCTGTTTCGTTGCATGTAATTTGCGCTTTCATATTTTTTTATTTTTATTCACAAAAGTTTTAAAGAGAGTTTGAATTTTTTCGTTATTTTTTTTTCTTTCCTTTTCTCGCCGTGTACATTTTAAATGTAAAACAGTCGAAAACAGTCCATTAACACAGTAAAATAAAGTCATGAGTGAATTCAAGGCCAAAATTAAAGCCTGTAGGATATCGGTTCTGTTAAAATCGTCATAGTTAGAAATTAGTTTCATTAATCGCGTAAGATCTGGACTTGGACAGTCGGAAACTCGATTGTGTTTTATGTTGTTATTATTATTAGGTTATCTTTAACATACGATTTGGCCACAGAGTTGATAGTTGAGGGACTACGTATTAGCAATAAAAATTAATTCAGAAAGGATACCTTTCTGGATGTCTAGTAGCAACTTTTTGTTGTTTCTTACTCTGTAGAAACAAAGTTGTGGGTGGGAATATATACAATGTGAACTAGATGCAAAAGTTTTAATTCAATGTGAAAAACTATTAGCATATTGGCGGAGAATATGGATTTAGCAAATAAGTCAGGAACAGCAGTTTCTCAGTTTCCTTAAGTATAAGTGATCGACTGGACTGACCGATATGAAACGGTGATTCAGGTCTTTTGAGCCAGTCTACTGACTACACTACACTACAAAGAACTAAACTTAAAATTACTCACAAATCATATTTCTGTAAAAATAATATTTTCGATATAATTCTAAGATTTTTTTTTATATTATTTAAAAATTAATTTATCTTACACCTTCATATTTTAGCTCCCATTTTTTTTCATATACTATGTCAATTCGTCCGGACCTATTATTTCCTTTCCATCATTTATGTACATTTATTAAATTCAAATATTATATAATGTTATTATGTAATTTACTATGTGCAAATTTTTCATTAGAAAAATGTCTTTCGAAACAAAAATTATTATTTGCAAACCTCTCATTAAGTAATTTCAAAAGAAATCTTATTTCGATTCAGCTAAATTTGATACGATTTCATTTATAAACGAGTCAGCATACAACAGTTAGTCTGTCGCCTTGTGATGTATTTCACCGGAAGGAATTTTTAACTCTTAAACCGATTTCATCCTCCTCGTTATCATACAAACTCTGTTGATGTTATGACTTCTAAATTTCACTTTCAATGCAGTTCATCAGCATATATGTGTAGTTGATGATCTATGATGTGAGATTAGTACATAATAATTAGAATGTATCTATATATATTAAGTAAGCACATAGGTATTAGATAATTGTCTCACATAAAATTTTTTTAAGCTGACGGTGATATAATAGATAACAGGTACATGTTCTAGGTAGAATTGGTTGAGACTTCGTGCCCACTAAGAAAGTCATTGGGATGCAGAAATATTTAAGTGATAAAATTTCACTTGAATGTTGGTAGATGACCTATGACCTTTGAGTCATATAAGGAGTTTAAAAAACTAATTGATAGTTTATGACACAACGCCGGTAAAATTGCATAAATTTTATGACTTTAAAGGATGGAAGTCACATGTACAACTAGCTGAAGTGATTCATTTGTTTCTCCTCAATCTTGCTTATGATTCTCTATATAAATGGACCTAAATTAATTAAATTTGGGCATTGAATCACACATATTACATTATCCCAAATACCTACCAAATATCTATATGTATATTCAAAAAGTATCCAGTTATAAGCTTGACCATTGGTGGGCCGAGATGGTATTCGAAATAACGATGTATGGAGTAATAAGGCAATATGAAGATCAATAAACCAATGGTGGCTTCTCAGGGTGTTCGTAATTTAACAGTTTTTATAAAATTAAATAAACTCATTAAGAATTAAGTGGCTATGTTTTACCAAAGAATATATATCTTATCTGTTAGATGTTCTTTGGTTTTATTCATTTAGTACAGTGGTCCCCAAAGTGGTCCTTACGGACCCGCAGGGGTCGCCGGGATCATTCAGGGGTCCGTGAAAAATTAAATGATTTTGGGGTCCCTGAACAATGTCAGGGGGCCGCGCAAGGTTTAATATAAAATAAAAACATTGGAAGTTATAATAAATAACAATGAAAAAATTATTAGTGATTTTTACGTCCTAAGTAAAATACAAATATAGACAGGTACATAAAATACAAGTAATAAGAGGCATCGCGGTGAGTCAGGCCTATCTATACAGGCCAAAAGATAAAATGTATGAAAGTACTCAAGCGCAGCTACAGTGTGTCGCTAAGGTTTGTTGCTGACGCCTGTCGCGTTGCTCAAAGTTGAAAATATTTCAACTTGAGACGCGCAACACCTTGACAGCTGGTGTTGAGGCAAATTTTTTTTGCGGAAAATTGAAATTGTGAGTCAAAAGGTTAAATTTTAATGCAATGTCACAGTATTTAATAACTACTTCATTTATTAATTTACAATTTAATGATTTTATTTAATGATGAAACGAAAATTTAACACATGTTAGAGCGTCATCATTGGAACAGCATAAGCAACAGTCACTGCGTCCGCGTTACCATCAATAACATCATTCGCGACAGCGTCACATTGTATAACTCAGGCATAATAGAGTCGCGCAAATAATCAACAATTTACTTCTGTGTTATGCGTGATGTGAAGTGCATACAATAATTTTCCTAGTTTTGGACAAAAATAAATATAATTTTTAGGGTTCCGTACCCAAAGAGCAACAACGGGAACCCTGTTACCACAGTATATTTATACAGTAGCCCAGCTTAGAACAAACTACTGAAAAGTGAATTTTAGACTTTTAATTACAGAAAAAAAACCTCAAAGTTTCTCCCATAAGAAGGAACTATTAAGTATGATACGGAAGTAAATGAACGAACAGTAGCTAGTTGCACAATGGTTGGGAGAAGTATTAGTTTTATGTAAGTACACATCTCAGCACCAGTCTGCAAATGTATTGTTCCATTACCAAACAGCTGTTTGATTACAAAGTGGTGTTCGTTCCACGGACAGTGTAACAGGCAAAATGGCTGTAATAATGTTTGTGACAATTTGATAGTTCTACCAAGCCGAATGGCTTCCCATGGAACAAATTGTTTTTAGCTTTTTTTTTCTTGCAGAAATAGTTTTAATTGCCATTTTGTCCCTCTTCGTCTAGTACAAGTTTGTGCATGCTGTAAGTTCTGTTTCTTCCATTTTAGATTTACATAGGAACCTTTGTATTAGAAATTGACTTGTGTTTAGTTAAAACTGTTGAAAGAGGAAGTATAGTCTCTAAGCATCCTACTCGCTTGATAGTTTTGACATAGCTGGGCTACTGTATGAATATACTGTGCTATTACTAAGGCTTCGATGTCCGTTCGTCCGTCACCAGGTTGTATCTCATGAACCGTAATAGGTAGACAGTTGAAATTTTCACAGATTGTGTATTTCTATTGGCAATATAACAACAAATAATAAAAATTAAATAAAATTAAAGGGGGGCCCCCATACAAGAAACGTGATTTTTTCTCATTCATTATTATTATCGGCATTTTTTTTTTCAAATGACAGCATTATTTTTTCACACGACGCCTACTCTCATTTGAAAAAATTAATAAAAAATAAATAGTGTTAAATTTTGTGGCAAAATAGAGATGAAGATTTGTTTGCTTATTGTCAACACTTAACGGCACTTCATTCGGACCTTAACCAAAGATTTGAAGACATTCTTCACTCGGATATTCCCGACTGGGTGTTGAACCCTTTTGCAAGTAAGGAGCTGAAACCAATGTTTAAACAAGGATACGACAACTTCTGGTTTCAAAAACAGATTCCAATTTTATATCCAGCATTATGGGTTATTGTATAGAAGCTGTTGATTGCTTTTCTGTCTTCCTATTTGGTAGAACGTGGATTCAGTGGCGTTATGAGCCTCAGCACAAAAAAAGAAACCGACTAGAAATCAGTACTCGTGGGGATCTGCGGTTGCTACTCGCAAACATAAAGTCGGACATAGATATACTCATAACATCCTAGCAGGTTCATATAAGTAATTTGTTTTTCTTGTTTTTTTTTTGTATTTTAAAAACAAAAGCTATAATTTCAATAAATACTTTTTTAACAAAATGTTTTATTTATATTTTATTTTTACGTCACCATTTACCATTCAAAACATCAAAGTTAAATTTGTAATATTTCTATTATGCATTTATTTAGTTTTTCACCCAGGGTCCGTGGGTAAGTTTGGACTATGAAAAGGGGGCCAGAAGAGTTTGGGAACAACTGACTTAGTGTCTACCGATTACAAGGATCTTACAGACATACATTAAATCTAGATATTTGTTCAAGAAGGAATTTATTTGGGTTTTCCGGTATATAGCAAAAGCTAAAAAATGTTTTTAATTTGTTATTTTATCACACAACCCATTTGATTTTTGGTGTCAAGTTTCAAGTCTTGGTTTGACTCATCAACAGGTCCCAAATAGCGATATTGAGTGACTTGAAAAACAAATGAAAAAATAGAAGAAAGAAAAGAAATGAAAAAATGAAAAAATTGAGAAAAATAGAAGAAAAAAAAATTAATTAAAAAAATTTACCAGAGAATCCAAATAGATTCCTTCTTGAACAAATATAAGTTTAACCCGGTAAAAAATCCTAAAGAGATTACTTTAGAAACAAAAAGAAGATAAAAAGATTACATAACTATTTCTAAAATCTCTCTAGACATATTTATATAAAGAAACAATAAAAAATTATTGAAATACGAACAACAATTCGAAATTGTCTCATGCTCATGACAACCAAAATTTGCTATATGCTGTGGATTATATACATAGTAAGGATCTAGAGTGAATAAGCCTTTTAGGAGCATAAATATTACTCAACGAAAGTAATTCTGGTTATGTTTTCCTAGAATGTTTTTAACAAATGAACCCAACAGCAAGCATCTTTATGGATATTGTGGTATATTATCATTCCTAATTAAATTTGTGTTAATGAAAATTTAGTAAGACTTTTGTCGACACACTCAAGTCTATCAATATTGATATTGTAATATGGGCACCGTCTAACGGATGGATATTTCATAGGACTATCTTGGAAGCGAGAAATAAAGAGCCTTAACTGTCGAAAAATCTTTAAAATCTTTAGAATTACGTTTCAGGAGGCCTAACCTTAGCTTATCTAGCAGCTATGCAGTGTAGCATTCGTATACATGTGATAAGCATTTTTTTTTGAGGGGGGGGGGGGGGGGAATAACAAGAAGTCTGGGTGTTTAGTTTTTGTCAGTTCGATACTTCTGATATTTCTCAATTTATTTGAATTTACGAATTGTCATCGGGTGTCCTGTATGATGTCAGTTATACAAAGGCAACGCCAAGAAATATTATCGGAAAATAAATGGGAACTAGGAAAATTCTTAAAAATGTAAAAAGTTATAAAATTCTAAACTTAAAAATGATTTAAATTACGGTGACAACTAATTATAAAAACTTTTTCAGTACTTGATAAAGTTTCAACCACTAAATTATGTGCCCGCTCAGAAAATATTGTTACTTGCAACAAAAAGAGACAAGTGGTGACATCTACTGAAAATGGAGCAACTTTAGGTTCGGAGAATTGATGATGGAATCTTCGGGAAGGTTCAGGAATAGACTAGTCAAGAAGATTCTGGAGAGTTTCTAGGGTATAAATATAACAGTTGTCACTTCCAGAAAAAGAGTTTTGTCTTAGACATTGCAGTGTTAACAAGTGAATGTAATAAAGAGGCGAAAGTGTTCTAATTGGATTAAGATAATTGAAAGTACAGTATTAGCGATAATTAAAGTGGAGTTGATTAATTGAAGGTTTGTGAATTTTATAAGTGTAAAGCGAAAATAAAGAACTTGTATATTAAATATTTAATATTGTGTATTAAATAAAGAAACAAAAAGCCATGCTCGCAACAATATCATAGATAACTACTTCCATGACTAAAACAAACATATGGATGCGATTGTACTGCATGAAGAAAAATGCTTAAGTTTTTCTTCGTCATAGCATATCCTTTTTGCTATATAACAACCTTTTACGAGATTTGCAAATTATAATGTAAAGCTTAGCTTAGTGTCAAAAATAACTCCCAAATCAATAACTTCTGAATCGAACATGAAGGAATTGAAATATGTAGTTACACGTGCAATAGAAAAGGTCATAAATACAAGAAGAAAAAACAACCGCCTCTTCCGGGGTTTGAAACCGGGACCTTCCTAACGAGACAGACGGAAGGTCCCGGTTTCAAACCCTGGACGAGGCTGTTGTTTTTTCTTCTTGTATTTATGATTTGATTTAGAATCGTTAAAAATAAAAGTTCTTAAAGTTCTTCTGTTCTCCATTAATAAAAATATATTGGATTAGTTATTCGACAAAACTTCATAGCGTTGCATTTTGATATTGTATCTTCTGCACCATTCGAAAATCTTATTAAGATCGCAGTAAAGTAACGTCCAGTCCAAGTACAAATAACTTTAAATCATCAGCAAACATCAAACATTTATTAGATTAAAATTACCATCAATATCGTTAATAAAGGGCCTAAGTGACTGCACTGCGGAACACCCGAGTTGATAGTAGGGTTGCCGTTTTACTCCTATCGGAGTATTTGTACTAGATTTTAGAGTTTTTTTACTCTTGTGCTCTTTCATTCGGCTAAGTACTCCTTTTCTTCAATCATAATAATTTCTGTTATACTAAATAATGAAATAATTTATTCTAACAAATATTTAACTTTAAATTTTGTGGAGAAAGTTTGTAACAATCAATCCAGCTTATAAATATGGGGATACATTTATTTAGTTTATGCAACTGACTGCACAGTTCAGCTTCATGTAGAAAATTTCCAAACTGCGCAGTAAACTGAATATTTGACCACGTACCGCACTTTATTATACATGATGTAGAATTTTGTTCAGACTGGTGCAAACCTAATATGATAAAGAAAAAAAAGATTTATAATTTCAAACTGATGTCGTCTTTGATTGTTGTTAAATAGGACGCTTGTTTTGCGACTTAAATATTGCGCGATTATAGTTTATTTCATTTAACATTTTAATGGACAGGTAATTATTATAGATCAACATTATTTCATATGAGAAAATAATACACAAATTTCCAGATTTGTAGCAAAATGGGCAAAACTGGCAGAATCAACAAATTCTGCTGCAGGTGACTGCTCATCTTTAGAAGCAGAGAATCAGAGATTAAACGATGTAACCGAAAAACAAATGCGTTTAAGAACTCTTATAGAAATCAGAAATTTAGAGAAAGCTGGAAAGGAAAATATTAGTGGTTTGAAGAAAGCCATGAAAAACCTTTTTGTAAAGCTTGCCAAAAACTACTATCTAATAATATTTGTCACATTGAAAGGCACAAAAAATCTATCTTCATGATACAAACTTAAGAGTTCTTAAAAACCAATTGAATATTGAAGAAAGCTTTCAGAAAAATAAGTTCGAAAGAAAAACTATACTGATCAAAACTGCAGAACTGAAAGTGATTATGTTCTTAACACAGTATAATTTGGCATTTATCCTTATAACACCCATAATTAGTTAGATAAAAGGTGTATCATCTATTGCCAAGGAATTGCATTGCGGTAATAACAAAAGCGATCGAAACTGTTATGACTGTTTGTCAAGATGATTATTTAAAGTCTATCTCAAATATACTAAGAAATAAAAAAAAACAACCTTATAATCGATGAAACAATTGACTGATGTAAGCAGTAATAATTTTTTTTTAAATATGTTGCATACAAATTGAAAATCTTGTTGGTTTTGCTAAAGATAATGCATCCGTAATGATGGGTACTAAGACTGGTGTGAAGGCTTTATTGCAAAAACACTAATGCGCAGCACTTATACCGTCGACAGACGACCAAAAATAATTTCTAATTATGTAATTGAAAATTATTTTTAATTTCCAATTAAATATATGGTGACAGACGATTTTGACATTAAATCAAATTTTGTTTGCAATAGCCAAAGACAGCAACCAACTGCGATGATTTACTAGGTGATCTAACAGTTCTTTTAAATAGACGTAAGAAGTTAAAAAGACGTATTTATAGTAGTGCACGAAAATTCAAAGCAAATAAAAGACCTATGTTTTGTCACCGTTTTCCTTTTCTTCAAAAAACTTGTTCTTAAACGATGCAATTTGTCATAAACGCCACGAACAGCTGCGTCTAAAAGCTGTAACTGTTAGTTTACGGAATCACTACTACGTGTTTTAGTGGCGCTTTAGAGATAATCCTCAAAAACCAAACTCAATTATGTCAATGTCCACATGTGGCGATTATTTGATACTTTGTGGGATAAATAAAAGCTCAGGCGTGATACACGACAGAGATTATCTTGTTGATGTAGGTAATTTAAAATTATGGCTATCGTCTGTCGATCGTATTAGGCTACATCTGCCATTCACTACATTTATGTTCATCTGCCACAAAACATTGAAAATTTACCAAGAAATGTGTATTTCTTTTTTTCTCATAGCTCTCGGCGTCAGTTAGAATTTCAAGAATTGCAAGAACATTTCAATGTAAAAATACATAAAATCTTAAAATTTTCAAACACAAGATGGTTATGCTTAGGGAATATAGTATCACGTATTATTGAACAATGGAATGCACTACAACATTAGTTTTTTAAATGAAAATTTCGACAATTATCAAGACTTAAGGGCTGTATGCTAGAGCCAAGGAATTAAGTCAAGGAATTTTTCCACTTATTTCTTAAAAAAAATTTGCCATTTGGTCAAGGAATTTTTGACAATTGTGAGTACGTATCTCAAAATAAATATAGAAATAATAAAGAAAATAAAGAAATGGATAATTCCCAATTGTAGGTATATAATTTGCTCATTGCCGAATAAATTATATTGAAAAACTGCAATTGATAATAAGTGCATCCAAGTCTAGTGCAAAATCACCGTTCCTTCCTTCAATTTTTCAATAATTCCTCCAACGTCAAAATTCCTTACAGAAATAAGTGTATCGGTATTTATTTCTTCAAGAAATATTGGCATAAATGGATTTTTCGAGAAAGAACGACACATTTTTGTCAATCGAGAGGTAGAGTTTTTCTGTTCGAATTCCTTGGCTCTAGCAGGGTCATTCCATAGCAAATCGAACAAAAATCACGAAAATTGTGACATTACCTTCACCATTTTTTTTTTTACATACTTGGAGAGTTTGTAAAAACAAAAATACGAATTAAAAATTTTCCTTCTACAGTGCGTATTTCGCGAATTATGGTATTTTCAAAATTTCGCAAAAATGTTGTCCTGGTCTTCTTTTAAAATTCATACATATTTTTCTATTAATGCTACGACAGTGAAATATGGCTCATTTGAAAGATAGGATTTCAAGCTATATAAGAAAAATATAAGCGAAAAAGGATATCAAGGATAAGGATTTTATCCTTTATCCTTGAATAACCTGGATTTTATTCATTTTTTTTATATTTCATACCTTAGATTATCCACTAAAACATATTTAAATTTCAACTTGGGATTTCAACGGTATCAAGGAGTAAAAAATCAAGAAAGTTTCAGAAAAAGACATTTATAACTACCTACAAATAAAAAAATATTGTTTCTATACAGTGTGTCACATATTTGATCTTGCATCTAAAGGCTATAGATAGGCCATGCTTAGACAAGCAAAGAATTGTATGGGAGGTGGCGGGAACATCGTTACGGTTTTCAAGATAAAAGGATTTAAAAATATTTGGGTATGTTTTTATATATCACCCTGTAGCCTCTTAACGTTGCAGATTGACGTTTCGTAGATTGACAATCGTTTGAACTCTCCAATGGTGTACAAATGTTATCCCTCCTCTTCTCCTTTTTGAAGTTATGGTTCAACAAATTTAAAATTTCGGGTTTTTAACTCGGCTTTTTTAACTACTATATTTATCAAAAAAGACGTCATCAACACCAATTTTTCAATGTGGGATTTAAAAAGCCCAAAAAGCTTCCCTTTAAGCTCACTCCCTACTTTCTGGCATTTATTGAATTTTTTCTGTTGGTATACTTAAGAAAAAGTGCAAAAAACGCAGAAAGGGGCTACGCTAAATTCAATTATTTGCGTGGAAAAGAATTATTAGAAAAAGTAGATGCAGCTACTTGGAATCCTTCGATTGGATTAATAAACTTATATATACTGAAGATAGAGGCAGATGTCTGAACATGAAAGCAGAGCTGATTGGTTGAGAGTTTTTTATTTGAATAATTTCTTTTTAATTCTGTGATTCGCTATTTAAAGACTTGATTTTATCATTTCTTTTGTTTTTGGTACAAGCAACATCCACTCATAATGGGGTAAGTGAAATTAGTCCAATATCTAAAGACGATATTCCAGAAGACATTGAATAACCCGGATGAATGAAATCATTGCCATAAATTAATTCAAAATAATCGACAAACAGATTACAACTGATTTTGTTATTATTATGCTGTAACATTTGAGGGAATCTTATTTAATTTAAATATTGCAGTCCATAGATCATATCTACTAACTAAACAAATATGTATACAAGAAATCATACTCTTTTTCTCAACTAACAATATCGTAATTTAACAATGTGATCACCAAATAATTTGTAAGCCTTATTTGCCTCGTTTTTTTCCTTTTTTAGTCTAGAAAGCCCTTATTAAACTATTTTGGATGACAATTTGAAAAAT
Organism: Dioctria linearis; assembly: GCA_963930735.1. Taxonomy (NCBI): domain Eukaryota; kingdom Metazoa; phylum Arthropoda; class Insecta; order Diptera; family Asilidae; genus Dioctria; species Dioctria linearis. The sequence goes on along the minus strand of OZ005741.1, from coordinate 75,359,929 downwards.
TGCGCTTAATTGATAACTTTTCATACTATTATGAATTAAATCTTAACATGTTTGGATGAAAGTTGTATTCTTCAAATTTTATAAATTAACACAATGAATGAAACACCTTAATAAAATTACTCTTATCTCAGCCTTTCAGACTTTCCACTTTCGACTACAGTTAATAGGTCGTCAATATTAAAGAAAAAATCAAACCTATTTCCTAGTTTTTTTTAGCACTTTCTTGTAACATTTCGAAACCTCAGAGTATTACACAGCTCATTTAATCCTCACATGTACCTATAAGTGCTGCCTGAAGGAGGTGAGGAAGTGATTCAAAATTGATTGGAAAGCTTGGACGGTTTACTATTATCTGAGGTGAAAGGATACCTATATTATTCAGAAGTTATAGTGTGATTCATAACATTTGAAAAAAAAAACTGTATCCTCTCCTCCAATGCTTTAAGATTTACCACCCTTTTGCAAACAATTTGTTGCTGGGACCTATTCGTAGGTCTTCAACAATTAAATTACATCACATTACAGCTAATTACAGCTTATTGTACAGCTTAAGTATCATATTGATATCTTTTAAAAAGTTATGTCAAGATAATCAAAATGGAAAATCTATTAATAATTATAATGGATACATATGATAATACAGCTGAAAAGAATTAATTAGTTATTCTAAGAAATAAGACCGCTATAGTTGTAAAAGTGACTTATGTTAACCTAGAAGAGCCAAGTGATATCTTTATCTTATTTCATCTTAATTGCAAACGTACTTTAAACCTTACCTTTAGCATTAATGTTATAATATTTTCTGAATTCTAATTATAATCTTACTCATTACTTTTTAACGTTTGTGCAACACTGTTTGCTTTAGTAACTTAAATAACTAGCTGCATTGGCTACTCCTTTATAGCTTTGTCTAGTTATAATTCATTATGTTGCTTTAAAATGTTATTCAGTACTTAATTATAATCAAAATTTTAATCCTTACATATTTACTTCTGGTAATTTGCTGTTTCCAGTAATATAGGGAACGCGGTAGTGTTATTATTAGTATCCCATTTCACTTTATATCTTTGATTAGCTCTTACTATTATCTTATTTGTACTTTAGTATATGTATTCTATCTAGTATTATTCTAACGATTACTTATAAGGAATTGTCTGTCTGTTTTCCTACTATTCATGATAATGAATGCAATGACTTTATTGTTTATTTTCTGATTAGATTATCTATAATTATGTGCTTTAGTCTCATAGTACCCAACGTTGTACATAGCTAATAAATGGCTAAAACATGATATAAATGCATTTTATTTGATTTGATTGGGAATCAGTTATCTTTTTTTTTTTGTAAGAAAGCTTCTGCAAATTTTACATAACTTTCATTTGTCAATAATAAATTTATAAATAATGTAACTCCCATCTAGTCTATACTATTAATTGATTACATCCCATTCTTTCCATGTAGCCGACAATTCCATATCCTAACATTACATTGCAACATTACAACAATTAAAAACAAACACAAGAGGTGCGCCCGATCACATTTGCTCAATTTTCACCACGCTTATTACGCAATCGCAGTCACCTAAAACCATAAAAACATCGAGTATGCAATACTGCAGACATAATGAAGTAAAAAGGAAAAATTCTAAAGCAAAAAATCATCATTATTTTCTCTTCTCGCTTTGCACACAACCAGCCAAAATTTCTAAGAAAAATCAAAAATGATCTAAGATAAGTACGTTACCACATCAAAACATAAGCGCAAATATTGTGCAATATTAGTCCGATAACTTTCTTCACTACCCGTTTTTCCGTTACTTAAAGGCTCGAACAGAATGTGGTGCTGGTGCTTGGAGCTGGCGCATACTCTTCGCTTACCTTGTAGCCGAGTATGAATACAATGCTGCAGCTTAGTTCTGTGAAAACGAATTTGATATTTTATTTCATAATTCTGCTTTTCTTTTTAAATTTTCATACAGGGGATGCAATAGTACATCTTTTCTTTTCATTATTTCGATGATTTTTTCTGTATCAAAATTTTCCATTTGTTGAACAAGCCGCCTCGAAATCACAAATGTCAATCTTGGCGCGGACCAAAGTTTAAAATTTGGCAAAAGTGCGCTACAGCGCCATCTACGCATTGTATAACTATCATACAAAAATCGTGCTGTTATATTTTGACAGTTTGCGCTACAGCGTCAGCTACGAGCGCCAGCACCACATTCTGTTTCCCACTTAAAGCCCGGTACGCTAGAGCCAAGGAATTTTTCCAATTATTTCTTAAAGAAAATTTGACATTAGGTCAAGGAATTTTTGAGAATTTGGATTTGTCAATTGTGTGATATTTCTGACAATAAAGAAATAATAAAGAAAGTGAAGAAATGGATAATTTCCAATGAAGTAAAGAACTTACGATTTTCAGCGAGACTGAGATTTACTTACGAAATATTGATATTTTTATCCTAAATATATATCAAATTCCGTAAGGGTTATTATCTTCATATTTAATGTTTTCAATTTTAAAAAGTGGTAAAAGAAAAAAAGTAACAAATAGAAGTTGATTTAATTGAAGATTTGTGCTTTCTATTAATTCGCAGTACCATTTTTATTCCATTTTAATTTTTACATTGCACTTTTAATCATTTAGTATTAATTGAATTATTTGACACATCGCTTTCTTACAGAATAAGCGATTCGTACCGCAACCATTGCATAAATAATAAGGAAACGGCATATCGGGTGAAAGCCTAAGCCACTCGGCGAAATGTATTATTGTGCTGTGTTTATATTCGTTTCGTCATGGCAGTAATGAATTGGTTACATTTTGAAGGGGGACATTTTTTATAATCTAAATTGCTATGCAAAATAACCAAATTTTAGTGCCCCCGTATTTTTCAGATAATATTTCTTGGCGTTGCCTTTGTATTTACATAATTTAGGCAGCAATTACAGTCTCACAAAATATGAAATGTCAGAAATGTTGAACTGACGCACAATAGTCATAGTTCATAGGTCATACTGTCATTGAATTGCTTAAACCTTTGATTATATATATAGGTATATATATATTGCTACATAAACTGAGGCTTAAACACGTACACTGTATTCGCACGGTACCCCGCTACCTTATTAGCTATTTATTCAATGACCGCACCTTTACTGACTGCAATTGGGCATTTAAACTTAACGAAAGTTCCCCTCCGACGAGTTAAGCGTAGTCGCAATCGCAGTCGCAGTGGAAGTTGCAATTGTAACTTCTCACATGAACTTACCATCTGGGCAAAGTCGTAGTCGACTGATCAGTAGTAATTGTAATTCAGGCGTTACAATTAATTTGTGAACGTTTGTTAAATTTAAAGGTCGCGTACGTATATTGTAGTTGACCCTTTACAAAAAAATTTACGCTTCTTTTGCTTGCTAGCTTTTAAACCAAAATGTTTCAGAATTGAAACAATCGGACACCATATTAGTGGATATAGCGAATAGCGATTTGTCCATCCTTAGTTTCTTTCGCTTTCCCTATCGCGACTTTTTTATTTAAAATCATATTTTGAATAAATAGATTTTTTTTTTAATTTTTACCACTGAAATAGTTTTTTCCAATCCGCACGCATTCGAGGATGTTTTTAATGCTTTCACCCGCTTGTTTTGGCCACTGATGTATAATAAGAAAGGACTGAGCCATCCAATCTAATTCCTATAGTCAACAATTAAAAAAAGCTGGAATTGGTCTAAGACCAATTCTTATGATATCCTAGAATGAATAGCCGTATGTAATTTGGTATGGTGTCACTCATCAGTGCAAGTTTGATTGCTGAAATGGTTTTTCGTATATATTTATAGAACGGTTCGTCGGACAGAGAAAATAATTATATAATATATAAATATATATTATCAATATACGTCAAAATTCTAAATTTTTATATGGCAACACCAAGTATCTATATGAAATTATATATGAAAACACTGCGTACAAATTTTCACCTGGCGTTTTCAGGCAGTGTCCAAATATAGTGACAAACGAAATTTTTGTATAACAACCCTAGGTTGCCCGAATTATCCCATTTTCGAACTTGGCCCCCGATTCTACATAAGAGACTTTTAAGAGATCTCTTAACCTCTTAAATTTAGCAATTAAGACGTTTTAGCAGAATTACTATTCTACACAGTGTTGGGAACTTGTGGGGGGAATTTCTGCCCTCTAAATCATCACTGTGGGAAAAAGGGAAAACATTTTTACAGTAGAACAATTTGTTGGAAAATTCATCATCAAAATTTTCCCAGAAGAATTTTATACTAAAAGGTCTGAGTTGGTCTGTTGGACTTTTAAAAATTCTTAGAAGAGTTTTATCTATTTGTTTGCGGACGGGGATAGTCTGGTGTGAGATCTTCTGCTTATTCATGCACATTTTTACAGTAGTACATTAAAATGTATCATTTTTTATTTAAATTTAAACTAATAAGTATATAGGTATATGGTGGGATTTTCGTGGTAATTTCAGCTTTCGAACTGTGGGAAATGTGGGAAAAATTTGGGCAATATGTGGGATTTTCGAGATTGAAAAGTTCCCAACACTGATTCTACATAAACGTTTATGGAGAAATATTAACTTTAAGAGGTTAAGAGAGTTTGGAGAATCTTTCAGTCAGCTCAGCTATTAAAGACGTTTACTTTTCAAGAAGAAAGAAGAAGAAGTAACGTTTTTGGCAAGGCAATGATGGCAATATGATCAACCCACACGTAGCTATAATTATGTGCGTCTTTAATCAAGTTACAATTATTGATATAAATAATAATTGTATGATAAATTCACAGCCACGTAATGACAATTGAATTATTATTTTAATGCCTAAATCGCAGGTAAAGAGTTCCACAGCCGTCGTTACGTCCAACGGGATTTTCGTATAAACCTGTAGCAAAAAAAATAATTCTTACCAAAACTTTAAAGTGACGATAATATTGTTGAGTAATGGAGATTATCGTAAGGCTATGTCATTTATATCGATTTAAAGGCAAAAGATTTTATCATTCTGAAATTTTATACAGCCTCAGAAATAGCATAGTGATTCAAGTCGTCTCTCATATTGCTCAGGACTATCCTCTGTGGATGGCTCAAATTGTATAATTATTTCATATTTCACAAATCTGTACATTATTTATGTAATATATACAAATTATATAAATATGTTCTTGTTTTACAGCATTTTTATCCAACATTTTGGTATTTTAAAACAAAACAAATTCTGCAACTATCACGATAAGCGTACCTCGGTGAGGAGCTATTATGTTTAGATATATTTGACAGATATTTTCGTTTGCTAGAATACCAAATCTCTTAAAAAAATCTCCACAAAAGTTAAGAGATCAGCTGACGTCTGACATCTCTTAACTCTTTATACGTAGAATACCAATGAGTGCTAATGGAATTTGACAGCCCAGTTAAGAGGATAAGAGCTCTTGTCTATTATGTAGAATCGGGGGTTAATTTTACTTTTTTTTTTAAAGCTCATGCGCGAAAATTCAGCTCTCTAACTAAGCGCACTCTCGAGATATCGTGAGAATGGACGGACGGACATATAAAAATCAAAATAACTTTTAATATTATGCGTGGGTGTCTAATCCTGCTCTACCATCATTATTTCTACGTGTTACGAACGGAATGACAACTTAGTATACCCTATGATTTCATCATCTAGACCTAGAGGGTATAAAAATGGCACAAATTTTGGTTAAAATCGGTTTGTCACTTTCAAGCTAAAATGTACGTTGAACTGTAACCAATTTTGTAAATAGTTCGGTTGTATTAAATGGCATGCATTGGAATTGACATAAAAATTCAGACAAATATATTGCTTACATACATCTATCTCCTGCAAGCTCAATTATGAAGGACATCAAATCTGCAGAAGAGAACATTTTGTAATAATAATAAGTTATAAATTGGTGTACAATTGTACGAAATAAAGGGATTTCACAGCCTGTTCAAAATTTGTGCCAGTCCATTCTTATTATACGTCAGTGGTTTTAGCCTTGGGAGGCTGCATTTTTGCGACAATACTCCCAGGACCACCCTACACCAACCCTCAAGATTGCAGCCTGAAACAAATTAAATGCGATCTTTAGCATTTTTTCGGCTTATTTAACTTGACTATATGGACAGGTAATTTTTGCTAAATAAAGCTTTGAAGCCAACGTGTTCACATTTGAATATTAGCTATTGTTCAAGCTGCTTATAATTTGTTTGCTGTGTAAGCCTAAGTTACAATGTGACACGTTTGCTAATCGCGAGACGCGGTCGCTGTCGCTACACCAGTCAAAGTAAAAATGTATGAAAATCACAAAGCGTAAAGTATGTCATAACTAATATTTCCATTGAAAAGACAGGGAGAGGAAAGAGTATATTGTGTTCTCTGTACCGTGCTTTCCTATACATTACACGACGTTTCGTCCACTAATGGTGGAACATGGTTCGTAATGAGAATACCTTGTATTCTCTATGCCGTGCCATCCACCAATCCTATCTCGAGTGTAGGCAGAATATAAGGCAGTATAATATGCATAGTATTCCCTAGAACTGAAAAAAAATTTGCCCCCAATAAAGATTGTTGTTAGAGTGGGCGGCAACTGACGACTTTGCACCCCCCCCCCGAAAATTTCCTAGATCCGGCACTGTGAAAAAGTGTATTTTAACTAATGAAAAAGTGAAGTGGAAGCACATGTACGTGTTTATATTATTCATCCAATATAATAATTTCAACCAAAGTACCTGTGTTTGTCCAACACTTAGTTTATTGGACACTGGCCTTTTTTACGCGCTCTTCTAGATTAACCTTCCAGCTCAGCTTGGAATTGAGTATGATTCCCAAATACTTTGCTTCACTGGAGAGAGTAAGATCCTCTCCACTCAGCATTTGAAGTCTGAAACATTGCACCCGTCTCCTTCTTGTAAAAAGGACCAGCTTCGTCTTCGAGGAGTTTACCCTCAATCCACTATTATTGGCCCAGTTATCCAGCTTAAGCAGCGCATACTCGAGCCTTTCACTAATAGTAGAGAGAAATTTTCCAGTTATCAGGATGCATATGCCATCCGCGTAGGCAACTGCCTTAAAGACCTCTCTCTCTAACTTGATGAGGATTTCATCCATTATACCAGTAGCCACAGGTGTGGTGAAAGCACCCTCCCCCCCCCCCTCCTCTGCTCATCTCATAAAAGCGTTACCTGAGCAGGAGCTAATCTTTCTACTGAGAAGGATTGAGTTTATTCAGGCATATAGACGCTTATCCACTCCCACCCGTCTCAGTCCATTATATATAACCTCCGTCATCACGTTATTGAAAGCCCCCTCAATATCCAGGAAAGCACCCAGACCAGAGTGTATGCCTCTTATTCTAGGGATTTTTCAACAACGGACAATTCTATACTATATTGATATATATTTGTTCAAGAAGGAATTTATTTGGATTCTTTTTACCTTTTTTTCATTTTTTCATTTCTTTTCTTTGTTTTATTTTTTCATTTGTTTTTCAAGTCACTCAATTTCGCTATTTGGGACCTGCTGATGAGTCAAACCAAGACTTGAAACTTGTCACCAAAAATATAATGGGTTGTGTGATGAAATAAAAAATTAAAAACATTTTTTAGCTTTTGCTTCCGGAGAATCCAAATAAATTCCTACTTGAACAAATATAAGTTTAACCCGGTAAAAAATCCTAAAAGTAAACTCTATTTTTATTTATATTGATATAAAAATCTATAATAAGCAAAAGTATAGAGTTTATGTTAAGTTTTATAAGAATTTATATATTATTTATGTATAAAATTTACGCCAAGATATCTAACCATGTAACATAAAAACAAAACTTATTTAAAAATGGAAGAGTTACGCCCGGGTACTTCATCACACACAGATGGGTTAAGGTGAAGACAAGGTGAGATGTGTATGTGCTATGCTACGTAGTTGATAAGTTGATCCACTAATTGATCAATTTGAGGTTAGTCAATTAATTAAAGCATCTATGGGGCTACTTTTGTCGTTAGTGAAAACCACAAAAGATTTATTAAATTCAGTACGTGCATGAAAATATGACTATTAAAACACAGTTCGTGAAGATTTCCAAATAAATCCATAAAAAAACAATGTGACCTGCGCGACCTTGCATAACAGACTCCTCGACCTCGACCCATAGCTTCTTCATTGATGATAGGTAATCGACTATAAAATGCGTGTAATTCAACTTTCTAAAACATTTATTTATTCTGAATTGCATAAAATTTATCCTGGGTGCCCAGCGCATATACGGTGCAATTTTATGCATGCGCTCTGCTAGCAACTGGTACGCATGCAATACGCATGCACAGCGCATGCCTCAACATTTTTCATGCGCTTTTACTACCTACTAACAATACAGCGCAAGTATAGCGCATTATTTACCCCTTTGAATGAGAAATTCGTGCGCTTTACGTGCGATATTATTTAAGAAGGGAGTGCCATTCAGTTTTTAGCTTTGCTTCGTACAGTAGATATTAAAAATGGAAAGAAACGATTTTGCTAAAAATTGTAAAGTTGTCGCCAATCTCATGTGAGGTGGAATAGCTTCTCTCATATTAGTGTCTTTTTTTTTAAGCAAAACTTCAAAATCTTTTTCGGACATTCTGGCAAAATTACCAAGTTTTATCTTCTCTCAGCTTATCTAAAAATTATTTTTCCTTTTTAAAAAACAACTGTTGGCTTCAAACTTTTGGTTTTCGTCTTTTTTGAACTTTGACTTCTTCTTCAAGGGTTATAAATATAGCGCTTGCTGCTGCACAAAGCTCAAACGAACACATCTTTATCTAAACGCGATCTCGAATAAACTAACTGGTGATAAAAAGTCCCATGCGCTCAGCGTTGCCATATTTTTTTTAAAGAAAACTGTAATAAACAGAAAAAAAACTGTTTTTTCAAGCAAAAAACTGTCATTGAAAAAAGATAGCTTCTTCTTAGTTTAAGTATCATTTTTATTATATACGTACTCACACCATAATAGATATTACAAAAATCACACTTCTTGTAAGAAAAATCACAAAAATTATTAAAATAAAAGGTACATTTCTATTGCCACAAAAAGCCTCCTTGGCATAGCATTGCTAACTAAAACTTGAATACGTAGTAGAATATAATTATTAATTATTTTGCATAAATCTTTGTCGAATTTTTTAACATTTCGTTAGAATGTTTAAAATTTTTGCAATCTGAATCTTGCTTTTTTAAATAATCTTTCGTCCTTAAAATTCCTCTAGCCTGCTCCGAATTTTCGTTTAATTAATGTTGATTTGTGAGAAAATTCTCTCTACATTTGCTGTGGCTACAGGGATTGACAAAACTGCTGACACCAGTTTTTTCAACAAAGGAAAACACATGGATCCATCGCTGCGCTTTAAATTAAAAATTGTTTCCCAATACTTTTCTTGAACAAAATTAATATGACGCAGTTCACGCCACCCAATGGAAGACGATATTAACAGTTTATAGATGAGGTGACAGATGACACTCTACGGGAGTAAGAAAAAAAATGACAGGATTGCCGTTTGAACTAATTTTGAAAAGAGCAGAATTGAAGCAGAATATCTGAGCTTTAAAAGTTATACAATAGGTCTGTTTTTGTAAAATTATTAAGCAGTTATAAAAAATTACTTTTTGTCTACAAAAACTGTAAAAAACTGTCAAATTTGGCGGATAACTGAGGAAAATTGGAAAACTGCACAGCTACCAAAAAAACTGTCATTTACAGGAATAACTGTCAATATGGCAACGCTGCATACGCTGCGCACTCATGTAAATAATTTGGAATCTTACACAAAAGCGCATGCGTTATGGAAACAAGTTGCATGCCATTTTTTTACACAGTAGTATCAGCTACTCATGCAAAAAATTGCACCGCGTATGGGCACCTTTAAGAATAGTGAGAAGTTTTTTTTCACAGAAATGAAACTTGAACGAAACGAACTATCAAAATAAATAAGATCATGAAAAATAGTTTTAGCTTACTTTTTAATTACCATTTTCCCACAAATAAGTAAATATACAAACCTATCAACCTATCTGGTAACCAAGTTAGTTAGCTACGACGAAAATTGTAGCTAAGAAATGTTGTTATTAACAGAAAATGCTCCTTATTTTCAGGCACACATCCAACTCTCTATCTTTTACCAGAGCAATGCAATGCCTCTGTCCAATATAAAATCAATGCCTCGATCTGATGTAAGGAAGCCCTCTATTTTGTCTTAGAAATTTACCGGAATTTTTTTCGTAGAATTTATACGGATTTTTCGAGACAGACAACAATTTTTATGAGCGTAGACGTAGGCGCGTAAATATGCAATAGGATTTTTTTTTTAGAAATTTACAGAAAATGTTTCGGTAAAATTTTTATTCACTTTGATGGTCGATTGGTGTATTATCAGATAGGTATAATAGTTTCATTGTGCCTTTTATTTGCCCCCAGCCCATAAGCATTCATTTCTTTTGCCGTTCCCTGCATCCAACAATGCACAAAACTTCTAAGGAAAGGAAAAAGTTTCCAATAAATTCCTAAGAAAAAATTTCCAATAAATTCCTAAGAAAAAAATTTCCAGTAAATTTCTAAGAAAGAATTGAGGCTTCCTACATCAGGTCGAGGCATCGTCGATTTTATATTCCAGCGAGACGTTGCAAATTTTTTTAATTGATTCGCAACATGTATCTGACTTCTGGTTTTCAATTTTCTTATTCTATTCGTTTCTGTATAATTTACTTATTTGTGATTTTACTCAATGGCATCCTCCGCTGATGTTGGCCTTCAATCCAAATGCTAAATAGAGATCCCATTTTTAACATTAGATAAATTCTTGTATGGTAATTTGCTTGGATTGTCAGTTTAAACCAATTTTCTTACATGGTCAGCATCCTGATAACGAATTTACCTTATTGTGTTGGCAAATAAACTCAATATCACCAGATTTTCCCAAGTTTGACTTTTAAATCTTTTAAAATTAGTGAAAATATCTTTAACTAGCTAAACTTGGCCGTTCTTCTCTCTTAAGTTCGTAAGTTTTTTTATTGTTTTTTTATTTTCAATATATTTTTCATTAAAAAAAACAGCATGCTGGGATTCGAACTCGTTACAGACAGAATCTGCGCTTTCCCATATATTTATTTTTATTATAATAAGGGAAAGGTAGTATGCCCGATTCGGAAGGGAATTTTTGTGTTAGTACGTCATTAGGTGACAATGTCATTTGCAGCGAATTTGTTTTGAGGTTTTCGTATTTTATTGACTGAAATATACGTTTTGAATATGTTAAAAAATTTAACAAAACATTAGTTTCTTCGTTTAAATCACTTCGAGAAAAGCAATTATGTGCTAGTGGGAAAGCAAAGAAATTTCCAAATAGAAATTTTTTTTCACTTTGATAAGGACGATTGAAATTGAGACGAACAAATTTGTGACATTTGTCCCAAATGTGGAAAGCAACCAATTGACATGTAATTCGGGCATACCTTGTTAATCTTGGTATCTTCATTCATTCTGGTCTATCACAATTTTTATACCCTATACTAGATGATGAAATCGTACGGTATGGGTATAAGTTTGTCATACCTTTTGTAATGCATAGAAATAATGCTGGTAAAGTTAAATGTATTGGACGACTATTGCGTGGCCGTGCAGTTGGCATCATGTGTACAATCGGTTGATTTCTTTCTACATATTTTATACGCGCTGCGATATGACAACGGCGTTGAGAGTTGGTCTTATTAGTGAGAGTAGTCTTATTAGTTAACACAAAAAAAACTATTTTTTCCAGCAACTATGAGACTGATGAAAAAAACAACAAAACGGGAAAAGCCCCAGCATCTCCATCTTCAGCGGAATCTGCTGAAGATTTTGCAACATTTGCATGCATGTTTTGCATTTGCCGCGCAAATTGAACCGGTACAACTCTGTTCGGTGCATCTAAAGTGGGCTAATATGAAGCGAAGTAATTTCACGTACGCAAACTGCGACCCCGGTAAACCCATTCTCATTTATTTTTATTAATTTTTTAATAATTTTCACCTTCAATTTTGTAGAAAAGTAATACACGTTTCATAAACGATAAAAGTCCTTGATCTTCACTTCATTTAGGCACTTTCTCGGCGCTTATTTTTAGATATTTTGGAATTAGCCAACTTACAGACCTATTTTTCGAAGTCCCAATTTTCAATCATTTTGAAAATTGAGTGTGTTTTTCGATTTTGCAGTAATACCAAAACTATTCTTGCATTAAAGTTAGCTAATAATACCAGCTTTCAAACAGTATATTCACTTCTCAATCCCTTCTCCGCATTTTATGGACACAAACAAAAATGATGGCCAACCTACCTCTGCCCTAATATTTTCAGTCTTGTCAGACATTTAAAAGATCAATTTTGAATTAAATCAGTAAATGATAATAAAGTCACAGTTAACACTTTTATTTGTCAGTTTCTTTGCTTTGCTTTATATAATTAGTAACGGTTCGGAACTAAACATCAAATCAAAATTATTTGTTATCAAAGTGTGGATATTTTTTTGAAGCGGTTTATTTTTTTATTAAAATCAACGAATATTTTCGGGTATTCTACTTTCCTGCATTTTTTTCAGTTTGTCCCTGTTCGGGACAGGCCTAAGTTCGGTGTAGATCTGACAGCTTCAGGATCAGTTCAGTGCTTGTTCGGTTTTGATGAAAAAAAATTCACCATTACTTTTGATGTAGAATTTAAGTTCAGTTTACTCGGTGTACAATCTAATCAATCTAAATAAATAAATCATCCGCATATATATGAAACGATATCCAGAATTTAGATACTTTACTTTAGATATCTACATAATTTAAAAAAACACAATGGGCCCAATTGACTTCTTTCAGGTCCTCCAGATATTAAATTATCACACCTTTCAGGTGATTTTTAAGTCATGTTAGTAAGAAATTTCTCATAAGGAGAATAGTTAGAAGCCTTCACTAAGTCTATATAGATGATATTAACTAGAACAGCCATGTCGAAGATAGACCAAACAAACTAGTTAGTGAAGATCACCAAATCTGTGAATTTTAATTTTACAGACACAAATGCACGCTTCCTCCTTAACTACGTATATAGATTTGAATATCTTAGGGATATGTTTCTGCTTATCAATTCTACTATAATTTTTTAAGATCACATTTATAAACAGGGTTAATGTAAGAAATCTTCCAAATAATTAAAAAGAACCTGTCACCCTAGAATTGTCAAAAATGACAGACATGTATTGCACTTTTTCTAGCAGTGCAGCACTGAAAATGTTCGATCGGACAACTTTTATAGTAGAACTGCAACACTAGATTTGCATTGAACTTACGCTATTTTGCACTGGATATTTTGTCGGTGTTACAAATACATATTGAAGTTCATTTGTCAAAGTGGGTTGTCATGATGAGTTAAATGACTTAAAAGATTTTGTTTGGGCTATTTGCATAAAGTTTAAGAAAGATTTTTTTTATATGTGTTGTCACAAATACAAGGAATATGACAGAAATATGTTCGATGGGCCTCAGTGCTATACTGCCAGAAAAATTGGATCACTGCTAGAAAAAGTGCAACACTGATTTGGTCTTATCGAAATTGATATTAGAAAAACTGCTGGAATATTGTCAAGGTCAGAGACTCTGAGGTGGGTTTATTGCAAAGCCTTCACCACGCCTGTCATTTCAAGCCGAAGAAGTAATAAATTTGTGTGGGCACTTACGCGCTTTTGCTCTTGCACTCTACTATGCATCGGAATGGAATGATCAAAATCTGTTGAGGAAAATATTTTTGCCCAGCGATCAGAGAGGTCTCTCGCCTACCATAGATGTTCAATGATCAGAGATAATCATACCGATGAGACCTCTCTGATCGCTGGGTCGAAAAGTTCAATCATTTTTTTGCACTTAAAATGCATTTTGTAAATTTATTGAAATTATTTTAAATAAATTTCAGTCTGTTAAGAGGAGAAATCTCCTTCGGAAAATATTTTTGTGTCATATTTATTTTCATATTTTTGCCCCCTTTTGTTTCAATATTTAAGAAGAAGAGTGTTTTTATAAAACTAAGCAACATTGACTATTTTGAATACATAAAGTTGACAGCATTCACCGTTACTGGTTAATGTCAGCTGAAAGCAACTGTGTCTTAATAAGCTATATAAATTAAGAGATACAAGACGAAGGTCCCAGCTTCAAAAACCGGACGACAGGACTGGCACGAAAAGTGTTATCGCCAAGTCATGTAGCAGAACACTAAGAGAACAGCATAATTTTTTGTGATATAAAATTTTCTCATAAACCATAAATACTCCGTAAGCAATAGCAGTTGTAATGGTTTAGTATTAGAGGATAAGACTAAATCAGGTCGCCCAACAGATCCCAGTTGACAAACAAGCAAGTGTCTTGAAGTAGATTGATCTGTACAAATCATCATCGATATGCGATATCGCTCGTAAATTGAAAACGAATCAAACAATGATTCAACGTGTAAAAAAAAACAAGCTGAAGACGTACGAAAAGCAAAAATCGCCAAAAAGAAGTAAGGAACAATTTGAGATTGCAATTTTGCGAGCTCGAAAATTTTCCAATGGAGTTTTAAAAACTGTGACAACTGCCTTACTTCGGATGACATATTTTAAAATGCATTTTTCGGAACTACTAGGCCCCCAATCTTATACCGTAAAAGCTGGCCCAGTACTTCCCGATGTAGAAAAGCTAATTGGAATGGAAAATTTGGACCAACATTTATGGTTTGATAAGCTACATATTTGTCAATGTGGCCTCAGGAGTAGGCGGTTCTTCACAAAAAGGACAATCGATGCAAAAACTTATGTTAACGATTCCTTGCAATATAGGTTACTACCATTTTTAAGACAACATAGACGCTGTATATTATTTTGGCTTAATTTAGTCAGTTATCATTATGCAAAGTACACCGTTGAGCGGCACAATAAGAACAACATCGATTTCATATCAAAAGAACTGAACCTATCAAATGTTCCTGAACGGCAACCAATCGAACGGTAAATCTTAAATACATTATAAACTATTGAAATTTAATATTGAATTAAAAAGTTTTTTGAGTCTATGTGATGACAAGACTTTTCGTTTATAATTTAATTTAGAATCGCTAAAAATAAAAATTCTGAAAAATCCTTCTATTCCAACAAGGATGTGACTGCATCCCTAAAACGTGTCAATCATTCTGATCCCAATGACATGTGTTTTGTTAAGGCCGTGGATTTGGCTCCTTAGGTTCACCAGTAGTAAAAATTCTTACTTTCAAACAATAAAGTCCGCTTTATAGGTATGTAGAAGAAGAAGTCGGAGAAAGAGATAACGCTCATCAGGATCCCTTATTCTTCATTACGAGATCAAATTGCTATCAGTTGCTATAGTTGTGTTCCATTGGGCTGTGTAAAGTACTCGCGAGCACTTTCCGAATGGAACGCAAGTTTGTGTTGTCAAGAGTAAAACATAACCTCCAATTTCAGACATTTCTGTTATGTTTCTGTTATATCAAGTTTATTATGAAAATAGCTATAATTATTAACTATATTACTCAAATTAATTTCACTAAAGGCAACTGAAAATAAAATTATGAAAAACTGGACCTATATCCGAGCTAAAAATTTGTCTCTGTTCGATATTAATTATATTAAAACTTATTACCGTATTTATTTTCATAACGATAATATATAAACTTGAATAATTCTCCTGTTCTCGATGAGTTGAATAATTTTATTAGTTTCTTTTTAAACATTTTCTCTCAAATTTCATCTATCTGACATTTCAATAACCACTTAGCATCCAAATCCACCTAGCGGAAATTTCTTGCGAAACTACTCAGCTCATCTACCCGCAGACAAGAGCATGAGTAGTTGCGAGTAGGTAGAAGTACTTGGGCGTACTTTACACAGCCCAATGGAACACAGCTATTATTGATGGGAAGATAAGGTGGATAAAGTGGCTGTTGTCGTCACTGGAGGTGGTATTTTGGGCATTCCGAAAGGCACGAGTACCTAATAAACAAAAGTTAATGCTTGAATTTGAATTCTTGATTACTGAATTGAAAGTCAAGGCGTGTCCTTTAATTAATTCGTGACTTGTCTGGATTGTCTGCAGACATAATATTTTTATTATTATTAGAATGAGCTTATTAGCCTCATATATGGTTGGTTCTGGGATGAAGCCATACTCGCGGAAGGAACTTCTACATATACATATGTATGATTCTAATCGTCTTGCACAGATTCAAGATTATCCGAATCGCAAAATTGGTATTTTGCAGAGCACTCAGTACGACTACCTTTCCTTAATCCAAGAATCACAGTATTGCAACCAAAAAAACCCATGGTCAATAATCTAAAAACAATCACCAAAAAGGAACCTTTGAAGAGATTGGGTGAAAATATGCTCACACACAAGAGTCTCACCAATAATAGTTCAAATATATTCCCTGTAAGCTAGCGATTTACGCGAAAAGGTACGAGCATTTTTTCGAAAGGTCCTACCAAGTAGGATATGGATCGAACATTACATTAGAATACAACCCACAGTACCTACGGCAAATGAAGGTTTTCATTGATAATAAAACGTATAACTGTAGCATTTGGAGCATAACAAACCCCACTATGAGCTAAAAATTAAATTTTAATAATTGAATACTGTCCCGATTTTTCTGTTGATCAAATAGTTACAATCATGGTCATTAGTTATGATCCAAGCAAATGTTTGACCACGATGATTTTGATCATAGATGCAACTACACAAAAGACAATGATGCTGTTCCAGATATTTTCTTTTGTAATCAAATACATAGCAGAACTCTTCCATCTCTAAAAGGAAAATTTGAATATTTTAGAGTTAAGCCGACATAACACTCAAATCAGATATCGCTTAAGGCGCAAATCTTAAAAATTGTGTCCTAGAGCTTCTCTACTTGTCGAGGACAATGAAAACATCGACGGAAAAAAAAATACTCAAAGCATTTGTCTAAAAACCTTATAATCCACTCAACACTTCCAGCTGAAGAGCTACTTACTTAGTAGAGCGGCGGATTTTTGTTAAGATTCATTTGAATATGCGACAACAAGGTAAACCAAGCGCGCAAGTTCATATCATATTTAAATATTTAATTTCAACTTAGATAACGATTTAGGTGCTGCTTGTCTTCTATATACAAAAAAAAGAACACAGTCTTCAGGTTACAAAATAAATCTTTGTATATTTTCAGAAGTAATCAGTAATATAAATGTAGACTTAAAAGAAAAAAATTAATTATTAAATAATAAAGAATTTTTTTGTTTGAATGATAAAAAAATTCCCTCAACTTACCCTTAACTAAAGCTTAATCCACTGGCAGACAGTTTTATCAAAATATTTATATCCAAAAGATATTTTCACTTGATTTTTATTAAAAAACTCCAAACATGTTAAACCAAATGAAAAGGCAGCACATAAATAAATGACGACAGGCAGGCAGACACTCTCAAGACGAAGATAAAAAGAAGTCGACGATCTTCAGATGCACAAAAGACACAGCAACCCGTTGTAAGGGCATAAATAACGCGATCAGTAGTAGAAGACTTTTTAAAATAAAACAAGCATTTTCTTGAGAGAGCACATCAAGAATTTCACACTTTTTTTTTAACATAAAAAGAACTGAACCTCGCACATATAAATTTGCTACTCCTTTTGTGATTTTTTTATTTGCATAACACTTTTTTAGCACAGAATTTAAAGAAACTCCTTGAATATTTGGAGATACAAGCAATTCTTATACCGTTTGCACTATACCAAGATCAATTGATCAATCGCCGTAATTCATTAGAAATTTGTTTGATTTATCATTAAACAGTAAACGAAGAAATAGAAATAAAAAAAATCAAGATCTGAGAGGAAAAGTACATATACAATAAACCAAACCTTCCTTTCATGAATCCACGATACCGCACTAATTAGACGTATCCACCCGCTCAAGCACTGCACTCGACTGATCTGATCTCGAAATTTGAGGCGAACTCCGCCAAGCCCAATCTTATTGGTATGGTATATGAAACCCACATATGTGTATCGCGAAGGAACTAACACTACACGGCACAACATCAATAAACATAAATTTATATATATATATATATATTTGCATATATAGAATATGAGCTATAAATTAAGTTAATATGGTCAAGACATTTTGCCTTCTTTTACTCCATGATACTCTTTACACCATTCTTTTAGTTTTAATCATTGGAAAAGTTTTTCATTGTATTTTACTTAAGAAAACATGCGCAGCCATGCCATACATATGTATGGAGTCGACTTTTGTAGGCAGGCGCGCAGAATTTCTCAGTGCGTGATCGGAAGTCGAAGCCCAGAAAAATGGTTAACGAACGAACCCAATGATACATGCATACATAAACAATACGCGATCGATGTGAGTGAATTCCAAATCAAATTCATTCCATGCAAAGGCTGTGAGGAGTGAAAAGCCTGAAGAAGGCGAGCATAGTTTATGCTCAAAAAGATCATTTAAGTCCCCGTTCTGTCCCCGTCGGTCAACATGATCACTCACGGGTTGGTTTACAGTTTTCGCTTGCAGTCAACGATACCAAACGACGTACACATGAAAGTATTATGTTGGAATCAGTTGGAATGGAACCTACCATAGACCCGCGACGCGAGATGGTCACATCTAACCGGCATTTATAATATAAAATTTGTGGAAGTGCCTAAGAAACTTAATGAAAAGATAAGAAATTCAATTAAGCCTGAGTTACAATGTGATGCTGTCACGAGAAGCGGTCGCGAATGCTGTTACTGATGCTGACGCAGTGCCTGTTGCTTATGCTGTTCCAATGATGACGCTCTAACATGTGTTGAATTTTCGTTCCATTATTAAATGAAATCATTAAATCGTAAATAAATAAATTAACTAGTTATTAAATACTGTGGCATTACTTAAAACTTTCACTCACAATTTCAATGTTCTGCATAAATAAATTGCCTCAACTGCAGCTGTCAATGTGTTGCGCGTCTCAAGTTGAAATATTTTCAACTTGGAGCAATGCGACCAGCGTCAGCAACAAACCTTAGCGACACACTGTACCTGCGCTTGAGTATGTACTTTCATACATTTTAACTTTTGACACGTTTAGCGACAGCGTCCGCGACTCGCGACAGCGTCACATTGACACTCAGCTCAAGTTCCATTTTCGCTTTAACATTCATATTACAAGCTCAACAAATTCCAAATATACCTATTCAAAATTAATATTTTTATTGGAAGCTTATCTCCTATAATATCTTAAGGAAATAAAAATAAGAAATTGTTGTCTGCCTATCCCTAAAAGTAGTTATGGGGGGGGGGGGGGGCAGAGAAAGAATTACTACAAATGTTATATTGTCATCTATTTCTATTCTATATATTCATTAAGCCTTGTTTCCACTAATACACATTGTGCCAACTTGTTCGGCAACATGTTGTGAGTATGTTGGGGGCCGATATGTTAGCTTAAACCATAGATGGCATAAGAACTAGATGTCGCATAGCATACCGCAGAATAGTATACAGATTTTAAATGGCTGGTCCATCCCGGAAAAGATTACAACATGTTTCTGAGGCACCGAGAAGAAATGTTGCTTTGACAGCAGTTTTCTATACATTTGGTCGACTGCCTCAATGGTAGATGCGGGAAAATATGAATCACTCGACGTAACTCTAATCATTTTTCTTTTCATGTCGCTGTACTAATTAAAGTAAAGGAATGTTACATTGCACATTCGGTGCGGTGGGAGGGACGTAAATGTTACTTCTTTCTTGTTTCGTTTTTGGAAATACTTTTTATTTTGCTGTAGTTATTAGGATTTGATTTGATTTGAAAGAAACAACTTTATTAAATTCATTTGCCCCTGAGAGTAATTTTTTGTAATGGTATTGCATGACGGCTTTGCACCAAATAAATATTCTCCTATTGAACTTAATAATTTTCCTAGAAATCTACAATTCTCCCTGTCTTTGACAAACTAATAACATACAAAGTCTAGACACGTAGAACAAAAATATGCAACGCTTTTCTAGAATATATAATTAACAATGCCTCGACGATGCCTCGACTTGGCACTTAATGACGCGCACAAAGAGTGAGCCAGCAATACCTCGCTCCATACAAAATCACCATTACCACGACCCGATGAAGGGAAGGCCACAATTTTTTCTTAGAAATTTACTGGAAATTTCTTCCTTCGAATTTTCGTGCATTGGCCGAGGCCGAGAGCTCTAATATAAAATCAATGATGCCTCGAGGTCGAGCTGATGGAAGGAGGTCACAATTTCTTCTTAGAAATTTAATGGACAATTTTTCCCTAGAATTTATACGCACTTTTGGAGGGCGACAACAATTGCTATGAGCCAAGCAATACGCAAAAAATATTCTAGTAAATTTCTAAGAAAAAATTGCGGTCTTCCCTACAACAGGTCGAGGCATTGTTAATTTTATACTGGAGCGAGGCTATGCCGCCCTGACCTTTGCCAACGCCTTGTATACATTTGCACACAATTAAAATGCTTCATTCACGTACACAAACTTTGCGGTTCCATTCCTTCTCTATTCGTAAACTATGCTCGTCTTCAGTCACCACAGGGCACAGCACCGTATGCCAGCATCTCTGGAATGAAGATCACTATGAGTGCGTTTACGCCCCACCAACCGCACCAAATATGTTGTGCTGTGCATCATTCCTTTAGTTTGATCAGTACAGCAACATGAAAATAGAAAATGCGTTCATATTTTCCAGCATCTATCATGTTGAGGGAGTCGACCAAATATACAATATACAAAACTGCTGTTAAAGGAACATTTGTTCTCAGCACCTCTGAAACATGTTGTGGTCTATTCCGGAATGGACTAGCGATGTAAAATCTGTATACATTTCTCTGGTACTCTATGCGACACCTAGTTCTTATGCCATCTATGTTTAAACTTAATAAGTGCTTCCATTTAAATGCTCGCCAGCTTGTTGGCTTAAGTTCTTACATTCTTTACTTGAGAATCGGATCGCAATGGATGAGCAGGTGTTATTAGCATCTTCAGCGTTTATTATTTGTGCCGGAAGTTATTTGGGTTTAAATAAAATGAAAAAAGTGCAACGTAAACGTAAAAGGTGGTGGATTCGAAATTTTCTCGTGAAGCGTGAAACGGAAGATGTTTAACGCTCTTTAATGGCAGATTTGCGACTTCGAAGTGGATTTGAAAACTTTTTCCGAATATCAGCAACGGACTTTGAAAACTTATTACAGCTGGTTGCGCCTATTATCAAGAAAGAAGATACCAATTTTCGAAAATCTGTATCACCGGGCGAGCAGATGGCTACAACTTTACGATTCTTAGTTGAGGAATCATTACGATACCTTCGAATTCTGTTCAGTGTTATCATACAAAATAGTCAATTCTCCGAAAAATTGTACATGCTTAAATACTTACCACATTCATTGTACTATTGTGCTTCACAGGTTCCACACAAGCAGAAAGAAACCCTATAATACCTCAAATCCAACCAACAAGGTTTGTAAATATTATCTGCTGCATTCCTACTACACTTACCTACTCTTCTTTATTTATGTCAATTCCCGGAAATATTGAGAACGCAACGATATAACTTTTTTTTCAACGGAAATTAAATCCGAATTCAACTCTGAAGCAATTTCATTCAACGCGTCATTTTGATAATTTGTATTTTTATGGTCACTACTCTTAACATCCCACAAGACCGAATATTTTTCATATTCCTTAATTAATTTTATTGTCTTGAACTTACTGAAAGAACGGTAGAGTCACTAGTTTAGCCAACACAACAAATGAGCGTTTCCACTTAAAATAAAAAAATCCACCCAACAAATTCTGCGAGTTTGTACACCCGACACCGAACAAGTTGCCAACATGTGTCTGAATTTTCATATAGCGTTTCCACAGAATGTTGCCAACTTGTTACAAAACTTGTCGGGTAAGAAAACTTGTATTAGTGGAAACGAGGCTTTAGGAATATCCACTGAAATGTGGTGGATTTCGTATAGAATTATTAAGTTGTAGTTCAACGGAATACAGTCGTTAAACCAAAAAGAGACAACTATAGAAAAGTGATCCGATGATAATGTCAGCGATTTCAGTAGTGTCAGCGGTCTATGTTATACATGTCACGGCCTCCAATGCATTACAATTCTACGGAAAAAATTTCCAGTAAATTTCTAAGAAAACATTGCGGACTTCCCTACATCAGGTCCAGACATTGTTAAGCCTCGTTTCCACTTATACAAATTTTCTTACCCGACAAGTTTTGAAAAAAATTGGCAAAATTCTGTCTAAGTGGAAACACTATATGAAAATTCAGACACATGTTTGCAACTTGTTCGATGTCGGCTGTAAAAACTCGCAGAATTTGTTGGGTGGATTTGTTCATTTAAGTGGAAACGCTCATTTGTTGTTATGGCTAAACTAGTGGAAGGCAATGAAGTAGAATGTAAGAAGTTAAGCCAACAAGTTCGCGAGAATTTATTTAAATGGAAACACTTGTAAGTTAAGCTAACATGTCGGCTCCCAATAAGGACACAGCATGTTGCCGAACAAGTTGGCAAAATCTGTATAAGTGGAAACGAGGCTTTATGTTAGTACTATGTAGAGTGATTGGCTGAAGTTCAGACTGCCAACATGAGCTGACAGGTCACTCGGTGGACAGCGTTGTGGTACATGGCGGCACGCTAGCTAGCCTCGGCTATTGGCGGAGAGTGTGGGGCGGTTCCACGAAAAACCTGCCGCTGCCACAAGCCATTTACAAACAGTTTTCGTGCCTAACCAAATAAAGGCCGTCGCACACATCCAGTCCAGAAGGGACCTTTATCAAAGTACCTAATGACAAGTTAGGAAGCAAGCGAGATTTCCGAGTGTTTTACATTTAAAATGCACACGGTAAGAAAAGGAAGAAAGAAAGAAAAAAATCGAAAAAAAATCAAACTCTCTTTAAAACTTTTATGAATAAAGATAAAAAATGTGAAAGCGCAAGTTGCATGCAACGAAACAGAATGGCAAATGTTTCATTTCCTGAAATAAATGAGAAGGGGCGGAGTTTTCACGTTTTACTCTCATAAAATGCTCCCGCGCTTTTGTGAAAACCCGTTTTCATGAAATATTGATAATGTTTGGACACATGTTGTTGCTATAAAAGGAAACATGTTGTTGCTGTAATCCTATGATATTTGAACAGCACGTGTTTCTGTTTACATTCGTTTTGCTATGAAGAGATTAAGTGGGAGAACTCATGCTGGATTCTCTGATATTTTCGGGAAAATGAGAATTTCATTTGAGAGGAACTTTACATCTCCGTTCAGCATCTGGGCCAAAGCGAAATTTATCTTTTTCTTAAGGTAGTGTGACCTGATGTACATTATTATGAATAGGTTGAAAGGATTTTGAGGGATTTAATAAGATTTTGTCTTTCAGGTAATCCTACGTTCACTCGATTTTTGTTTTTAACTCGTTGCAAAAGATGAAAGTATATGAAATTACTTGTTTCATTCTAAAAAACACCAGAAATTTTCCAATTTTGCTCTACAGCTTCTTAACTTGTCATTAGGTTAACTTTGCTTTACACTACTTACCCATACTTACATGAGGGTCATAGGTGTTGAACCTTCTGCTGTCTGCTGAGGAGGGCAGCAAGTTGTTTCAGTGTTCCTTTGCTGACCTGAAAAGAGAGCAGAAGAGCGGACCTTGTCAACCCCTACATTGAAAGGGCTCCAGGAGAGTGGAGGAAGGAGATATGAAAAATATTCAGAAGTCCATTATTACGTTATAATAGCCGTCGTATACAATTACAATGTTATCAGTTCAGGAAAGTATACAATCTAGCCAGTGGTTTTTTTTATGAACTATTTGCTAGAGAATAGAATATTTGAAGAATGATATATTACACTAATGGAATACCTAGTCTCAATTGTAAACAAAATTCTTACTATTTTACGCTTAGTTACAGTAGGTAACTATCGTTTCATTCTATATTCTTTAATTATGGAATATGGAAGCCTTTGAACGATTCGGTTTCCTTCTTTTGTTTTCTTTTTTTTGTGAATAATGATAATAAAATTAATGATTCAAACATGAATAAGACTTTGATTTTCTCATTCTATAGGACTAACATGACGTTCTCTCTGTCTTTCTTACTGCAATTTCTTTACTCACTAACATTCACACAAATACTCACCATATGACAACCCTCTCTATCCTATAGCGCATTACTAACTTATTCAAACTTCGGCGGAATACTCGCACCATCTTATTCAAATTAACGATCCAAATTCAAACGATCTTACTGACATGATTCGAACAGAGGCAATCAAGGCAACTACTGAATAAGAAATTTTCCTTACAGTTCTCAATAAATTGGTTCTGTTCTGTTCACTTAATATATTTTTATTTGACGATTCCAAATTCCATAACCAAACGCTAACTCCTCTTAGCTATTTTACAATTTTTCTTGTAAATTTCTCCACACATATCTTTTCAATATTTGATTTAAGTATGAATATAAAATGTAGATTTATAATAATAATATATGTAATGAATGCCTACTGTATGATTGTATACCTTTTGCTTATTTTATTTCTATTTACTACAGTTTATCAGCATCATCATCGAATTCGTCAAGTCCATCTGCTATTAAGCTACAGAATGATCTAATTGCAGGTAGTATCCTGGGTAATACATTGCTATCAAAGATTCCAAAATCTTTAGCTGATGGGTTACAACAAAATTTGCAAAAAAAAAACGATCCCGTGGTACTTCCGTAGCGGATCTAACTAGTGCCAGAATGACTTTCCGTTCGCTATATAATTTCCCTTTTACCCATATAGGCCTCGATAGGGATTTATTGATGATTATGCTAAAAGCGTCACTCTATAATTCTACGGTGACTTTTGAGGTGGATTACATTGACGGGATGTGCTGGTTCGTCATCCCTTTTATAGCGCACTATTGCATGAATTAACTATGGGCATTTTGGTGTAGACTAAACGAGAATAATTAAATTGGAACTTGCTCTGCAGCTGATACCACTTTCATTAACTGTCCAATTTTCCGGATGGTTTTTTTGGTTTTTTTTTTCATTTTTCTCTCTCGGCTTAAGCGAATTGAAAATGGGTTTTTCTTAAAATCTCCATGCCATGGTGTTGGTGTGTCCCATTTTTAAGCAGGGGTTACTATCCTCTCACAAATTTTTCTGCGCTGATGATGATGCTTGTAGCCTCAGCAGAAGCCAATATTAAGACTTGATTCCACTAACTATTTCATTGGCGTTGCCGTCTTACTTGTTGGTTTGTTCTTTCCACTAAACTATGGACTGCGATTATTATTTTTAATCCGCGATATTTTTAGTTTTATTAATTACTTTACTCCAAACACACTATTTTAGTCACTTTTTTTGGCGCTTCTTCTTCTTATCTCTTTTTCGGGTCTTGGTGCGTATCGCTCTCCGTTCATACGACAGTAGGCCGGATATACCTGATGCATCTAGTCTCAGTGTAGCATACTGCTACATGCAGTACGCTACGGCCTTAACAACATTGCTGATTTTATATTGGAGTGAGGCATTGCTAGTAGCGCCTCTTCAACAAAACAAGGTACTAAACTAAGTCAAATTGCGTTTTGCATGCTATCGTTTGTTTCTTTTCCATGTAGATATGTATACAAAATACAGCTAATTTCGTTTACATTGACTTGTATCTACATATGTACGTATCAAGCAAGGTATTCTAAATAAAATTTTGGCACTAGAGCTGTGACGTGTTTCGTGGTCCTATACTGTGTAGTGTATACATTTCTATTGAAAAGGCAGAGAGAGGTAAGAGAATATTGTGTTCTGTGTACCGTACTTTCCTATACATTCGGACACAAATCGCGGAATGTGGTTCGTAATGAGAATAACATGTATCTCTATACCGTGGGTATAAAATATTTTTTAATTGTCATTGTGAGGGATAAGCCGTAAGAGCATAGCCAAACTAATAACATCCAAAGGGAAGTAAAACAACCAGTAAAGCCGCGCTAGAATATAAAATGAACGATGACTCGACGTCTTGATGCCGTAACAAACCAGCAATTCTTCGCTCGAATATAAAACCAAAACGATGCCTCGACCTAGGGCCGGATTCACTAAAACGGAGAGTTCTTTTGACACTAAATCTCCACGCGGAATTCTGTAACTCGGGAAATTTTTATTCAAATTCAAATTTTATTTATTACAAACCCCGGCATGACCGCCACGCAAATAAGCGTTGGGTATAGCGAATAGAGTATTAAGGCATGGAATATTAAAATAAATACAGTGTTGAATATAACTAGAACTTAAACAATATAACAATAGTTAATTGAGAATAATAAAGTGGATGGTAAATAGCGTCTTATTTAAGCTAACATTTGTGCTAATACTAAAATTAAATCTACCAATTTATTTATTTATTTATTCACTTCATTTTCATCTATTGAGAATCACCAAACTCTCTATTCCACTCGACAAAACTCTCGGTCAAATTAAAGAGGAGAGGCTACAGTCTACAGTTTTTATAAAAAAAGTTTATGTTAATGACCTTTTTGCAAAAATAATAGGTTAATTAAAAAAACAAGGTAAGAAAATCCGAAATTTTTAGTTTAGACAACCATAATTCTTGAGCTGGTTGAGCAGCTCTTAACTGTGACCGTACACCCTGTAATTTCTAAGATACAGGGTATTTTGTGAAAAACTAGATTTTTTTCTTAATCACCCTGTAAGTCTTAAACAGTTGATATGGCACCCCCTCCCTTCTATACAGTTTTTGGCTCGCCTAGGTGAGTATCTACTATCACCTTCTGCTCTATTGACCTTCTGCTCTATTGACCTCCTACGGGGAAACACCCTGTATAGTTCTATTACTGACTTATAACAAAGAACTGAGCGATTTGCTATTTCATGTGGCACCACAGTTTTTGTTTCTGTATAGCAGGGTTTTTTAGGCAAAACTTAGCTATTTTATTTTGTAGATTTTGCTATGGATTAATGATGCTAGGGTAGGCTGCCTGGGCCCTAGCCAATTATGCCATACTGAATAATAGATTGGACCATTGCAAAATAAAACATTCTCAAAGTTGGGTGGCATCCGTGTCATATTCGTAATCATAAGAATTTTATAAACTACATTCCTCAGTCGGCTGCAGATATCCGTGATGTGCTTGTTACCCTTCAGTTTGTTATCAAAAATTATTCCTAGGTATTTAATCTGTGAGATTTGAGATAGCTGGTGTATTTCGTTCGTACTGTCATTTTAGTTTACTATTCTATTAGGAAAATCATCACAAAACTGCATATATTTAGTTTTTGTAATATTTAAACATAGTTTGTGACAATTCAACTATTTGTAAATCTTACGGAGACCTACATTAGCTTGATGTGCTGCCAGTACTGAAGATGAGGCTTTGGACAAAATGACAGTATCATCAGCAAAGGTGACCTATTATTTCCACTCTCAATTAACACAGACCGTTGAAGTATATTAAAAACAAAATAGGACCTAGTACTGAACCTTGAGGAACGCCAGATACAATGGACATTGGTTCACTAAGTTCACCCCCTATACTTATTAACTGTTTGACTTCTATTCATTTTGAATGATTTAAGTAAATTGATAGAAGTATCTACCCCTAATTCCAATCCGATTAAGTTTATTCAGTAGTATTTCGTGATTCACCATGTCAAATGGCTTCCTTATATCTGAAATGATGGCAACTAGCTTTTCATTAAGGCGGAATTTATAAAAGTCGTTACATTATAAATCGCATCACTAGTACTACAACCATTCTTGATTAGTCGTTATTATATATCTATTTTCAATGTATTCCATGAGTCTAACCTTAATACATTTTTCGAAGGTTTTCGAAAAATTCGAGAGCAGAGAAATAGTTGTATAGTTGGTTGACTCAGTTTTGGATTCTCCTTAGTGTATTGGCACAATCATAGCATATTTAAGATTTTAAGGAAATGTACCTTCTGCGATTGGTAAGTTAAAAATATAAGATAGAGGCTCACATATATAAGTTCCAATAATCTTTAATATTCTGGCCGAATAGCCATCCAGACCTGTGGATTTTTTACCATCGAGCCTTTTCAAGTGCATTTTAATTTCTTCTACATATATTGGCGCAAAATTAAAAATATTGTTTCCTGCTAGGTGATCATCAATGCTAGGATTTACGAAATCGTAAGGCTCATAGTTGTTATGTAAATTATGTAAACTCATCGTTATATTAGTAAAACACTTATCTAACTCTGTTGCTTTTTTTTGTTTTTGTTTTTTACTCAGTAAGAATCACCACTACTTTTTTTAATTTGAGATATACATGCGTCCGATTTTCTTTTATTCGTGACCTCATTAATTTTACCCCACAGTTTTTTAGGATTATTTGAGACCTTTCCAAATTCCGTCTATAGCAACTTATTCTCTCCATTTTGATAATTTCGTTTAATATATTCCTATATTTCTTAAACTGAAATTTTAATCGTTTTTAATCGTTGACTTTTAACCTTTTTAGCTAGCTTATATCTATATCTAATAGATCTGAAGATCCCTGTAGTTACCTATGGCTTCAATTTTTTGTTACATGTCTACGGCGGATTGCACTTATTAATTTATCAGCGAAATTTTCGAAACATTTAGTAGGGTTACATTCACAGAATACTATAGTCAAATTCTCTAATTTAATTTTATCTATAAATCTGGTACAGATGTTTTTCTCGAAAACGACGTGACATAGGAATTTGAAGTTTCACAGGTTTTTGAATCTATGATTAACTCAAAATTAATGAAGTATGTAGAAACTAACCATCTCATCAACGATCGCCAATATGGCGTCCGAGCTGGACTCTCATAAGGAGACTTGCTGACCTTTCTTACGGAACGTTGGAACCGTAGTCTTCACAATTTTGGTGAGTCTAAAATTGTTGCCCTAGATATTTCAAGGGCCTTTGATAGAGTATGGCATCCAGCCCTTTTAGCCAAACTTAAAGCACTTGGTCTCTCTCCTCAACTTCTATTATGGATTGAAAGTTTCCTATCTAGTCGCAAAATACGTGTTGTATTAGATGGTGTTACTTCTGAACCGCATCCCATAAATGCCGGTGTGCCTCAAGGCTCTGTTATCTCTTCTTCTCTCCTTTTAATTTTCATTAATGATCTGCTTTCCCTTACTTTCAATCCCATCCATAGATTTCGCTTACTCCTTTGACACTCTTGCGGACTCCAGGGGGAATGCCACATGTGCTAAACGAGATTGCATGATTATATCATTGAATAACGATCTCAACAATATCCTCGCTTAGGGCAAAGCGAATCACGTCGAATTCAATGCATCTAAGATCCAAAGCTGTCTCATCTTATTAAAACAAGGTCATAAGGTCTTAGCACTAATATTTCCAGTAAGTTAAACTGGACAAATCACATCTTTTGTGTTGCCAAAGAAGCATCGAAATGTTTTGGATTTCTGGAAAGGTGTAAGAAATATTTCAGCCCGTCAAATCTAGCGCTGCTCTACAAGTCCTACATTAGACCTAGAATGGAATACAACTCCCTTATATGGGCCGGGGCGGGTCACACAGCCTTAGCTTCATTGGATATTCTCCAAAAGAGAGCCTTCAAGCTCATTGGCAATAACTTGTCATATCGGCTCACTCGAGCACCGCCGCAATGTTGGATGCCTTTCGCTCCTTTATCGCTATATGCATGGTCAATGTTCTGATGAAACATCTAGTCTAATCCCTTGTAGAATGATTTCTGCACGCAATACTCGCGCTGCAAACCGCGCACATCCTTTAACCCTTCAAATTACTTTCGGCCGTACAGTAAAGTTCCGTGATGCTGTTTTATCCCGAACAGTGCGAATGTGGAACAGCTTACCATCTTCTGTTTTTCCTCCGGCATACAATCTGCGGAAGTTCAAGGGTGACATACATCGGCACCTCCGCCACTCTCCTCATATCCCCTAATCCTTCCCCTATTTCCTTCCTGCCATGCTGTGCTTTGCATCATAGGGTCTCCCCTGAGCTTGGCTTAATAATATAAAAATATAAAAAAAAAAATCTTTGTGACGCGCACATACAGAGTGTTTCCGTCTAGGTGGTCAATAGAGCAGGGGGTGATGTGATACTCACGTAGGCAAACAAAAAATTGTATGGCAGAAGGGGGGGGGGGGGGCACATCAACCATTTCGGAGTTACAGGGTGATTACGACAAAAATCTAGTTTTTTGCAAAACACCCCACCTTCTGCCACACAACTTTTTGTTTGCCTAGGTGAGTACTATCACCTCCTGCTCTATTGACTACCTAGACGGAAACGCTCTGTATAGTCAAAATGTGTTCTCCTAGAAAGTTTTATCTAGTTTAAATAAATCCTTTTTATCAGTTCATATTCCTTCAGTGGGCATCTAATATCCCAATCGGCAGTAAAGATCCAAATTATCAAATCAAAAAATACGTTTATATTAAATCAGGGCAACTTATCAAAATTTCTGATTAATTTCTGTTGCACCAAAACAGAAATTTGAAAAGAACTCATTTGAGTATTGAAAAGTGAGAAGTTATCAGATTTTATACCCTGCCTAGATAAAATCTATAGGGTTTGTCATGTCAAAATGGATTGGACACCCACGCATAATATAAAAAGTTATTTTGATTTTTGCATGTCCGTCTGTTCGTACGCGGAACTTAAGAAAAATGCAAAATTAAGTTCGAAAATGAGATAAATCGGGCAACTCCTTCGTGGGGTTGCCATACAAAAATTTCGTTTTCCACTATATATTTGGACACTGCCTGAGAACGCGTTGACATAGAGAGCTGAAATTTGGTACATGGTGTTTTCATAGTAATAGCAAATAAAATTTCAAAAATGGAATAAATCGGGAAACGCATTTTTGGTGTTGCCATATAAAAATTAAATTTAGATATTTTACGGATACTGTGAAAACGATCAATCCTGGACATTTTTATTGTACTAAAACTTTCTTCAGAATATGAAGTCTTATAAAATTCTGTCCGATGGACTGTTCTAGAAATATATGCGAAAAACCACTGCAAAAATTTAAATTGCTCAAATGGGTGACCATACGAAATTTCATACGTGCATTCATCTAGGGCAGTGTTTTTCAACCGGAGTGCCATGGCGCCACGATTCGGGTGCCCAAAGTCTAGGCATTTTTTTGGAAATTTAATTAACTGTAGTGCAAGATAACTCATTGTCAGCTCTATTTTGCTATTAGATATCTATAGTAAGCAAAGAAGCGATTACTAACAAAGAATTTTGTTGTCTGATTGCTAGTGGTAATTGGTGCAGCAAATTAGCAGATTTGGTAGACATATTTGAAATATTGAATACGGTAAATACAAGTATGCAAGGCAACGAAGACAATATTCTCCCCTCAACTGGCAAAATAAAGAGTTTGCAAGATAAATTAAAATTTATGGTTAAGAGAGGTAAAAGAAGGGAATGTAAGCGTGTTTAAGAATTTTTCTACTATGACAAAGGTTAAAAGAGTAATATAAGTCACTACTTTATTTCTTTACGTGTTGAGGATTATGATCGGATAAGAAATCCATTCATTGTGGCCGTTAATGAAGTAAAGATAAATGTTGAAGAGCAATAAGCACTAATTGATTAAAGACTGATGGCAATTTAAAACTGAAATATAAGGAGTTGAATATTAATGAATTTTGGATACACATAAAGCCAGAGTATCCTCAATTAGCTAAAACAACTCTCACAATATTATTGCAATTCTCGACTTCCTCTCCAATATTCAATTCAATTCAATCTCAATTTATTTATACTGTACAATTAGGACAAAGTCCCTTTAAGTTTGCACAATCCAAAGGTATCACATAAAATTATAACAATATATAGAGTGTACAGAATGAAACAAAGTAAAGAACTAATGAAGCATAAAGCTTATTAATATACTTAAGGTACCTAATATTAATGTACAACAGAAATTAACTAAAGAAAACTAAGTAAAAGGCTAGTAAGAGAGTAAAGTATAGTAAAATGCTGCAACAATTGAATTGTGGAATTGAGAAAACGACCAAGCGATGTGATACTTTTAATATGATTAGGTAGAGATTTCCAAGCATGAGCTCCGTGAACTTGCAGTGACGTTTTTCTTTGGGACATAATATGAACTGGTATATTGGTGTTATTGGTACGGTATGAATGAATTTAAACATAAAGATAAGTTTTCTAAGCTCATAATAGATAAAAAGAGGGCACCCAACTAGGCAACTTAAGTAAGGGGAGACATGATCGTATCTACGCAGCGAATAGACGAAATGTACGCATGAATTAAATGCCACATTGAGTTTGCGCTTGGAGTATGAGTTAGCTTGGAAATATATAATATCGGAAAAAAAGAATAGAGGTAATACAAGTGCTTTGACGAGCCGCAGCCGAGTTTCAAGTGGAACAAGCTTAGCTGATAGCCATAATCTGCGCAGAACACCATATATCCTACCCACCACATTACTAATATGATCATCATTGCTACAGTAAGGTATCACTACAGAGTCAAGAAGAATGGGTGGAAAATAGGACGTATCAAGTTCATGCCTGTGTATTATAAAACAGTTCGACTCCCGGGGATTTAATAGAATCCAATTACTTACTGCCCCATCACTGATAATACAAAGATCCTCGTTTATTTTGCTTGCAGCATCTTCAATTAACCCAAGGGGAGATCCGAGATATACCTGAACATCATCAGCATAGAGGTCTACCTGAGAGTGAGTTACTACAGAAGGCAGATCGTTTCTGAAGCAACTGAAAAGAATTTGACCTAGGACAGGGCCCTGAGGAACCCCTGATAATATCAAGAGAGAGTCTGATAATTTATTATATATAAACACTCTTTGCGTTTGTCCGTATAGATAATGAGCTTAGCCACAGACGGAGAAAAATCAAACCTACGAATCAGTTTCGTTATTAAGATGCCAAAGTCAACTGAGTCAAAGGCCTTTGGGAAGTCAAGTAAAGGAAGAAAATTAACCAGATTATTATCTATACTCTTACTAACATCGTCGGCAATTTTAACAAGAGCTGTTGTGCAGCTATGTCCTGTCCTGAAACAAGATTGAAATATGGAAAGTAGGTTTTTGGAAGTGAACACATTATGCGTTCCAGACTTTTCGACAAAGGAGAGAGTATATGAATTCCTCTGTAGTCATTAACCGAGGAAGGTCGAGAAGTTTTAGGGATAGGAATCTTCCAGCTCTTGGAAAACATAGACTGATTTAGACAATTATTATAAATGGCAGTAAGAGCCTCAATGACAAATGGCAATATGAGCTTGATAAACCACAGCGTAATTTCATCCATAATGATAGCGTTGGACGAGATTGAAGACACTGCCAAAACTACTTCATCCCAAGTTACAGGATGGAATGAAAAACCAGTATCAACTGATGTCTCCTGCAAATAAGTATCAGCAAATAAATTTGAGGAACGAGAGTTATGACTAACGCCACTTTTAAGGTAGGAATTCGTGTCATTAGGATCAATACAACAATTCTCACGGGCTGCACCAGCAATTCCCATGTTACGTAGATTACTCCACAGGATTTTGGTATTGAGATCGGAATTTAGTTTAGATCGAAAGTAAGCACTCTTGGCACGCTTTGTTTCCACTTTAACAAAGTTACGTGCTCTGCGATATGGTTTCCAATTAACGCTTGTCCGCACCTTTTCCATCTGCAGTAAAGCATATTTGTCTCTGCAATTAACCTTCTAATATACCCTGAGAACCACGGCCAAGATAGTCGATGTTTATATTTACGCTTTAAAGGTACGTGTTGCTCAGAAAGATTTAGAACGAGCTTATTTAAGGCCAAAACCTGCTCGTCAATCGATGGAATATTGACAATTTCCTGCCAAGTGCAGTTAGCCGCTTCCTCATGTAAAGAAGGTAAATTTAAATTTGGCCAGTCACGGTAGTAAAAAGAAACTCTTTCATTAACCAGGACGAGATGAATATCATACGAAAGAAATACTAAATCGTGATCAGAAATACCAGGAAGGGAGAACTGATCATGAAATAAAACCTCAGAAACATCGCTGGAAATGAGCAGATTAAGTAAGGAACTACTATTTTCCCCAAACCTGGTGGGCAGGGTATTTACAACTTGCAGACCAACAATGGATAGACTGTCCACCAGAGTGAGGGATTGACTATTGACGACAAGAAGATTTGTATTAAAATCGTCAGTTAATAAAACGTGTACATAAGTAGCTCTTAACTGGTTCAAGACATCGAAAAATTCAGTGGTTGAAGAGCCGCCTGGAGGTTTATAAACAGATGCTACAAGTACTTTCTCGAGACCCAAATTTATTTCAACAAAGATGAACTCAACATCACCCGATGATGAGAAGGCTACAGTTCGAGCCTTTAAGTCTTCTCTAATGAAAATGCTGGTACCATCTCCACGTCTTTCCATTCTGTCATGACGGAACAAATTATACCCTTGAATTTTTCTGAAACACAAAGAGCATGAAGCTTACTCGGCTGTAACATATAACGAAACTTATCAATTTTGGGGAAGAGGCTACGTGCATATGACTTATATGACTTATATGAAATCCATTCACCCCATTACATAGTACATTTATTAGAATATAAAAATTCATTGCACAGTTTACGTTAGCGTCCATTAAGGACATGTATGTGGTATGGGGAAAATCGCCAGGTTATTCCTTTTGGACAGCACCAAACTCAAACTAGCCTAACAGTGAAAAATATCATAAGTTTTCAGCATTTTAGGGTTATACAAATCTATACATGAAAAGAATAAAAAAAAATAACGATGACTGATATTAAGATAATGTATATTAAGTTCAGAAAAAAATAGAAGCGACTAACTTTAATTAATCTAAACGAAACAAAGTAAAATTTGTTGCCTCATAATTCAGTCACAAGCAAAGAAGAATATACATAATTACTTAGCGTAATCATATGTTTGATGATACAATAGGCCTATTCCTGCAAATTACAGATGAAATTTCATACAGCTAATATTAATTACACAGTGAAAGAAAATTTAGCCGCCACTCATTTAATTCCGCAACAGTATTTTTTTCGACAGTCAGCTGATCTTGATGACAAAATCATAGAAGGGAAATCATTCTCAATCCGCTTGATATAATATTTCGCCCAGTATTAAAAATATTTGTGCATCACGCTGAGCATTAATTAAAATTATTATTATTTACGTATTTACTTCCTCCTCGGACCCCACCACAGCAATACGTATGATATTTGGTTTTGCAAAAAATTTATCTGGCCCATTAGCCGCGCTTATACAGATTCGAGATCCGCCACTGGTCAAGGTGCCACGATTTTTCATTTTTCAGTCAGGGTGCCATTCAATAAAAAAGGTTGAAAAACACTGATCTAGGCAGGGCCGGATCTATGGGGCGGCACGCGGTACACTTGTCCCGGGCGCTAGTTATAAGGGGGCGGCAATACGACGGACTTGTGAACTCATAACTAAACAAGAAAAAAATCTAATTACAAGAATTGAAAATTATTTTCAGACCATTCTTCATACTTCAGTCTTCTTTCCGGAATCGGAAAGCTCCTTTGCTGACATCATACTTTGAATTGCGCTTACATACAGTCAGGCAATTTACTTTCTATTAAGTCTGTAAGCCTTTGCAGGGTAATTTTTATTAAAAATTCGGCTAAATCCTCACATTGTACCTCTGTATCATAGATGAAACGAATTGAAAAATTCTACAAATGTACTAAGCTGGCTGGCAACCCTATGTTCCCCACCTATTGCGACTGTTGACAGAATATAAGATAGTCTAGTCATTGAAAAAATTACTAATAAGGAAGCGGGTTATCATGCGAATACAGTGTACGTGTGTTGGCAATTCAATGACAATCAGATCTGTGGGGGCAGGGGAATGGATACCTGGGTCCCACTTGCTCTTGAAATGCTTGTCTTTTCAAGCCCACATAAAATGACTCTTTTCTTTTATCAAAACAGTCTTGAGAACATTAAAATTTATTTTAGGTAGAAACATTATTCAAATTAAAATCACTAGAAGTTATTTTTCTAATTTTTAAAGTCTGTAGTTGCTTTTGTTTTCTTTTGACTCATTTAAACAATCCTCATCCTACTCCCTATAGTACATTTTGCAAATCACCAGGTTACTTCGCTGATTTTCGAATCAAACCCTATAAATGCTATGAGATCCTGCCAGACACCAAATGTTTCACATTTACCGCCACAGACCCATTGATCGGGGAGAGAAATGATAATAGGGCTGTGCCTTAGAATATAGAGAGTACAGGAAGTGTGATAAGCCAAATTTAGCGTAGTCAAATTCTGGTTGTGTTAGTATCTGTTGCCGCTGCAGTGAAAGCTCAGTAAAGCCGTGTAGTAGAATCAATATAGAGAGCGGGGCAGCAAGATATATGGGTGAAAATATTGCATTTGCTCCCACCGAAAATGTTCTTATTCGATGCACTTCGCCAACAATACCGTGGAAGTTTCTCAGCTGTCATAAACGTAAACAAATCTCGGTGGATGAAGGAATTTTTCTATATTTCATCGTTTTTGTTATGTATTTTTAATTTAATTCAATATAAAAAGGTGTGTAAAGTACCTAAAGTGCCTAAAAAATGATTTCCGACGTCGTACCTGGTGTTATTGTGACAATTTTTCACCGAACGCTTCATTCTGAAATTACATGAACATCACTTAGAAATTTATCACTATAATATCAAAAGATAATTACTTACACTCTTTACTTTATTTAGCACTATTTTTGAATCACTTTTCACAAATTTTCAATTACATTTAAATTGTTGCAAATTAAACAAACTTCGTTTGACAGCTAAACATAGATTTGTATCTTTCTTCAATATAATGCTGAGTTACTTCACGGCACGCTGAAAAAATCCACGCTCATGCACTCCAATTTTGCAGGTATCAACACTTCCTGTTGTCTCTATATTCTAAGGGTTGTGCACTATTTGACAATTCTGCTTGATTTCTGACATTTCAGATTTCATGAAAAACAATTTCGGGTTGGATTTAGAGATTTTGTGATAAATAGCTAATTTAAAATACTTTTTACTTAATAGTATTGAAATATTAAGTGAAATATTATTTTGTGAATTTATATAATTGAGACTCCGGAATCTTGCAATAATGATGTTGAAGTGCGCTGTGCTGTGCTGCAAAAACAACCGGAGTTTGTGTCGTGGGAAAAGATTTTTCAAGGAAGTTTACTTGTTTTGCTAATAGGTCTTAAGTAATATAAAAGTGAAGTATTTATAAACATAAACAGACATGGCAAAAAGCATAATATTTTCCAATGCCAATTTGTTTGGTTACAATTGAATTGTGCCAAGTGCATTAAATTATCAAAGGCAACATCAAGAAATATTATCTGAAAATAAGGGGCGCCAAAACTCTGTTTTTTTTATATAGCAATCTGAATTATAAAAAAGGTCGCCCTTCAAAATGTCACGATTTCATTACTGCTATGACGAAACGAATACAAATACAGCACACTAATACATTTCGCCGAGTGGTTGGTTTAAGTTTTCGCCCGATATGCCGTTTCCTTATTAGTTATTTATTCAATGAAGACAGTAAGCACAAGCATAGAATTGTCAGAAAAATATATTTATGCCAGCTAAATTTAGCCATTTTAGCCGGATTAAGGCCTTTGAATCCGGGTAAAAAATCGGCTAAATCCTTTCAACGTGAGCGGCAGTACCCCATATAGAGCTGGGCAAGTACCAAAGAAAAGGTACTTAAGTACTAGTACCGTAAGCCTGAGTACTTCAGTGTAAGTACAAGTACCGCATGTATGGAAAGTACTTGTAACTAAGTACTAAGTCTACAAAAAGTACTGAGTACTTTTTGAAGTATTTCTTTAAAAGTACTTTTTTAGAATCTTTGTACGTTGATATTAATAAATTAATACCTTTTGAGAACTATAATATGTATAGTAACCCTGTGGCTACTACTTGTAGTTTTTTATAGTTTTCAGTGCTGCAGGTAGAGTAAAACTTTCATCTCTGATTGCTACACTGAACTATTAGAGGTCCGCCCAAGCCGCCTCCAATAATGCATAACAATTCTACGGAAAAAATTTCCAGTAAATTTCTAAGAGAAAATTGAGGCCACTCTACATCAGGACGAGACATCTTTGATTTTATATTGGAGCGAGGCATTTCTTGCTTAACCTTGGTTATATCCACTGACGTATGTAATATGGACTGCTTACTTTTCTATTTCACGTGGGCACAATTGCTTTTGTCAAAATGAGTTCTTACGTTGGTCCCAACCACTGACTTATAACAATGGACTGAGCGTATTTTCATTTTCCTATAGGAAAGCATGGCACAAGTTTTATAGTTCTCTCTTTCGCCCTATGGCAGAGTTGGAGCTACCAACACAAAATATTGCATTATGGAACGTTTGCTTATGCCATTTGATATTTTTATGTTGGCTACAGATGCAATCACCTCAGAAGGAATTAGGTAAAGATAGTGTTTACCATGCTCCGTCTCTCTTGCCCATAAGCAGGATTCAGTTAAGAATAACTTTTGAAAATTAAAGTCGGAATGAGTTTATATCCTTATAAGCGATTAAAATATCACTTGGGCACAAGAAAATATATTTTTTTAATTTAATTCGATTTTCGGATGAACAATTTCATCTGATTGGTTGAGTTTAACATGTTTTTTATGTAATCGTTTTAAAGGATGCTCTAACGGTGATATACAGAGACACAATATTTTTTGTGCCACATGAAATAGCAAATCGCTCAGTCCATTGTTATAAGTCAGTGGTCCCAGCATTGAAAAAATCATTGGCGGGAAGTTGAAAATGTGAGCACGCAGCTCAGAAAGTGATTTTAATAAAACATTTAGAATTTCTTCTGCGTATACTAATGAATATATTGTCTTTGGTAAAACAGTTTTTATCAGTAATAACCCTAAATTATTAATTTAAAATCATGTATTTCGACGAATCCACTAATTTATTTTTTGTTTTCAGTTCTCTCTCAGAAGTGAACGTAGCCAGTCCATATTATACATGTCAGTGGTTATGTCATTAAGTGAGGCATCGTCGATTTTATATTCGGGCGAGACGTTACTGGCTTAACATGCCCAGTCTTATTTGTAGGTTATTAGTTTGTCTAAAGCTCTGCCTTGACGCGTGAGTGCGGCACTTGCTTTGAGAGTTCTTTGCGTGCTTTAAAACTCAACACAAAGGGAGTTGTGTTAGAAATTATGTTTGTTTTTCTACAAAGAGTTAGATATTTGTATGTAATTAATAGACTCAGAAATAGTTAAGTAAAAATCTTGGTACTTAAGTACAAAACTAAGTCTTAAGTACAAGTAAATAGAAGCAAGTACTTGTGTTCAAGTACTAAGTAGTATCGAAAATGTACTTTAAGTAGTACTTAAGTCTTTTTTTACTTAAGTATTGCCCAGCTCGGGCCATAGTTTTTTTGAAATCGTCGTTCTTGTCGGGAAGATTCATATTGAAAAGCGGCTAAAATAAAAAACAGATGAAAATAAAAATTAAATGAAGTGAAAACCGAAAGTTCTGTATGGCAACACCAAGAAAGGGTTCCACAGTTAAATTTATTTTTGAAATTTAGTTTACTATTTTTATGAAAACGCTCTCTACGTCGACGCGTTCTTAGGTAGTGTCGAAATATATAGTGAAAAACCAAAGTTTTGCATGGCAACACCAAGAAAGGATTGCCAGTTTTATTCCATTTTTGAAATTGTATTTGCAATTTTTTATGAAAATAACATGTACGAAATTTTAGCTCTCTACATGAACGCGTTTTCGGGCAGTGCCCAAATATATAGTGAAAATCGAAATATTTATATTATAATCCTACGAAAGATTAGCCCGATTTGTTCCATTTTTGAGGCCATTCCCTTTAACTCGTACACGAATTTGTCTGTCTATTTATATATTTCTTTTTTACTATTTTCGACACTCTCGTAGACCCACTTTACGTCATCACAGCGAGCTGAAATTTAGCACACAGGTTCTTGTCGCGTGACAATTGAATCTATCAAAATTTGAACAGGAAATGTCCATGGAAAACCCGGAAAATTGGCAAAAATGATTTGAAAATTTGGTACAAATTTTATTAGTGATAAATCAGTTTCAGGAAAAATGTAGAGTTTTCCGATTTTTCCGAAAAAAAATTGCGGAATTTTCCGACTTTTCCGGAAAATTTTCCGCTAAAAAAGTTTTCTAAATTATGCAGGATCACGCTCCCTATCAACTGGCATCATTACTCTCTCTCCGACAATGGTGAAAACTTGCAGAAAAAATCGAGGAATATTCATGTAAAACGCTTTTCCGGAGTTTTTCAGACCAAGGAAGCGTTTGAGCGTTTTTAAACCTAATACAAAGTTGTAGAGCGAAATGAGTTGCATAAAGTTGCTTTTGTGGAAAACTCCGATATGATTAGTGATATGATTAGTGATAAATCTGTTTCAGGAAAAATGCAGAATTTTCCAATTTTTCTGGATAATTTTCCGAAAATTTCCGGAATTTTCCGTCAAAAAATTTTTATGAGCTATGCGGAATCATTTTTTTCCGTCCTACTGGCATCAATACTTTCTCTTCAACAATCATGAAAACTTGCATGTAAAATCGAGGAAAATTCATGTAAATTTAAAAAAAAATTCATAGTAATAGGAAAAGTCTGTGGAAAACATGGAAAATGGGGGAAATTCATGTTATATGGGATCAAGTTGGAATACAGCTAAAAAGTGCTGTTTAAAACATAATTTGAATTTCAGAAAACCGTTGCAATACTTCAACGATTTGATACTCGAAAAATTTTTGTTTTCGGATCGGCACCAAACATGACTTAAAAATTGTTTTAAAATATCTCCATGCAGCACGTAATAACAATTTAGTTAACGTAAAAAAGCAGAAAATAAAATAATTAAAAAAAGGAGTTTTCAAACAAAACTAAGGCCAAGCCGCATAAAAAAGTAGAAATTAACTTTTCTTCACACACAGAGGTGGACTCAGATTTTATTCGCTGACAATCACCGATATATTTCAGTATGATCAATCAGAGGTAATAAGTGATTTGATTCATGAAGAGAAAGAATATTCAAGAGAAATGTCCCAATCAAAAAATCTGAGTCCAACTCTGTGTGTGAAGAAAAGTTTATTTTCTACTTTTTCATGCGGCTTGGCCTCAGTTTTGTTTGAAAACTCCTTTTTTTATTTATTTTATTGAACTTAATTTTACTTTTTTTTTTAAAAAAAAGCCCGTGTACCAAATTTCAGCACACTAAATGAATGCATTCTCGAGTTATCATGCGAACGGACAGGCAGACGGTAATGCAAAATTCAAAACAACTTTTACTATTATGCATGAGTGTCCAATCCATTCTGTTCTACTATCACTATTTTTATGCGTTACAAACGGAATGACAAATTTAGTATACATGTAGGGTGTAAAAAGCAGTTAGAAATTCTTTATAAATTTTTGCCGGCTAATTAGCGGCTAAAATGGCAACTCTGCACAAGACGACATCCGACGTGAAGATGGGAGGTAGAGCATGCGCTATAGCTACGTTCTGCAGGCTTCGGCACATCGTATAATTTGAAACACAGTTCAAAAACAGTTTGAGATTCAAACGACAAATCTTTAATTGATCTTCATTTCGAATTCTTTTTATTTAACAATCAGTATTGTTTCAAAATTAAATTGTTTTTCTTATTTTAGTTCCAGGGTATGTATTTTATAATAAGTTTTATAATAAGTTATCTGTCATATATGCTGCATAGTAATAAAATTTGCCCCAAATAAAGATTGTTGCTAGAGGAAACGGCAATTAACGTCTTTGCCCCCCCCCCCTCAAAAGTTTCCTAGATGCGGCACTGGATCTAGGGTATCATAAGAATTGGTCTTTCTTTTTCTTTTTTTTTAGGCAGGGGGAAAAAAGATCCCAAGCATGGAGGCCAAAGGGGGCCCATTGTGCTAACCTGCTAAGTAGGAGAAGCTATAAAGCTACAGAAATTGACAGGAAACTAGGTGAAAGGATAGCGCGGGACCGTGTCAAGGTGGGATTCGATGCCATGACCGCTGGGGATGGTGGTCGGCACGCTTACCAACTGAGCTACCGAGGTCACCAATTGGTCTTAGATCAATTCTAGCTTTTTTACTTGTTCAAATTACTGTTGCACAAAACAGAAAATGAGTATTCTATTGAAAAGTGATAAGGTTAGCAAATTATATTCTTTTCCTCAATTTCCGTTGCTCCAAATTATTATGCTTATCATTTTTCAATAGAGAGTTTGATAATTTAAGCAACATCATAACGCTAACAAAAAATTCTCTTTTCAAATAGACATTCAATGTGATATATGTATAATAACAAACTTAATATAGTTCAATAAATAAATGTTTCATTTCGAAAGATTATATGGTTGATTCAGGAGGAATATATGCATAGCTAGAATGTTCAATTATTTTGGGAGTTCAAGTAACAGAAAAAATCAACCTATAAAGAATTCCATCAAGAACAATTATAATCGGGGTTGGAAAATTTTTGAAAAGCTTTACCAAATATTTAAGCATCCAAAAAAGATGATCTTTGACAAATTATAATTTTTCTTCAAATTTATATTTACGTAAAATCATAAATTACCTCTGCTAACTATGCCCCATAACCCAATTAAATTTTTTAACAAACAATTTTGAAAACTTTCCACTTTCCATCGTTCACGTCCAGACATCTCTTAAGATTTTGAAACTTATGTTATTACCCAACATTTCAGTTGGAGAAAGCCTCTAGAATCAGGTCAGTGGCCAGATAGTGTGCTCCGACAGCGGGCAATTAAAATAATGAAATTACAAAGTTGCGGCAGTGACAAAAA
The DNA here is from genome assembly GCA_963930735.1 of Dioctria linearis. NCBI lineage: Eukaryota > Metazoa > Arthropoda > Insecta > Diptera > Asilidae > Dioctria > Dioctria linearis. The sequence goes on along the minus strand of OZ005741.1, from coordinate 75,316,879 downwards.
CGGATGTCTGATAGTCCCGTGACGCTTCTTATCAGTATGCTAGTAGAACGAATAATGGTTGAGAAGAAGAATATTTTATCTGCTGAATTGATAGCCCCTCATGTGACCCGACTTTTATCGCACACTTCCGATGGCACTTTTGCTTTTTTCACTATACATAAATGAGTCGTCGTCTTCTGTTGTAAAAAATTCATAATCCATGAATTACATATTATATTACATTCAAATTATGTCCTATATTTACTGACTTTGTATAAATATAGGTTATTAATTAAATTCTTAGGTCCTGATCATAATAATAGACTTATATAGGTATACCTATGTACATTTCGCCATACAATTTCTATGATCGGGCTTCCCGATTATGTTTTTAAGTTTTTCAATGCAAATAGTTTATAAGATTTGGTTTAAAATTCAAATATCATGCAGGAAATACGTTTTCGCTACGAAATACAAAAGTTATGAATCTCATTCACATATTTCCTGCACGCAACTCTATAGCTATAGACATTTCAGATAAAAATTCTGAGAGATGTGAAGTAAAGATCAACACCACTCTCACAGGAAATATACTGATAGCAGTGGCTATAATTGGGTATAGCAACTTTAGAGCAATCACACATCTTAAGTTATCTTTGTCCGAAGAGTTTTATGGCCTTAGTTATGTAAATTGTAAAAAAAAATAAAATAAAAACCGCGAAATGTAAGCGAGAAACAATTGACCTCTTTGATTCTATCATACATACATACATACCATAAGCAATAATAATATGTAATACTGAAATGTTATCAGTGAAATTCTAAAAAAGTCTTCTACATGAGTTGTTGGCCGAATCATATTAAAAAAAATATATATAATGATTTTTGGAATTCATATTTTTGGATGTTTGAAAGTTACGTAAATCGTTAAATCTACACTTTCCAGGTATTTGGGTACAATGAAAAGTGTTTAAACTCCGAAACGGGCTTCAGAAATTAGATCACTACTGATATTATTGTGGGAGGCGGCGATTTTAATATGGATGGTTTGAGTGAACAGAGCAATGCACGTACTTTGAACTATCAGTTATTTACAGTTGACTTAAAAGTCGTGGATAGCTTACCAACATTCTTTAATACAAGTAACCCTTCTCAGTTGGACTATCTTACAACAACTAATAATGAAAAGATGTTATTTCATAACCAGTTATCCCCTCCGAGTAACTTTGATCACGACTTTCTCTTTTTGTCTTATGACTTAAGACTAGGCCCTATTACGACGAAATTTCTTCTATCGTGTTTATAACAACATAGATATATGAGCTTCTTTATGACACATGTACTTGGATGGAAGTGTTTCCTCAGAGCCCTGTAGATGACAAAGGTTGAGGTGTTTCGCAACCGACTTTTACAACTCTATCAACTGCATGTCCCTCTGCGCCGATGGAGAATATTTCCACAATGTTGCCCTTGGATCAGGCGTGAAATCCATACTCTCCTTGCTGAAAGAGATCACCTTTTCAGTCTTTATAAAAGAACGCATGATTCTGTCATTCACACTCGTTATAAGAGAACTCGTAATCTGACAACTCTGAAACTAGATACGAAATCACAAAAAGCATTTTTCGAAGCTAAGCTAAATCCAGATCTGCCAAACAAAAAGTTGTGATACAACATCCGAAAATTAGGTGTTTCTGGCAAGGAGTTACATAAATGTGATATTGATCTCGACAGTCTTAATAAGCATTTGCTTTCAACTAATACAACCGGCCATTTTCCGAGTGGGCCAACTGAAATTACACCTCACAATCATCAGTATGAGGGCTTCGCATTCCGTCACATCGATAGTTCCGAGTTTTTAGCAGCATTGTACAAGGCCAAATCTACAGCTGCTGGTCACAATATGCTGTCCCCCAGGTTTGTTAAAATAATTGCACCCTTTTTATTACTCACATTCTTGCCCATATATTCAATCATTGCCTTATGGTGTCCATATTTCCCACTTCCTGAAAAAAATCCCTTATTGTTCCCATCCCTATCCAACGTAATCCTAATGGTGTTAACGACTACCGACCAATCAGTCTTCTGTGCTTCTTTAGTAAAGTTTTTGAGAGGGTTTAGCAAAGCGAACGAATTTGTCGAACAAAACAATCTTTTATCTCCATGGCAGTCGGGTTTTCGATGACGGCATAATTGTGAGACCACTCTTTTAAAAGTTCGCTCAGATGTCAATGATACTCTAGACTCTGATGAGTTGTCTGTCCTCGTTTTGCTTGATTTCAGTCATGCCTTTGATTATGTTAACTATAGCCGTCTATTAATAAGGCTCCAAACAAACTTAAATTGTTACTCTTCAGCTATTAATCTCTTCAAAAGCTTTCTTCTGGGAGACTGCAAGCTGTTAAGGAGCAAAACTTTCTATCCAAATTCTTATATATGAGTTGTGGTGTACCCCAAGGCTCGATTCTCGGACCATTTTTGTTCAGTCTGTACATTAATGATCTCCCAACACTATTGTTAAAAATTCATAGATTCATCTTTATCCAGATGAGTTATAGATTTATCTGAGCAGGCCTATAGGATTACAAGAAGACTATATATTTCGGACCAATGCAGATCTAGAGCGAATACAAGAATGGCCCTTGGAACATTAGCTCATGCTAAATACTAAGAAGTCAGTCTGTATGCCTATTTACAAATTGCTGCTATATTTCACTTAACAACACTATTTTACCATATCTCAGCTCAGTGAAAAACCTAGGGGTTGTAATGAACTCCAAGTTTACCTGCTGTAGCCATAAAACTAGCATCATAGGCAAAGCATACAGCTGCCTTCGACAATTACGAAGTAGTGTATAATTGTTATCGGTTGAGTTTCGCCTCATATTGGTACGGACGCTTATCATACAGCTCTTCACCTTTGGAACCATATTATTTCCGAAGATGGGTTCAAGCTGCAGTCGAAAACTCAACGTCGCTTTTAATGATTCCGTTCATTTTATATACCAATTTCCCCGCAATAAACATATGTAGGTATCGTAACTCAGTTCTGGGACACCAATTAGATATTCATCTTGTTCATTGTGACATATATTTTCTTCACAAGTTAATCTACAATAAATGCCCTGAATATCTTTACACCAAACTGCAATTTTTACGATCTGTTTCTCCGACGCTTCAAGTCTCAATTTGGTGAACGTTCTTATTTCGTACAAATCCCTCGCAAATGGAATTTGCTGCCAACAAGATTTCAAAACACAAGCTTCAGCAGGGCTTGTCTTAATTTATTAAATTCCGAAAATTCTGGTTAAAAGTAGGTACATATCAGTCTTAAATTTTTGTTTGTTTGTTAGTTTAAGTTTTCATTTTGCTTTGGTTTTTTATTAATAGTTAATAGTCTTTGTCTACTCTTACTTACTTATTTGCACTATTTATTCGATTTTTTTCTTATTATATTTTCGATGTATATTTTCTGTACGCCAAAAAGATTTTGTAATCTTTGTACAGTTGTACCACTTACTAAATAATATATGAATTACTGTGCACTACATTGTTCACCTTTGAAATTTACCAACCTCAAATAAAAAGTTCTCTCCGCCGAACTCTCTTACGAAATTAAGAAGGGGGTTCTCAGCATTCAGCCTTGGTCGCTTAAGATAGCCAAACACCTGTATATTAATGAAGAAAGATCGGGATTCTTTTGGGTGCCACGTGGTTTTAGAGTTCACTAACTCAAAAAGGAAAATCATATCCAATTCAACATATACCTACATAAAGGTCTGTTCCTTTAATTATTCCTTATTTATGTTGTGGGAATAAAATAACTGTCAAAGTTATAAGATCCATTTTTTAAACTTATTGAAACTGTTGGTTTACCTACTTCATATTGACAGTAACGAAAACTAAGGTAGTCGAGAAGAAAAAATTGTTGTTAGAAAAAATACTGGAACAGACTCCTTAAATAAATTATTTGTAACTAACATCATAAGTTCTTGGTAATGCAGCCAAATAAGAAATTTGAAGATTGAAATTATCTTAATTAGGGTAAACGCACCAATTTGCACCCGAAGCAGACCGCACACACCTTTAACAATAACGAGTACGGTGATAGTCCAAATTTAGGAGCTATAGGGAACACAGTCACCAAGGAGAAAATGGAGTGGACAATTCAATCTATTGATCCCTATAAATCACCAGGAATAGATGGCATCATTCCTATTATGCTGCAGACCTTGTACATTACAAGATATTGTAATTCCTGGGCTGGTGGTGATCTATAAGAGCTGGCTATTTCCCTCCTATGTCCCAGGCATCTGGAAGCAAACTAAAGTGATCTTCATTCCAAAGGTAGGCCGTAGCGGGCACATGACTGCTAGGGAGTTCAGACCCATCAGCCTTACATCGTTTCTTCTGCAGACTTTTGAAAGGTTGTTAGAGGTGTCCATGGACGACCTGTTGAGCGGAAGCGAGATTTCGAGATCACGGCATGCTAACCTTAAAGGTAAATCGGTTGAAACTGCGCTACATGACGTAGTAGGAACCATTGAAAAATCAATTGATAAAAAAGAACACACTATAGGTGCATTTGTGGATATCGAGGGAGCCTTTAATAATGTTAGTATAGAGGCCATTCAGGACGCCCTGGTTTGTCTAGGAGTTAAATTCTATATATGCAGAGCTTGGCAGCAATAAAGTTTGAAAGAGGGTGTCCAGAGGTACTCCACAAGGAGGAGTTCTTTCACCTAGACTGTGGCTATTGGTGGTTAATGAAATTCTCGTTTCTTTACAGAGGGAGGGAATAAAAGTGGTAGCATATGCTGATGATCTAGTCATCCTTATCTCGGGTAAGTTGCTGTCGACGATCAGCGAACTTACCCAAAGAGCATTGCAAAGGCTACTTAACTGGGCTAAATGTTGTGCTCTTAGGCTCAATTCCACAAAAACCGAACTAGTCCTGTTTACACGGAGGAGAGTTATTCCGACTTTCACGCCCCCAAAACTGGGTAGCATTACCCTTGAATTTAGAACTGAAGCCAAATATCTAGGAGTTATACTAGACTCTAAGTTAAATTGGAGGAAAAAGGTGAATGAGCACGTCATTGCACTGTATACCTGCAAGAAAACTTTTCGCAAAAGGTGGGGTACACTGCTATGTGAGGCCCATCCTCACCTATGGAATATTGGTGTGGTGGAACGCTTTAGAGAAAGCTATTCACCTGAAGAGTTTCACAAAGATACAGAGAGCTGCCTGTCTAGGTGTTACAGGTGCTCTTCGTACATCACCAACGGCAGCAATGGAGATCATACTCCGTCTCCTGCCCCATGATATTTATGGGAAATGTATAGCTGCGACAAGTGCACTAAGACTTAAAGAGTCAGGCTGCTGGATAACTGCAGACCTTGGTCATAAGGGGATACTGAAGTTCTGTCCTGAGTACTGTATGCGGGGAGCTATGGACTATATCGTCTCTAGACTAGACTTCGAGAAAGGATGCTCAACTAGCATTCTTAACAGAGAGGTAAAAGACTATGATATATGTGTCTTCACAGACGGTTCGAAAATGGATCTGCGAGTGGGGGCAGGGGTGTACTCGGTATTCCCTCAAATGCAAGAGTCGTACCGCCTACCGGACTACTGTAGTGTGTTCCAGGCGGAGGTTCTGGCTATTAGCAAAGCAGCAAGGATGCTGGCAACAACTTATGTTGTACCCAGTGATCGAGTCATCAGGATTTGTATTGACAGTCAAGCTGCAATCAAGGCCCTGAACTCGAGCACCATTAGGTCGCGCCTTGTGCAACAGTGTCGCTGTGAGCTCGGGAAACTGGGTGCTAACCACAGGATCGACGAGGGCATACTACAAGAGAAATTTCTTGAGCAGCTGTTCAATACACCCTTATTCGCCAGTGTGTAAAAAACAACAGTGAACCACTACATCCTTATTCACCAGTGTGTAAAAAACAACGTGCCTGGTTATTGAAAAATGTAAACATTTCTACTTCACATAAAACAAGTATATTTCTCTTTGTCACACACATGCTCAATTTTCTTAAACCTAAATGCAATTCTTTCTTTCAAATATTATAATCATTTTCGTGGGTAATCTCTTTCTATCGATCAGCTGTTCAAGAAATTTCTCTTGTAGTATACCCTCGTCGCACAGGATTATTCTCTGCTGAGTGCCTGCTGCCACTGTGAGCATGGTAACGAGGCAGCTGATACTCTGGCCAGAAAAGGCTCCGCTATGACCTCCTGCTTAGCGGAGGGACCCAAAGATCGGCCCCTAGAATCAATGAAGAGGATTTTACACGTCAGGCATGTAAGCTGGCAAATCGCAGATGGGGAGAATTGACCACATGCGCGATTTCAAGACAGCTGTGGCCTGAGGTTTGTCCTAAGAGGACCGAATCTTTGCTGAAGAGGAACCGTAATGATGTGCGTAACCTTATCGCAGTTATTACGGAGCATTGTCTCTTCGGTAAACATGCAGAGCGCATGCAAGTTCCATTCAATGAGTTCTGCAGAAGCTGTATGCATTGGGAAGAAGTTGTGAGCGTGCACCACCTACTGTATAAATACCCTAACCAGGCGTAGGAAGAATGCGTTCGGCAGCTACTTCTTCGGCGAATTGGGGGGCCTGGCAGACAAGGAGCTGGGGGACCTAGTAAGGTTCATTAACTCTTGTGGCTGGTTTCAGCGCACCCCCTAAATCCCTGATAGGTTCCCATAAAGGTGGTATCACAAAGGACCGCAAATGGTCTAAGCATATACAAACTAATAACATACAAAAACTGGAAACGTAGAGCACAAATATGCAATGCTTTTCTAGAATATAAAATTAACGATGCCTCGAAGATGCCTCGACTTGGCACTTGTTGACGTGCCCAAAGGGTAAGTCAGTAATGCCTCGATCCATACAAAATCACCATTGCCTCAACCGTAACCCCCGGAATATAATACAAGCCATGAAGTCGCCGAAGGCACCGACACATTAAAATGCCTTATATTGCCGGGTACAGCATGCAGTAAGTGCTCACTCTCATTGCTTTTTGTATACTCGTCATGGAGGAAAACTAAAATTTCATCTTATACAGGTCCTAAAGCCCAAAACTGTCACTCCCACAGCAAAATGAAGTTAAAACAAATTGCAGCCAAATATGTTTTCTTTCTACCTAATAAATAGTTTTAATAAGAACAAATTTACGGAAATTATAGCGTTTGAACAAAATACAAGCAACTTTTATATGAAAAACTCCTTCAGTAAGACAAGGCAAGAAGACTGTGGATGTCGCCTCCTGACCGGCCCGCTGCTCTCTTTTTTCGACATGGCTTGTATTTTGCGGGGGTTACGCCTCAACCCGATGAAGGTAAGGCCACAATTTTTTCTTAGAAATTTACTGGATAATGCTTCCTTCGAATTTTTATGCATTGGCCGAGGCCGAGAGCAGTGCCTCGCCCCAAAATAAAACCAACAATGCCTCGATCTGATGTAAAGATGACCGCAATTTTCTTAGAAAGCGTTGACAATCCGGCCACCAAAATGAATAAAAATTCTACCGAAATATTTTGTATCACGCGTCTCGTCGATGCTCATAAAAATTGTTGTAGGCCTCCAAAAGTGCGTTTAAATTAAAGGAAAAAATTTTCAGTAAATTTCTTAGAAACAATTTCTAGAAGTTTATGTAATAAAATTGATGATCTGCGTCAAATTTTTTGCAACGCAGGAATTCATGCTACCTTTGTGAGTGAAATATGGCTGCAGAATCATGTACTGGACCCTCATCATTTGTCTCGATACCTGGCTTTAAACTCTTTCGGAATGATCACCCTTCACAGAAGGATGGTGGGGTTGCTATTTATACTTTTACGCAACGATTACACGAGTCAAAAGAGCTGACGGACAGTACTGATTTCGTCTGTCAAATTTACTGACAAAAAACGTGCGGTCTATCAATTGACCAGTCTGTTCATAATAAAATGTCGTCAAGCGGTGCAGACATTCCTCTTCTATATGCATAATAATGCATAATAAAATGTATGTTAAACACTTTTCAGTCATTTCCCACTCAAAAGAGAGCAGATTAGGAATATAAACACACACTAAACACTAGCATCTACCCTTTATTTTCAATTTCCGCCATCTTAATTGTACGTTTGACAGTTTATTGACTAGTCCGTACTGACTCGTCAGAAATCTTGTCAGTACAGACTGGTCAGTAAAAAAGAGTAGTCAGTAGGGGATTACACGAGCCTGTGTAAGTGTCAATCGCTGTCAGAGTCAGTTCTACTGACCCGTGTAATCCCCGGGTTAGGGCTAAAATTGTGGATTCATCAGCAATGGTGACCCCGAATTCCTAAGTATTGAGGTCGAGCTTGGCCGTAGCCCCCGGAATATAATACAAGCCATGAAGTCGCCGAAGGCACCGACACATTAAAAGACCTTAACGTGCCGGATACAGCATGCAGTAAGAGCTCACTTTCACTGCTTTTTGTATACTTGTCATGGAGGAAAAACTAAAATTTCATCTTAAACAGGTCCTAAAGCCCAAAACTGTCGCTCCCACAGCAAAATGTAAATGTAAATGCAAATTTATGGAAATTATTGGGTTTGAACAAAATACAAGCAATTTTTATATGAAAAACTCCAGCAGTAAGACAAGGCAAGAAGACTGAATGTCGCCTGCTGCTCTCTTTTTTCGAATTTGTTCATGGTTTGTTATTCCGGGGGTTACGGCTAGGCTCTAGAATTCTTGTACTCGTTGTCACGCATGGTTCACAGAATCGGGGACGTTATAGTTGGGGGCGATCTAAATGTTAACATTCTATGTCAAAATGCTATGACTGATAACTTCTTATCCGCAATTCAATCCTTGCAACTAAATATTGTGAATGGCGTACCTACTTAGTATCTATAACTGCCATAACCCGTCGTTTTTAGATCTTTCACCTACCATTAATACTAGTGGGAAAATCTTCTATTATCGTGATTTTAAGCTTTTAAACATCTTAATATGATTGGTTTCCTTGATGACTGTGTTTCGTTACCTTGGAATAACATTCTCGATGTTCCTTCGGCGAAGGCTCAACTTTGGAAATTAGATGAACTGACTTGTTATTTTTTTAATAAATATGTACCACTTAAAGTTAAACGTATCCGTAGAAGCAATTATCCTTGGTTCTCCCGAGAAATACGTTCTCTAAATGAGGAAAGAGAGTTTTTATACCGGCAATGGAAACGACTTAAAACTGCATACACTCACAATCTATAGAGACAAGGTCGTAATAATGTCAGTACTGCTATTAAAAAAGCTAAACGTGAGTTTTATTCCTCTAAATTTGATTCTAGCTTACCGTGCAAAATCTTATGGGGCAACTTAAGGAGGGCATCTGTCTATAAGGATGAAGGCTCTAAATGTCCTTTCGACACAGAGAAGCTAAACCGGCTCTGTACTGAGGACTAAGGGGTCTCGCTCAACTCCTTCTACCAGTGAGCAACCGACTAAATCATTGCTGTCGGTGCGAGACCAACGTGTAAATTGCTTCTCGTTCTGCTGTATTGACCTTGCTGAACTATATCAAGCTGTACACTCTATCAATCTATCTATTAATGGCGATTGACTTAGATGAATTTAATCCTCGTTTTATTAAGGTAACATTCCCTTACATTTCTCCTTACATACTGCACATTATGAATACCTGTTTAATGTCTTCTCATTTTCCAAACATTTGGAAAGTGGCTAAAGTTCTTTCAACACCCAAAAAAACTTCTCCGATTAATTTGGCTGACTATCGACCAATCATCATTCTTAGCTTTCTTGATAAAGTCTATGGAAAAAATTATGAAAACCCAGATTATGAAATATATAGCGGACAATAATATCCTGACGAAATTTCAAGTTTATATCTCATTAAACTCTCAAACAGGTTGGAACAGGTGGTTGTTGATGAGTTAGCATATGTGCTCTTGCCTTTGTGATGTGGTGTTCCCCAAGTCTCAATTTTAGAACCTATCCTGTGTAGCCTCTTTATTAATGATCTTAGTCCATGACGTTAATTTACATCTCTATGCAGACGATGTTCAACCGTACCTGGGCAGACCTTTTGGACTCATTGAAGACTGTGTTAGTAGAATGAATGAAGACCTGATCGAAATCTGCAAATGGTCTAGAGATGATCAGCTCCTCCTAAATGCCTTTAAATCGCAATGTATAGCCTTGTATAGCTTTGATACTCATAGTCTTCCACCTATTATCCTCAATATCAATAATGTGAAAATATCTTTTATTGATTGTGTGTTAAATCTAGGAGTGAAATTCAACACCAGACTGAAATGCTGTGATCACATTAAGACCACGGTTGGTAAAATCTATGGTGGTTTACGAATATTGTGGCAATCCGCCAATTTTCTGCCCTTGAATCTCAGGCTGAGACTGGTTAGGGTGTTGCTATGGAAGCATAATCTTCCCTAAACTCGACTCGGCTTGCAAAGAAAAACTTGAAGTTACCTTCAACGACGCTTCGTCTTCGGTCTATGTAGGTCTACCCATATCACGCCTTACAGATCATTGCTTCTTGGCTGTTCCCTGGACACATACCTGAAGAAAAGGGCTCTCTTTTTTTTTCCGTAATCTCATTCGCACGGGTACGCCTAAGTGTCTTTATAGCGGTATTCAATTCTTGCAATCTCAGAGAGGACGTAATATCTAATTCCACGTTTCTAAACATCCATTTTTGAAGGATCTTACTTTGTTCAGATTGCTCGCCTTTGGAACTCACTTCGCACTAATTTACGTCCCGTAGACATTGTTAACGAATTTAAAAGACTCATTTGCAATTTCCTTGGTAACATGCACTCGAGTGAGAATTCCCCCCCCCCCCACCCCTCCAAGTTTTCCCATAACAAAAGTGCTGCAAATTGATGCATGCTAGCAACGTATTCGCCTAGGCATAATCATACAGCACTTTATTAGTACAGTGTACAGCATGAATATTCTGTGGTACAGCCGTCGATACTGAGTATTTCTTGGCTCTGTTGGTAAGTCAATATTGACTGGAATTTTTACTATGTCCGTGAGGACTTCAACATTATGAGATGTTTCAAGTGCCAAAGGTATGGACACACGTCGAAAAATTGTGATTATCATGAAATTTGTAAAAAATGCGGAGAAAAAATGAGAACAAATTGAAGGGATTTTTAACTGCAGAATGGAGAGTCGTGGGACAGGAACTGCGATATATGTTAAACAAGGAATAAAATGCAGAAGTACTATACTGGATGTCAAATATAATAGATACTGATTAAAATAACGGTTAACAGTGGAAAAAATTTAAAATTATGACTATGTATAAACCACCGCATGAACCCCAAGAAGAATTTATGGACTATTTAGAGAACTTGATGAATCAACACAGAAAATTCTTGTTTCTAGGAGACATCAACATTGATTTGGTGGCGCAAAATAATACCGTAACCCAATACCTTGACTTGCTATTCAGCTATAACTTTAAGACCCTCAATCAAATAGATACTGAACACCCGACTAGGGCTACGGAAACGACGGCTACCATAATTGATCATGTTTTTACGGATCTATATGGGACAGTTCGAATGGATATGGAGGTTACATGAATATCGCACCACAATGTACATATGTATTTAAAGTCTGGGTACTCTGGGAAAATAGAATCTAATCCTAAAAAAATTGCTGACACTTTCAATCTATATTTCTCCAATATTAGAAATGTAGGTACTAAGGGAAAAGTTACCGACAAGAGAACTAGTTGCAAATAGGAATAAGGAATTGTCAATTTTCCTTGAGCCTACAATTCCGGCTAAAATAGAAATTATAATAAAAAGAGTCTGCTCCTGGCCTCGATGGAATCACGACAAAAGAGCTTGCTATCTCTGCGGACTAATTAAGTCCCTTGTCTGGCCTCATAAATCAAGCCTTGACAATAAGTAAATATCCAGACATCCTGAAAGAGACTGAAATACTGCCTATATTTAAAAGTGGAGATCGAAAGAAAGTCAGCAACTGTAGACTAATAGCAATTCTCAGTTCTGTGGGAAAGATATTTGAGAAAGTTATTGAAAAGAGGCTAAGAAGATTTATAATCAAAACTGGAGGATACGACCTGAAACAGTTTGGATTTCAGAAATCAGCCGCAACAGAGCCAATAAATATTATAAATGAATATCTGGATCGGGGACTGTACGTAGGAGCGCTGTTTGTCGATCTTCAAAAAGCATTTGACACTGTGGATCATGAGCTTTTGCTGAAACTTCTTGAGAAACTGGGGATAAGAGGCATAGCCAATAAATATGGCATACCATGATCATGCCTCTACGGGGCGATCGCTGGCCGGTGCTCCCCACTTGACTGTCGTCGTCGTCGTTGCGGTGTTATAAATTTTACTGCAGCGGAGTAAAATATTCAAATGTTCACGAATAATCAAAGTGAAACGTGCTCTACTAAGTGTTCCTATAAATATTCCAACGACGAAAGTGACTATGCCACAACCGAAGTCGAAGAAATCTGCGATGAAGGTGACAATGGAAATTACATCAACACCTGGAATAATAATCTCGAACGAGGAGGACGCTATAATGAGTGGAGACCACTGACTTATAACAATGGACTGAGCGATTTGCTATTTCATGTGGCACAAAAAATATTGTGTTTCTGTATATCACCGTTAGAGTACGCTTTAAAACGATTACATAAAAAACATGTAAAACTCGATCAATCAGATGAAATTTTACATCCGAAAATCGAATTAAATGAAAAAAATATATTTTCTTGTGCCCAAGTAATATTTAAATCGCTTATAAGGAATTAAACTCATTCCGGCTTTAATTTTCAAAAGTTATTCTTAACTGAATCCTGCTTATGGGCAAAAGAGACGGCGCATAGTAAACACTATCTTTACCTTATTCCTTCTGATGTGATTGCAACTGTAGCCAACATAAAAACATCAAATGGCATAAGCAAAGTTCCAGAATGCAATATTTTGTGTTGGTAGCTCCAACTCTGCCATAGGGCGAAAGAGAGAACTACAAAACTTGTGCCATGCTTTCCTATAGGAAAATGACAATACGCTCAGTCCATTGTTATAAGTCAGTGGTGGAGACGAAACACAGATGGATATACCATGTGCTCAGAAAATTATGGAGTACGAGGAAATTCGCAAAGAGCCAGCGAATATACAACTGATGATGAAGAATACGAGCCGCAAGCGAAAAAGTCAACTAAATTCGGAGACGTTAGCGAAGAAGCCAAAATCTATATAGGAAATAATATTGGAAGAGCAAGCAGCTGATGTGTTTGAAAGAGAGGAAATTGGATGAGAAGAGATATTTATTCATGATGTCTCAAGGAATACAACTATATTAGAAAAGCTCCAACAGTCGAAGATAAAATTCGCAGAATGTTCAATGAAGCATTTCGTGAGCGTGCTCCAAGAAAGCGAATATTACACAACGTTTACGGTGCGAGTGCTAACGCTAGATCTATCGGATTGGATACTCGACAAATTAATCGCAGGTTTACAGGAGCTATCCTCATCATCGCCCACCATCGAGACCACTGGCATGTCGTGCACGACTGCTGTTCCTACATCAACTCATCTTGCAGATGTGAATTTACCAACATCTTTAAAACTTGTGAACTGTTCCGCAAGAGATATTCTAGAAGAATTATTCCAGGATACGAGTTCAGCGCCGAGCACTGGCTCAATCTCACAATCTATTTCGAAAAGTTCTTTTTTATTATACTTTTGTTAGTTATTAACAACATTTATAAATTTCAGGCAGGGCGACAATGTTATTACTTTGAGCTCGCCGGGCGAATTCGGATACCGAGTAATAAAGATGGATATTTACGACTTTGGTAAAGTCTCCAATCTCGTGACCACTTCAATTGCGGACCCGAAGGAACAAATGGTACAACGGCTTCTACAACAGGCAGCATCAGATCTACAGAAATTACAGAACACAAAAAAAAAGGCGATGAAATCGTTTCATTCCTACAAAAACGACCTACATCGCCAATGAGTCACATATTTTCTACTAGTGCTTGGCTTAATTTCAGATATAAATTTTTGATATAAACTCTACTTTAATCCGTAACTGTTTAAGAATAGTTAATAATTTTTACAATGAACAAAATATATTTGAAATTTATCAATTTTTTCAAAGTTGTGAGCCTCAACATTTAGTTTTTTTTCAATGCTCCACACGAAAATGTGGACAATTATTATTATAATCCAAAGGAATCCGTGTCAATATTAAATAAATTGCTTAACTTTCAATTCAATAATAATAATATTGACATTTATAATTTTCTTACAACATTATTAGCAGTACTAGATAAAAAAATTCCGAAAAAAAATACCATTTTTGTATTATCTCCACCAAATGTAGGAAAAATTTTTTTTTGTGAAACATTTATACATTTTTGCATTAATTTTGGTCAGATGGGAAATTTCAATCAATATTGTAATTTTCCTTTAATGGAATGTATAGATAGACGCATAATACTATGAAATGAACCTGTCATGGAGGCTTCAGCTTCAGAAACTTTAAAAATTATATTAGGTGGTGACACAGTAAATGCCAAGGTAAAATATCAAAATGACGCTGTTATTACAAGATCACCTGTTATTGTTTTGTCAAATAATGATGTTTTTTCCAAAAGAAGAAGCGTTTAGATCTAGAATGTATACCTATTACTGGAAATCATGTAAAATGCTGAAATATTTAAATAAAAAACCACATCTTTCGTCATCATATTGTTACGTGCAATAGAAAGAGACAACTGGTGACATCTACTGGCAATGGAGAGTAAACGACTTCAGGTTGGGAGAATTGATTATGGAATCTACAGGAATAGAATGAATAGAATGAATAGAACAGTCAAAAAGCTTCTGGAATAGAACACTCTAGAATAATCCGGAGAGTTTCTAGGGTATAAATATAACAGTTGTCACCGCCAGAAAAAGATTCTTGTCTTAGACGTTGCAGTGTTAACAAGTGAAAGTAATAAAGAAGAGAAAGTGTGTAATTAGATTGCGATAATTGAAAGTACAGTGTTAGCGATAATTAGAGTTGAGTTGATTAATTGAGGAATTGAGAATTTTATATGATTAGAGTGAAATAAAAAACTTATATATTAATTATTTAATATTGTGTTTTAAATAACGAACCAAAGGCCACGCTCGCAACAATATTTATTATTAATAGAATACAATATTATTTCACTTTCATCATATAAAATTCACAAACATTCATTTAATCAACTCAACTTTAATTATGGCTAACACTGTAGTTTCAGTTATCGCAATCCAATTACAACACTTCCGCCTGTTTATTACTTTCGCTTGTTAACACTGCAACGTTTAAGACAAGACTCATTTTTCTGGCGGTGACAACTGTTATATTTATACCCTAGACACTCTCCAGATTATTCTGGAGTGTTCTATTCCAGAAGCTTCTTGACTATTCTATTCATTCTATTCCTGAACCTTCCCGAAGATTCCATCATCGATTCTCCGAACCTGAAGTTGTTTACTCTCCATTGCCAGTAGATGTCACCAGTTGTCTCTTTCTGTGGCACGTAACAATATTATATAATAAAATTTTTAATAAAATATCATTTAAATAAATCTATAATTTCAATTTTCCAGTTTCCCTATCTATTATATCATAATCTTTATTGTCTGACTCCGCAGAACTACCTACATGTCCGCTGCCCGTGTCTGTATTTCCAAACAAACATTGTCCATCTGTATATTTTGGAGCTGCATTTTCAATCAACGCGACTTCCAATGGCCAACTAATTGCATTATTTTTAGAGAATGCGGAATTCACATTAAATGTAATCTTATACATGCATTCTAAGATAAGATGAGAAATACTACTTGTCCCTGGATTTAATTGAGGTGTGGCTACTAGTCCAACATGTAATTGTGGTTGTGCATTAAAACTAGTTGCACCACGAGCGGGATGAAATGCAACATAATTCTCTATTTTCCTGTAATACTGCTCAGTTAGTTGATTAATTAATGTATAAGCGTCGTGGTCGTTACCTAATCCAACATCGCCAATAACAGGTTTTCCACTAGACATTGAAAAAAATTGCAAAGCTATAGATCTGGATCTGGTAAAAGTTGTTTCAACTGAATTTGTTTTTCTGTTCCATGGTACGAAGTGGTCTTTGCCAGCTTTTATTAATCCATTTTCAGGTTTATATTTGTAATGAACTATTTCTTGACCTATTGCCTGATTAATTAAAACTTGGTGAACTTTTTCGTCCATTCTGGCTACACCATAATTATGAACCATATATTTTGGGAATTTACTTGCATCCGGATTTTCAGAACGATTCCATTCATGAACATAATATTGTTCTATTGGTTGCGGAACACATAAAGCATTGCTATTAACATGTTCGTAATACTTCTTTTCCATTTCTTTAGGGTCTATTTTGTTAACACCAGTAGGCTTCATCGGATTTGATGAATCTACTTCGTACTGTTTATTACGCCCATAAAATTGAACATTTACTCCCTCACAGATTAAACCAATAGGAACATATTCCGAAGTTGCAGCACCACTTAATGTAGTTCCTGTATCGAACGCAGTTCTTGTGCCCAACGGCGTAACTTTACACTCAACTTCAATAATTTTAGCGCCAAAAAGTAAAGCTTCGAATGACTAAAAAAAAAACGGTAAGATAATCAACAGGTATTAAAGCCAATGGCATAGTAATATTCTCGACATAATGTGGATCTCCCAATTGAATATTTTCAGTGCTATATCCATAAGAAATTAAAATTATTGTTTTCGTAAATGTTGCTAAACTTGGTGATGGATTACTAGGTCTTATCCACGTTAAATTCGATTCAGCTCCAAACGAACGTCCACCAACGGCGTTAACTCCGCTAGTACCGGATCTCACCCCCGTGTTCGGGCCGCGCGACGTACCACTTTCAGATGTATCCATTCGAACCACTGCGTCACGAGCAACCGATGCTCTACTAGCACCTTCAGAAGTAGCACCAGTATCAGGATTATGAAATAAATCTTCAATGAATTGAACTGTACCAAGAGATAATGGACTAGTTGGTCTAATTGCTCCAAGAAGGTTAAGATCTTCTTCAATTCTGGGGAGTTTAGAGAAGTGTCGTCGGATCCGGTGTCGTCGGATTCGGTGTCGGCTGGTCGTTTAGATGTACTTGGTCCAGGTCTGTGATTGTCTTCAAGTTCTCTTGCAAGCTGATTATTTTTGAGCCTCTGATGCGTAATACTGACCATGTAAATGTTTATAATAGTAGCCTCCTTTCGCGTAATCCTGTATTAGACGTTTGCCTTATTCGCCTTTTTTAAACTCTTGAAAATTTACGTATTTATTTCTATTACTGTGATAGATCTGCGATATATGTCTTTCACGTTCTGCGTATACTAATTGAGGAACTGTCTTCTTTTTATCTGACATACTTGGATATTGCACACCAAATACACTTTCAACACCATATTTAGCACTAAGTCCAAAAATCCCAAATAAATCAACAACACGTCCGTTCTCTTTGAAATCATTAAAAAAACTGGCAACAGCTTTTCTATCAGCTTCTCTAATATCTTGATTTGTATCAGCCATGTATATTCAAGATCATGAATGTATGTAATAAAATCTGTCGAATTTACTACTTCTTTTTCACTGTAAACGTCATTACCAAGACCTAAATAATTGCATCCTGGCCATGTATAACCTCTATTAGACATTGTAATACTATTCAAATACATTGCGGTAAAATTTATAACACCCCAACGTGTGGTATACAGACGGTTCGAAAACGAACAGTGGAGTCGAACTGGGCGTATACGGCCCCAGATGCCATATATCAAAGGCCCTGGGCTCTACCCCTACCGTATTCCAGGCCGAGGTATTGGCCATAGAAGAATGCGCCAATACCTGCATTAAAAGAGCCATAAATGGCTCAACTATTAATATTCTCTCGGACAGTCAAGCTGCCCTCAAGGCCTTAAAGTCCTACACCATCAAGTCAGGGATAGTCTGGGAGTGTCTACAAACCCTAAAAGATTTATCAAGAGGAAACAAAGTTATCCTCATGTGGGTACCTGGACATGAGGGCCATAAAGGCAACGAAATTGCTGATGGCCTAGCCAAAAGAGGAGCGGAATCTCCCTTTGTCGGACCGGAGCCATTCTGTGGCACCTCAAAGTGCTACCTCAAAGCTGCCCTAAATAACTGGGAGAACAAACAAAAATCCCTATACTGGGAAAGGCTACAAGGACTTCGTCAGGCAAAAAAGTTTATCGACACCTCTGGAGGAAAAACAAAAGAACTATTACTTCTCAAGAAAACAGAGCTCAAAATAATTACAGAACTCTTCTCAGGCCATTGCCCCTTGAGGTATCACCTTAACAAGATGGGCTTGGCTGAGACTTCATCCTGCCGCTTTTGCCAGGATGCTCATGAAACCTCGGAGCACCTGATCTGCAACTGCGAAGCATTGACCAGGCGGAGACTACTCCATCTCGAACATGCTTTTCCTACACCTAACTACGTACGGAACCTCAATCCCAGAAGGATCCTAGACTTTATTAACAGTCTGAACCTAGAAAGGGAATAAATTCAACGGGGACTCACAATAGATCTTTTAGGTCGCGGTGATTGCGAGGCTGACGCCTACACACTCCTCTACGAATCTAATCTAATCTAACACTCCAACGACGACGACGACAGTCAAGTGGGGAACACCGGGTAGCGATCGCCCCGTAGGGGCATGATCATGCTATGCCATGGTTGTTCCCCACTTGAAAGTACAAGGTACTTATAGTGACGCGGAATTCTCTGTACGAGGGTACCCCACGGCTCCATCCTTGGGCCCAACCTTTACTTGCTGTACATTAATAACATCCAGCACGCAGGTATTAAGGGAAATTATCATATCTTTGCTGATGACACAAATATCATCTGTGGAGCGAAGACGGAGGATGAACTACAAAGAATCATTAAGAGATTTAAGCACTGGACGGATGGTTACAGGCTATCAATAAATGAGGAAAAAACAAAATTTATCTTATTTCGACAGCGAAATAAAAAAGATATAAACCCGAAAATCAAGATTGGATCCTTGAGTCTACAGAGAGTAAAAGAAATTAAATACTGTGGGCTTATCCTAAATGAACAGTTAAAATGGAGCGCTCACATAAATTCGAAAATCAACAAGATAATTCCGATGCTGCGAGCAATTAAAATAATTAAATTTACCCTAAGTAAAGAAACAGCCAATCTAATATACAATGCCTATGTACTGTCTCACATCAAGTTTAATATACTTACATGGTCTCAATGCACTAATAGCGTTATGAACAGGGTGCAAACAACTATGAATAGAGCTCTTAAGACTCTATACAATATGCCTTGGCTAACACCCACAAACAATGCACTAAGTAGAACTAATAAACTTAATCTAAAGCAAATAGTTTTCGTGGAGAAAGCAATATTCATATAAAAAAAAAACTAGCAAATCAAATCAAACTTAAGGCTCATCACGGCCGCCGAACTCCACAATTATAACACAAGACGGATATCAGAAATAAGAACAGCAACAGCCAGAACAGAGGATACGTTCAGGACTCCTGACGTCAGCTAGTGACATTTACAATAGTCTTCCAGGGGAGATTAAAAACCTGCAAAAGTTGAACAACTTCACCAGTAAAGTAAGAAGTTATGTGATTAAGATTGATCAGTATAACTGTAAGCTTGTAGTGGTAGTGGACTATGCCACTTATAGATGGTTTTTTTTTCTTGTCCAGTTATATTCTGTGATATTCAATTTTCTAAAAACATGTAATGCAGATATAAACAAATTTAAAAGTAGATGGCGACTTAGCCTAAATGTAGAAGGACTTAGGTTGCTCATGCTGTAGAATTATTACTCATCTTTTGCTTTATCATTGTATTAAGTTAAGACACATAATCATCTCTTAGTTTGTCTTACTTTGTATGCTGTACTTATTCTCTAGATTTTTTCATCTCCTTAACTTTATCCTTATGCTTCAAGCTATGTTTTTTGTACGTCCTTGTATTTTAAAATTTTAATTATCATTATCCTTTTGTATCTGTTCTCATACTTTGGTTTTTTTTCATTTAGTATATTGCATTTGTTTTATTATGTAATTAACTTTAATGCATATGGAATCAAAGGTAAGGCGATAAAATGGTTTGAAGATTACTTGAGTGAACGATGCCAAAGAACGAGGATTAATGGGACCCTGTCATCGCTTAACTACAATGAACTTGGAGTACCTCAAGGTTCCGTTCTTGGAACTTTATTGTTCCTTATATACATAAACGACATAAGTGATCCAATAAGTTTCTGTGAAATAAATTTATTTGCAGATGACGTACTAGTATATATTGAAGGTAAAAGTTTACAAAAGTGTAAAACTAAATTAGAACAGGACTTAGAGCAATTGTGTTTGTGGTTCAGGAGAAACAAATTGAAGTTAAATGTGAACAAGACTAAACTTTTGACTGTTAATTTTAGATATGAATTTAAAGTAAGAATTAATGGAGAAACAATTAAGAATGAAAGTGAAGTGAAATATCTAGGAGTGATAGTGGACAGAGATTTAAGTTTTAAAAGCCATATTGACTATATATGTAAAAAGATAGGTAAAAAAGTAAGTTTTTTTCGAAGGATTAGGAAACGACTCACCTTATTGTGTTCAATACAGATATATAATGCAATTATTAAACCTCACTTTGAGTACTGCTCGACAATTCTATACTTAAGCACTCAAGGTAATATTGAGCAAATTCAAAAGCTAATAGAGACACACCAATACATTGGATGCTAGAAACATTAAAATGGTTGACTGTCAAGCAAAGAATAGATTTAAATGTACTTTTGTTCATACATAACATAAGGAACGATAAACTCCCCAACTACTTGAGTGATTTAGTACAATATGTTGGCAACGCTCAACCCTATCCACTAAGGAGTACCCAAAGCTTTCGACTACCCAGATGTAGAAGTGGAGCAGCGCAAAATTCATTAGGATATCGAGGGCTTTCATTATTCAACGAGCTACCTGAAGAAGCAAAGAGTGAAATTAGATTTAGTCAGTTTAAAAGAAAATGTATTGAATTTATTAGAAGAAGAACTTGAGTGAAACACTTTTTTGGTCTGATAGTCATAGTATTTAATTTTTAACAAAAAGTATGTTCTATACTAATAAAATTATTATTATTATTAATTAAACTTTGTTTTATTATTTTATTGAATGGTATTATTGTATTGTAAGTTACTTCAGTGCGCTGTTTAGCTGTATCATATTGGGCTAGTGAATTTTGGGACCATGTATTTTTATACTATACTATATAAGCTAATTAACACAACAGCTGTATGTGAAGTCAGCCAACCTCAAGCTGTAATATAACTCTACATGGAGTTTCAAATGAACTTAGATAACATTCCTTGATTTATGGAGGTATTTGTATTTATGTAATGAAATATGGCTGCTCATATTCCAGTATAACAAGGATTATTACCAACATAAGTAATCTGTATTGTATAAACTATTGACTATGTTAGATAGTTTGAAATATACATTCTGTACTGCAGATTTAGCAACCTTTCACCTTTACACCAGCAAAGCTGACTGAAAGGCGACTGAATGACATGAATGAAGTATTAGTAGAAAATCCTGTTGAATCTGGAAATTGCGCATACATGTGTAAGTTTATCTGCTTTTGAATGCGGGTGAAGTCTTGTGATGAGTTCGAGCTTTCGATGAGCATACCATGAGCGGTTTCATATTCAAAATTCATGTGGATTTCCACGAAATTATGATTAATGTTGTGTTGTATTGATTAAAAAAAAAACGGTTTTTAATCCTATGACGTGCAGTTTAAAATCACATTAATTTACAGAAAGTTGTGTAAGTGCTGTCAAGTGCATTGTTATCATCAGCTGCCCTAATCTCTTGTGAGACAAAGAGTAGAAATAGGTGCTCTTTTTTGTATTGATGTACTAAAACGATTTCGATTCTAGTTTTTAATGGTCTCCTTATGCGCAATTCAAAGCAGTGAGAATTTTCATTATTTCATCATGAATTGACTGATGAAGGTATCAGTGAGTATTTTTACTCTTCAACAGGAAAATAATGTAACAACTCATTGAACTGCTCATAGCAAACCTCATTATGTTGAAGAAAAGTATATAATGAGTTAAGTCCCGGGTCCAGAAAAAAATTCATCATTACCTTCATCTAAGGGCTCATGACGAACGAACTCATCAAATAATGTCTACTATGGTGTCAACTACTAGTACACAAACACACCAGTACCAGTCGTCATATCATTTTAAGTACCAGTAAAAAATACTCATTTTTACTGGTAAATTTATTTCCAGTAAAAGTACTCGTACTGGGACATGTAATGAGTAACAATTTACTTGAATGTCATGCAATCCCGTTTCTAACATCTTAATTATATCAAGAGGATTCAAAAGATAAATTTTAATTCTTTAGAAAAGGGTACCACCATAATGAAGGCATTTAAAATCCATTTATAAAACTCAGCTAAAACTTATTAAAGAAAGGATTTTATTTTCAGCTAGAACTGAAATTCAAGTTTAAAGCAAAACAAATATTTTTCCATCCATTCACATCCATTTAAGCTCCTTTCATCGCATCCCCAGAAGTCATCATATAACACGGCAATCAAGACATTCTACAAATAGAACCAATAAATTAAAAATCCTTGTCCTAAAATAAATATCGTCACATACGCTTCTATCAGGGATGCCCTTAGTTTTGTCGAAACACTCGTCGGCTGGGCTTGATTTAATTTGAAAACACTTTCTACAACTGATATCTCTGTCGCGGTAGTAGTCATACCACAGAAAGCACACCAATCGTTAACAACCATCCCAGCTGCAATTACTTCGCTACCCCGGTTCACAGTACCCGCAACCAGAGGGATTTGTAACAGTGAAGAAAGTTCATCTTGATCTTGTGTGGAAGTTTTCGGGTGAACGAGTCCTCCTTGATTGCTCAAAACTGTATACGATCCAACCAATGTATTTCCAGCAATAGTCTGACGAAATACTTCCACATTCAAGGTATCACCGATGATTTCTTCAGTTTCCTGAATTGAATTTTTTAATTAGAACATTAAACGACTAATTAATTAGAAAATTAAATATTACTTTATCCAGATCTGGATGAACTAATGCTACATAATCATTGCAAGCGATTACATTTCCCAATGCAGACAATCTTTCTTCTACCCTTTGCACTTTAACTTCATCAGGGAGACTGTTTCTGAGGTGTTGAATTTCGACGTCTGAAGTTGAATGCGGCACAAGTAGACCATTCTTATTTCCAACTGATAAGCGACCAATTATTCGACAGCCTGCAATACTAGCATGAACGACTGGAATTGTTTCTGCTAATTCAGCTTCAAAAACACTGAAATGACAAAGACAAATATTATTCAAGCATGTGTACCCCAAAAACATAACCTTAACAATTCTACCTGTAAAATGTTTCAGCACCTCCTATAGCAACTAAGCAATATGAATTTGTTAATTTACTAAACACTCCGATATCATCGTTATTTTCAAATTGTACACGTGAAGCCATTGTAAATAGATAGAATAGAATACAATAGATAAAATCCACTTATTTCAGCACTGCCGGATAACTAATTGAAAATTTCAATTATTTGACAAATATTGTGAAATGTCAACACTCCGTTGAATTTGATGTGCACGGGATGGAATGGAACATGATGGAAATCGAAGCAATTTTTTCACAGCGGATTAATGGGTTTCTAGTTTGATAAACAGATGTCTCTATATATGCCTTAAATTCAGAGGGAAACAGAGAACCATAATTTTATGTCCCAAGTTTTTATTTAAATATTTTATGTATTACTTTTCTTTATAAACAAAATCTGTTAAATTAAAATTATATTTCTATTTATATATATTTATTCTATCGTTCTTAAACCATACTAATATTTTTGTATCATTTTGAACTAGGCCGTTCTTTTTTGTTGATTTGATGTGAAAAGTCACCTGTCGCTGTCAAGTGTTGTCATTTGGGTGTGGACAAATGTAAATTGTTTTTATGAATAGTGAAAATTTTTAGCTTTGTCGTACGAAAAATGGGAGCAAGTACCAAAACAGGAAAATTTGCAGTTGCCTTCACGGCATTAGCATTCATATTTATCCTTATCTCATTTGCGTCACCTTACTGGCTGGTGTACGATGGCAAATTGGAAGATCCAAAATTCCTTAACTTGGGTAGAAAGAATGCTATTCCAAAACGAAATTTTTTGACTTATTTTCATATTTCAGGACTGTGGGAAGTTTGCTTCAAAAGCTATCAAGATTATCATAAATTTTACGAATACATATTCCGCGGATGCATGTGGGTATTCGAGGAAGAATACTATATCATTCATGATTGGCTACTTCCAGGATTCTATGTAGCAACACAGTTTTTCTTTACCTTGTGCTTCACTCTAATATTGATTGCGACTGTAATTACTATAGGATTTTTAGGATGTTCTAGAGATGATGATCGTTATGTATTTGTCCTTTTAACAAATGGAGTTACTCATCTTGCAGCAGGTAAAGTGAAAATTTATCAAAATTTTTTGTTTTATTATTTAAAAATAATTTTTTTTAAGCATTTTGTGGACTTCTTGCTGTTATCATATTTGGTGCCAGAGGTGATGGCAGAGATTGGATGCCACATTGGCAAAATAATGGTATGGGCTGGGCGTTTGCACTCGCCTGTATTGGAGTACTCTGTCTACTGCCAAGTGGCGTTCTTTATATAATCGAAGCAAGACGAGAACGTTATAAGAAATTAAATGAAATTGGAACTCGCGAGGCAAGCACATACAGTGCTGAAGAAGGAAGTCGGAAGTTCCGTGGAGTTCACACGGATATTTAAAATTAAGATTACGAAAACTGTATAATTATATATATAAGTTAATAATGATTATTGTTTAGATATCGATATCGATACCATTCCGTCCTTTTACAAATGTATTTTCTATTAAGTATACTTGACTTTTTAATAAATTTTAATCAAAATTTTAGTAATGTGCGCTTGTGTCCAGTATCAATAATAGGTTACAACTCCCTATATAGGATTAAGTACTTCAGCATGTCCCTTTGAAGTCCGCTATAGTCATCTTTTTCAAAGCTCCATTATTTAGTCGATCTGATGTGGCAAATAGGCAAATTTTTGATAATCCATATTTGCAATGGAAGATATGGAAGTCAACAGACAAACATTTATTCAGAATCAAGGAAAATCCTAAACAAATTCTAAGGTGAACTTAATTTGACGAAGGTAGATCTTTGGCTAAAGTGCGACATCAAACCAGAACAGAAGATTTTGTTGACATGCTCTGCCTCCTATCGACTATCGCTACATCTAGACTACCTCTCCGCAAAATACGTGCTCTCCGCAAATAAAACAAAAGTGACCGTGTTTTCAGAAAGCTGTGAGATTTTTGACATTTTAGCCCCGAACACGTCTTATTACAGGCTCTGATCAACACCGGCAGTGAGTTCCATACTGAGGCCTTATTTTAATACTGTTCCGAACTAAATTCGGGTTCTTGAAAAGACAAGTCAGTAGTTAAAGCTCTTACAGCCTCTAATGTAAGAGCCTTAACCAGTTTGGCCCATACAGGTTGCTGGAGGTGTTGAGATAACGTATATAAGGATTGAAGTCCATAGTAGAGTTTGGAGCAAATCACTTTATCTGTGAACACCATGTAAGCAAAGTTCTTACAATAAGTTAAGAAGCCGGCGAGATTTCAGCCTCTTACATTTAAAATACACACAGAAAAGGAAAGAAAGAAAAAAAACAAAAAATCAAACTCTTTAAAAATTTTATGAATAAAAACAAAAAATGTGAAATTGCAGATTACATGCAACGAAACATAATGGAAAATGATTCATTCTCGTAAATAAATGAGAAGGGCGGAGTTTTAGATTTTACTCTCATAAAATGCTCCCGCGCTTTTGTGAAAACAGGTTTTTCTGCAATATTGACAGAGTTGGTTCGAAAGTTGTTGCTGTAATCCTATGATATTTGAACGTACGTGCTTTCGCTCTGAAGAGATTAAGGGGAAGAAGCTCGTGTTGGATTCTCTGATGTTTTTGGGAAAAATGCGAATTTAGTTTGAGAGACATTTTACATCTGCTTTCAGCACCTTGGTCAAAGCGAAATTTATCTTTTTCTTAATAAATTGAGGTAGTGTGACCTGATGTACATTATTATGAATAGTTTGAAAGGGTTTGAATATATTCAATAAGAATTTATCATTCGGGTAATCCTACATTCTCTCAATTTTTGTTTTTAACTCGTTAACTTATTACGTTATCCTTGATGTAAGTTTGAAATCCATCACCAGTCCCAAGCTCATTATACTGATAACATTGAGACTAGTATTCAGAAATACTACCAAGATGTGAAGATCGGAATCGGATGCAGCTGCATATACCTGAAAATTGTTTGCAATCATAATGAAAACTTGCGTTATATATAAACGTGGTCACATAATTATTACAGACTGAGTGAGAAGAGAAGGTAAATCTACACAGACCATTCCGATGCGCCATTGTCTATTACACGCTGTAATCTGCTGCAAGCATGCAGATGAACTGAATCCAAGATAAGTATTAAGCTTAAGCTTATCCACTACATGTAGTTCCGAGTCAAAACGTTCTAAAATCCAGCAATACATGTATTGCGCTTTTACCTCCGTCACATATCTCACTAATTAGTCTTTACCTTAACAAGAGTAGTGAAGGTGGTGCTTTTGTGGAAATCTAAATTAATAAGCATGCGAAAGCATATTTTTAGAAACAACATATTGCCTAATCTGACATCTGGATATTACTGGGACTGGATATGGTAATAGATTTTTATTTAAAAAGCGATTTACGTGACAAATTTTTGGGGATATGTAGTACAAGACCACTTCTTCAATATACAGATTGAAAACATGAATAACGGAGAATAAATAAAAGAATAATTATGAGAAAATTAATAGGTATCTTATCATTCCATCCAGCATTGTATTTAATTTTTCATTACAGCTTGAAAAGGTATCACTAGAATTATATATTAGTTCAAAAATTGCTGTATTTATGTAGCGGAGGAAGGGTATATCCAGAATGTTGGCAAATTCACCTGGATCTCTGCCTTTACTCTCAACTTTGGATCCCAGTTCTAAATTATTAACTCTCTTCTAGTCAATTTTACTTTAGAAGTTCGTTTGGGTGGCTCGTTCCGTTTTTGGTTTCTGATAATTGCGTCGGTCAATTACAGAATAATTGGGTTTGCAAACGCTTCAGGATCAAGTTTGTAATAAGTCCCCGAGTTGTCAGTACTCTTCAAGTCAGCTGAAAGCGCTTCATACTAAATGTCTGAAGTTTGCTAGAGGAAGGACTGTTATACTTTATCCAAACAGAAAATGAAATTTCATGATCCAAAACAAAGAGACACTGGCCAGAGAGTGAGGTGAAATTAAGCGAGCTAATAAAATCAAGGGCTCTTATGTTACCGAAGATATCCTCTGTCAGATGAGTACATGATAGATATATGTATATAGTCAGCTCATTAAGATCATAAAGCCAATTGCTAAGATAGGAATCGAATCCCAATAGTCGACATTGAAGTTTCCTGCTATGACCACAGTGGAAAATTTACTAGATAACAGATTGACTAAGTCACTGTGAATCTCTAAATTGTTGTCTGAGGAGGTGGTCACGGGCTATCGCAGGAGCTATCGTTCCAAACTTTAATGATCAGGATTTCTCAGACATTGTTAGTTACTTCAATTTTTTTTTGGGTTAAATTGCGCTAAATGCTGGGCTTTTATCTGCATAATCAGGTATTTCCATCATTTTCTCAACTTTGTTGGCAATACACGACCGATTAAGAATTGACACCTAAAAGTAAGGGTTTTGGCAATTATATTTAATTGACATTCCTAAATGTTGTGTCGGTGCCCAACTTTGTGATCTTGAGATTTATAATTAGCTCTTCACTGAGGCAAGCCCAGCAACAGCTCATAATTTGAAGTAAAATATATTCTCAGAACATCAATGTGTGAAAAGACTATTTGAAATTTATTTAAATCTTATACTAATATATTATGTTAAATACAGAAAACATTTTTTAAAGAAAATCAAAGTTAGTTTATATTTACATACGCTTCAAACTATGGTTACATATACTATCGCTTTTGTTTTTTCGAGCCATCGTCTATGTCTTCATCTGATTCTGAACCGACTGTAATATTAAAATAATTATTTTTCACATGCATGGAAAGCACCATAGAAAAATTGTAAAATTATACCTAAGTCTTCAATTTTACGAGTATTATTACCCGATTTCTGCTGATTTACTAACTCAGTCATGAAAATATTCGTAGTCTCTTTAGACTCTTTCAATGCAGCCAGTAGTCCGTCCATTGAAGCATTTTCTATAGCAGTTTGTATGGTTTTCATATCGTTAGAAGATCCTTGAGTTACTTTTACCAATATATGAACCATTTTAGTGAAATTATTTTACAATCCAGAGTCACCTTCTTGTTTGTTTTTTGACGCATTGAACCAACTTTTCCTCCTAACCTCTGTATCTTAAAAATTGGTTTATTAGCTACGATTTAAAATTCGAACAGACCCTATTACAGCTGACTTTGACAATCGTACGATATGGTAATGTGCACGGCTTTTTATTTGCCAGGTAGAAAATGGTGTTAGTGATTATGACAATCGGTGGGACTCGAGGTTTTATAATTTTTTGTGTTATAATTTGCAGTTGGAAAAGTTTTACTTGGGCCTCAGTTGAGGAAGGAGGGCAAACTTTATTAGAAGGTAAATTAAATACCGAATTGAATGCAATTTCTTTCTGAAAATTCAATTTAATCCCTAATCGCACTAGAAAGAAATTATCACCCTTAAACTAATGACGTGTATTGAGTACACAGTTGTTTTTTTAATTAATGACTTTAAAATTTTATTTAGATTTTTTAATTTGCCGTTCTTGCGGAGCTGACGCTGCAATTAGTAATTTCATAATCAAAAAATTAAGCGAAAAAAGTCTAGTGGCCAGTAACGAAACAATTTTTGGAAAGAAGGACGTCCTTGTCCAAATAATTCAGAATCCATTGGGAATTAAGTTTGAAGTCGTCGCACTAAAACGGGTTTCCTGTGCTCGTATTGGCATTTGGAATACTTCATTTTCGTGGTATCCCGGATACGCCTGGAAACTGTGCTTATGTCCCAAATGTGCTGCTCATCTTGGATGGATGTTTGAGCCTGTAGAAACTGCTACGAAAAATCAAATTTTCCCTACTGAAAAAGGATTTTATCTATTATTCGTGGACAGTGTTATCGCTGAAGCAGGTAAATCTCTGAATTACATATATGTATATATTTATAATATATTTATCTTCTTATTGTAGAATTTAAATCTCATTTACCTTGGCATAAATATACATCACATAAGGACTAGTGGTTATAACATCGGAACACTTTTATATTTATCATCAGCACTAATCTTCAGAGCAACGAAAATGGTTGATCCGAATAGGAAAATTAATCGGCTTACTGAAAAGGACATTGAGTTCTTGGATGAATGTGAAGAAGAATTTAAAGATCGTTTCTCCCTTGAAGATGAAGAGTTCGTTAAATATTACGAGAAAGAAATTCCATCACCGCCAATTGTTGACCAATGGTCATCTAAACCAAATTTCCAAGATTCTGGAAGAGGTGGACGAGGTGGCTACAGAGATAATAATCGTGGCCGCAAATTTTACAACCAAAGAGGAAATTTTAGAGGGCATCCATACCATAGACGTGGTGGACATAGTTCTGGATATGGGGGACGAGATTACCAATAATACTTAAAAAAAAGTTAGTTTTCTCAAAACCTTTTGTATGTTTATTGAATGGTATTAAAATGTGACTATACTTAGCAAGTTTTTGGAACTCTTGTTCTTACGAAGTCAACAATTAATGGCATACGTAATGTATAGTTGTAATTAATTAATTTATTCGGTTAAAAGTGGGATCTTGTATCACAGCTCCTAGTAAAGTTACCAGATATATTTTATGCACTTGGCATATTTCTGACTCGAGTACTGTATATAAAAGCTCTATTTGCTTTGAGCGTTTGCATATATTTATTAAGCTATGTTGATCTGAGATAAGATTGGAAAAAATAGCACAAATTCCATTGCCACCATGCACCCATCAGAGAATAAGTCTGTGATTAGCACCCAGTTTCCCGAGCTCATAGCGACACCGTTTCACTAAACGCGATCTAATGGTGCTCGAGCTCAGAGCTTTGCTTGCTACTTGGCTATTAATACAAATCCTGATAACTCGATCGCTAGGTACATTATAAGTTGATTCCAATACCTAATAAAGTAATTAAAGCTAAAGAGATGACATGATTAACTTTGTTTTGCGAACCAATATGTGAAAAGCTCAATTTGAAGTTTGGATGCAATTCTAAAAGCTTTCCTTTCAGAGCTTCGAACTTTTGTAATGATTTTAAAGCCCACTATAGCAGAAGGCAAGCCGTCAACGCACGAGACATTGAATGGAGTAAATTCAAAACTACCAAATTTTACCATGGTAGATATTAATGCACATATGAATCTCCCAGCTGAGACAACTTACAATTAGATGTGCAAAACTCCATATAAACCCGGAACACTTTGAAAGCTCTTTAACTTTTTATTCAACCAAAGAAAGCTATCTTTGTTATGCGGCATAATACAACAAGAGAGACAGAGACATAGTTCGGTGTATGCAAGATTGATTTTTGTCCAGTCCAGGCTTCACCAAGCCATTCGTCATTCAATGTGATGCCACTCAACAGGAAATTGGCGGAGTACTGATGCAACTGCATGACGAAGGCAATGAAAGTAATTACACCGTCACTAAGCAGGAATGTTTGGCTGCAGTACTAAGTGTCCAGAAGTTCCGATCTTTTATAGAGCTAATGCCGTTCTAGATCGTCACAGATCATGCTAGCTTGAAATGATTGATGTCCCAAAAGGACCTCAGCGATAGTTTCGCTCTATAGAGTCTGAATCGGAAGGGAAGCCTCAATGTAGTACCTGATGCATTGTCACGCATATACTATGACAGTTTAACACCAATGGAAGACACTGGTACAGAGGTCGACCTTAGCTCTCAACACTTCGACTTATTGGAGTATAAAGCCTTGAAGCAACGAGTTAAATCGGCCTCAAACAAGTTACCAGATCCATGTGTCAGAGGGGCTTTCGTTTACATCCGAACCGTTCCAAGGATAGGGGATCCAGTCCAAGAGGAAGAAGCTTGGAAGCTTTGGATCCCACGAGGGCTTGTCACCGTCGTTATTTCAAGGGCGCATGATCCGCCACTGTCTTCTCACGGAGGCATAGGGAAGACTCTGGAATGCTTACGACGACACCTACAGGGTGTTTCCCACTAGGAGGTCAGTAGAGCGGGAGGTGATAGTACTCACTTAGACGAACCAAAAATTGTATGGCTGTGGGGGGGGGCGAGCATATCAACCGTTTAGGAGTTACAGGTTGATTAAGAAAAAAAACCAGTTTTTCACAAAACACCCTGTATCTTATAAACTCCAGGGTGTACGGTCACACTTAAGAGCTCATTGTATGCAGAACTTCATGGCCTTCACCTCTACGCCCCTCTCCATCAAGAATTATTGTTGTCTAAACTAAAAATTTCGGATTTTCTTACCTTTTTTTTTAATTTAACCTCTATTATTTTTGCAAAAAGCACGTTAGCATAACTTTTTTTATAGAAACTGTAAGCTACAGACTCTCCTCTTTAATATGACCTATTACACCCAATGTCCTATCTGAAGGCCTTTAAAAGTTATTAGCTCTAAACCAATTCTCAAACCTATTTTCAAACCTATTATCAACGATAATTTGTTCCCTTAGCACGCCATTTTAAAAAATATCGTCTAATTTCGGTGCGACCTGAATAGGTTATGAGTTAATAACTGTATCTTATAAACTACAGTGTGCACGGTCACACTTAAGAGCTCATTGTATGCAGAACTTCATGGCCTTTCCAACGACTACTCAACCACCTCCATACCCCTCTCCAGTTATGAATTATGGTTGTCTAAACTAAAAATTTCGGATTTTCTTACCTTTTTTTTTAATTTAACCTCTATTATTTTTGAAAAAAGGTCATTAACATAACTTTTTTTATAAAAACTATAAACTGTAGACTCTCCTCTTTAAGTTGACCTATTACACCCTATGTGTTAACTGTAGCCGTTAAACAGTTATTAACTCATAACCTATTCAGGTCACACGGAATTTAGATGATATTTTTTAAAATGGCGTGCTAAGGGAACAAATTATCGTTAATAGGTTTGAAAATAGGTTTGAGAATTGGTTTAGAGCTAATAACTCTTAAAGGGCTTCATATAGGACATTGGGTGTAATAGGTCATATTAAAGAGGAGAGTCTGTAGCCTATAGTTTCTATAAAAAAAAGTTATGCTAACGACCTTTTTGCAAAAATAATAGAGGTTAAATTAAAAAAAAGGTAAGAAAATCCGAAATTTTTAGTTTAGACAACAATAATTCTTGATGAGAGAGGGGTGTGGAGGCGGTTGAGCAGTCGTCGGAAAGGTTATGAAGTTCTGCATACAATGAGCTTTTAAGTGTGACCGTACATTCTGTAGTTTATAAGATACAGGGTGTTTTGTGAAAAACTGGCTTTTTTTCTTAATCACCTTGTAACTCCTAAATGGTTGATATGGCCCCCCACTCATACAATTTTTGGTTCGTCTAAGTGAGTACTATCACCTCCCGCTCTACTGACCTCCTAGTGGAAAACACCCTGTATATTGGCCAAAAATGACGGTTGGCGTAAGAACGACCTTGGTAGCGTAAATATATCGACTTATTAGGTCCCTACTCTAGATGTACAAACGGAAACATCTGCATGATCATTGCTCTTGACAACTTTTCAAAATACCATTTGATGCAACCTATTAAAAAGACTTCAACCCAACAAACATGTCAGTTTGTGGAAACTGAATTATTCCACATGTTTGGAGTTCCAGAAACGATAGTAACAGACAATGGATCCCAATTCCGCTCTGCTCAATTTCCCAAAATACTGGAGAAAAACGGCGTGCAACACTGCGGGCCGCTGTATACTCTCCGCAATCAAACGCGTCAGAGCGAGTGAATCGGTCCATACTATCGGGAATCCGGGCATGTCTCACAAACGAACACAGTTAATGGGGTGAGAAACTGAGTTACATTGCTAGTTCTTTACGGAGCTCTGTTCATCAGACGACCGGTTTCTCCCCATATAAAGTACTTTTTGGGTTTTAGATGGTGGAACATGCAAGTTCTTATAAACTGTTCAAAAATCTAGGCACCTTGAGCGAACCAATAGCAATACTTGAGGCCGACAAAGTACAGTTAATTCGTGCTAAGGTTCAAGAAAATCTGAGCTATGCGTTCAAGCAGGGCACAAAGAATTGCAACCTGTGACCCAAACCTGTACAGTTCAAGGTAGTACAAGACGTGTTTAGGACAAATTTCATGCAGAGGAGTTTCCAGAATCAAGTCAGTGCTAAATTAAGATCTAAAAGAGGAAATGCCTTATATGAACTTGAAGATCTCCAAGGAAAATTAATCGGCATTTACCATGCCAACGATATCAGGCAATGACCAATACAAGCTCTATTGGATGGAAATGTACCTTTCGAGAATAACGTCTCGATGTTTTTGATGTAGTCATTGTATTATTCGTATCGGAGCCTAGGTGCATAGGAAATTTCCGGCTAACACGCTGAAATAGCAACGTGTTATTGTTGCAGGTGAATAAGTGGCGTTTGGATGTGAAGTCCGGACTATCAGTGAAAGCTGAAAGCTCCCTCTATAATCAGCGACATGCTGTAATCACTGTGAGTACTTGATAGAATGTACTTATTACCGTTCCCCAGCCTCCCTGCGACATTGCCGGCACTTGTATGGAATGCCACAAGAAACTTGAAATTATAGTGAATGAGCGGACCTATTCAAACTTAATGTCTAAGGGGGGGGGTCTCGATTGGAGTGAGGAGTGAAAAAAATCCTCGCTACTCGATGATTTTTTTTTATTTATTTACACCTTAAGATGCTTGGTGCAAGACACAATTTCAAGCGCATTAACATTAATTTCTTAATAGATATTGTTACAATATTAAATATGTAATATACAAGTTCTTTATTTCACTTGAATTTTATTTAATTCATAAACCTTCAATTAGTCAACTCAACTTTAATAATCGCTATTACTGTACTTTCTTATCGCAATCCAATTACAACACTTTCGCCCGTTTATTACTTTCGCTTGTTAACAGTGCAACGTCTAAGACATGACTCTTTTTCTGGCAGTGACAACTGTTATATTTATACCCTAGAAACTCTCCAGATTATTCTGGAGTGCTCTTATTCATTCTATTCCTGAACCTTCCCGAAGATTCCATCATCTATTCTCCGAGCCTGAAGTTGTTTACTCTCCATTGCCTGTAGATGTCACCAGTTGTCTCTTTCTGTTGCACGTAGCGGGTCTTCATTCGATTGGTACTTACTACTAATTTTGCCCTCGTGGCCCCCTGTACATCAGCTCTACGTGTCAATGGGGCTCTGACATTACACTTATACATTTCCTTTCTGCTGGTACGTGGCGGCCCTTTGTAAGAAGCACACACCGTCCATCTGCGACACCACTTCTCTACTTCCTGCCGAATATGTAGCCAATAAAACTTTTCTCGTATTTTAGAAATTGTTTTATTCACTCCCAAATGTTCTCCAGATGTTCCACGATGCATTTTACCTAGAACACCGTTGACCTTTGATGCCGGCACGATTATTTGCATTCGGAACGATTTACCGTTCGATGCTTCCCACTTGCGTTTTAATATACCACATTCAACATGAAGAGAATTCCATTGAACCCAGTAGCTTTTCAGCTTTTCACTCATCCTCGAAATAACCTTCCATTCTGGTTTTTCTATGTCTGCTTTCCAAGCAAGAATAGGCGATATGTCCGGATCTTCTCGTTGCGCTGTTCGCAAACTCTGGATGCCCCAACCTGTTGATGGCTCCACAGTTACCAACTGTATAGTAGCTGTTTTCTCATTTTCTTTCTCCCAGCCGTAATATAAGGTTGGATTCTTGTCTCCCTAAGAATAATTTGCTCTCTAGCTCGCCAACTTGGAGATTCTTCTCTCCCTTTCTTTTCTGTTGATTCCTTTCGACAGCATTTCCAGCAGTCGCTTTGAAGGTGTCCCAATTTATTACAATCCCAACATCGAAGAACACTACGTGAAGGGGTGCTCAGTGATAACTGCAATCTATTGCAAATCTGCTGATCAGCTCGACATCTTAGCAATTCCACTTTCCTCTCTTCATCTAGAGATTCCACTCGTCGGCGTTTTCTGCAGTCTCTTTGAAGGTGCCCTGGTCTATTACAATTCCAGCATCGAAGGACACCACGTGAAGGCGGGCACTGTGATGATTGCAGTCTGTTACAAGTACATTCTTCCACTGACATTTTTCTTACTCGTACTGCACTCCGTGAAGCTTGTCTGGCGGATTCATACGCTAATGCATAGGCTAGTGCTGCTGCTGTTGATTTCTTTCCTGCTAGCCTTAACGCTTGTTGTAAATTTTCATCTGCAACAGCGTTCACAAACGCTTCCGTCGCCACTTCACTGAGAAAATCCGCATTCACGCTGGAGTATGAAAGATGCGCTAATCTTTCCACATCTGCCTGTAGTTGTTGTAGTGATTCGCCATGTTTTTGAATCCTGTTGCGCAACTGTAGGCGATATACTTGCTGCATGTGTTCATCTCCGTAACGTAATTCTGTCGCCTGTAATAATGAAGTGTAATCACGTTGATTTTCAATCGGTACAGTTTGTAAGAGTTCTGACGCTATAGCTTTGTCTTCATCATTCCATCCATTTACCTCTGAAGCTGCCTCGAATTGCCTCTTGAGGATATGCCAAGAATTTTGTCCATCAAATATTGGGGGTTTCATTCTACCTGCGCCGGATATTTCAGGTGCTACATATAGAGGCTGACGATGCTTTATTCTTTCCAGATCTGCTTTAAAGTTATCAAGCTGTTCCGTGACATTTTGTTGTACTCCCAAGACTTGTTTTCGAACTTCCAACACTTTCTGCTGGATTTCTTCAATTTTTACATTTTGTTCGTCTAATGAACCTTTCAGAAAAGTCTTCTGTTCTTCCAAACGAGTTTTTAGACAATTTTCCAGAGAGATCTTTTGTTCGTCCAAACGGGTTTCCAGAGATTTCTTTTGTTCCTCAAAAGCATTCTTTTGTTCGTCCAGACTGGTTTCCATAGATTTCTTCTGCTCATCTAACCGGGATTCCAGAGAATTCTTTTGTTCCTCAAAAGCATTCTTTTGTTCGTCCATAGATTTCTTCTGCTCATCTAAACGGGATTCCAGCGAATTCATTTGTTCCTCATTGGAATTCTTTTGTTCATCAAAACGGGCTTCCATAGATTTCTTTTGTTCCTTAAGAGCATTCTCTTGTTCGTCTAAACGGGTTTCCAGAAATCTCTTTTGTTTCTCAAGAGAATTGCTTGTTTATCTGTAGAGCTAATGAAAGCTCCAATTTACTCATTAAAGTAACCAAAACTTGTTCATCACAGACTTTTCTTCAGCTTCAGTTTCTTCCAAGTTATTGTTACGTGCAATAGAAAGAGACAACTGGTGACATCTACTGGCAATGGAGAGTAAATCGATTATGGAATCGACAGGAAGGTTCAGGAATAAGAATGAATAGAACAGTCAAGAAGCTTATGGAATAGAACACTCCAGTATAATCCGGAGAGTTTCTAGGGTATAAATATAACAGTTGTCACCGCCAGAAAAAGAGTCTTGTCTTAGATGTTGCAGTGTTAACAAGTGAAAGTAATAAATAAGCGAAAGTGTGTAATTAGATTGCGATAATTGAAAGTACAGTGTTAGCGATAATTAGGGTTGAGTTGATTAATTGAGGAATTGTGAATTTTATATGATCAGAAGTGAAATAAAGAATTTATATGTATTGTTCCGAGCGTGGCCTTTGGTTCGTTATTTAAAACACAATATTAAATAATTAATATATAAGTTCTTTATTTCAGTCTAATCATATAAAATTCACAAACAGTCATTTAATCAACTCAACTGTAATTATCGCTAACACTGTACTTTCAATTATCGCAATCTAATTACACACTATCGCTTCTTTATTACTTTCGCTTCTTTACACTGCAACGTCTAAAACAAGACTCTTTTTCTGGCGATGACAACTGTTATATTTATACCCTAGAAACACTCCGGATTATTCTGGAGTGTTCTATTCCAAAAGCTTCTAGACTATTCTATTTGTTCTATTCCTGAACTTTCATAATCGATTGTCCGAACCTGAAGTCATTTACTCTCCGAACCTGAAGTTGTTTATTGCCAGTAGATGTCACCAGTTGTCTCTTTCTATTGCACGTAACACTGCCCCCTTCTTAAACTTGTTCCTCCCGAACAACAGGTGGTCCACGGTCTTGATGCTCGTAGTATTGACACAAGCGGTCCAAATGAACAATTTTGTGCTTGCCTCTTGTGCCACGCTGAATCCTGTATACCACGTCATTAATTCTAGTTACTACTGAATATGGTCCTTTCCAGTGTTGTTGCAATTTTGGAGAACGTCCCTTACGTCGTTTCGGGTTGTACAGCCAAACAAGATCACCTTCGTTAAATCCTGCGGAATTAGCGCGTAAGTCATAGCGGGTCTTCATCCGATCAGTATTTGTTGCTAATTTCGTCCTCGTGGCCTCGTGTACATCGGCTAATTGTTGTTTGAGCTCCGATACGTAGTCTTCTGGTAACTTTTGTTCACCTCTGGGGGTACCGAATTTGAGGTCGCTAGGTAAACGCATCTCTCTTCCGAATATGACTTTAGCTGGGGTTTGTCCGGTAGTACTATGAACGGCTGATCTATAAGCCATTAGGAATACAGGAATATGTCGATCCCAATCGCGTTGATGATAGTCAACTACTTTCTTTAGATGCTCGATCAATGTTCTGTTGAAGCGCTCTACCATGCCATCAGATTGTGGGTGTGGAGGAGTTGTTCTAGTTTTTCTTATTCCCAACATTTTACACATCTCCTGGAAAGTCCGCGGTTCGAAGTTCCGTCCTTGGTCCGAATGAAGTTCGTGAGGCACACCAAACCTACTGACCCAATTCGTTATTATTTGTTCCGCAACTGTGGTTGCCTCTTGATTAGGGATTGCATAAGTTTCAGGCCATTTACTGAAATAGTCAATGGCAACTAATATATAACGGTTACCGCCATCCGTTTCTAGAAAAGGTCCAGCGATGTCTATAGCTATCCTTTCAAAGGGGGCTCCGACATTATACTTATGCATTTCTCCTCTGCTTCTGTGTTGCGGCCCTTTGCAAGCAGCACAGACAGTGCATCTGCGGCACCACTCCTCCACATCTTCTCGCATATGTAACCAATAAAACTTTTCTCGTATTTTGGAAATGGTTTTGTTCACTCCCAAATGTCCTCCAGAGGTTCCACCGTGCATTTCTTCTAGAACATCTTTGACATTTGATGCCGGCACGACTATCTGCATTCGGAAAGATTCGCCATTAGGTGCTTCCAACTTGCGTTTTAATATACCACATTCAACATGAAGAGAGTTCCATTGAGCCCAGTAACTTTTTAGCTTCTCACTCCGTTCCGAAATAACCTTCCAGTCTGGTCTTTCCATGTCTTCTTTCCAAGCAAGAATAGGTGAAATGTCCGGATCTTCTCGTTGTGCTGTTCGTAGGTCCTCGTTGTCCCAACCTGTAGATGGCTCCACGGTTACCAACTGTATAGTTGCTGCTGTTTCTTTTTCTTCTATTCATGTGCAATGTTTGCACTCAAGTTTACATGGACGTCGTGAAAGGGCGTCTGCATTTCCATGGATACGACCTCTTCGATGTTGTATTTCAAAATCATAAGCCTGGAGTCGCTCTATCCATCTCGCCACTTGTCCCTCAGGATTCTTAAACTGCAGAAGCCATTTAAGCGCTGCATGGTCGGTGCGAAGGATGAATTTCTGCCCATAGAGATATTTATGAAAATGCTTTGTTGAACTTACAATGGCAAGTAGTTCCTTTCTTGTAGCACAATAATTTTTCTCTGACTTTGAAAGTGCTTTGCTATAGTAAGCTACTGGAACTTCTCGACCATTCTCCTCCTGAGAAAGCACTGCACCAATACCTTCATTGCTGGCATCCGTGTCTAATGTAAATGTTTTTCCCAGCTTTGGATAGTGAAGTACTGGAGCCTCACAGAGCTGTTGCTTCAAATTTTCAGAACTTTCGTTGCATTTATCCGTCCATATGAACGGCTTTCCCTTTTCGGTAAGTTGATGTAGGCTTCTTGCTATATCTGCAAAACCTTTCACGAATCGCCTGTAGTAGGTAGCTAAACCAAGAAAACTCCGTAATTGATGTTTGTCCTTTGGAGCTGGCCAATTTTTGACGGCTTCTATTTTCTCTGGATCGGTTCTTACTCCTTGTGATGAAACTATGTGCCCTAAATATTTAACCTCTTTTTTAAATAGAGCACATTTACTCGCACTGAGCTTTAATTTTACATCTTTGAGTCTTTGAAGTACATCCCGTAAGTTGTTTTTATGTTCCATGAATGTCCTTCCGATTACTATTATGTCATCCAAATAGACAAGACATGTTTTCCAGGTTAAACCTCGTAGAACACATTCCATTAGTCGTTCGAATGTGGCTGGAGCATTACATAACCCAAATGGCATTACTTTGAATTGCCATAAGCCACTGCCAACTGAGAAAGCAGTTTTCTCTCGGTCCTCGGGATGTATTTCCACTTGCCAGTAACCACTCTTCAAATCCAGCGTGGAAAACCATTGCGCTCCGGAAAGGGTATCCAATGTGTCATCAATCCTTGGTAATGGATAGCTATCTTTTCTCGTCACGTTATTTAGTTGGCGGTAGTCTACACAGAATCGGGTGCTGCCATCCTTCTTCCTAACCAGAACAACCGGCGATGTCCAAGGGCTGTTAGATTCCTCTATGATGCCTTGTTTCTTCATGGAGTTCATCATGTCTGCAACTTCTGGTTGTTTGGCTAATGGCAATCTTCGTGGTGTCTGTCGAATGGGTCTGGAATCTCCTGTATCGATTCGATGCTGGACAAGATTTGTTTTACCATAATCATCATCATTCATTGCAAATAATTCCGAAAATTCATCGATCACCTCTTTGGCATCGTTGTGTTGTTGTTCACTTAAGGCACTGGACGAAAGAAGTTTCTGAACCTGTTGGGTAGTAGCTGGTATAGTTTTTGTCTCCTTGACATTACTACCATTATCTAAATTGACGATTTGGTAAACGGGTTCACAATTTCAAATTATAGCACCTTCTTTTAGTTGTACCTCGTTTTCGGATGTGTTAAGCACTCTGACTGGAATTAATGTTGCACCTTCTGCCTTCACTAAAGTCTTGCCAACGATGATGTTCGATGTAACTTTTGTGGGGTTAGGCTCCACCAGATAGAATCGGCAGGTCCCGATGTCATCAGTAAGCTTTGTCCATATTAGTGTCTCGGAGCATGGCGAAAGAGTAATATTTTCGCAAACCATCGTCCTTACTTTCGCAGGATGATCTGCTTCTTCTCCTAGTTTCATAGGAATTTCTATGTGGCCATATTTGAGAATCCGCTCTCCGACATCCAGATTTATTTTGTATGTGGTCATGAAATCTATTCCAAGAATGCAGTCATCCATTATGTCTGAAACCAGGAAAGTGTGAGGAAATAGTAGTTCGCCTAGTTGAACATCTAAAGTTATTTCTCCAAACACCTGTGCTGCTGCTCCAGTTGCTGTTCTTAGTAGATATTTGGTGGTGTTGTGAAGCCATTTGTTCTTAACAAGATCTGCTCTAATAATTGATCTTGAAGCTCCAGTATCGATAGTGACTGCGCAGTCATTTTTTCCTACACTTCCATATATAACAAGACTGCTATTATTTCTCTGTAACTGACTTACTTGGATGATGACTTCGGGGCTGTCGATTCCACCAACCAACTTCTGCCCCACGAAGTTGGTTTTTATAGTTTTCCGACTGCTCAAGAGGAGAGGCGATGCGACTAGTCGCTGTTTGATATCTAGTCTCTCCACGAATTGCTTGTTCGACATCTTTGGCATTCTTCTTTCCCCTCTTCTTCTGGTGATTCCACCGGCCGACGTTTTCTGCAGTCTCTTTGAAGGTGCCCTGGTTTATTACAATTCCAGCATCGAGGGACACCACGTGAAGGCGGGCTCTGTGATGATTGCACTCTGTTACAAGTACATTCTTCCACTGAAATTTCTCTCACTCGTACTGCGCTCCGTGAAGCTTGTCTGGCGGATTCATATGCTAATGCATAGGCTAGTGCTTCTGCTGTTGATTTCTTTCCTGCTAGCCTCAATGATTGTTGTAAATTTTGATCTGTAATAGCGTTCACAAATGCCTCCGTCGCCACTTCATTGAGAAAATCCGCATTCACGCTGGAGTATGACAGATGCGCTAATCTTTCTACATCTGCCTGCAGTTGTTGTAGTGATTCGCCATGTTTTTGAATCCTGTTGCGCAACTGTAGGCGATATACTTGCTGCATGTGCTCATCTCCGTAACGTAATTCTATCGCCTGTACTAATGAAGAGTAATTACGTTGATTTTCAATCGGTACACTTTGTAAGAGTTCTGACGCAGGACCTCGAAGTGCTAACACCAGAGCTATAGCTTTGTCTTCATCATTCCATCCATTTACCTCTGAAGCTGCCTCGAATTGTCTCTTGAAGATATGCCACGAATTTTGTCCATCAAATATGGGAGGTTTCATTCTACCTGCACCGGATATTTCAGTTGCTCCGCTTAGAGGCTGACGATGCTTTATTCTTTCCAGATCTGATTTAAAACTGTCAAGCTGCTCGGTGACTTTTTGTTGAGCTTCCGCCACTTCCTGCTCGATTCCTTCAATTTTCAAATTTTGTTCGTCTAATGAGTTTTTCAGGAAAGTCTTCTGTTCCTCCAAACGAGATTCTAGACAATTCTCCAAAGAGATCTTTTGTTCGTCCAAACGGGTTTCCAGAGATTTCTTTTGTTCCTCAAAATCAATCTTTTGTTCATCAAAACGGGCTTCCATAGATTTCTTCTGTTCATCTAAACGTGATTCCAGAGAATTCTTTTGTTCGTCCATAGATTTCTTCTGTTCATCTAAACGTGATTCCAGAGAATTCTTTTGTTCCTCGAGAGAATTCTTTTGTTCGTCCATAGATTTCTTCTGTTCATCTAAACGTGATTCCAGAGAATTCTTTTGTTCCTCGAGAGAATTCTTTTGTTCGTCCATAGATTTCTTCTGTTCATCTAAACGTGATTCCAGAGAATTCTTTTGTTCCTCGAGAGAATTCTTTTGTTCGTCCATAGATTTCTTCTGTTCATCTAAACGTGATTCCAGAGAATTCTTTTGTTCCTCGAGAGAATTCTTTTGTTCATCAAAACGGGCTTCCATTTTGCTCATTAAAATACTCAAAAGCTGTTCCATTTTCATCTCAGGCTCTTCTTCAAATTCGGTTCCTTCCAAGTTCTCTTCGAAAACAAATGTCTCAGGATTCTTTCCTTCCGCTATCAAAGCTTGTCTAAGTCGCTCGACTAGAACTTTCTTTGCACCTGTCGTTTGTAATGAGCGGTTCCCTAGCTCCACTTACAAATCCTGTTTTCGAAGCTCCTCCACTTTGCGCCCCATTACTGTAGTAATTCACTCACAGTTGAATATAAATTATTTTCCAGAACTTTTAAAATTTAACACAATTCCACAAAATTAATCACACTTTTAATTTTTCAGTCAATTGCCTCCACTTTATTTCTCAAATATATTTCACTTCTGACACCAGTTGTTCCGAGCGTGGCCTTTGGTTCGTTATTTAAAACACAATATTAAATAATTAATATATAAGTTCTTTATTTCAGTCTAATCATATAAAATTCACAAACAGTCATTTAATCAACTCAACTGTAATTATCGCTAACACTGTACTTTCAATTATCGCAATCTAATTACACACTATCGCTTCTTTATTACTTTCGCTTCTTAACACTGCAACGTCTAAAACAAGACTCTTTTTCTGGCGATGACAACTGTTATATTTATACCCTAGAAACACTCCGGATTATTCTGGAG
Source organism: Dioctria linearis (assembly GCA_963930735.1). NCBI lineage: Eukaryota > Metazoa > Arthropoda > Insecta > Diptera > Asilidae > Dioctria > Dioctria linearis. Next base: position 75,273,516 of record OZ005741.1, on the reverse strand, counting down.
TGTTCTATTCCAAAAGCTTCTAGACTATTCTATTTGTTCTATTCCTGAACTTTCATAATCGATTCTCTGAAGTCATTTACTCTCCGAACCTGAAGTTGTTTATTGCCAGTAGATGTCACCAGTTGTCTCTTTCTATTGCACGTAACAGTATATTAATTATTTAATATTGTGATTTAAATAACGAACAAAAGGCCGCGCTCGCAACAACTGCTGTCAGAAGTGGGATAAATTCGCGAAATAAAGTGGTGGCAATTGACTTAAAAATTCAAAGTGTGATTAATTTTGAGAAATTGTGTTAAATTTTGAAAGTTCTGGAAAATAATTAATATTCAACTGTGAGTGAATTATTAAAGTAATGGGGCGCAAAGTGGACGAGCTTCGAATGCAGGATTTGAAAGTGGAGTTAGGGAACCGGTCACTACAAACGACAGGTACAAAGAAAGTTCTAGTCGAGCGACTTAGACAAGCTCTGATAGAAGAAGGAAAGAATCCTGAAACATTTGTTTTCGAAAAGAACTGAGAAGAAACCGAACAGTTTTTGAGTACTTTAATGAGTAAAATGGAAGCCCGTTTTGATGAACAAAAGAATTCTCTCGAGGAACAGAAGAAATCTATGGATGAACAAAAGAATTCTCTCGATGAACAAAAGAATGCTTTTGAGGAACAAAAGAATTCTCTGGAATCCCGGTTAGATGAGCAGAAGAAATCTATGGACGAACAAAAGAATGCTTTATAGGAACAAAAGAATTCTCTGGAATCCCGGTTAGATGAGCAGAAGAAATCTATGGAAACCCGTTTGGACGAACAAAAGATCTCTCTGGAGAATTGTGTACAAACTCGTTTGGAGGAACAGAAGAAATTTCTGAAAGGTTCATTAGACGAACAAAATGTAAAAATTGAAGAAATCCAGCAGGAAATGTTGGAAGTTCGACGACAAGTGTCGGGAGTACAACAAAATGTCACGGAACAGCTTGATAACTTTAAAGCAAATCTGGAAAGAATAAAGCATCGTCAGCTTCTAAACGTAGCAGCTGAAATATCCGGCGCAGGTAGAATGAAACCCCCAATATTTGATGGACAAAATTCGTGGTATATCTTCAAAAGACAATTCGAGGCAGCTTCTGAGGTAAATGGATGGAATGATGAAGACAAAGCTATAGCTCTGGTGATAGCACTTCGAGGTCCTGCGTCAGAATTCTTACAAACTGTACCGATTGAAAAACAAACGTAATTACTCTTCATTAGTACAGGCGATAGAATTATGTTACGGAGATGAGCATATGCAGCAAGTATATCGCCTACAGTTGCGCAAGAGGATTCAAAAACGTGGCGAATCACTACAATAACTGCAGGCAGATGTAGAAAGATTAGCGCATCTGTCATACTCCAGCGTGAATGCGGATTTTCTCAATGAAGTGGCGACGGAGGCATTTGCTAACGCTATTGCAGATCAAAATTTACACTAAGCGTTAAAGCTAGCAGGAAAGAAATCAACAGCAGAAGCACTGGCCTATGCATTAGCGTACGAATCCGCCAGACAAGCTTCACGGAGTGCAGTACGAGTAAGAGAAATTTCAGTGGATGAATGTACTTGTAACAGAGCGCAATCATCACAGAGCCCGCCTTCACGTGGTGTCCTTCGATGCTGGAATTGTAATAGACCAGGGCACCTTCAAAGAGACTGCAGAAAACGTCGCCGAGTGGAATTGCCAGAAGAAGAGGGGAAAGAGGACTGCCAAAGATGTCGAGCCAGGGAACAAGCTATTCGTGGAGAGACTAGATATCAAGCAGCGACTAGTCGCATCACCTCTCCTGTTGAGCAGTCGGAAAACTAGTAAAAACCAACTTTGTGGGGCAGAAGTTGGTTGGTGGAATCGACAGCCCCGAAGTCATCGTTGAAGTAGGCCAGTTGCAGAGAAATATTAGCAGCCTTGTTATATATGGAAGTGTAGGAAAACATGACTGCGCAGTCACTATCGATACTGGAGCTTCGAGATCAATTATTACAGCAGATATTGTTAAGAACAAATGGCTTCACAACACCACCAAATATCTACTAAGAACAGCAACTGGAGCAGCAGCACAGGTTTTTGGAGAAATAACCTTAGATGTTCAACTAGGCGAACTACTATTTCCTCACACTTTCCTGGTTTCAGACATAATGGATGAATGCATTCTTGGAATAGACTTTATGACCGCATACAAAATAAATCTGGATGTGGGAGAGCGGATTCTCAAATATGGGAATATAGAAATTCCTATGAGACTAGGAGAAGGAGCAGATTATCCTGCGAAAGTAAGGACGATGGTCTGCGAAAATATTACTCTTTCGCCATGCTCCGAGACACTAATATGGACAAAGCTTACTGATGACATCGGGACCTGCCGATTCTATCTAGTGGAGCCTTACCCCACAAAAGTTACATCTAGCATCATTGTTGGCAAGACTTTAGTAAAGGCAGAAGGTGAAACATTAACACCAGTCAGAGTGCTTAACACATCCGAAAATGAGGTACAACTAAAAGAATGTGCGATAAGTGGAAATTGTGAACCCGTTTACCAAATCGTCAATTTGGATAATGGTAGTAATGTCAAGGACACGAAAACTATACCAGCTACTACCCAACAGGTTCAGAAACTTCTTTCGTCCAGTGTCTTAAGGGAACAACAACACAACGATGCCAAAGAGGTGATCGACGAATTTTCGGAATTATTTGCAATGAATGATGATGACTATGGTAAAACAAATCTTCTCCAGGATCGGATCGATACAGGAGATTCCAGGCCCATTCGACAGACACCACGAAGATTACCATTAGCCAAACAACCAGAGGTTGCAGACATGATGAACTGCATGAAGAAGCAAGGCATCATAGACGAATTTAACAGCCCTTGGACATCGCCGGTTGCTCTGTTTATGAAAAAGGATGACAGCACCTGATTCTGTGTGGACTACCGCCAACTAAATAATGTGACGAGAAAGATAGTTATCCATTACCAAGGATTGATGACACATTGGATACCCTTTCCGGAGCGCAATGGTTTTCCACGCTGGATTTGAAGAGTGGTTACTGGGAAGTGGAAATACATCCCGAGGGCCAAGAGAAAACGGTTTTCTCAATTGGCAGTGGCTTACGGGAATTCAAAGTAATGCCATTTGGATTATGTAATGCTACAGCCATATTCGAACGACCAATGGAATGTGTTCTACGTGATTTAACCTGGAAAACATGTCTTGTCTATTTGGATGACATAATAGTAATCGGATGGACATTCATGGAACATAAAAACAACTTACGGGAAGTACTCCAAAGACTCAAAGATGCAAAATTAAAGCTCAGTGCGAGTAAATGTGCTCTATTCAAAAATGAAGTTAAATATTTAGGGCACATAGTTTCATCACAAGGAGTGAGAACTGATCCAGGGAAGATAGAAGCCGTCAAAAATTGGCCAGTTCCAAAGGACAAACATCAATTACGGAGTTTTCTTGGTTTAGCTACCTACTACAGACGATTCGTGAAAGGTTTTGCAGATATAGCAAGAAGCCTATATCAACCTACCGAAAAGGGAAAGCCGTTCATATGGTCGCATAAATGCAACGAAAGTTTTGAAAATTTGAAGCAACAGCTCTGTGAAGCTCCAGTACTTCACTATCCAAAGCTGGGAAAAGCATTTATACTAGACACGGATGCCAGCAATGAAGGTATTGGTGCAGTGCTTTCTCAGGAGGAGAATGGTCGAGAAGTTCCAGTAGCTTACTATAGCAAAGCACTTTCAAAGTCAGAGAAAAATTATTGTGCTACAAGGAAGGAGCTACTTGCCATTGTAAGTTCAACAAAGCATTTTCATAAATATCTCTACGGGCAGAAATTCATCCTTCGCACCGACCATGCAGCGCTTAAATGGCGTCTGCAGTTTAAGAATCCTGAGGGACAAGTGGCGAGATGGATTGAGCGACTCCAGGCTTATGATTTTGAAATACAACACCGAAGAGGTCGTATCCATGGAAATGCTGACGCCCTTTCACGACGTCCATACAAACATTGCGCCCGAATGGAAGAAAAAGAAACAACAGCAACTATACAGTTGGTAACCGTGGAACTATCTACAGGTCGGGACAACGAGGACCTGCGAACAGCACATTGAGAAGATCCGGACATTTCACCTATTCTTGCTTGGAAAGAAGACATGGAAAGACCAGACTGGAAGGATATTTCGGAACGGAGTGAGAACCTGAAAAGTTACTGGGCTCAATGGAACTCTCTTCATGTTGAATGTGGTATATTAAAACGCAAGTGGGAAGCACCTAATGGCGAATCTTTCTGAATGCAAATAGTCGTGCCGGCATCAAACGTCACAGATATTCTAGAAGAAATGCACGGTGGAACCTCTGGAGGATATTTGGGAATAAACAAAACCATTTCCAAAATACGAGAAAGCTTTTATTGGCTACATATGCGAGAAGATGTGGAGGAGTGGTTCCGCAGATGCACTGTCTGTGCTGCTTGCAAACAGGGCCGCAACACAGAAGCAGAGGAGAAATGCATAAGTATAATGTCGGAGCCCCCTTTGAAAGGATAGCTATAGACATCGCTGGACCTTTTCCAGAAACGGATGGAGGTAACCGTTATATATTAGTTGCCATTGACTATTTCAGTAAATGGCCTGAAGCTTTTGCAATCCCTAATCAAGAGGCAACCACAGTTGCGGAACAAATAATAACGAATTGGGTCAGTAGGTTTGGATTGCCTCAGGAACTTCATTCAGACCAAGGACGGAACTTCGAATCGCGGACTTTCCAGGAGATGTGTAAAATTTTGGGAATAAGAAAAACTAGAACAACTCCTCTACACCCACAATCTGATGGCATGGTAGAGCGCTTCAACAGAACATTGATCGAGCATCTAAAGAAAGTAGTTGACTATCATCAACGCGATTGGGATCGACATATTCCTATATTCCCAATGGCTTATAGATCAGCCGTTCATAGTACTACCGGACAAACCCCAGCTAAAGTCATATTCGGAAGAGAGATGCGATTACCTAGTGACCTCAAATTTCGGTACCCCCAGAGGTGAGCAAAAGTTACCAGAAGACTACGTATCGGAGCTCAAACAACAATTAGCTGATGTACACGAGACCACGAGGACGAAATTAGCAACAAATACTGATCGTATGAAGACCCGCTATGACTTACGTGCTAATTCCGCAGGATTTAACGAAGGTGATCTTGTTTGGCTGTACAACCCGAAACGATGTAAGGGACGTTCTCCAAAATTGCAACAACACTAGAAAGGACCGTATTCAGTAGTAACTAGAATTAATGACGTGTTATACAGGATTCAGCGTGGCACAAGAGGCAAGCATAAAATTGTTCATTTGGACCGCTTGTGTCAATACTACAAATTTAAGAAGGGGGCAGTGTTACGTGCAATAGAAAGAGACAACTGGTGACATCTACTGGCAATAAACAACTTCAGGTTCGGAGAGTAAATGACTTCAGGTTCGGACAATCGATTATGAAAGTTCAGGAATAGAACAAATAGAATAGTCTAGAAGCTTTTGGAATAGAACACTCCAGAATAATCCGGAGAGTTTCTAGGGTATAAATATAACAGTTGTCACCGCTAGAAAAAGAGTCTTGTCTTAGACGTTGCAGTGTTAACAAATGAAAGTAATAAAGAAGCGAAAGTTTGTAATTCGATTGCGATAATTGAAAGTACAGTGTTAGCGATAATTAGATTTGAGTTGATTAATTGAGGAATTGTGAATTTTATATGATCAGAAGTGTAATAAAGAACTTATATATTAATTATTTAATATTGTGTTTTAAATAACGAACCAAAGGCCACGCTCGCAACATTATCTTCGAAAACAAATGTCTCAGGATTCTGTGCTTCTTCTATCAAAGCTTATCTCAGTCGCTAGAGGGGAACGTTCTTTGCAACTGTCGTTTTTAACGACCGGTTCCCTAACTTCACTAATCACTTTCAAATACTGTATCCGAAGCTCCTCCAGTTTGCGCCCCATTACTTTAATAATTCTCTTACATATGAATATAAACTATTTTCCAGAACTTTCACAATTTGACACAATTTCTGAAAATTAATCACACTTTGAATTTTTAAGTCAATTGCCACCACTTTATTTCGCGAATTTATTTCACTTCTGACACCAGTTGTTGCGCGCGTGGCCTTTGTTTCGTTATTTAAAACACAATATTAAATATTTAATATACAAGTTCTTTATTTCACTTGAATTTTATTTAATTCATAAACCTTCAATTCATCAACTCAACTCTAATTATCGCTAACACTGTACTTTCAATTATCGCAATCGAATTACAACACTTTCGCCCGTTTATTACTTTCGCTTGTTAACACTGCAACGTCCAAGACAAGACTCTTTTTCTGGCAGTGATAACTGTTATATTTACACCCTAGAAACTCTTCAGATTATTCTGGAGGGTTCTATTCTAATCATTATATTCCTGAACCTTCCCGAAGATTCCATAATCGATTCTCTGAACCTGAAGGTGTTGACTCTACATTGCCAGTAGATGTCACCAGTTGTCTCTTTCTGTTGCACGTAACAATATATAAGCTAAGCTGAACTACTAGAATGGGTGAACTGAACATCAGTATGCCGTCCTCATAGGGAACGAGCGCAACACAGAGTAATATTCAAGTCAAACTTAACAAGTTATACCATAAGATATGTGCATATAAATATAGCAGGAAGCCAAAAGAATATACATGTGTAGATACCTATGTATATCACAAAAACATACTATATAATAACTACTCACGATCAAAACTCCACGGCATGATGAAGTGCTCCAGTATCCGATGAATACATATATACCTGTTCTGTTTAAGAGTACAAAGAGAATTTTTTTTTTGTTTAAAGTTTGAATGTCTGAACTTGCTATCCCTGCCCCATCCGTCTTGAATACTCATAACTAAATATTAGTAACCACTCATTTAAATTGAGCAATGAAAAAATTACAATGTAGGTAGTTCGAGATCTTAAACATTTGTTCAAAAACTAATACTAGCATCTATATCCTACAAGTATTAATCACCAAAACCCGTTTCGCGGTACAATCCATCAATATACGAAGTGTTGGGAGCTTTTCAATCTCGAAAATCCCACATATTGCGCAAATTTTTCCCACATTTCTCACAGTTCGAAAGCTGAAATTACAATAAAAATCCCACCATACCTATATACTTATTAATTTAAATTTAAATAAAAAATTATACATTTTAATTTTACTACTGCAAAAATGTGCATGAATGTATAAGCAGAAGATCTCACACCAGACTCCCTCCACAAACAAATAGATAAAAATCTTCTAAGAATTTTTAAAAGTCCAACAGACCAAGTCAGACCTTTTAGCACCTTTTAGTATAAAACTCTTCTAGGAAAATTTTGGTGATGAATTTTCCCACAAATTGTTCTACTGTAAAAATGTTTTCCCTTTTTCCCATAGTGATGATTTAGAGGGCAGAAATTCCCACAAAATGGGATTTTTCCCACAAGCTCCCAACACTTATGCTGCCCTATCATAAAAGATAACTGAAATTCCAAAATTCTATTAGTAATGGCATCTAGCATCATTGGCGGCGATTTCAAGCACTGAGTTCATGGAAACTAAGCTAATGCTAAGAGCTCTCACTTAGAAGTCATATGGAAGTGTTAAGACGTTATAAATGAACACATTAATCTTACTTAAAATAGAACCAGCAATTTTGCTCCCATAACTATAGAAATACAAATATTGTGTAGGATATCCTTATAAATGATTAGGGATTTTTTACTTGTACTTACTTGAGACTAATGTGGGATTTTGCCCCTGGCTGCGGTCCTCGATCTTTCCTTGCTTTCACAGTTACTGTCGAATATTCGTGTGGATTATACCTTACTATGCAAGAATCAATTTCAGTACAGAAGTTTCACACTGCTATTGAGGCTATTGAGCTAATGGATCATAAGTTAAGAATGAGAAATATTCACGAAAATCAAGTTTTGGATATCATCAAGGAAGCCGGAGCACAAGGTTCGATAGAAGCGTTACCAGAACTAGATCTTATATTCAACGATCTGATGGGAACACATATGATTTGAATAACGGCAGAAAGTTGAAACTGGTAAGAGTACCTACTGATTAGCTATTGATTCTAATTATAAAAGTTGAAACTATTTCTCCAGAACCTAGTCCTTCTTGTTTGTCGTTAACGACTGGTCCTTGTGTGTCGTCGGGATCAGTTCGATACCGTATAGAGAAGACTAATGAAAAAGGAACAAACTCTAAAAAAAGTCAATTAAGAAGAAGAAGAAGAAGCAATATTTTAATTGAATTACAAATCGATGTTGAAGATGTCGATTTAAAAACATTGATTGGGATTCTTGCACTAGGTGGTTGGTGGTACTACCCCAAGTGCACTCCAATGTTTTCATTATCTTACGAGGAGCAAGCAAAGACTTCGTGTGCTGTAAATATTAACAACAAAACTAAATAATTGAAGTTTTTGTTGGCACTTGATGGAACTTATTAATAGTATTAGATATGTTAAAAAAAAACAATGAAAAAATAAAATACTTGTTTCTGCTCCACAAAAAAATTCTTTAATTTGATTGAATAAATAAAGTTATGCGACGCGTTTCGCCCTATTTAGGCATCCTCAAGTGATGGCAAATATGGTGAGACTGACCGAGTAACATATTCCAATCAACCAGTAATGTTTTAATTAAAGGACTGTTATTTCGAAAGTCTAACTGATTATTAACCAAAAATGAGCCTTTTTCTTTTTCTTTTTTAATTTTTAGGATTTCATATTTGCCTAGAACTTTGCCTCAATATAAATTATGTAGAATGTGATGTAGTGTGACCTAGGTCTCACATTATTTGCAATCGCTTGAAGATGCCTAAATAGGGCGAAACGCGTCGCATAACTTTAATTATTCAATAAAATTAAAGAAATTTTTTTTGTGGAACGGAAACAATTATTTTATTGTTTTATTATTTTTTCATTGTTTTTTTTTTTTTTAAATGTCTTAAACTATTAATAAGTTCCATCAAGTGTCAACAAAAACTTCAATTATTTTGATAAAAGAAATGCAAACACACAAGTTAATTGTGCTCTACAAGAGACTCTTGATTAGGTTTAAAAAATCTTGTTATCATTTGTGGCTCAACTCACAATGCATAAAAAGAGGAATTTTTCCTAATTTCATCAATCGAGATATGAGAGTGAAAGTTAAATCTAGACAGTATAAGAAAGCTATTTGCGCAGCAAAAATAATATGATTAAAGGGTGAAATAAAGAAACATTACCATATACGAGATAACATCAGAATATACATTTAAAAGTTACACACAGTGAGCTCGTGAGGTCATGAAAGAGCCGATACATTGTTATGGAACTATGAAGAGTGATTGACTTGGACGTGAAGTCCAGACTGCCAGCATGAGCTGACAGATCACTCAGTGGACAGCGTTGAGTGAAGGGCGGCATGCTAGCTCGCCTCGGCTATTGGCGGTGAGTGTGTGGAGTTCCACGAAAACCTGTCGCTGTGCCACCAGCGATATACAAAAAATATTCGTGCCTACAAACCAAAGGCCGTCGCACACACCCAGTCCGGAAGGGACCTTTACACTACTTACCACTTACTTAATTGGAATCGCAGATGTTCTGCTTCCATCGCCGTTGCCCCAACCACCCTGTGATACTGTGGGCGAAATGACACAGTATCTCTATGATGACCTGAAAAGGAAAAGTAGCGGACCTAGTCAACCTCCATGTTCAGAGAGCTCCAGGAGAGTGAAAGGAGAGTGTAAAAACTTCAGAAAATCCTTATGTTACAACCAGTTTAATCCAGAATGTACTCTAAACAAATACAACATCTACCGTATACTAACCCCTCTCACAAGGAAATATTATTACCCTACCATTACATTTTACAACAAACTACTAGTTCATTTAAAGTATGCCCTAGCATTCGGTTTTCTTCTAACTACTATTAGTTTAAAACGACTATGCCATTAGCATTGTCCTTAGGAAGTTGCTCAATTCAAATCCAATGCCTTGGCATGTGTTCCGAACAAAATCATTAATTTTAAATTTGTTATGCTATTAGCTTTTTCTTAACAAAATTATTACTTCAAATCAATTTGGCTTTGGCCTGTGTCCTAACAAAATCATTAATTTTAAATTTGTTACTTCAAATCCAATACGCCTTGTACCAAAAAAAATTTTTTTTTTTTTTTTGTAAAAGATCTTACTCCAAATATCTAGGAAATCAAATTATTACAACCAATGGGTTTTAAGTTAACTACCTGTGAAGTTCAAACTAAATTTACCCTTTTTTTTCTTTTTGTTACGTAGCATTTAGTCTTAACCAAAAACTATCAAGATTACCCCGATGCTCATGTTAATTGTTTGGTTCTGAATTTTACTTAATTTTTTTTTTATATAATAATTCTTTTCACTACATACATAATCTTTTCTCAATTGGGTTCTTTATTTTTCCAGGCTCACACGGGAAGCGTGGACCCATTCAGATTCTCGTACAACTTTACAACCCTATGAAAACATTTTCACGCTTAGTCATCATGACAAGGTGATCTATCGTCCTGGTAGCCGTATGACTAAGCAGGCAGCGTTCAGTAGAATATAGCCAATAAAATAAATATAATAAATTTCGGCTTACGTTTCATTCATTCCCTCGAAGGAGCTCCCTGGAGGGTGGTGCCTTGAGCACTGAAAATCTGTAATAAAGGTTACCTAAAGTTTGTTTAACTTAATAATTCGCTGTCCTATAGTTGAGCACTCTGAGTGAATTCCTATTTGCTTTTCGAGCACCTACATATATTACCGGTTAATGGTTTCTGGTTAGACTATGTACGTTAACAGAATATTTTGGTTTTTGTTAATTCAATCAAATTAAAAGTCTTTAGCCTATTCCCTACAAACGACGTCATATACGTAAGAGTTGGTCTCTGGATAAGAAGGCAAAACTCGGCATTTATGCTAGTTAATTTGGTTATCATCTCTACATAGCTCCGGTCTCATATACGGCACTTCACTGAGCTTGGCCAACTTTCATTTTCTTGTGATATCATACTGTGATTCGGAGGTGTCTGCTTGGTAGAACGTCTTGAGGACAACATGAGGTCTCGATCAGTTTTTTTTCCTTACTCAAACATTGGATACAGGACATGCGACGTAGTGTTATGCTAATCCGGAGATATTGATTGATTGATTCAACCTATGTGGCCGATTTTGGTGTTGCGGGATATGATACCACCACGTTAGATGTATATGGAAATTAAATTCACTCCACCCAACTTTACTTTATCAAATTCAAACGACACTCAATTTCATCCTAGGGTAATTACTTAAGTTGAAATTTACGCATTAAATGAGCGTTTTCATGATATTTTGATTACTTCAAGTATACTTCAAGTATTCATGTAAACTTAATTTTCTATTTTCCTTAATTGAAAATGAGGTTTCACTAAGTGCCAACAAAAAAATCTGTTGATTACATTAAAAATTTAGATACACACATGTTGATTGTGTTATATCAGAGGCTCCTTGTTCATTTAAAGTGCACCAACAACCATCTTTGGTTTAATTCATCGTGCAAGAAGGAAAACCTTTTCCCTAATTACATACACTTCAAGTGCGGTATTTGGAACTATCAAACCAAAAAAGCTATTTACCATGCAAAAATTGTTTGGTTACGTGAGGAAATTAAAAAACATTACAAAATTCGAGACAACTCATCTATGCATTTAAAAGTGATACACTCTCAATTGACATGGTTACTTAATCCATTGGAATTCGACGTGATACATTCTCAGTGCAATGAAAAAGCTAACTCTACAGCGCATGAGCAGTATGTGCGGCAAAGGTCGAAATTGGATGTACTGAGGGCACGTAACAGCTAATAATGGTATGACGAATGTTCAATTTCATCCAAGGGTCATTAACCTAACAGCTGTGCAATTTTCGGACCAAGAAGAAAAATTTTTAAGCAAAGGCTTGAAATATGCACCCGACTTGGGGACTGATAAAAATCAACTACTTGACCTTGCGGTTCACATTGATGCGGCGCTGGATGAAATCTGACTTCTCAAAAATTGTAAGAGACGGTAGGAATATAGTAGATAAGGCAGTAAGCAGTAAGAAATGCTTAATTAGAATTTTGAAAAGAAAAATTAATGATAATAATTTAATTCTAACAAAGGCGGATAAGGGGGCTTCGGTTACGATTTTAGGTAAGACTGATTATTTAGAAAAAATGACTCACTGTTTAGAGACCATGCAGGTTAGGGAAGTAAAACTAGATCCAACAAATAAATACCAAAAAGATGTTGTTTGTACCTTAAATAGCTGTAGTTTATTGTTGGATAACAAATTAAAATATCAATTAAAAAATTGTAACCCTTCGATTCCAATTTTGTATGGCTTACCTAAAATTCATAAAGACAACATACCTGTAAGGCCAGTATCTGCCTCTTTTAACTCTCCTTCCCAGAGACTATGCAAGTGGTTGAGTAATACAATACCTAACGTAATTGGTTTTAGTCCTAAATATTCTGTAAAAAATTCTATTGAATTAATTAACAAAATTAAAGGTTTGGAGATCCCACAAAATGCTAAATTAGTGTCATTTGATGTGTCCAGTCTGTTTTCGTCTGTACCAGTCCATAGGTGTCGTGAGTTGTTAATAAATAGAATTCGAAAGAAAATCCACAACATAGTACTAGTTAACGAATATATTGACCTTATTGATTTAAGTTTTAATCAAAATTATTTTCCTTTTAATGGGAAAAATTACATTCAAGAAGATGGTTTGGCTATGGGGTCGGCCTCCTCACCTATTTATGCTGAATTTTCTATGGACCATTTGGAGCAAACATTGTTTTCTTTTAATTCTCCTATTTTGGCACACGTACATACCTGGTATAGGTATGTAGACGATGTTTTATGTATATGGACGGGCACTGAGCGACAACTAAATTATTTCTTGAATAATATATTGAATAAACTTGACGATAATATAAAATTCACTTTAGAGTTAGGTAATAAAATAATTAATTTTTTAGACTTGACAATTACTATCTCTGACAACTCATTAATTTTTAAAATCTTTAGAAAAGATACATTTTGTGACGCTGTAATTCCTGCAGACTCTGCACATCCATGGTCCACTAAGTTGTCGCCTTTTATTCTATGATACATAGGTTGATATCTAACCCATTATCACCAAATAATTTTAAAGATGAAATAAAAACTAGTAAACTAATAGCGAAGAATAATGGATACTCTAATAGCTTGATAGACAAATTACTAAGGAACAAGCTAAAAATTAAAAACCTTTCTTTGATTTTTCCTGTTGTTCAAGAAAACAAAAATTGTGACATGAAACACAAGAAAATTCCTTTTATCAAAGATGTGTCACATAAATTAATTAAACCCTTAAAACATAACAACGTATTGCCTGCTTTTTCCAACAAGTTAACCTTAAGGAAATTATTGGTTAACAATAAGTTAAAGCCTGGGGTTGATGACTTAGAAAAAAGTGGAGTTTACAAAATATCTTGTAATGATTGTGACGCCATTTATGTTGGAAAAACAAGACGGAAACTAAAAGTTAGGTTGAAGGAACACATTAAAAAAGCTTCTAATGTACATCAGCATCTAATGTGTAATAAGCACAAAATTGAAAATAATGTTAAACTCTTGCATAGTCTACCGGCCGGGAGATTGTTAGATAAGTACGAAATTAAAGAAATCCGTACAGAAAAAGAAAAAGGCAGTTTTATGTTAAACGAACAGACTGATTTCAAAAATTCAAGCCCTCTCTTAAGTCCGCTTTTGTTGGATTAACATAGTTTTCTAATTTCAATATTTACTTGTATGTAGTTTTCATTTTGGTATGTATTGGTAATGGCTTCAAAAGCTGTATGTATTAATTAGTCCTCTGATGATGATCTTTGAGATCGAAACGCGTTAAGGTATAAATTAAATTAAATTTAAATAAACTATTTTATATATTTTCTGTGAAACGTAACAAGTGTTTTATTTTTCCTTAATTTTCATATGGGTCAACTTTTGTTGGCAGGGATGCGACAGTTATTTTAATTTCAAATTTTACTTTCGCTTTAATATTCATATTAAAAGTTCAACTGTTTACAGATGCCTTCGAAATTATTTCGTTCTTGGAAGTTTATCTCCTGCAACATAAAATATTTCTTAAACTTGATTTTTAAAGAAATAAAATTTGGCAATCTTTGTCTGCCTGTCCTTAAAAGTAGGTATGGGGGACAGAGAAAGGATTACAAATATTGTATTGCCGTCTACTTCTATTCTATGTATTCATTGGGAAAACCGAAACTGGACTATGGTGGATTTTGTATAGAATTTATTATTTGAAGTTCAGCGGAATAAAGTAGTTAAACCAAAAAGAGACTTTTAATTAAAAGTTATCCCAAAATAATGTCAAATAATGTAAGCAATTTCAGAAGTATCAGCAGTCGATTTTATATATGTCAGTGATGTAAACGTACTGATTGAGTCATTTTTCAACGGCCAACGTAAGTCGAACACGGTTGAGATCTCGCTGCGAGCACGTACCATTTTTTTAAAATAAAGTTTATCTTTAAATATAAACTTGCTGAGTGTTTAATGTTTTAAAGTAGAATTAATCACATTATATCCCCTTTTCCACTCCACATTCTGACACTAGTAAATAAAATTAATTGCATTGCGTTACCACATTCCTCTAAGTAGGTTCAATTTCAAGAAAGAACTTAATTTAATTTTTAAAATCGCAACCGGTAATGGTCATTCAAAAAGTTTCATTCATAAGTTATTAAAACAAAAATCTAAATCTTCTGTTCTTAGATTAGCATTTCCTGTGAATGAGCCGAAACAGAAGTAAAAATCCCTTGTTTCACTAATACAACGCAGGGTAAATTATTAATAAATAATAAAATAAAACCTATAGTTCCGGATATTGAAAGAAGTGGAGTATATAGTATAAGGTGTAACGATTGCGATGCGATTTACATAAAAACCAGATTTTTAGAACACGTTTCTGCAGCCAGAAACAATTGACATAGAGCAACGTCTGGTTTATGTAAACATTTAATTGACCTAGGTCACACTAGATCAAATGACAACGTAAAATTATTACGTAAATTATATGGAGGCAAAGTTTTAGACAAATATGAAATCCTAAAAATTAAAAAAGAGAAAGAAAAAGCCTCATTTTTGGTTAATAATCAGTTAGACTTTCGTAATAACAGTCCTTTAATTAAAACAAGTTTTACAAAGTAATAAAAATGATGATTCTTACTTATACTGATATAAAAGAGACATTGTAACACCACTTATGTATGCATGTATCAATGATTACTGGTTGATTGGAATTTGTTACTCGGTCAGTCTCACCATATTTGCCATCACTTGAGGATGCCTAAATAGGGCGAAACGACGTCAATTAAGTTGGGACCGCCATTTAATGGCCACCACTACCGAAAGTAGGTAAATAGGTTGCAAAACCACATGTTGCATATCATATTAAAGATCTCGCCTATGGGGTGGTGGATTCAGAAATCTTTCTCGGGACGTTTTTGCCGCCGGAAAACCCATTTTCATGCACTTGGGTCATATCACTGGACTGAGCGTATTGTCATTTTCCTATAGGAAAGCATGGCACAAGTTTTATAGTTCTCTCTTTCGCCCTATGGCAGAGTTGGAGCTACCAACACAAAATATTGCATTCTGGAACGTTTGCTTATGCCATTTGATGTTTTTATGTTGGCTACGGATGTAAAATTTTATCTGATTGGTTGAGTTTTACATGTTTTTATGTAATCGTTTTAAAGGGTGCTCTAACGGTGATATACAGAAAGACAATATTTTTTGTGCCACATGAAATAGCAAATCGATCAGTCCATTGTTACAGATACTACAAACACACAGCTACTACATTTCACATATATTTTTGCAGTTCTTTCTACCATGCCCACTAATTCCCTGTTGTAAACATTTTTCTCATAAGAAGTCATATTCCACGACTCACCAATTCCGCGCAATCGCGAGATGTAGAAAAGTCCACTTTTTCACCGAAGAAAATCTCTCAAGCTACATCTGATCGCCAAAGCTTTCCCCCGCAAGAACAAAGTTAAATTTTGAGCGCCGATAAAGGCCTTTCGGTAGTTGTCAAATTACAAAAGAATTAACGCTGCAACAATATTTTCGTTGCTTTACAGATTAAAATTGTTTGTCTTACAGTACCGTGTATTGAAAGCCTTCAAAATTCTACTCATGGTTGGCCGTTGATTTGTTACAGATAAGCATTATATCATACGATTTTTGGGCTCTAATATTCCAATTTAAAGTTGCAACCATCGTTGGAAAACAAGCGGTTATCATTTCTTCTGCCACGGTAAAAACCTTACTTACATTTTAACACGACATGACATATGCTTTGCTACATTTGTACAACATTACTTCGTATTGGTATGGTATCGCTATCGAGTCATAGAAATGAAAAACTTATAGTTCAATAAGTAAGGTAATATTATTGCTGAGCTTTTAAATTATTTTAAAATTATGGAAGATAACATTGTTTCACACTTTGCTTGCATAAATTAACAAATGGGGCCCCAAGCTCTTATTTGTTCCCCATTTTTTTTTCCATGTGTACTAAATTGCCGAACTCCAACCATACCGAAGACAACATACAGTATAATGGTTGATTGCAGACATCGGCACGGAGATAGTATATAACGCACCAATCCAATTAGCACGTACTGAATGTAATTCTGGCAAAAAATTAGACCTAATTGAGCCGTAAAATGCAGTACACACTATTGTAACACTAACAATACTATTTAAACTATTCTCTCAGTAGTGGTGGTCCTAAGTTTTAATAAAGTTGGATTATCCATGGATTTTTTTGAAAAATGCAAGAGCATTAAATTCGTAGAGGTGGCATTAAATTAGCCCTAATTGAGCCCTAAATTTTGACGTATTCAAAACTTTTCTACCATAAAATGGCGCGGCGGTCCCAACTTAATTGACGTGGCGAATCGCGTCGCCACTTTAATTATTCAATAAAATTAAAGAAACATTTTTTTGTGGAACGGAAACAAATGTTTTATTTGTTCATTGTTTTTTTTTAAACATGTCTAATAACAAAACTAATATGCAATAACGATTTTGAGATTAGTTATTTGCTTTATAATGTTTTTAAAATTACTTACGTATTTTTTGTTTCATTATTACCAAGTTTGAAATATTTGCCTGCATAAATTCTTTAGTTTTTTTTAAGAGAAAAGTGCCTTAAAATGTGTTCTTTTAATTAATAAAATGTATATAGTTTTATGAAAAATGTCATTTGTTTTTATCGTTAACAAAACATGGGTAATAAATTTCTTGCAAAAAGCCTATGTGCGGACACTGAAACTGTAGTGTCCAAATACAAAATTTTGGTGTTCGAATACCAGCTGAAAACGAACTTTTTGTTTTTTTCAAATTCCAAAACTATCACAAAATATTATTAAATGACCTAAAAATATTTACTTGCTAAATATAAACAGTTTAAATAATAACAAAAAAAATTTATTGCATATTTTTAATAGCAATAAAATTATTGAGCAAAAACGTAAGATGAAACGTTAAGGGTACTGGTACATTTACCCTAAATATGTATTTGCTTTTATTTTATATAAGATAAATTCTAATCATACATTTATAAATACATATTAATATTATGAAATACCAAAAACTGCATTAAGATTTCTTGCTGCATTTCTACTTTGAATGATCCTCCCGATCTTTATAGTTTGCATTGAGTTCAGGTTCAGTTTTCAGTTCTTGAACCTGAGTACATGATCTATTTGAAATGTTAGTGGCGTCACTTTTATATGGATAGGATCCTTCATTAGATATCCGAGGATACTCATTGGTGTAGTTGTCGTATGTTAATCCATTACTGTAGTCATTGTTATATCCATAATGAACTACAACTGTGTTGTTAACGTATTCCTTCCGGTAGGTTATAGCATCTGTTGAGAGATGTTCCTGTTTTAAGCGGTTGCTGCTCGACTGGGCGGGATCCTGACTATCGATTATCGCTAGCCGATTGTATTGATGTTTGTTTTTATCTTGAATGTTTTTAATGTTTTCATTGTATTGCTGAAAATTCTTTACACTCTCATTATATTGGTTTAAGTTGTTGTTTGATGTATTTTCAAACAATCGCTTTTCTGAATTTTGTTTTGGTTGTTGTTGTTGTTCTGGATGAATAATGTAATTCGCATTTGAAACTATTACACCATCCTGCCTGGTTGGATAGTGATAAATATTATGTATTGTGTTACCATCTATGTAATGTTGTTGCCGGACAGTTGTGTTATTGTTGTTTTGACTGTTACTAGTTACTGTTGATGTGGTAGGTCTCTGTTTTTGTTGCTGGCACATATATTTTCCAGAATTGTTTACACTTGCTATAACATTGGTGGGACTCGGACTTGTTATAGCATAAGGCATATAATTTTGGTACTTTGGTCCTGTTAGAACACCTGAAATAATATTTTTATTTAAGCAAAGCGTTAAGTATATGGTAAAAATAAAAATATAATAAAAAATAAAATGCTCAAAAACGACAAACGATTCCATTCGATTTAAGCCAAATGCAATTGGAGTTACAACTACTAGCAATTTTATGGATGTTAAATTTATTTTGAATTTACATAATTTTGTTATGGATGTAATACCAAATTTAAATTCAAACGTTAGTAGGACTGAATACAACTTTTAATTGTTTTGAAATTTATGTGTCATGCGAAAACAGAAAGAACCAGATTGTACTGTTTATCCCTGACCACCATATTAAACTAGGAAACATTGGAGTAACTAGGTAGGGGACAGGGAGGCCCCCCGCGGAATGCTGCGGACAGCGGACGCGCTTATTTAGGTTTGATAGTTTCTAGACTCTTGACGAACCACAGAGTAAACCGTGTAACATTCAATACAAAATTCACCGCTAAGAATACTTTGTCGAGCATAAAAATCGTAGCTAGGTGTAGGTATTGTTTTTTTATGTTTTGAAAAAAAAAGATTGAATGAAAGGTTTTTTGTGAAGATTCTATGAAGAAAGGTTCTAAAGAAAAATATATGCCACAAAAATAATAAAAGTATTACTTAAACTAAAAGTGACATCATTTAATTAACCGCTTTTATGCCTAGCAGATAATTCTCTTTTTCCAGCTCTAGCATCAGAATACCCTGTTTAGAACGCAGAACAAATAGAACATACTAGAAGTCTCGGGCGCTTTCACAGCACACAACAGTCCAGGCTTCAGCCAAACTATCATAAAAACAGTACTGACCCATTATCATAGGCCACGCAAGATTCCCGGCGTACAACATTCTACGCCCCAAACTGTTGGCATATATGAACGTACCGCCGTAAGTCCAATGCGGACTTGACCACCTATTACAGCCTAGACCCTCAGCGTCTACTATCGCACAGACCGAATGGTAGTCAATCCACATTAACTTTGTATTTCAGTAAACACGAAATAAGCCACGATCCAAGAGGTCAAACTGTCAGAAGAATTACAAGATACGCGCTGTCGTAGGGACAGTCGGTTCGAGAGCAGCAAAGTGTCTTCAACGATATCACATTCGAACTGTCATAGGGACAGTTAGAATCCTGATTTCAATTGCTCTGGAAGACCAGGACTTTAGTCTCGGTTAACTGGCCCATTCCACGTCAGACCGAAATAAAACTCAAACCTGTACCCAACAGTAATACCTTGTCCAGATACCTTACCGAGATATCTTACCAAGCTGCTTTAACAAGATACCTTAGCAGGATACCAGAACAAGATACCTTACCAAGATATCCTAACAAGATACCTTAGTGGGATACGAGATCAAGATACCTTATCCAGCGTACTTATTAAACAATTGGCTTGTAAGCAATCCTAGCAACCAGTGAAGCTTCTTCAACACAGGATACTGCAAGTCATCGGCTTGTAAATAATATTGGCAACACCAAAAGCTTTACCATCGAGTTAAAACTTGGTTAACAGCAACTACTTCAGGAGAGGTTTTCGAATATGGCACTCATAAACATTGCAAATGAGATAATTGAAAACAAACTAACAGCGCAACATGTGCTAAATAAGTTTGCAGAAAAAACACTGTAAACTGAAGCGTATACAGACTTTAACTACCTCTTTATTAGTGCTTAATAAAAACGTAAATAATTGATCTAACTTCAGACCTATAAAGTACTTAAGTATTAGTACCAGTACCAGGACCTGAACTTGAATGTTTTTTAAGTACAAGTACAAGTCCCGGTACTGGTACTCAAAAAATTCTCAAGTACAAGTCCCGATACTTGTACTTAACGCTCTTATTACAAATACCGCTATAACGCGAAGTACTTTAGATCTTGTAAATTATTTAAATACGCCTTCTAATAATAGAGGTTACCTGCGTCTCGACAGTGTCTCAACAAATCTTACCGCCTTCAGTAATATTGGAAGAAAATTAGCGCAATATATGAGTAACTGTAGGACAGAAATTGACATGCACAATTCGCTCCCTTCCTTTGCATTTGCAGTAGATTAAAAGTGCTGATCTAGCTTGTTTTGCTTTCTTGGGAGCGAAGTCAAAGTTTCACGTAGGAAGACTACATATTACAAAAATAGTGACGAGATGTCTGCTACTTGTAAAATGAGAATTATTTATTTTTTTATTTTTTTTAGGATTATTTTATATTTTGGTGCGCAGAGCTGTTTTAGCGGAAACTATGTTCCAGAATTTAGATTAAGTTGCTTGTGGGTTCTGTAACTTATAGACCTCTGTACTCTCTGTAACGTTAGAAACTTTATGGTTTTTTTAATCTATGCAATTTTATTGGCTCTAGGGATTATACCAACATCTTGTAACTGCTCAGAGCAATGCGTAAAAAATGTTGGTCAAAGCTGGGGATACTCATGAGCTGGTATTTTTTTTTTTTTTTTTTGAAAACAGAAGGAACAGGAGAAACCAATCCCAAGCACGGAGGCCATAGCGGCCCATTGTGCTATCCTGAATCCCATTCACCAAAACCTTTCTGTCCTCTTAATGAAGCGCATCAGGTCTTGGTGAGGAAGGGTTTTCAGCTCATCCACAGATAGAAGGGGAGACCCTAGAGTATCCAGTCTGCTCCGGGCGAAGGCCGGACACTCACACAAAAAGTGTTCGGTTGTCTCAGGCTCTCCCTGCATGCAGGACAGACACTCAGGGCTGTCAAAAACTCCCATCCTTGGTAGATGAGCGTGAAGTGAGCTGTGGCCGGTGATGATGCCAACCACGGTTCTACATTGTTTCCTTCCCAGCCCCATGAGAAAATCGGAGATATTCCCATTGGGCCCATCAAGAAACAGTTTTGTACACCTACAAGCACTCAGGTTCTCCCATCTCTGCTGATGTTTCCTATGAAAATCCGCTTTGATGAGAAACCCGATACTCGAGGTGACAGCGCCTACGGTGGGCTCCAGTCCGAGGAACGGAGAATCGGAGCCAGCCCTAGCTAAAAGGTAAGCGCTTTCATTCCCCATGATCCCCACGAGACCAGCAACCCACAGGAGGGACACTTTGTTGTGAAAACACAACTTATCCACTGACGACCTGCAGTCCCCCAGTAACTTACACGTTATCCGAGGGCCATTCAGAGCCATCAAGGCTGCCTGACTATCCGAAAGGATACCGATATCTCTCCCCTTGATTTGCATATCAAGGGCTAACTTCGCTGCCATTTGTTGGGTTCACCGTCATATCATCACGGGTGCACCAGTCCTCAACAATATTGAGGCCTCGTTGCATGAAGGCACAGGCAGCAGCCATGCTATGCCTGGAAATGAGCAGAGGGAAGTCATCCGCATACGCTTCACATGAGAATCCCACGTTTTTCAGTACCGTGATGACCGAGTCAACTAACATACAACAGAGTACTGGGGATAGCACGCCACCTTGCGCGCAGCCTCTCTCCACCAGCACAGTGAGAGAGGTTCGGCCGCCTACATCCACAGTTAAGTAGCGTAGTCTTAACATTTGGTCGATCCATCGCACAACAGTGCGGTCAACACCATGTCGACGAGCTGCCTCACATAGCGACTCGGGGGTGGCCTTGTCAAAAGCCCCCTCGATGTCCCGAAAGGCTCACAAGGTAAACAGTCCACGATCCAGTCTCCCCTCAATGACAGTTACCATTGAGTGGAGAGCCGTCTCCGTAGATCTGCCCCTCCGGTAAGCGTGCTGTGAGGTGTTTAAGGGAGAAGCCTTTAAGGGTACTCCTTTAATATATTCATCTACCAGCCTCTCCAGGCATTTCAAAAGAAATTAGTAGAGGTTTATGGTTCGAAAACTCTTCGGGTTCATGTAGGAAGCCTTATCAGGCTTCGGAACGAAGGCAACCCTCACCTTCCTCCACATCTCAGGGATATACGCAAAAGCGATACATGCCCTGAAAATGGAGTCGGGCCAGCACCAGGCTCTCAGCCTTAAGAAGCATGAGCTGGTATACTTCGCAATCCCGATACTTGTACTTAACGCACTTATTACAAATACCGCCATAACGCGAAGTACTTTAGATCTTGTAAATTATTTAAATACGCCTTCTAATAATAGAGGTTTGTTTTAGCGGAAACTATGTTCCAGAATTTAGATTATGTTTCTTGTGGGTTCTGTAACTTATAGATCTCTGTACTCTCTGTAACGTTAGAAACTTTATGGTTTTTTTAATCAATGTAATGCTCTAGGCATTATACCAACATCTTGTAAGTGCTCAGAGCAATGCATAAAAAATGTTGGTCAAAGCTGGGGATACTCATGAGCTGGTATACTTTGCAAACAAAATGTTTGTTAAAACCTATGTTCAAAAGTTGGGGGACCTGGCCCAATCCAGAAAAAAGTCGTAGTTACGCCATTACTAGGAAAAAGCAGAGAGAATTAAATTAAAAAAACGTGTTTTAATCTTGATTTCCTTTTAGTTCTCATCTTTCTATAGTTATTAAGATTAATTATTTCGAAAGGTAAAACTCGAAAAAATAAATTCAATAAAAGGAGGTATACGTATTTAATGTATAAGAAAATACAAAATTAGAAATACTTACTGATTAGTGCCGAACCACCCTTTTGATGATCCAACTCATTTTCATATGGTCTGTATTTAGAAAGTTGTGCATAAACTTGCTTCATTCGTTCCATATTAGTACGACTAACTACGGCATGATTGACAATTGGCAGAGAGTACTGCTTTCCGATAATACATTTGGCAGCACGTTGAACACTTTCTGGTGCATTCCACGGTTCGTGGATATATTGATTTGGAAAGTTCTACAATTTATGCTTTGTAATGATATTAATTTTGTTAGTGTAACTAATTATCTTACTTTAAGTACTGGTAAATATGTTCGAATGTAATCTCCATTCGGATCAGCCTTCCTTCCAAAGCGTACCGGACAATAGCAATGGAAAAATTGTTGAAAAAAAGATGAACATGAAAGCCACATCCACATTCCAGCATTTACAGACCAATCAGCGTCGAGTAGTAATTCTTCAAATACTTTCATACCTTCTTCCCATGAGACCCATAAATCACCTCTAGTCAAGAAACATGCAACTGCATGTCTTGCTAAATGATGAATCCAGCCTTCTTCTCGTAACTGCGTCATAATCGCATCAATCCAAGGGAAACCTGTTTGTCCCTATACAAATGATATAAAAATATTTTTAGTTTTGTTGCCTTAAACCAAAAAGAAAAGGCATTTGTTACATTCGCCCATTTCGCTAAAGCTTGAGAATTTTTGTCCCAAGGTATCTGAACACATATAGGATTGCCTTCCATTTTGTCGAAATTTGGATTTTTTGTTGCTGCACAATAAAAAAATTCACGCCATAGAAGTTGTCCATGTAGGGATAATGGTGGCACTGTTTTTTTAATGCTCTTATAAAGATCTGAAAATTTTAAAGGAAATTCTTTGAAAATCACTTGATTTTATTTAAGATATTTTTAAATTATAGATATAATATGGTGATGATGATATTTATACATTTTGTAAAGAACAATTGGTTTCTACCTAACATTAAGCCTACCAAAAAGACACTTTAGGGGAAAACGAGAAAAATGGGAAGATTGGCAACTGGATCTTCTCTGGCCGTAGTGCGCCCGATATGAAACGGATATATTGGTCTTAGCAGACAATCGCTCAGGTTGTTTATTAATGCAGTCACTGGACATGACCTTTTCTGGTATTTTCTGAAGAAGATAAGTAAATCCAATAGTGAACTCTATCGACTGTGTGAAGAAGAAGACGAAACCTCTAAGTATATCATATGCGAGTGCTCTGCGGTTGCAGGCTTAAGCTAATATGCTTGCAAATTACTGGAGTAGCGTTCTCAGTTCAAATAAGGTTTGCAAGCTGATCCTAACGTGATTATTGAGCTCGTAAAGATGCTAGTTTTAGTCTAACCGCTTTAGAGAAGGGCACAATAAATCAACTTCGGGCGCGGTATCCGCAAGGTCTTATAGTAGGTAGCCTAGTCGCCCCTACTCTTAAGCTTAGAGAATAATTGAGGGCAAACTTGCTATAGGATGTTAGACGTGGACATAATTTTGCCAAATACTTAAGTGTATAGAAAAAAAATGATTCATGAATTCGGAAAACTTTCGCTTATATTTGCAAAATGTAACAAATTCATATTTCTATAGGGGCGATATAATATTATGTCCTTTCCTTTCCACCGAAAACTGCGCATTTGCCAGTGTTAACAACAAAACACTGAATTTTTTATCCCACTGAAAAAACATTAAAAATTTCACCAGAATTAATTGTACATTTCTAAACTTTCTTCAACCTCCTAAATTTTTTTTCATACTTATATCTGCCAAAAAGTCAATTTTCTCCTTTTAATAGTTGAATTGAATAAGGTAAAATAACAAAAAAAAAAAACAATCTAAATTTAGTGACATGGTTATAGATTACATGAATAGCAGCTATTGCTATTTTTCTGTGTATATTCCATAGTTTTCCTAACTACCCAATATTTTATCAGAAAATTAACTTGAAATAATTATTTCGGTCATTAGATTTGTTTTAAATATAATGGAGTATTTAGTGGGGGAAAAATTCTATTAACATTTGTACAAATAGCGAAAGTTTTGATTCCATGGCCGCGTTCTAAATTTATGCTCTGGAGCTTAAGCTATTTGTGCAGATTGGAGCTTATTTGTTTGCAGGCAATATAAGATAATATCCGCACGAAATAATCTTGAACGACCAAATTAACTTCTACAATACTTTAACAAAATGCGTTGTTATGGTCGTAACATATTGCATGTAGCAATATGCTACACTGAAACGAGTTGCACGCATACGCATGTAAAGACGTAGCAAAATTGTGGCATCGTGCTCAAAATTGAATATATTCAGCAATCGTGAAAAAAGACCTGATAAGCCGAACAAGGTGGAAGGTCAAGGTAACTATCGAGATAATTCAGGATACACAGCTCTTCTTCTACGTAGCTAGAAGTAAAAATCTAGAAATTTGTCATATACATACTAATAGATAGAAGTGCTGATGTAAATCCGGAACAACTGCTTGGTGGCTTCAAGACGTCGCCAAATTTTACGACTGGTATATCCAGTCCGAGTTTAATAAAAAATTCTACCTTTTTTGACATCCAAATTACATCGAAAGCACATATCACCGTGACATCCACTCACCCAAGTTTATGACTGGTATATCCAGTCCTGACGCAATAACCAATTTTATTTTTTTACATCCGAATTACATCGAGAACGTATACCATCGTGACATCCAGTCACTCAATTTTACGACTGGCATATCTAGTCCGAGTTTAATAACAAGTTTTACATTTGTAACTCCAAACTACATGTATATATTATCGGACATCCAGTCATCCAGTAGTTTATTTTTGTTGGTGCAATGATAGGAATTTACGTTCACTGGTAGTCGATAAAATTCAGGCGATTTGTTCTTGTGAGCCTTGACTCCACATTGTACGTTCGTACTATAAATAACTTTTTGTGTATGACAGCCCAACGGAACATCCAATGAGGCGCCTCGTCGGTGGATCCCAGCATAAACTCATGTAAGTTTTTTCTCTTAATTTGTGTTGTCAATATAATTTGATGAAGTAAGTTGGCGATATAATGAGGCTGTCAAGGAGATGTAATAACGAGCATTATCTGTGAATCTACTGAATATCTGAAATATTAGTTAACAACAATGCTGGGACGTAATAAGGTTTTCTTTTTTTACCTTTACTTTTCCATCCTGGACTATTAAATTTCTGCCAGGTCTCGAATCCACATTTTTATTTAAACTTAATTCAGTTTGCGTATTTTAAAATTTAATCAAGAGCGCAATAATTATCACAGAAAACTCCTTTAATTAATTAAGTTAACCAGCTGAACGTAAATAATTAAAATTATACAGGATTCGCAATTAATGTTTTCCAATGTGCCGTATTATTATTATTAATTTATTATTATTTTATTAATTGATACTTTTTATATTTTTTTTATTTTTCTTATAAAAATGGTCTCTCCTCCATTCAAGAGTTCACTTACCAGGTCAAAATGTAAAAGCTTTGTAAATTCGCCTCCATCTTATTATTATAATATTATGATAGCTATGCATTAGGTATGCATTACTCCGTAGTTAAATATATAATTTTCATCATATTAGTTTGGAGAGCTCTTTTCCCTATTATGTAATAAGAACCTGCCTTTATATACATATATTCTAGATATCTAGGTTGAATTAATTGATAAAAATAATTAAAAAAAGGAGTTTTGAAACAAAACTGAGGCCAAGCCGCATGAAAAAGTAGAAATTAAACGTTTCTTCACACACAGAGGTGGACTCAGATTTTTTGATTGGGACATTTCTCTTGAATATTCTTTCTCTTCATGAATCAAATCACTTATTACGTCTGATTGATCATACTGAAATATATCGGCGATTGTCAGCGAATAAAATCTGAGTCCACCTCTGTGTGTGAAGAAAAGTTTATTTTCTACTTTTTCATGCGGCTTGGCATTAGTTTTGTTTGAAAACTCCTTTTTATACCCTAGATGAAATCTATAGGGTATACTAAGTTTGCCATTCCGTTTGTAACGCACAGAAATAATGATGGTAGAGCAAAATAGATTGAACACCCCCGCATAAAATTAAAAGTTATTTTGATTTTTGCATGTCCGTCTGTCCGTCCGTCCGTCCGTGCGTCCGTCCGTGCGCACGATAGTTCGAGAACGCGTTCACTTAGAAAGCTGAAATTTTGTACACGGACATTAAAAAAAATAAAATAAAATTAAGTTCGAAAATGAGACAAATCGGGCAACTCATTCGTGGGGTTGCCATACAAAAATTTAGTTTTCCACGATATATTTGGACACTACCTGAGAAGACATCGACATAGAAAGCTGGAATTTGGTAGATTAGCAAATAAAATTTCAAAAATGAACTAAATCGGGCAACCCCTTCTTGGTGTTGCCATATCAAAATTTTGGTTTTTTACATATACTTTGAAAACGATCAGTCCTAGACATTTTTATTGTACTAAAAACTTCTTCAGAATAAGAAATCCTATAAAGTTTGTAATAATCATTTTTAATTATTTTATTTTCTGCCTTTTTTACGTTAACTAAATTGTTATTACGTGCTGCATGGAGATATTTTAAAACAATTTTTAAGTCATGTTTGGTGCCGATCCGAAAACAAGAATTTTTCGAGTATAAAATCGTTGAACTGCAACGGTTTTCTGAAATTCAAATTATGTTTTAAATAGCGCTTTTTAGCTGTATTCCAACTCGATCCCATATAACATGAATTTTCCCGATTTTCCATGTTTTCCACAGACTTTTCCTATTACTATGAAATTTTTTTAAAAATTTACATGAATTTTCCTCGATTTTTCATGCAAGTTTTAATGATTGTTGAAGAGAAAGTATTGATGCCAGTAGGACGGAAAAAAAATGATTCCGCATAGCTCATAAAACTTTTTTGTCGGAAAATTCCGGAAATTTTCGGAAAATTATCCAGAAAAATTGGAAAATTCTGCATTTTTCCTGAAACAGATTTATCACTAATCATATCGATGAAAATTTGTCCGATGATTTTCGCACTTTTCCGGGTTTTCCGCGGAGTATTCCACAAAAGCAACTTTATCCAACTCATTTCGCTCTACAACTTTGTCTTAGGTTGCAAAACGCTCAAACGCTGCCTTGGTCTGAAAAACTCCGAAAAAGCGTTTTACATGATTTTTTTCTGCAAGTTTTCACCATTGTCGGAGAGAAAGTAATGATGTAAGTTGATAGGGAACTTGATCCTGCATAATTTAGAAAACTTTTTTACCGGAAAATTTTCCGGAAAAGTCGGAAAATACCGGAAATTTTTTTCGGAAAAATGGCAAAACTCTGCATTTTTCCTGAAACGGATTTATCACTAATCAAATTTGTACCAGATTTTCAAGTGATTTTTCATGATTTTCCGGGTTTTCCATGGAAATTTCCTGTTCAAATTTTGACAGATTCAATTGTCACGCGACATGAACCTGTGTGCCAAATTTCAGCTCGCTGTGATGACGTAAGGTGGGTTTACGAGAGTGTCGAAAATAGTAAAAAAGAAATATATAAATAGACAGACAAATTCGTGTACGAGTTAAAGGGAATGGCCTCAAAAAGACACAAAGAAAACAAAAGTGATGCGCGTCAATTACAATTACATCGTATCGTAGCTTTCAAAACAACAATACATATATTTATATAACTTATCAAAAAAAAATGAACATGGATTACTGAATACTTTTCATTTCTCCTTCCACTCTCCTGGAGCCCTCTTAACATGGTGGTTAACTAGGTCCGCTCCTCTGCTCGTTTCAGGTCGTCAACAGGGATACTGTATCATATCGACCACAGTATCGCAGGGTGGTTGGGGCAATGGCGGTGGAAGCAGAACATCTGCGCTTCCAACTAAGTAAGTGGTAAGTAGTGTAAAAGTCCCTTCCGGACTGAGTGTGTGCAACGGCCTTTGGTTTGTAGGCACGAACATTTTTTGTATATGGCTGGTGGCATAGCGGTAGGTTTTCGTGGAACCTCCCCATACTCTCCGCCAATAGCCAAGGCGAGCTAGCGTGCCGACCTGCAGTCAACGCTGTCCACCGAGTGATCTGTCAGCTCATGCTGGCGGTCTGAACTTCACGTCCAAGTCATTCACACTGACATACTTCCATAACAGCGTAAACAATAAATTTAATTGTAAAGAAAAGGTACAGTGGAAACTATTTTAAGTAATAAATTCCAATGCAAAGCAATGGCTGCATTCCAATTTTCCACAGTTTACAGAAATTTTCCTATAGATACTTTTAGTTATAATGCCCGACCATAGCATAAATAAGCTAAATTATGTTCTCGAAGACTGTCAAAAAATAGCTCTGACTTTACAGAAAATAGACAGAGAGCTTTAACAACCTCAGACTTATAATATAAGAAATGGATTTTCTTCTTATTTTCGACTCTAATTTTAAAATTTTTAATTTTAGTCAAATTCTGGTTGTGTTAGAATCTGTTGCCGCTGTATGAAAGCTCAGTACAGGCGTATAGTAGAATCAATATAGAGAGCGCGGCAGCATGAGCCGTTTATTTTGAAAGTGGTTTAAATCCATTTGGGTATAGTATTTATATTTTCTTCAAAATTCTTTAGTAAAAATAATTGATTAATAAATTTACACTGTCTTTGAAGTTAAAGACACACAAAAGTTCACAGATAGATCCTATAAACATTTTTAAATTTTTTTCTTAAATAAATTTTAACTAAAATATTTCAATATTTCGTCTTAAAAAACTGGGCTTAAACCACTTTCAAAATAAACAGCTCATCTGGTTGAAAATATTGCGCTTGCTCCCACCGAAAATGATTTTAGTCGCTGTCATTACGCCAAGGTACCCAGGAGTTTCTCAGCTGATTCAAATGCAGGCAACTGAACATACATCTCCCAAGAATCGCGACGCTCATGAACATAAATTTTATAAGTATCAAAACTTCCTGTTCTCTCTCTATATTTTAAGGTTGTATTGATACCCAAGTGTACACAAAGATCAATATAAAGGTAAAAATTCATTCACACTTAAAAATATTTGTTTTATAAAATATATTTTTAAATTATTTAAACTTTATAAAAATAGTTAGCTTTATATTTCATATTGTTACGTGCAACAGAAAAAGACAAGTGATGCAATCTTGGAGACGATTCAGGAATACAATAGTCAAGAAGATTCTGGAATAGAACAAACACTATAGAAGAATCTGGAGAGTTTCTAGGGTATAAATATAACAATTGTCACCCCCAGAAAAAGAGTCTTATCTTAGACATTGCAGTGTTAACAAATGAAAGTAATAAAGAGGCGAACGAGTTCTGATTGGTTTACGATATTTGAAAGTACAGTATTAGCGATAATTAAAGTTGAGTTGATTAATTGAAGGTTTGTGAATTTTATAAGTATAAAGCGAAAATAAAGAACTTGTATATGTATTAAATATTTAATATTGTGTTTTAAATAACGAACCAAAACTCCATGCTCGCAACAATATGTTTTAAACGGTACTGTATTGTCAAATTTCAATAATATTCAAACAGACGGACGTAAAAGTGATCTTATAAGGGTTGATGTTATCAGTATAAGAGTTGTCTTATAGGTTAGTGCAAAAAACATTTTTTCTCAGCAACTTTGAGACTGACGGAAAAAGGGGCAGTTTTCTGTTATCTATATATGACTTAATGCTTAATATCCCTGCAAATGTGAGACTCGATCGTAATCCCGTTGTTTAAAGGCAATTATATGCCAACTTTCGGAAGGCAGCTGTCAACGAGCTAAATAAGCCATTTACGCAAGTAATTATGTATTTAAGTATAATACTAGCTAAAGTTGCCCGTTCTTAGAACGGGATTTCAAATCTTTTTTATTAATTTTTTTTTTATTTTAATATGTATTTTTAATTTTCTTTTGTATTTAATTTAATTTTTTACTTTTTTATTTTTTTTATTTATTTTTTTATAAATTTTTCATTAAAAAAAAGGATGATGGGATTCGAAATCCTTACAGGCAGGTTGCGCTTTTCTTAAGTTTTTTAAATATTTTTTCATTTAAAAAAACAACATACTGGGACTCGTCAGAGTTACGGACAGAGTCGGGGCTTTTCTTATTTTTAATAATCCCCTCCTCTGAGACTCAGCGATTACAAAAAAAAACCTTTCCTCATCCGCTTCCCTTGTTCACATAATATTCATTCGAGATATAAAGAAAATAATCCGATGCTTGAAAAACTTTTGTTTTTTCATTTCCACACCAAATTTCTGAGTTTGTTGGACTATGAAGTGGGATAACCGTTCTTACTAGTCCCCCTATATACTCGCCTTATCTTTTGGCTCATTAGTTTAGGAAGGCACGCGAAATGTATTGATGTGTCGTATTTTTGAGCATGATATGTACCTTCCTGGGAATACTTAGAGAAGGCAGAGGTAATGAATAGATATCTTCATTGATGTTGTTATCGAAAAGAGATAGAAATTTGTACGGCTATATTTGCAGAGGCTAGTTCGAGGGAGTTCTAAGAACAATGAAAGAAGAAAAAGTGCGTGCAGATGAAAAATATTCTGATTTGTGCATTATTTTAGAAGAAGTGGATTATTTTCATTTAAGTACGAGATTCGAATAAGTGAAGACAAGTTTATTTTCTACATCTATCTAAGAAAGCAGAAAAAGTTCTTCCCTTTACCTCTCAGCTGAAATCGGGAGAGTATATATAAAATGAATTATTTTTTCCAACCCTGTGGAAAATTTATGCTTAATGTTTCCATTCACTTTTCTGAAATGGTCTAATGAATACTTCCACTGAATTTAAAAGAATTACTGTTTTCACCTTCCAATGAATTAATAACCAATCTCAGTTAAGTGAAGTTCATGTATTATACCTTGTAAATTACTATGTGTTGTTAAGAAATAAGGTTTTTAACCCGGAGGAGGATGTTTCGATGTAGCTTCCCTATTGTCGCTGTTCTATGGCTTTTTAGAACATCTCCTAAGATTTGCTATATCATAACAATAAATTTATGACTTGCATGATTTAGGATAGCACTGTCTAACTGTATAAAGATGCTTATAAAATAACATTGCTTTTGGATTCGTCATTAGCATTCACTTAATTGACTATATATAGAGAGAAGTTGTAGTGGATCCCTCAAAGACCCTATGGAATTTCTTATAATTGGAGAAATTGAAAATAGTTCTACTCCTCCTTATATTTATCCATAAATTTCTTACAAAATTTATATGGATATAGGAAGAGTGGTCCGTAACAACAAGAACAGTAGGTACCTGTAAGTTGGTGATAGAAGAGTCTTGTGCTTAAACATCCAAAACGCAGATATGGTGATAGTCCTGTGGGTTGTGCCATAAGAGATTGTGGGGACATTTTAGGTCTTCCAAACGACGCAACCCATGCTTTTCGTTCTAAATGACGTTCAAGTCGTTGTAAAGCTTCAGTTTCACCCCCAATCCAAACTGGTGGCTTAAGGCCTTCAGTATCGAAACCCAATTCATCCAGAGTAGGAACATTGTACTTTTCATCATGGTCATCTAAAACAGGCGTACGTGTATCTCTTAAGTTTTCAAGGGTAATGGTTGCAGCAGCTTGAGGTGGTGGATCCATAGATGCAATAATTGATTGAAATTTATTATAGGTAAGAGGTGCACGATTTCCATTCTTCTCAATTATTCTGAAATAAAAATTATACATATTAGCAATTTTAAGAACAATATTAAGGTTTTTCCCTTACGTCTGCAATTTGTAAAGTGTGTGTGAAACTGCAAATATTACTTCTATTCCTAGTTCTTTACACATTTCTGTAATATTTTGATCGCGCACCTTTCCAAACGGTTCGGGATCTTCTTCGAAGGTAAGACAAGTAGTTCCCCATTCTTTGAATAGTTTTGGTAAGGCATCTGCAGGTTGTCCACGTATCACAAAAAGGCGAGAATTTAATTTTCTTAAGCTTCGATCCAGATCTTCCAAGCATTGGAGAAGAAATCTTTAAATATAAAGGAGACAATTTTTAATGGATATAAGAAGATATTGTTGAAAAATAATTGTTGTTGAAAATTTCCTATTAAAAAAAAAAGTTTTATCGAAGCTTTTACTAATGGAAGGATTTTCTCCTTTAAGGCAGCAGCAGTTCTGGTGTTCTACAGGAGACTGTATTGTGTCCACTTTTTATTATTTTGTTTGTAAATTATATTTTTGATCAAGTCAAATATGATAAATTACACCTCCATGCAGATGAGGCGCAGTTATATGGGAGCGATACGATTGAACGCAAATTAAAATCTTTAATAACGAAATTTCGCATTTTAGAGATAAATTCCAAAAAAACAAAATCGTGCATTTCCAAAATTTCTCATTTTAAATTCTCGCATTATTCGGAAAAAATAATGTTTAAATTTTCCCATAATTATTTATTAGATAAATATTTAACCGAACTATAAACGCCAATGTGTCTTTTATTCATAATGGCATTTAAACGCCTGCGCCAGAAGCTTCCACATTATTTTGTGTCCTGGAAACACGGGTCAACAATATTCCAGAAGAAAATTTTATTGTAGAGCATTACAAATATATAATAATATGCTATAATCTGTTTGACCCGTTATAACGATGTGAAATTATTGAGTCTATTAAAATTCTAATGTAATTGGGAGTTTCATTTTAGATTGTTGAAGGGAATGTTAAGTTGGAAATACTGATCAAAAATCTCAATGCGAGATTATGCGAGCTCTTAATTTTGGAGAATATAGCATCAAGATTTTTAGATGCCAGATTTGAAAAATGCGAGTTTAATACGCAAGATTTTAGCTTGCGGTCAATCGTAACTAACCCCAGTTATACTTACATACTTCATCTTGTTGGTCTGGTTGAGGATGGGATATTTCATCTCAATCTAGATTTCGAGGCTATAGGTTGGTCATGAGGTTGGTTAAGTGAACACCGGTACACCGGAACAGTAATTTGTTAGGAGCTTTCCTGCGATTGAATTGCATGTTAACAATATATCATTCTTGGACTCTGTTCGTAGTTTTGGAATAGAACTCTTAAGAGGAGTCAGTGCCAAGATTTGCAAGTTTCATACATTTTTCAATGCGAATTTCTGGCAAACTATTTGTAGCAGAATAATGATTTATACCTTAAATCAATGATAACGAAGAGGTCTAGTGAATAACGTCGGAAAAAATAAAAAAGTGTATTGGAATGGAGATATTAGCTCGGAAACTTCTAAAAATGGTTAAAATTGAAGTTTTTTAAATTAAAATTCCTGTTAGTAGGTATTCCCATTTCTTTAGATTGTGACTATTTTAGACAGATAAAACCTAGATCTAGCAAATAACGTCGAGTTTTTCATTTTTAGTGGCGCTTTTTTTTAATTATTTGATTCTAATAGTACTTGGTTTTTCTCCCGATATTTCACCGACGAGAAATTACAATATTTCGTTGAAAGTTATTGAAATATAAAGCAAAATAATATATTTAACAATAATGCGCAAAAAACAAAATTTAGGAGAGTTAATTCTTGTTAAAAATTTTCAATTTATTTAACTGCAAATATTCATTTTTTGTCTTAAATTGTATGGTTTTGTCGCATGTTGGGTTTCTGTCTTTTACGCTAGATGTCTCTAATGTGATCTGTGGTCTACGTCTAGGCTATTTTTATATGAATTTTCTCACTTTCTGGACACAAAACTACGTATAGTAAATACAGGCTCGCTGGTATCTAATTTGAAACTTTTGCTGAGTACTGACTCCTCTTAAGGAGGATTTACATTGTGATGGCATGTATTTTTTCCAAATATTGTGAGATAGCTTATTGAAATTTAAATGCTACCAAAGCAATTACTGCAGAAGTCATTGATGCGACTTTTGCGTCCTTTCACGGTTTTCATCTGTTCTCCGGCTGGAGAGTATCGCGAGAGGAGTCTCTCTCTGATCACCGCTACATTGAATTCTGTATAGGTGCAGACCTCAATGAGGTGAAATCGTAAAGGAATCCGAAGCGCACTGATTGGAGGAGATACCATAGGGAACTAGCTTCCACGCTCGCCTCTCTAGCTGGAAGAATCAGGAGAAAGCTGCAGGCTTTGGAAGGTTCCTGTCCCATTAGCACAGATATAGGATGGAAGCCTATTCCGTGATGGAACGGCAGCCTTAGTCAACTCCGTAAGGCTTCCACAAGGCTTTTTGATAAGGCCAGGAGGACTGGCTCGGAGGAGGACTGGTGGTTCTACCGCGAGACTTGTTAGAAAATCAAAAAGATAGGCCTTTGTAGATTATTGCGGGGAGCTTGACGGCTATTGTGAACCGTTTAGGCTGCTCAGGGCTCTTAGAAGTGACCTGTCGGCAAGCCTGAATATTCTGAGAAGGCCAGCCATGATGCCTCCTTTACGGGATCGAAGGAAGAAGCCTGTAGGCTTCTTCTCTTGACGCATTCACCACACCGTAGACTTGAAGAAGACCTGGTCTGTCCTTCTTAAGGCAGAGAGCGTTGTGCTAGCTCCATACATTTCTTACATCTCTTTGGGTTATGTCCCTGAGGTATGGAGGAAGGTGAGGGTTGCCTTCGTTCCGAAGCCTGGTAAGGCATCATATATGGACCCGAAGAGTTTTCGAACCATAAGCCTTTCCTAATTCCCTTTGAAATGCCTGGAGAGGCTTTTGGATGAATATATCAAGGAAGTAGCCTTAAAGGGTTCTGCCTTATATACCTCACAGTAAGCTTACCGGAGGGGCAGATCCACTGAGACTGTTCTCCTTTCAATGGTTACTGCCATTGTCTGAGTCTTTCTGAACATCGAGGGGTCTATTGACAGGGCCACCCCCAAGTCGCTATGTGAGGCAATGTTAAGATGACGATACTTAACTGTGGAGGTGGATGGCGGAAACTCTCTGTGTGCTGGTGGAGAGAGGCTGCGCGCAGGGTGGCGCGCTTTCCCCAGTATTCTTGTGAATGTTGGTTAACTCACTCATCACAGTGCTAAAAAACGTGGAATTGTCATGTGAAGCGTATGCGGATGACATCCTTCTGCTCATTTCCAGGCACAGCATGGCTGTTGCAACGAGGCTTCAATATTGTTGAGGACTGGTGCACCCGTCATGATATGACAGTGAACCTAACAAAGTTTCCCCAGAAGCTGTAATCTTGGGTACTTTGTTCTCCCAAAGCTATTTGGATAGACTGTGAAACTCTCTCCCCTTGTTAAGCAACTTGGAGTCTACTTTGACTGGAAGCTGACGTGGGAATTGCATGTAGAGGAAAAAGTTAATGCGGCTATGAGGGTCGTCGCTAAATGCTGTACATAGGGTATAAGATCGAGGGTTGTGCACTGGATGTACATCTCGATCGTTAGACCCATGCCCATATATGCCTCCTGCGTATGATAGCCGAGGACGCTTTTGCGGACTGCTATCCAGAATCTGGTGGGCCTGTAAAGGCTGGCCTGCTTGGGAATTACGGAAAGGACATTAATATCCTTTCGGATACTCAAGCAATCTGGATGGCTCTGAGTGGCTCTCGGATAACATTTAAGTTACTGAGGGATTTCAGGTCCCTTCAGTGGGTTCCCGGTCATATGGGGATCATGGAGAATGAAAGGGCATACCTTTAGCTAGGGCTGCCACCTCGAGTATCGGGTCTCTCATTAAAGCGGATGTTCATAGGAAGCATCATCAGAGAAGGGAGAACCTGAGCACTTGAAGGTGCACAAAATTGTTTCTTGATGGGCCCAATAGTAATATCTCTAATTTTCTCATGGCGCTCGCAAGGAAACAATGTAGAACTGTGTTTGGCATTATCACCGGCCACAGCTCGCTTCACGCTTATCTAGCATGGATGGGAGCTGTTGACATCCTTGAGTGTCTGTCCTGTCTGGAAGGAGAGCCCGGAGCCGGTTGGATAATCTAACGTCTGTCCTTCTATCTGTAGATGAGCTGAAAATCTTTCCGCACCAAGACCTGGTTTTGGTGAAAGGGATTCCAGGAGGATAGCACGATGGGCCGCTCTTCTGTGCTTTCTGATGGGATCTCCTGTCCTACTGCCTTAAAAAAAGAAAATCACTACATCACTTCACATGTACACTCCCTACTAGATTTTATGGCAAAAATCGCAAACTGTCAAAGAGTCAAATTGGCAGAATGAAATATCTATTTCCAAATCATCTGAAATGAGTTTCAAAAAAGACCACTGCAACGAATCTGTGAATGCGGTGCTTCCTTTCCATAAATTTCAATTTCACAATATTTAATCACAAATTAAAAGCCTTCATTTAAGGTAAGTGAGAAATCCGTAATAAACACATGCTAAAGCCAGTCACAAAAATAAATCCTCTTGTAATAGGTATATTCATGTGCTCTTTTAAGAAGTAACGGTATTAAACTTTCAAGAATTTTTTGAATCAATCCCCTTTCTTGGTCGCATCAGGAAAATAATTGTAGACGACAAAATTTTTTATGCAAAATCCAAAACAACCTAGCACGCCTATGGATTGATCGCTTGTTGAAAAGCCTCACAACAAGATAAGATATGTACATATGTATGGGAATGGTGAATTAGCGCTAGCCGTCAATGAAAGTAATTGAAAGAGCAACTCACATTGTACCGTGCGTGATCCTCAGGTGAAGTGGCTGAACTAAAGCACATTGTCAGTCACATTTTGCTTCGTTCTCACATTAGAAGAACGTGATATTCTCCAAACGTAATTATTTGCCCCCTCTGAGAGGGAGTTTCTTTTTATTTTATTAATAAACTTAATTCTCACTCTGGCAAAGGGGTAAACATACGACATACCTACTATAATCTAACGGGGTACTCGCATCGTACTACAAGAAATCTTCGCGGCTGAAAGTTGTATCGTCGTGCATTGCAATTGCTCTCTTGGCATAATTTGCATATCTCGAAGAATAAAATTTTTTTTATTAAACTATTTCGCGATTGCATAATAGATTAGCTTTCCTCGATGATATAACAGAGTTATTAAAAAATCGAATATGGAATGGGTGCACTCTTTGCATTTGTGGAAAGTGAGAATTAGATTCTAGCGTAAAGGAGAATTGTTTTGATATGGCTCATACTTTTGGCATATTTTATACTTTATGTTTACTGGGTATGAAGTATTGTTTAAAAATTGTTGTGATAGCAACATACAAGCGAATTGAAACAAAATTATCTGCTATGCTTCTGTCAAAGGTCTAATTAAATAGTATAATTTTTACACCATAAATGAAATTTGAGGGTTTGTCATGGTAGAGCAAAATAGATTAAACACCATACACGCATTATATTAAAAGTTATTTTGATTTTTGCAAGTCCATCCGTCCGTCTGTTTGTCCACACTATAACTCACTTAAGGCCTAATCAAAATTGCTACGGCAGACGGAAAACGACGACGAAATTCCGCTGTCAACCTTCTAAAAGCACAGCGTCTTATCCGAATGCACCAAATTACGACGAACGACGGTAAGCGGGCGCGATGTTGCCGTCGAGATTGAGCAAATTCTAATTTTGCCGTCGTCGCTGTAGTGTTACCAACAAAATTATTCGAATTTTGGCATTCAGTTTTGTCTTTTTGAGGTGGTAGCACGCCGCGGTAAATTTCAAATAATGAGCTTTGAAGAAAAATTTATTGAGGAAGTACGAAATCAGGGAATAATTTATGATTTGCAAGACAGGCAAGACACGTGGACAAAAAAGAAGTGGTTTGGATGAATATTTCAAAGCGTTTAATTTCGTTAATTTCTGCATTTTCAGTTTTTTTCCACACTTTGGTCCATTGCATTTCTTTCAATAAAATATAAAATATTCTTGATAAAAATATCCTTTTAAAATGTTCGAAATATTTAATAAATGAAATTTCAGTATCTTCTTCTTTCACAATCGTCGCTCACGCTTGTCGTTGCAATTGTGTTCCCAATCTTTCGACGGCCTGTTTTGACAACGAATTTCCCGCTGCCGTCTGCCGTTTTTCGCTCTGCCGTAGCAATGGGGCATGCAAATACTTGTAAAATTGACAACTGGATTCTTGGCAGCAACATCGGGTTTATGGACAGCCCGCTCTTTATAGCTGTCAAATAGGTGTAATATTTACTTTATATTGCAATTATTATTTCAAAAATTAAATATACTGAAGAAAATATGGAGTAACTTAAAGAAGAGCTCCGTTTCCATGATGTAAAAACCGCTGGTAACA
Organism: Dioctria linearis; assembly: GCA_963930735.1. Lineage (NCBI taxonomy): Eukaryota > Metazoa > Arthropoda > Insecta > Diptera > Asilidae > Dioctria > Dioctria linearis. The sequence goes on along the minus strand of OZ005741.1, from coordinate 75,234,116 downwards.
AACAGAAATTGACAAAAAGGTATATACATACATAAATAACATCAAAATATAAATTTTGTAGATAACGTTAGGAAAACGTAAATTGTCTCGAAAGTCATGTTATTATACCTGCTCCTAGGTGCAAGCAATTCCTAGATGTACCATACAGGCCCATTATATGTATATTTGAATAAGAGCTAAATCAGCTATTTTAATTATTATTATTTATATTAATATTATTATTATTATTTTTATGTAAATCAATTTTTTTTGAACTGGAACATTCACCATTATGGGTATTGTTTGCTTCTTGAGTACAGGAAAATGAGTCTTAAATATAAATTGTACAAACAATTTAGGAATTTGGCAACTTACCTTGCTTCGTATTCTTAATACTGTTTTCTATTTAAGTCGTCTAGACCGCTCTTCTTTTGCTGCTTTACTAGTATTTTTGTTGCAAAGATATTGTAGCTTTGTTAATAGCAAGTTTTTCGAAGGTACAACTGACTTCGATAAAAGGTTTAGCTTTCATGTAATGAAAATTGCATTACCTTTGATTACTTTAACCACGTTATATTATAGTCACTCTTTCTAAAGTGCTCACAAGTGCTGCTAACGAGAAATAACTTGGACGGTTTCTTCCCTAACTTACCTACTTACAACAAATCCATTCAGATTTAAGTTTTTCGTCCTTAAGGAACTGATGAAATTTGTTTGAAATTTTGTTTTTATTGAATTTGCTTGAGTACAACAATTCATGACCAATTATTTAAATTTTGATTTAACTAATTAAATTGGGATCGCAAACAAATAAATCTCGTTCAAGCCAAGCAGGTATCAGATAACATCCATAAACGCAGTGGTCACGCCGCCTACTTTTCAATATTGGAAAGTAGTGCCCCGCACGCCCTATTGTGCTTAGGCCTTTAAAGAGCTGACATTTTTTTAGGCCTAACCACAATGTGCATATGCTAGCATATGCAAAGACACGAGCAATTGCTTGTCATAATAACAACCCACAATAGGAATAAGAAGCCGTTCGTCAAGTTTTAGTTCCTTTCGTCAACTTCTGTCTGTACGCTCGCGATCGTACTTTGCATAAGCAAATTGACAGTTTGTGTAAATACTATACAAATGTTAGTGATGCATAAGGAAGCATTCGTGATATTTTCAAGGCTTGCATATGCAAGCTTATGCACATTGTGGTTACGATCTTTTAAAAAAATTGTAGATTCAAGTTCGAAAATGGGGCAAATCAGGTAACTCCTTCGTAGGGTTGCCAATATATATTTGGACATTGTCTAAGAACGCGTCGACGTAAAAGCTGAAATTTTGTACATGGCGTTTTCATAAAAATAGTAAATGCAATTTCAAAAATGGACTAAATCGGGCAATCCCTTCTTGGTGTTTCAATTCAAAAATTGACTTTTTTACGTATATACTGTGAAAACGTAGGGAAATACGGGCATTCATCTACTAGGGTATCGTAAGAATTGATTTTAGACCGATTCAAACGCTATTTTCCTTGTTAATCGATGAAATTTGTTCTTAAAATATTACCACAGGGGCAAACAAAAAGTGTTTTATGCGGAACACACAGCCAAATTATTCGCAAATATCTGGGATATAGAATTCGAAAGAACTGAACAACCATGAAAAGTAAAAAAAAATATTTCTGATATTTTTATTTTAAAGGATATCACCAAGAGGGTTACCAGATTGCTGTCTATTATTTACTACAAAAACGGGTTGCCGCTGCCTGACAGTGCTTTTAATTGGAGGATGATTTTGATCTTTTGTCGTACATTTTAGGCGTGAATTTTGACATATTCACCTCACGTTTGTCGTACTTTTTTTTCAACACAGTTCATTTTCTCTCTTCACTAATTTCTACCACACAATGAACTTAAATGAATTTTCGGTGAACAAACCTCAAAAAACACGCGACAAATTAGTCAACTGCTCAAGAATTTGTGAAAAAATTTGTATACTGTGGTAAATGGATATTCTACACCTAATTAGAGCAATAAAAGTGCTTAAATTCAATAATATTTTTGAATTTGTAATAATGATTTTTGTAAAAACGGATTAATTTTTTGTAATCAGTTTCGTATATATCCCTTTTTTTATTTTATGTGAAATTTCGGTAAATTTAAAGAAAAATAGCACAATTTTTTTGATAAGGAAATGAATTTAATGGAGAGACTAATTAGACAATCAATTCACATTACTTCCAACAGCTATTAAATTTTAACGGAATGTTGGCTGAGTAAAATAATAATAAATTTAATTTTGCAACCATCACTGAGGTCCGGAACGTGCGAAAAATTGCAAAATAAAAAGTTTTATAATTCTTATAAAGAATATAAACTTTTAACATTTCTTATGCACATTGTTCGCAAGGCCGGGGTTTAGTCAAGTAATTAATACCCTCTAGAAACAAATGAATATCTCAGAATTAATCTGAACTCAATAATTGGAATTTTATGTAAGTTTAATATATTAATTTATAATGACATATCAATTGAATCGAAAAATTCTATTCATCTATAAGTGCTATATATTTAGTTAATTGAGTTCACGGAAATTCTCAATTAAGGTTCCGTGGGTCTGCAGAAATTTAAAACAATTATGTTTGAAAACATGTTGTTTAACAATATTTCTACTACATATACATATTTACATTCCAAGAAAAATAAATACAAAGGTTTACTTTTTATAAAAAAAGAAAAAAATACAGAATTAAATTCAGTCTTTTCCTTCTTGCCATGAAAGGAGAACGTATTTCATTCATATCAATTTTAACATTTCGATGAACACTTAGTAGAGCGATTTTATTGGCGAGGCTAAAAAAGCAATTCAAAAAAATTAATAAGAGAGCAAATTTTATTTTTTAGGGCATATTAGATATGACCTAAAAAGTTAACAAATAAATTTTTAAGCTATTTAAATAAAATCATGGAAAATATTAGTTACCATATTTTAATAAAGTTTGTGGTTTAAAATGTGAACAAAATTTATAATACTACTGCGATTAAGCTACGGTGTATCAACGTAAGTTACCCTGGTAGACAAATCATGATGAGCTCAGCAATAAGCTCTTCAAGAGTAATAAGACTAACGTCCTGATGAAATTTATTCGCGTTTGAATCAAAACCGGGAAAAAATCATTTATTCACTTTTTCACAGATAGTGTGCATGAGATATTGCATATCGTTCACTTATTTGGAAATGTATACTTTGCTTCTCTTTTGTCGGGACTTAATTTTCTATATGTTTCTTCATGAATTGCAAACACCTTGAACTTGATGCTCTTCAGTCAAATTAGTATTGGTTTACATAATCACCGCCACTTGCGGGACAAGAGACAAGGTAAAACTGTGAAGAATTTCTACCAGGGTACCATCTACTGACGTGTATATGTATACATACTGGACTGCTTATTTTCTTTCTCTTTATTAGCACACGTTTTTTCTAAAGTTGCATTATCTGAAAGGGCCAAAACCAATTGTTTTGAGCCGGACCATTATAAAGAATTGTGGGTAAATATTAGGCATATCAGATTAACGAAAGTGTAGGCTACACCGATGGAGCGGGTTTCAACCCCTCAAACCCACCCTATATATACGGCCTTGATTGTTGGTACATATGTATATGTATGCATGTATGTCACATACGCAATAGAACTTGAGATGCCTTGGCAGTACGTCATCTGTGCTGGACCTTATTACTGAACTCGAGTCGATCAGAATAAAACCATACAGATGAAGGAAAAATTAAACACAAATTCAAGAAATCGAATAGCAAAAATCCACAAAACAGTGGATGAGTGCAATTTCTTCATAAAGGCACTATACAAAAATTTGTTTTTAACTACATATATTGGACTGGCTAAGAAATGAGACGGTATTGCATTTCAGTAACTGAAATTTTGTGTACACTTGCTAGGTATGTAGAATATTGAGAACAAATTCCTGTATAGTTATGGTATGAGGACTTTTTTGAGTTATCTTTATTCACTTTATTGTCAAAGTGTACATGAGTTTTTATAAAACTTCACTTGACGGTCAACGTGATCAACTTGTGTCATTTTGTGTTCATTTTGAGTTTACCACAACCTGAATAAGTTGAATAACAATAAAAAGGAAGAAGAAATGCAATTCATTCCTTAGGTGTATATTCTGACACTTAAGTACGACAAAAGATCAGAATAACCCTCCTGGGGAGTGATTCTGATCTCTCTGTCGTAGCTTAGGCGTATATTTTAGTCACATATTTTAACATTTCACCTCAAATTTGTCGTACTTTCATATGCACCATATTTATTTTGATTTAAGGCTGAACCACAATAGAAGTGAATAACTTTACTGACTGAGGTTTACTTACAAAAAATTGATACTTTTAGCCTAAATATATATCTCATTCCGTAAGAGTATTATCTTAATATTTAATGTTTTCAATTTTGAAAAGTGGTAAAAGTGAAAAAATTAACAAATGGAAGTTGATTTAATTGAAGGTTTGTGCTTTCTATTAATTCACAGTACCATTTTTATTCCAAGTTTTACATTGCACTTTTAATCATTTAATAATAATTCAACTGTTTGACACATCGCGTTCTTACGGAATGTGCGATTCTTATTTCTTACCGCACTATACTTACTGAAAATTGGATATTTAAACTTAACGAAAGTTCCCCTCACACGAGTTAAAGAGTACGTTGAGACCGCAGCTATTTAGAACTAGTTTTACGTAAGTCGACTTACGTAGGACTAATCCGGCTGCCGTTTAGTCCACACGTATTAAAGCTTTGCCAGTTGCCAAATTTGTCAGATCAGCCTACTTCTTCACGAGAAAAATGAGAAATAATATTTTAATTTTGTGCATGCGGTGTACACAAGAGAATAGAGCATAAGAAAAAAATTAAATTTTTCAAATTTCAAATTTTTTTACCATCCATTACAGACGAAATACTTTCTTCAATAAGTCAAAAGTCTATAAAAGAATTTGTCCTTTCCTCTGAACAGTCTTCGTGTTTTCCTTCTTAATTCCACTCATTTTCATAACAACAAAATAAAAATTCTCTCTATGAATGAATATAACGCATTCAAGTTTGTAAACAATTCCTTATTTTAGGTTTATGTCTACGTTTAATACTAATTTTGTAGTTCAATACAGCATCAAATGCCGGATTAAAGTAGGACTAGTTTATCGTAATGCGGTATGCTTACACCACTTCATATTAGTTCTACGTAAGTCGACTTACGTAAAACTAGTTCTAAATGTCACGGTCTAAACAGGCTCAAAAGTTAATTTGTGTACGCCTGTTAAATTGAAGGGCGCGTTCGCTTTACGTACGTAAATGTACTTACGTATATTTCTATTGTGGTTCCGCCTTTATTCTTTTCATCAACCACAAAATAAACTAAAATGAATTTGTAATGAATTAATATCAGAATACACACCTAAAAGTACGACAAAGCTTCCGAGGTTGTGACAAAAATTTTATTCTATGGTAAATAGATATTCTACACCTGATTAGAGCAATACAAATTCGAAACAATTTTTTGAATTTGTATGTGAAGTGTCATTTTCAGTTCATTCTACGTAATGCAAGGCTTGCTGAACTGAATAAAAACACGAAAAAATCTGTAGAAAAGTTTATTTCATTTAGGCGTATATTTTGACAATAAAGTATGACAAAAGATCAGAATCACCCCCCAGATCAGCAATTGCGGATTTCTTAGTCAACATCCGGTTGCAAATTTGAAGAAATAGTCTGAAAATTTACGGGTAATCGGAAACTGGTAAAAATTCAAAGGAATGTTTTCTTTTACATATGACAGGACTCAGTAGCGTACCTAGGGCACATATTGGACGTGGGCGGGGCACATATTTTGAGGAGGCAATTTTTATATTTGTCTAAATTATATAAAAATAAAAATAAATAATATAATAATGTTGTAATCAACAGAAAAAATCAATGATTACCTACTTATTCAATTTAACAAAAATGCGTGTTGACTCCGGCGCTGCAGTCCAACTCGACGTTGACATTTTTAAGCTTAATCAGTAAAAAAAAAAAAATAAGACGCGCGTAATAAATTTGTAATTGGCGATGGTCAGATAAAGTTATGTTGCTTGATGATAAAGATAGTAGAAATTTTTGTTTATGTTTGTAATATTAGAAATCATTAGAAATGCATACAGAAGACCATTTGATGACATTTTTATAATGAACTTCCCGAGTCAGTAGACTGAACGTGAAGCGTTTGTAATCAGTAAAATTGACAGACGATCTGAGTACTGACCGTCGGTTCTAATAACTAGTGTAATCGTGGGGTAAGGCACTCCAATGAATCGATTTGGGCAGGTACTCCATTCCACTGCTAAATATCCTGTATAAAAAAAATATATGGACATACATTAGAACATGTAATATACAGATACAGCATATTATAATTAAGCATTACCAGTAAATGCGCCTTTAGTTTAACATAGTTTAAATTTTCAGCTTTGGCAAGTCTCTTCCGATGGCCGTCAGTCGAAAACATTGAATAAATAACTAAACAGAAACCGAACTTAGCTGTGAATACACTGTATGTGAATAAGCCACTCACTGATACTGAGACTGAACTGAGTTGAGCATATTTTGACGTTTCTTAAAGTAAACATTTCAGGTATATACTCGTATGTGAAAAGTTAAGAAGCCTTGATATGCAATCAGTGAATTCCTTGGAGAGCTTGAACGAGAGTGGGCGAATGTTTGAGAATAAATGGAATAGTGTGGTGAATGACTTTACAAAGAGAAAGCTGGTGAAAGCGAGAGAAAACGGATGGCTCAATAATACACTTCGCATAACAAATAAAGAAAATAGCTACATAAAAGCTGTTCTATCTATATGTGACAGGGATTGAAACGAGTATAAATTAATTCAAAATAAATATGCAAAAATGATAAAGCAAGCCAAGAACAATTATATTAAAGGAATTATAAATGAAGCAAACTGCCTGAAAGAAATGTGGAGATCGATTAAAACGTGTGTAATGAAGGTAATATTTGGATCTATATGCTGTTTGGAAGATAATGAAATAGCTGAAAGTGTCAATAACTACTTCATTGAGAGTATAGAACAGATCCATCAGTCAATCCCAAATATGATATATAGTGATGACCTTCAACAAATTGATAACAAATTTGTTTTCGGGCACATTTCCCAAACGGAATTGCGACAAAAAATTAAGGACATGATTTCTAAACGGGGTTACAGTAAAACTAACACAACAATGTTTTTGGATAGTTGGGAAGATGTGGGACTTCCTTTATGTAATTTAATTAATAAATCTTTAATTCAGTGCTCATTTTCTGACACATGGAAGGAATCTATTATTATTCCGATCCAAAAAAATTAAAAACACAACGAGATACGAAAAATTTAGGGCAGTTAATATGCTCTCAACACATAAAAAAATGTCAGAGAAGGTAGTTCAACAACGATTGGAAAAATACTTAGAATCCAACAAGCCCTTGGTAGAAAAACAGTCGGGATTTCGAAAAGGGCATTCGTGTGAATCGGCACTAAACTGGATTATAACTCAGTGGAAAGAAGAGCTTCAGAGTAAACGAAAAATAGTAGCGGTGTTCTTGGACTTAAAGGGAGCATTTGAGACAGTAAACAGGTCGATCTTATTGAAGAAGCTATATAAATATGGAATACAAGGAAAAGAATACAGATGGTTTGAGTCATATTTATCAGATATAAATCAAATGACGAAAATTAATGAGTACAGATCACAGAGACGACAGAATAAATTAGGAGTCTCATAAGGCTGCGTATTGGGAACTCTGCTATTCCTTATTTATATAAACGACATAACAGGTACTTTAAAAAATGTGGGTATTATGTTGTTCGCGGATGATGCACTTCTTCACATTGCGCGCGATGATATTCAGGAGTGTATTAATTAAATGGAAGAAGATTTGATTTCAGTAAACGTGTTGTTACATGGCAATAAACAGTGATTATAAAATGGAATTAGTGTGAGTGGAGAATTAATTTAAAGTGTAAGTGAAATTAAGTATTTGGGTGTAGTGATTGATAAAAAACTCAATTTCAAAAGTCATTTTGATTATATTTGAAAAAAAAATCGGAAAGAAAATCGGCTTTCTGAGAAGAATTAGAGGCAAAGTGTCCTTACTGACAGCTATACATATACATATATAACGTGATAATTAAACCGCATTGTGAGTATTGTTCGACAGTTATATTTTTTGGAACCAGAGCTGGGCAAGTACCAAAGAAAAAGTACTTAAGTACAAGTACAAGTACCGAAGGCAAGTACTAAGTCTACAAAAAGTACTGAGTACTTTTTGAAGTATTTTTTAAAGTACTTTTTTAGAATCTTTGTACGTTGATATTAATAAATAAATACCTTTTGAAAACTATAATATATATAGTAACCCTGTGGCTACTACTTATAGTTTTTTATAGTTTTCGGCGTTGCAGGTAGAGTAAAACTTTCATCCCTCATTGCTACACTCAACTATTAGAGGTCCGCCCAAGCACGCATTATCGCCCCCAATAATGCATAACAATTCTAAGGAAAAAATTTCCAGTAAATTTCTAAGAAAAAATTGAGGCCTCCCTACATTTATGTCGGTGCCAACATTGAAAAAATCATTGGCGGGAAGTTGAAAAAGTGAGCACGCAGCTCGGAAAATGTTTTTAATAAAAAATTTAGAATTTCTTCTGCGTATATCTAATGAATATATTGTCATCAAGTCGAGGCATCGTCGATTTTATATTCGAGCGAGACGTTACTGGTTTTTGTTCTACATGCCCAGTCATGTTTGTACCTATGTTATTAGTTTGTCTAAAGTTCTGCCTTGACGTATGAGTGCGGCACATGCTTTGAGAGTTCTTTGCGTGCTTTAAAACTCAACAAAAAAGGAGTTGTGTTAGAAATTGTGTTTGCTTTTCTACGAAGAGTTAGATATTTGTAGGTAATTAATAGACTCAGAAATACTTAAGTAAAAATCTTGGTACTTAACTACAAAACTAAGTGTTAACTTCAAGTAAATAGAAGCAAGTACTTATGTTCAAGTACTAAGTAGAGGCATTTCAAAAGTATTGAGTAATAAATCTTAAGTAACGAAAATGTACTTTAAGTAGTACTTAAGTCTTTTTTTTACTTAAGTATTGCCCAGCTCTGCTTGGATCAAAAGAGATGTTAGAGAGAGTGCAGAAGCTGCAGAATAAGGCCATGCGTGTGATATTATACGTTGCAGTTGATTTACACCGATATTATCAATGCTTAAGGTACTAATGTGGATGAGCATAAAGGAAAGAATAGTCTTGAATGTATTGTTGTTTATATTTAATATAAAGAGTAATGATTCTATCAGAATATTTACATAGGTATTTAAGATTTGTTGGAGACGTGCAACCGTTTAACCTCAGGAATGTAAATCAATTCAGATTAAATAATTATAATACAACAGGAGCGCAAGATTCACTGCTGTTTAAAGGTTTAAAAATGTATAATAAGCTTAACTATTGCAGGAACGATGAAAACTAAATTAGATGTCCTATTGGCATGATGTTATTTGTTAATTACTAGATTGTTTTTTCATTCTTTATTTGTGTGTGAAAATGTTGTTTATTAGCGATTTATTATCGATTTAATGAAGCAAATCATTGGAAATGTAAAGCTTTTATATGCTTTTATATGACCAAATAAATTTTTTTTATATTATTATTTATAGCCCAAGGAGTTCAGCAGCCTATTCAAGTTTATTACTATTAGCGAACATTAGAAATTTGAAATAATGTTGTTTCTAAAGCTTGAAGTATATAATTTTATTCACTTTTAGTGCTTTGTAAAATTATTGCTAATACATTTAAAATTTCGGACTATACATTTGAAATTTCTGTCAGCGAGTGGCTTAAGTTTTCATTCGATATGCCGCTTCCTTATTAGTTATTTATTCAATGGTAAAAAAACCACAGAACCGTCAGTCGACATACATATGTGAATTTCATTCAAAGGAAGTCCTAAATCCTTTTACATCAAACAGTCCTGCTCCAGGATATTACAGAAACATTCAGTGATTGGAAAACTCCTTTCGTATAGGGGTAGGTATTTCGTTAGGCATTATTTGAAGCGCTAAGATATTTCCCAGGAATATTTGGAGAAAAAAGGGTAATATACATCGATGTGAGAATTAGAGAGGGATATATCGTGTTGATCGGTGAGCGCATAATAACAAGAGGAATCTCTTGAACAGCAGCTATTCAATACACCCATATTCGCAAGTGTGGAGAAAATAACAGTGAACCATTACACCCTTATTCGGAAATGTGTAAAAAACAACGCGGGTTTATTGAAAAGTGTAAACATTTCTCTTTCAGAAAAAAAAGTATATTTCTCGGTGTCACACATATCTTCAATTTCTTTAAATGTTACGCTCAAATCTTTCTTACAAAATTTGCATTAATTTTTATACCCTAGATGAACCCACGCATAATATTAAAAGTTATTTTAATTTTTGCATGTCCGTCCGTCCGTCCGTCTGCCTGTGTGCACGATAGCTCGAGAGTCCGTGCACTTACAGAGCTGAAATTATGCACACAGGCTTTAAAAAAAAAGTAAAATTTTGTTCGAAAATGACACAAATCGGGTAACTCTGTCGTAGGGTTGCCATACAAAAATTTCATTCTTCACTACATATTTGAACACTGCCTGAGAACGCATCAACGTAGTAAACATAATTTGAAAAATGGTTTGAATCTGGCAACCCCTTCTTGTTGTTGCCATATAACAATTTAGGATTTTTACATATACTGTGAAAACGAAATGAAGTGAAATGAAATGAAAATGAATATGAAATCCTATAAAATTGGTTATAATTATTTTTTTTTGTCCGACGAACCGTTCCAGAAATATATGCGAAAAACCACTTCAAAAATAAGCTTGCACAGCTGGCTGATCATATGAAATGACATCTGGGTCATCTAGGGTATCAGAGGAATTGGTCTTTTAGACCAAGTCTAGTTTTTTACTTGTTTTTTTTTTCAAATGACGCACACTCTGATAATGGGTAATCTCCCTCTATTGAACAGCTATTCAAGAGATTTCTCTTGTTGGTATATGCTGACTGGTCTTTACATGCTTGCGAAATGTTTACCCGTTCCAAAATAGGTCAGTTCGCGGACTTATCGTGCAAAAACTTTCTGGGTAAAAATCTACGCGTGTAGTGGAGAAAAAATGTACAAAGGATGGAAAAGTACGGGAACAGTTTTCCACTTCGTTAAAAACAAGAAGAAGAATTAGAATGTAAACAAGAGCTTACAGAAAAGAATCTCAGTTTTGTAGATTTATTTACCTTAATAGTCAGTCCATTTTTACTCGACATTTTTATTGTCTTTTAAAAACTTTTAAGCAAACTAAAAAATTGAACTTTTCTTATGACAGCTGTCAATTTTCCTTCCAAAAATGGTATGCTGTATTTAAAAAATTCGGGTAAATTCATGCAAGAGGGTAAGCTGTGACGTATCCAAAACTCATGTAACTATCCTGAACAAGAAAGTAAACAAGCGGAAAATGTGTAAGTTCGTGCAAATGTATTATAATGCTTCGTCCAATAAAGAAGTACGCGAACAGACCTAATATACGAGTACGCATGGTTTCACATATTTGTTTTAAATTGTATTTAGTTCCCCCTGGCACGAAAAGATATCCTAGGCCCTAGAATACAGAAATTATAAGTTGATTACGCTGTATTCAAATAAATCACATGCACTAAAAATCTGTGTTTCAATGAGGTCAGATTTTTGTTAGCATATAATCCATTTTCCTCAGTTCAAACCCAACCAAGAGATCTGGAACAATAGCCCTAATATGTGGATCTGGAATGATTTGCCATAATTTAAAAGAGACATATTTCATTAGGATGCAATAGACAAAATGTAAATGTAAATGCTAAATTTAGTATTAAATTCAAAAAATTCAAAATAAAAATTTCCCTTACCGCCACTTATTGATGCCCACATTGGAACTTCCTGCAAACCATGGATCGATAACAAATACACATCGTAGTGTTGCAGCACCTTGAATTCCTCGGCGGAGGGCTGGATTATCATGGAGTCTGAGACCTTTGCGAAACCAGTGCACTGTATGTTTTTCCCGTTTTATACGATTTGTTGGATCTTTAATGTTGCCACCACGGATAACAGTGATTAGGTCTTCAGACATAACTTAAACTAAACTATATAGAGTTGAACTGGAAACGATTTCGAGAGTTATCAACACAATATAAATATAATATATATTAGAATCAAATCACTTCTGTATACTGTACACTAATTTGTATCGAAGATCTTAAGTTGGGTCTCCAACACTCATTTTGAAAAATACTAAAAGTTTTTGTTCTCTTTAGCACTAATTACTATTATTGAGGTCACTACTTTGCAATCGTGAACGTATCAATTACGTCGTATTTGAATTACTTATTTCTTTTACACACATTGGAAATTTTTCTAAGACGAAAGAGATATGTGGTAATATAAAAAAAAATGTTTTCCTGCGTGGAATAATTTATTTATGTTGAGACTCTTTCCAGTTTATGTTCAGCCGTAAACAGATTCATTTGATCTGAAAAAAAGGTAAAATTATAAAAACTGTTGTTACTAGATAGTAAAGATAACTTGCAGATTTATTAAATATAAATAAAGAAAAATCCATAATAGTGCAATTAATGGATAAAATAGGAGGAGAAAATTAAAAAAGATAAATTCTTACATATTTAGTTAGTTGAATATACTGTATATATCTTCATTGCTACGACCACTTGAAATTAGTTTTTCACGAATATATTTTGAACCCTGTCATAAATTTAACTTTTGTTACGTGTAATTTCCGGTCAATTTATATTGATGTGATTAATAGAAATACAATAATTCCGGATTTTTAACTGTTGTTTATTACTTATAATGTAAGCAATGGAGACGGTAAGCGTTGTACTGAGGTTGAATATACAGTAGTAAAATTAAAATTGATATCAATAGTAAATGTAAGTAATGAAGTAGGTGACGGAATTTAGAAGGAAAAATTGGCCAACTACATAATAGTACATAAAGTGGAAGAATTACTCAAAAACATACAGCTCATCAAAAAATCTATAGCGACCAATCAAAATAGCCATGAAAAGAAAATTATGGAAGATAAAACCAATGTTGCAATTGAAGAAAAAATATTTTTATGTTAACGTGTTGCGGTAGAAGAGCCTGTATGTAATGCAGAGAAAAGGAAGTACCTCAAAAGTACTGCGAAAAAATCAAACAGTTGAAAGCTTGGAGGTGTATGGACGTTCACTGGAGAAATGTAGATAGCGTTAAGACAAATGGACGAAAAAGTTAATGAACATTTTACCTTTGATTTGTTTGCAGGATAAGGTAGAGTGTCACCACAAGAAAAACATCTATTAATTTTTAGAAGATTGTGACGAATACCAGTTAACCACTGAAGAGCGCATACAATATTAAAAGTTTAGTTACTAAGCTTACATTACACGATTTCTAATCCTTAATTTAACGGTAATATGGATAAATCTTTCGTTGGAATGGAAACTTTATACGATCTACCACTGGATGTTTTGCAAGTAATTCTTATGAAAACTAAGAAGGGAAAGTTTGCAAAATCAAGGGCTATGTGAATACATACAAGAGCAAAACAATTTTAAAAACGCAACACAAAAACTCCGAGACGTAAAAATACGTAACGCAAAAACTTGAAACAACGGAAAGCTGAACAATATTAAAAATTAAGAAAAAAAAAAATCGGTCATGAGCGTATACATATGTAATTTTCAGGGAAGGTTGGAAAGAAAGGAAGCACTGCTTCCCTTGACAAAATAGAAAAATCCAAACATAAAAACAAATCAATTTGAATAAAAATATCCTCAGAATATTAAAAAACAAAATGTATAAAATTAAAAAAAGTTGACCCCTAAATACAAGCTGAAATTTTTACAATAAGAAACGCCCAATTTCCCTTACAAACTAATAGTAACATACCACCCAACCAAAATCCACGAAAATTCTTCCCAAGCCTTGAAGATGAAACAGAAATATATCTATATATGTGCGTGTTAGGAGTCCATTCTCTAAAATGTTCTATATTGATACTTATGGAAGTGCCAGACATTGACTTTATATAAGGTGTCCCGCAAGTCGACGTCAAGCCGGATTCGGGTGATAGACCAAATCATAACAGTTACCAGAAAAATATCGACTTACGTATATGTATATGCCATGTATATGTATATGCCATAGAGCCTAAACTACTATCCATACAGGAAAGTAGTCTTCCACTAATTTAAGCTTACCTCCTTACATTCCAAATGGCTACTCTTACTATATACGTTAGTTAACAAGTAATAAAATAGTTTTGATTAAGAGGAGTCAGTCCTCAGCAAAAGTTTAGAGACATCTAGCGTAAAAGACAGAAACCCAATATGCGACAAAACCATACAATTTAAGACAAAAAATGAATATTCGCAGTTCAAATAAATTGAAAATTTTTAACAAGGATTAACTTACCTAAATTTTTTTGTGTGCATAATTGTTAAATATACTATTTTGCTTTGTACTTGAATAACTTTCAATGAAATATTGCAATTTCTCGTCGGTGAAATATCGGGAGAGAAAACAAGTACTATTAGAGTCAAATAATTAATAAAAAGCGCCACTAAAAATGAAAAAACTCGACGTTATTTGCTAGATATAGGCTTTCTCTTTCTAAAATAGTCACAATCTAAAGAAATGAGAATTTTTACCATTTTTTAGAAGCTTCCGAGCTAATATCTCCATTCCAATTCACTTTTTTACTTTTCCCAACGTTATTCACTAGACCTCTTCGTTATCATTAATTTAAGGTATAAATCATTATTCTGCTACAAATAGCTTGCCAGAAATTAGTATTGAAACTTGCAAATCTTGGTACTAACTCCTCTTAAAACCTATCCTTACCATTTTACGCTCAATACCTCTCGGCTAAGTAATAATTGCATCTGTTTGTTTGCAGCCGGACTCCAAATCTTTAGGCAGTTACATTCGATTTCATCAGATCTCGGCATGTCATGATATGACGGCACAGCGGCATATACAATGATTACTCAAATGAGAGGTTTTGTTTGAGGAATCGTACTCATTTGGTTCAGATAAATTTTTTTAAATTATTTTGTTAGGAAAGGTATAAACATTTTATTTCAGTTCGGATGATAAGAAAGCAAGATTAAGATTATCAGAACACCATTTTTCTATGAATACTAGTTTAGGGTGAAGAAGCAATTTAAATCAAACTTTTGTCAGTTTTAAATGAGAACACTGCAAATATTTTAGAATTTCAGGACTCCGTTGGGTCTCTCATGTAGTAGTGAGGCAGAAAGTCCTTGCGGTTTTAAGTGAGCACCTGCCAAGTATGGCTTAATCTCACAGCATTCTTCATGTTCGGATTATTATCGACAATCAACGGGCTCATCTCGTAACAATGAGTACTAGTGTGCCAATAGAGCATGACATGACATCAACTTATTGGTTGAAGCGAGACCTATCCAATCCCTGCCGATCTAGGGTCACGGCACCCTTCACCACAGCCACGATGCTTCCATAAAGGGGCCATCCCAAGTTGAGGTGAATATTCCAACATTCAGGGCTCCTCAACCCCGTGATACCAAGTTAGCCAATGTCGGGCTACCCATTTGGTATGGCTTTCGTAAAGCATGATCAACCATGAATACTCCCAGTGGCTATCTTCATGCAAGATATCCTTTTTGTAACGGGACTGGTCACTCCGTTCGGGCCCAGATCTTATTTTCAACGACTAAAAGAATTGTACTTCGCCTATACAGGTAATACAACCTTTATGGACACTTTCAGGGGCGACCACGTGAAGGTTAAGATATTCCCGTATTCAAGTCTGGATAGGCTTGGAGATTCACCATTTGGATCTTATAGCTGACCATGCACACTAACCACATAAGCGCCCAACATACACTCTTGATACCCGTTATTCATAAACTTATTCATTCACTAAAACATCTTTTCACCCCCTGCCCAAGAGGCTATGTCTGAGATTATATTATTCTGACCTATCATGAGCATTTAAATTCTCTGCTTAATGACCTCCTGTCATTAAAGCTCTACTAAAGTACCCACAGAGTCAAAAATCTCAATTTTTATTTTGCTAAGGTATCGTTAACTCGCCTTGAGAAGTACCAATTCGTGCATATGGTATCTTTCACCCATACTACCCTGCTCTACGTACTCTCGTGGGAGATGCCAAAGCGATTTTCAGTACAACAAATACAACAAACCAACAAATTTCTTCTATCAAGTATGCATGCTTTCTTCTTATACAGCTCTCACCTTGTTCAGCAATGCGCTTCACAACCGCCCCCCCCCCCGTGGCAGTGTGGCAGTCTGTTTCATGGAGAAGTATTCTCGAGAGTTTTGACCCAACCCAATGTCATTATATCGCTACTAACCTACTGTATGGTATGCTGATCAAAATGTAACGTTTGCCGCAACCACCATCATACCACCCAACACCTAACCACCGATTCAGCTTGCCCAGCAACCCAGCAAACCTTGCGAAGCCAATGCAAATCGTAAAAATATCATAAAGTAGAACATAAATTTCGCTAGTGGATTCAAATGAAATATGAAAGCGAAACCTCAAGCGGGAGTAAATGTTGACAAAACATTGTATCGTATTGATGGTATCACTTCAGATTCACTTTGCCTTAATTTTTCGACAAATTGTGATTAATTAAAATGTATCCAAAGTGAATATAATGGTGGTAATGATAATTTTAGCGACTCGTAAATGAGACTATTAACTTATGCTTATCGGTACCTACCAATCTAATCCAGTCTACTATAAATTAAGTCTCTCAGTTTACACTTAATGTTAATTAAATGTAATTTAAATGCTCACTTTTTACAATCCACCGATAGAAATACAAAGACAAATAATTTCTGTTCACGCTGAAATGAAAACTCAGATTAAAAAGTAAAACCGAAAATCTTGAAAATGTAGAATTATCAGAAAATCCAGGACAAAACAGCGCACATGTACGTGTTTATGAAAGATAAATAAAAGAGAATAGAATTTATATTCGCTTTCATTTCGCTTTTATATCGCTTCAATAACATAAATAATTTTTAGCTCTGTCGCATTTAATCTCATTCTTCGCATTGTACAGATCTATTGTCGCTTAAGTTTCGCTGTTGCGGACGTTCACCAAATTGTTTGCTGGGAGACTAAATAAGTGGTGTGGAGGCTGGAATCCCCACCCACAGTGTCTTTGACACAACAAAGCCAATGTAAAAAGTTAAAGCCATTTAACTTATTGGACTCATATGCACTCATGAGTTTGGATACGTTCATTACTATGGTACGCTGAACGCAGCGTAGCGTTTCGACCCCTGTACTTAAAGGCTTAAACACAATTCCGACGACAGAGTGACAGAACGACAGACGACAGCGAAAATATCGTTGCGAAACAGGAGTCGAAAAATTGGGAACACAATTGCAACGACTGGCGGTGAGCGACGACTGTGAAAGAAGAAGATATTGAAATTTTATTTGTTAAATATTTCGAACATTTTAAAAGGATATTTTTATCAAGAATATTTTATATTATATTGAGAGAAATGCAATGGACCAAAGTGTGAAAAAAACTGAAAATGCGGAAATTAACTAAATTAAACGCTTTGAAATATCCATCCAAACCACGTCTTTTCTGTCCATTTGTTTTGCCTGCCTTGTAAACTATAAATTATTTTATGGATTTCGCATTTCCTCGATCAATTTTTCCTCAAAGCTCATTATTTTAAAATTACCGCGGCGTGCTACCACCTGAAAAAGACAAAAGTGAATGCCACAACCATTTCATTCGATTAATTTTGTTGGTAGGACTGCAGCGACGACGGCAAAATTAGAAATTGATCAATCCCGGCGAAAATGTCGTCGATCGCTCAACGTCGGTCGTCGCAATTTGGTGCATTCGCATAAGATGCTGTGCTTTTAGAAGTTTGGCAGCGATATATCGTCGTCGTTTGTCGTCTGTCGTCGCAATTTCGTTTAAGCCTTTAGGCGTAAACGCAATTGCGACGTCCGACGATTATTGCACTTATAGGAATAATTTTCTCCAGGAACGTTTCATGGATAGTGTATTACGTAGAAATCTGCAGTTGCCGTTGCCCGTCGACCACTTTATTGAATTAATTCAATTACGCAGACCCGAGAGGCCGAAGGAACGACAACTATTGCAGTTATAGGAAAATTTTCTCTAGGAAGCTTATATGGAACGTATACTGCATAGACCGCTCTACCGTCGCAATTGTGTTTAAGCAAAGAACATTAGCAAACTAAATTCTGTTAGATGTTCTTTGCTAATAATTACGTAGCATTTACTTAGCACTAACCCTTGATTTAACAATTTTGTGTGTAAGGGCAACGTTCGTGACGAAAACGTGAAATTTTAGGAATAGTCTTGGAGTAATTAACGTGGATGGATTTCCATGGGGTTATTGATTTAAAATGAGGGAATGGGGAGCTTTCCGACGGGTAAGTTTTTTTTTTACTTTTTTCGTGAGGGTGATAACTACCTCTAGTGGGGTTGTCCAATTCGGCTCGGGTGTGATATCAAATTAAATCTCTTGCTGAGTGCTATTAAAAGAATATTTTCTTTTCTTCTGTAATAAACTTTATAACAAACTTTTTCACTTGAATATCGTTAAAAGGGGTGAATTTCGAATTTGTGTACAGAAAGGGTGCAGGTTGGTGCGTGGGCTGATTTTTCTTTTAAACGCTTTAGCATAATGTTTTACATATTTCATGTGAACATTTAGATTTTCTATGTTTAACCGTTATCTGGGTTTTGATGTCATATAAATGTTTCCAGTTTTTTCATGTAAAACTTTTTTACATAGACGTATTTACATAAGAATGGGATAATTTTCAAAGCCACTTACCGCCGAGAAAAATAATCTACATGTTTGCAAGAGAACATACATAGATGTGAATTAATATGCATATGTCAGATAGATTATGTACCATATTATGTAATGTACCTACCCAATAATAATATTCAAAAATTATATTATCTCGTTTAACTTTAAATGTTTTTTATTTAAAAAGTTTTTTAACATATTTTATTCATATTTTGCTTGAATAAGATAATGACTATCTATATAATTATATAATATTATGTAATTGTAATTGTACAATAATATGTATTGAATATGCATGATAATTAGTAAGAATGAATTAGATGGTTAGATTTTTTGCGTACGTTTCTTACGTTGTGAAAGGGGATATTGAGTGAAATTCTTGTGTCTGCTTAATTATGTGGCAGGCAGTATTTACAATGAATGGATTAAATGAAATACATATTTCGATGATAATGGCTTCCTTCTATTTCAAGAACAAGAATATTGATTAATATTTATATTGGGTATTATTGACATCATTGACTTTGATACTTGTATAATTACTTGTAGTAGCAATATGATAGTCTGAAAAGTGGAGCTATAATTTACATAAGACGAATTGCTTCCCTTCTTCTGAATACCATGAACCGCCACTGGTAATTTTATGAACTGTGGCCGGACTCTGTAACACGGACAGTTATGGAGTTGAGAAGATGAGAGTTCTTTTGACATTTAGGTATGTAACTCTTCACTGGGAATCCTGTAACTCGGGGAATTTGCATTGAGAATTACCAAATTCTCTATTCTACTCACAAAACTCTCGGCTGTTTTAGTTATGGAAAAGTAAAAAGAAGAGTTTTCAACTAATAGAATTGTTTTTTTTTGTGTTTTGTGAAGGTACCTAGGTACCTCGGCACTTTCAAATCGAATTATGAATTTACTATATTATCACATATTAAAAAAAAAAATTATGGAAATCCATGAAATACTTACAGAGAAACATGATTTTTTTTGTCTCAAGGTACCTGCTAAGAATTTTAAATCACGAGAAAATCGTCAATTTCGTCGTCTTCCACTACATACGGGATACCATAAATTTATTAATATGCACGTTAAAGATTGTAGGAACGATGAAGTCACATCTACATTTTGTCTCCTAATTAGATACGTAACTAGTATTATAGTCTGATAAATGGTTTCAGAGGTAATGTCCATTCCTTGGTACCAAAATGGACATTACTTTCAATTCATTATTATGAAAAACTGGGAAGTCTTGCATATTTACTTCCCGTTAGAAAACTGTTTACAACAAAATACTAATGTGGAAGAAATAAGGGAAGAAATATGTGCAAAATATTGGAACTATGGTGAAATATGACCTAAGTGCAAAAAAGCCATTTTTCGTCAGTTATAACGCTTAAACCATCAAGAATCAACTACACCACTCGATTACCTCCCCCTCCCCCTTTAACTTGATACCAAACATGATGTACGGATGGAAGCCGCCCCCACCCCCCCGCCAAGCCTACCACAAAATTTGTTCACCCATACTTTTGTACTCCAAGCCCAAAATACATCAGAAAAAGCCCCAATGCTCTACAGCCTTCTCACACAGAGTTAGGCGCTCGTCAATATTGCGACAAAAATATTTACCGCCGAGGCTCAAATCTTAATTCCTTAGCTTATCCCTACGACTTATTGCAACGCCTTAATTTTTGGTTTATTTTATTTTTTTTAATTTCTATTAATCCATTCTCATTTTTATACCCGCACTCTACATTTCCAAATGTGATAGGGGGACATTTGTTATGAGCCCCATTATTTTTATACCACATGCTTTCCTCTCCTACTCTCCATTCCTCCGTTATATTGGAAAAACTTGAAAACACCTACCCTCCTAGATCCCTCAAAAACTATCCTTCTAAAATCAAAATGCAATTTGTATCATAGACTTCAATAATATAGACTGCTAGCAGCAGGCCTTTCGCATACAAAATTTTTGCAACCAGCATAACTATGGGGGCAGAGCGGCAAAATTTCCGAAATTAATGTCATGTTGTGGGATATTACATAATTAGGACACTACCATGATTAGCTAAAATGAAGGGAAATTTTCAATTTTATTTTAAAAATTAATTCTGCACACAATTCATAAATAAGTTGTTGCTAAATAGTCAGAAAATATTTAAGTATTTACGTTTTTCTAGTTTCAAATTTAAAACTACGCTTCATATGTAATTACACAATGCGTAATAAATTTTGTATTTTATAAGAAAAGTAAGAATGTAAGAATCTTAAGAATGTGGACGTGTATAAAAATCTCAAAAGTTTATATGTTTCTTCACGAATTTTTATTTCATGTAATTCCTGTTAAACTTGGGAAATAAATATTGCGAAAATTCTCTGTACTCTGTGTACTTTTTTTTAAATCCAATTAAGAGCTCCAACAATTTATGTGGTGGACATACAGTTTTAAAGTTATTAATACGACTTTTTAAACTTTCTGAATAAGCGTTAAAAAACATTCTTCTGCGAGTAACGATATTGTCAACCTTTATCGATTATTATATCATTAGGTAGTCAGAAAAACGAAGGTAAGCAGAAGAATTGTAAAATTCTTATTTTTTTTTGAGGAGCGGCAGTTTTGGAATTATAAAAAATTAACAAATGAGTACCAGAATAGGTTTCTAAAATTGTCGACGACGAATATATTATAAAGGAGCAAAACAGTTAATACCCTGATGTCAGAATACCTCAACCCTTGATTCGCTTTATTCTAAATTTAGTTGCCGTAGGCAGAATAAAGCTGCCACTGGCTTTCAAGGTGCATGGCCAATTCAATCTCAGGGTCCTCGCAGAAAACTCCTGCTCCGGGTGCCTTCATCAGACTTAGAGCCATCCGTATAAATAAGTTATTGGAATGTGATTCCCATTCTGCCCTGGATGGATTTGTAGATTCAAAATCGCTTTTCAGCATGGTCACGAGGAGGTGGTCGCTGTCCCTGTCGATGCCAGGTGCGGTAGACTGCACGAACTCGTAAATGTGGAACTCTTGTTCCCGTATGAAGCCAGTCAAGATTAAGATGGAGTCTTAGCGCTGTAGTCGACGCCCTCTGCTTAATATGTATATGCCTTGGGTGTATGTTGAGGATAACCTCCAGAGTCCGAGTGCTAGTTGACTTGAAAGCGCCACTTGCCCTGAGAAGGCACAATCTTTGAATCTTCTCCAATATCTTGCGATGATTGGCGAAGTCCATTGCTTTCCACCCCACCACCGAACGCTAGTGTATATCCATAGGATCATCCGCTGTTTGAGTCCCCACTTCTTCTCTATCACTCTACGGCACATTGCCCTGGATTGGTTAAGCCAATTTACCTTCTCTATTGAGCCTATTGCGATTTTTTTCTGATGAAAGAGTACATTTGTGGCTTTAATAATGGGCAATACCAAAACGGTCAGATAGACGAAAATTATTGAGATAAGTAACGATATATATGAAATTTGTAATGCAAAAAAAAAACCAAAACTTTTAATATATTTGTACGTAACTATTCCCATTAGGGTTCACGAATATTGGCGAAATCTGTAAATAGTTATAACTCCCACTGACATGTATAATATGGACTGCTTAACTTTCTATTTCACGTGGGCACAATTGCTTGTGTCAAAAAAGTTCTTACGTCGGTGCCAACATTGAAAAAATCATTGGAGGAAAGTTGAAAAAGTGAGCACGCAGCTCGGAAAGTGATTTTAATAAAACCTTTGGAATTTCTTCTGCATATTGTCTTTGTTAAAACTCTTTTTATCAGTCACAACCCTAAATAATTAATTTAAAAAGATTTATTTCGACGAACCCACTTTTTCATTTGTTGTTTACAGCTCTCTCAGTTGGTACTTGGTGCTTAGACGGGAAGAGTCAGTAAAAAAAAAGTGAGTCCACTTTCTGCAGTGTATTTCTATGAACGTAGTCAGTCCATATTATACATGTCAGTGATAACTCGTAAGGGAACTTCTTGCGGGAGGAGGAGTATGTGGAACGATTTTTTATCAGCTCACCTCAAGGAATCGTGGTATACCGGAAGGCACCTTGATTTGAAACTCCCTGTGTAGGAGTGAAATGATAGTTTGAAACAAGTATGTACTTTTTTAATAGATTTTATTGAAACACTTTAAACAAAGATAAGATTTTCCAGGTCGTTATTGATACTTTTTTGCCGGTTACTTCTCGATACAGGATCCAAGATGTGTTGAGCAAAGTTCCAATGCTAATTTTTTGTACTATTTCATTGACATCCGTAAGGATTGTTACTTGCAGTCATTTGATCGGACAAATCAACAGCTGATTCTCCAGCATTATAATCAATTACTATTTTAGGTTTGGAACAAAGTCGTGGTTTTGTTTGAACTTCTACCATTTCTACTACTACTTGGGTACATTTGACGACTGAGACTCGTCATGCACTTGTTTTGCCTAAGTTATGGATGACGAGTCTAATTCGTCATTCAAACTAAGACAAAATTAATTACAAGATGAAAATTTCGAAGACAATAGCGAAAACTAGAGAGTGATGATGATAGTGAAATATTTCAAAGACGTACCAGATGCTTTTCGAGCAGTGTCAGTGAATGTTCTAGTGAAGAATTGTCAGAGGAATGGATTTGGAAGGAAAAAGAAAATCTCGCCGATGCAATACGTTTTTGTGAAATATCTGCTATGCTAGATGATAATCCTAAGGATTCAGATATTTTGAAAGAAGTCCTAAATGAAGACTTTAGGGATATTACAGTAGAAGAGACAAACCGATATTCCTTGATATCCCATAATATATCCATTCCAAACGCAAGAATTTTTTCTAATAAATGTTTGCCCAAGGAGGTTAGTTACATTACGTTTATCTCTCCATTTTAAATTTATTCTCTTTCCTAACTAATTGTCCACGCATTCACTTTTTTTGATACTTTATCTTTTGGTTTACTTCACGATTGGGTGGAAGAGTACTTACCAAATGTGTGTTTTCGTTTATTAGGTTGCTAGCTAACAGTCCCAAACTTGTTTACACAGGTAAATAATAATATTGAATGGCTTAATATTTTCTTCATTGCTAGTTTTTCCTACGTACATAGGTATACACGAAAGCAAAACACCTCTCTCAACCAACTCAACTCGCAAGAAGACTGACTTTGTTCGGACCGTCTACAGCCACCAATATTGCAAACGATTCTGAAGAAATATAGTCGATTTCAATTCTAAGAAATAAATCAATTCTTTCCTACATTGAAATCAATTAATAAAGGCCAGAGACAAAACTCCGCGCTTATATACCTAGATCTACGCTCATAAAAGTTTTTAGCTAACAAGCCCAAGCAACCAAATCAATCCAACTTCCAGGAAGCCGAGACTGTCCACACACACCTTATTCGAATCGTCTTCAGCCACCAATAAATACACACAAATTCTGAAGAAATATGGTCGATTTAAGTTCTATGAAAGAAATGAATTTTTGCCTATATTTAAAAACATTTTTGGTTCATACCCATGATATATTTAGCCGAGATCAGTGAGTTATTGAGGTTTGCTATGAGCTCTTCCATACATTACTTTCTTAGTACTACCGTCGATATCTGGGAATTCTTTGTCTGTGATTTGTCTATAACTTCTTATCTGACAGACAGTTTTTCGTTGACATAAATGGAACTTCTTCAACCCTACATCCCATCTTGGCAGGAGTACCGCAAGGATCCGTTCTCCGGCCGCTCCTCTTCACAACATCTTCACAACAGATCAGCCAGCTAATGACTCAACAACAACCACTCTACTTTACGCGGATGATTCTATCACATATTCATCCGCCCTTAGTCCAAATTATGCAATTCTGAACATCAAGAGAAAGTTAATGGACCTGGTGAACTACTACACTAGGTGGGGATTCAAGATAAACTACTATTTTATCATGGCTTTATCCTCTATCGTAAGCCCGCATCTAATTCAAGGACTGTCAGAATTGCAAGCATTTGCAAAAAGTTTCCTTAACCCTCAATAGCTTCGAGATCAAACCAAAAGACTCGATAGAGTATCTTGTAGTTAGATTCAACAAAATCTTCGAATTCAGGGAACATGCAGAAGCCGCAATTAAAAAAACAAGCGTAGCCAATGGTCTCATTAGTCCCCTCATGCTAAAAAGCTCCGGCATGTCGAGTAAAATTAAGTTCCTATTATACAACTAATTAATCAGACCGGTAATATCCTATGCATTCCCCATTTGGTTCACTATTAACAAGACAGACAACATTAGGCAGAATACTAACCCTTGAGAGGAAAATTATAAGAGCAGGCACTGGTAAGTTTATTAAAAGTTGTTTCAGGATGTTCAGCAACAAGGAACTATACGAGGCAACGAAAGAAGCCGGAAAATTTTCTCCTCTGGACGAGTTCCTTAGCGGGCAAGCCCAGAAGACCATCAGCAGAATTCAGCACCATCCTAACCCGTTAATGGCTGAAATGACAGCAGACCACCGAATTATGGATGCAGCAAATGAGTACCTGTCGGCCATCATCATAAACCTTCAGGAGCATGAAGACATTTTTATAATCACCCAGGCTGGTATCCCCTTCTACCAAACTGGACTGGAACAAAATTCTCATAGAGGATAGCTAAGTTATAAATAAGTTAATCTGTCAAAGGTATAAGTTAGATTTAATCAGGTGCAATTTTATTTTTAGGATTAATATTTTGATTACATAGTCATAGGTAGCATAACATAATATTGAACTTTGCTTGGTGGTATCCTTCCGGCACCTATTTCTTTTTTGTGTGTTTAACTTACGATTTCGTACTTTGTTCACCATTTAACTTTCTGCATAATGTAAACAGCCTCTGTACTTGAAAGTTGATTCAGGAATTTTGTTATTTTAATTGTGCATTTAACATTATAAAAATTTAAGTACTTTGTTTAATAAAATTGTTTGTATATTTTACTCAAACTGCTTGCCTCTGGAGTTATATGGAAAAAAATTAGTTTTCCAACGTTTAACAGTAACTTCTTAAGTATAAGAAAGAAATATATAAACATGTTAACAATTTTTTTTATATTATCCCATAATGCTTCCATCGATTTAAAAATATTCCCAACAATCCATATTAAATAATTCAGTTTTTTGATTTCAAATTTGAGTCAAAGTATTTTTTAAATAACTTTTATCAACTCAGAGATCCCTGACTAAAAACTTTGTGTCTGAGCGCCTGAGCGTCTGAGAGTACTGTTCGTGATGAAAGAGTTTTAGGGGAAGTAAACATGGATGGATTTACATGGGGTTTTTTAATTTAGAAAGATTTTCTTACGTTTTGGAGCGTTTTGGGTTGGGGGTGTTAACTACCATCCTTGGAGTTGTCCAATTTGGGCCGTGTGTGAGTCGAGAGTGCTGAGTCAAGATGCGAGAGTTGACAATCGAGAGTTGAGTGTAAAGCATGACCTCAGACAATAAAATTAAACGAAAATAAATGTACACAGAAACAAACAGAAATGCTTGACGTCAAGAAGAATTTGCAAGACTCGCAAATTCTGCTATGCAAGCATATATTTTGATCGTGAGAATTCCCATGCCTGAGGTCATCGCACTACCCAATATCATTGATATGAATCACTGAAAATTGTAAATAATTGCTGACTTAGCAGTGAAAATTCTGTGAGCATAATATTGCAATTTCAGCAATTATTACGATCGAATAATGTTTATAGTAATTTCATATGACAGAACTTTTGTATAAAAAGCCGATGCATAGATGAATAGAATCAGAATTTATCAATCATTCGAAGTGTAAAACATCGGCATATTCTGCCATCTTACCTACATCGGCATACTTTGCCATCAGCTACTCTGCCATCAGCTACTATGCATACTCTGCCATTCACTACCGACCCATCAGGGCCATTAGAAATTACATACATCGGCACTAATACTCTGCCAAAAGGGTATCTTCATAACATCGGCTTTTTAGCCATATCGAGTAAGTACTGCAGCTCTCTGCCAAAGTGAGATTCGGGTTATTTAAACGTATAAATCAATACCACAAATGAAAAAGTCCATCAGTAATTATCGACATCTACAACCATTGTCCCAGCATATCACACGAGATTAGAGAGTCGAGTTAAAAAAAGTTAAAAAAAAAATTAAAGTTAAAAAAAAGTTAGAAAATAGGAAAAAAAAAAGTTAAAAAAGTTAAAAAAAAACTTTAAAAAGTTAAAAAAAAGTTAAAAAAAGTTGAAAAAAAAGTTAAAAAAAAGTTAAAAAAAAGTTAAAGTTAAGTTAAATCGTGATTCGAGAGTCAACATTCGAGAGGCGATATTTGAGAGTGAAGAGAGTGTATAGACTAAAAAGTACAAAGTAAAATATATTAAAAAAACTTTTACAATAAATAAATTTTATACATAAATTATACTTAAAAGTAAGAAACATTTTTTTCTCTGTGATATACACAAGAAAAGTTGTATTGCGAAATATGGAATAACTGGGGCATGATTTGCAGTCAGACAATTTTGATTATAGTTCTGGATGTCAACATTTTTAAGATTTAATCTGAGTTCTAGCATTTCACATTTTGGAATAAAACTTTTCTTGTATATATCACAGAGAAAGAAAAAATTATTTTTTAACTTTGTAGTACAATTGTTAATCAATGAATCGGCAGAGGTACACATTCTCCTCATATTTTCTTTAGTTGCACTTGCTCACTGCGCTGTGAAAAGAACGACCAACAACGATATTCTGTGTTTAAGTCTTCATAACTTTTTAATTATAATTCAAAGGTAATTCAAGTATTAGATTAATTCATAGGTAAATTTGTTGTCTTTAATGTGGTATAATTTATACATTAGATTTTTATTTATTTTAAAAAGTAAACCAGTAGATAATATTTAAGAAATATCTCCTTCCACTTTGAAGTTGGCTTTCATTTATCTGGGTGTTTTGTTATTTGTGGTATGAAGACATTTTCTCATTTTTATGTGTAGTGTTATGTTTGAAAAAATATTAACAATTTTATTGAACAAAGTACTTTCATTTATAATTTTTATATTTATGCACAAAGAATTAAGCAACAAAATGCCTGAATTAACATTTTAGTACGGAGGCTTGTTTACATTATGCAGAAAATTAAAATTGAAAATAGTGTATTTTTTCATAAGAATAAATTCTAAAAGAAGTACGAAATCGTACTTCTCTTATAGAACGTTCAAAGAATTGGATATCACGGCGTGGAGCATAAAGGCGGCAAAGTCTCTGCTCATTAATTTTTTAGGAAATGTTTTCACAGGTCTTCAGACCAGAATAGATTCAGCGTTGGAAGTTTTACTAATCCCGTTCATATAATAAGTCCAAAAAATCGTTTGACAATTTTACTTTTATTAGTTGGCGTTTACCGAGCTGTATATGTATATGTTTAGACTTTTTATCGACTGTACGTATGTATGTACATTGTTCATAACCTATATGCTATTTTTTCTTTTTTTCATACAATTGTTATTAGAACCTTGTGATTCGATACACTTCCGCACTTCTGCTCTTTACCTTGTTTATTTTGGCACCAGCTGCACTTTTGAATATCATAATTTTTGTTTGAATGCCTTTTGGACGATACCACTTACTTATGCATTTTGATATTTCTGTGCATAATGATCTTCATCAGATGATTAGCATTGCAATACGCGACGACGACGTGATGTCGATTAGCAACTAATATCAATGTCTCACAGTGCTGCATTGTTTTGAGTTAGTGATGGGCATTATTCGAATAAATTTTCAATCAAATAACGATTTTTTAAATAACCAAATCAAAAAATATTCGAATTAATTTTTATTTGATTTTCAATTTGTTTTAAGTTATTCGCATGAAATTATTTTTTTTATTTGCAGCTAAGTTTTTGAATTTTAAAAAATTATTTTTTATTCGATTATCAAATAATTACCTATTCGTTATGGAATAATTATAAAATTACTAAAATTACTAAAATTACTTTTAAACTTTAAATTTCAAATGAAATCTTTACTATAAAAATCGAAACATAACAAGTCAGTTAATTTGCTAAGTATGAAATATCTTGCAATACGAAAAGCGTGTACCAAGAAATACGTATTTCAATTTCGAGCCAAAGACAGCTGTATCAAAGCATTGCTGAAGATAACTGATGATCTTCTGTATAATATTGATAATGACGAGGTAACTTTCCTAACATTATTAGATTTTTCAAATGCCTTTGATAAGGTGGATCACGACATTCTCTGTCGCAAATTAAGATTGAAGTTTGGGTTTAGTTGCAGATCGGTTAAATTTGTTAGAAATTTTTTAGTAAATCGTTCCCAAAGGGTGAATATAGGTGAACACTTCTCAGAGTTTTTATATCTTAACAGAAGCGTCCCCCAGGGTTCAATACTCGCACCTCTACTATTTTCTATGTATATTGATGATATCATCGAGGCTATCCGTCATGTTAATATACATTTGTGTGCTGATGATGTACAAATTTATATCTCTCGGCCTCTAGGACTTATAGAAGATGATACATGCTGATTAAATGCTGATCTTAAGGCAATACTCTCGTGGTGCGTACATAATAAATTGGATTTAAATACTGAGAAATGCAAGTATTTGGTTATACACAAAAATATTCTGGATACGTCATATTACGCTCGTATCAATTTGGGCAGTACAACTTTACAATACGAAAAACCGGTGAGAAATCTTGGCGTTATTTTCAACCAAACACTGACATGGAATGACCACATAAAATATATCTCGGGTACACGGAAGCGATTATATTACTCCACCCACTTTACGCCTTTTAACATACGGCTATCACTTGTAAGATCCTTGATCATTCCTATAATAACTTACGGCGATGTTATTTACAGCAAACTGGACGCTTCGTCAGCATATCATTTGAACGTTGCATTTAGCGCTGCCGTAAAATATGTATATATCCTCCGACGCTTTGACCACGTCTAACATGTAGTTAGTAATGTGCTGGGATGCTCTCTTGGAACTTATCTAAGGATACGATACTGTATATTTCTTTATAATCTAATTTGGACCGGACTACTTCATTATTTAATGATTAAGGTGCACCTCCTAACCAACAACTTGCTAGTACCTAGATATAATTATCTTCAAAGCCAACGGTTATTTTTCGTTCACGCTACCAGACTTTGGAATTCTCTACCTAATGCACTAAAACGTCTTGTCCCGGTGAGTAGGCGAGTTCTTAAAGATAAACTTATGGAGGTGTTATAAAATACACATTTATCTTCAGTAAAAAATGTCTGAAATAAAATTCCCTTTCCTTTAATCCTCCCCCGCATTCCCCTCCCCTTTTCGCCAATAAATGCGTATATTAATTAATTCTTTTCTAATTATGAATTGCTGTACTTTAATTTTCTTTTGGTTTATTATTATTTTTTTTTATTATTATTTTTTTGTATTAGAAGTAGATTAGTGAGAAGTGTTTTTTCTTATTTTTATTTCTTGGAATTAGTGTTAAAATTGGTTTAGGTATTTCTCTTTCTTATATGCTTACATATCAATTATTTAATTAGTATTAAGTTAACTTTTTTTTTTAATCTTGTTATTGTTAATATTACATACATATCTATATATCATTTATTACTATATTATATTGCTTCAATTATGTCTTACTACGTATATCTAAAGTTTATACTTCTTTGTACATTTAATAATAATAATAAATTGAAATTGAAATTTGGACAGCAGAAAACAAATAATTATTCCATAAAGAAACATCAACTAACGAATAATTTTATGAAATTCAAATATCGAGAACCAAAATAACAAATAATTATTTACGAATAATTCTCCAAATAACATATAATTCTTGTATGATCAAATACATTTTTATTTTTAGCTTTTATCTTTATGCGAATAAAAAATGCCCATTTCTGAGCTTTGAGCATAGAGTGTCTGTAAAAATTCGTATCTATAAAACGAAGCAGTGCACCACCGCAGTTATTTGCACAAAGAACGATAAGGCTATTGTGATCATATAATATGATTACGATTACATTTCATTAATCATTAATCACCTGATGATTACATTTTGTCCAAGATTTAATCATGATAGATGTTCATTCGCGTCCAACATTTTTGTCACCGTTACCGTGCTTTTCAGGGACCGAAAATAACTGGTATTTTGAAAACTTTAAACAACAAAAGCTGTGATAAATCATGATCGTGGAATTTTGTGGAATATACCAAAAGAAGTCTCGTGAAACCCGTTTCGATTCCTGTAAAGCTTTTGAAAACTTATCTTTTTATTAAAAAAAGCTACAAAAACCAAGATGGAAAGGCTTTTTATTTTATCTGGCAAAAAAATAAAGCCAGCTGGGCTTTTAATTTTTTCTGGCAGAAATTAAAAGCCAGCTCGGCTTTTTATTTTTTCTGGCAAAAATAAAAAGCCAGCTGGGCATGCTATTTTTTCTGGCAAAATTAAAAACCAGCTTGGCTTTTTATTTTTTCAGGCAAAAATAAAAAGCCAGATTGACTTTTTTATTTTTTCGGGCTGGAAGTAACAGGTTTCGAAGCCGGAAGTATAAAAAGGCAAGCTGGTTTGTTATTTTCAGGGTCCGGACCAGTTATGAATTTTTTTTTCTTATCCGGTATCCGGTAATAAATGTGTAGTTAAGTATTATCAATAATAATAACTAAAGGAAGGTATGATTTACGATGTGCTCTGCTTCTGACTTATTTTAGGATGTCGTCATTAACTTACCGAAAAGCCGGAGTTCTTAAAACTTTAACAACTGCGCGAGCGCGGCTTATCGTTGTCGGCTGCTTCCTATCTTTTCTTTATGTTATTTTTGCCGTTCCCTTTTATTTTTGCCCGAAAAAATAGAAAGCCCAGCTGGCTTTTTATTTTTATTAGAAAAAATAGAAAGCCTAGCTGGCTTTATATTTTTGCCAGAAAAAGTAAAAGCCAAGCTGGCTTGATATTTTTGCCAGATAAATTAAAAAGCCAAGCTGGCTTTTTATTTTTACCAGATAAAATAAAAAGCCTTTCCAGCTTGGTTTTTTTAGCTTCAAATTATTATCGGTCAGCAATAATAGGTAAAGTTGGCTTTTTTCATAAAAAGTCATAACTGGTTCGGTCCCTGGTACTTTTATACTATTTATGAGTATTGTATTTTCTGTTCTATTCATTATAACTAATCTTAACTAATTTTGTATCAATTAAAACTCATTGATTTCTAAAAATAGAAATGGAATATCTAAATCTCATATTAAAAGAAAGCGACTGGTTATAAGGCCGAAAGTTTTTGCCATTAAAATTGTACATCCATCCTTAAATATATAATCTGAGTTAGAATCGTTAATTTGGGATCACATTACCTACTTTTTATATAATGACAATATATGGAAAATAAACTCTTTTACTTCCAATTATAACCGATTCAATCGCAATTGCAATTACAATTGCACTGGACTAAGTAAGACAACACCATAATACTGAATGTAATTCTTATCAAGGGATAGAAAAAAGTTTTAAACGGAAATTTTTCAGATGTGCAATTTTTATTTAATTCCGCATAATTCTTGTGTCTGTTGAAATGAAGCTTTGCAACGAAAATCATGAAACAATTTTTCTATTGAAAATAAAAAGGCACAGTCCACGGTAGTAGCCGGAGGAGTCCCAACTATTCTTCTAAGGTGTTATATTACGTTCAACCCAACATTTGTTGTAATATAATGCGGAAGGTCGTTGCTGCTGACGTAATAAAAGATACTAAAATTATTGTTATCAAAAGATATATGTATGTAGTAATTCAAAGCTAACATCAGGGGTTAATGATAATTAAGAGTAATCCTGCTATTAGATTATAGGAAAATATTAAACATAATTAAATTTCACCTGAATTTTCCGTCCAAAATCACGTATGTATGTATATCACTATTACTACTATTATCTACGACAGAAATCACCTTGTGAAATGTCACTAATATTTTATAACTGAACTTTTACTAGTTTCGATATATCTGAGGATATAATTTATATGCAATAGTCATAAAGACACATGATGCTGGACTCTGAATACTAAAACTTTACTCAATTTGTTTTTACACAAATTCCACGTCTAAAATTAATCACTTTTATAGAAAAAAAACCCTTTTATTTGGTGGAATTAACAAATTTTGTTTCTATTATTATTATTGAATACTTTCACATTCAAGAAAATTTAAAAAACCGTTAAAGAAAAATACACTTCCATCTGCACTATTCCTACAAATCGACTTATACCGTGGAATAAACTGGTAAGTGGCAAGATAAGTAAAGCGAGCAACACATCAAGCCAATTCCAATAGCAAATGAACACTGAGGAGCTAGCAAGTGGCAACTGGGGTGCTTTTTCAATTGCTAATAAGAAGGAGCTTAAATTCTTTTGCTCTCGTAATTCCAGCTACAGCATGCATCGTTTGAAGTGGACACTTGGATTATTGAGTTCAGATAAATTTTATAAATTTATTTATGAAATTACAGTGAAAATTTTTGCTGTTTTACAAATATTTAGGAAAAATTAATTTTCAATCCAATACTGAAGCTAGAATGAATCGTCGAATTATGATTTCCATTTCATACTTGTGTCAGTAGAGAGTAGTCAAAATATTGTAAAATAATTACTTACAACCAACTGATATTAAAAGTTTTTAACTACCAAATAGCTTATCCAGTTACGTATCTAACCACTTCGTTAAACTGATCTAAAATACTAAGGGCGAGATTGATTTCGATGTATGTGTATAATAAGATTAAAAAGTCTAATAGAAATTTCGATGTCGTTGTCGATTCGATTTCGATCCGGTCACGACGTCACGACTAAAAGGAACATTCTATATCGAATCTTAATAAGGATTTGATAACGATTCGATAACGATTCGTAATAACGATTCGAGACTGATTCGTTTTCTTAAATTAAAATCAACGGATATTCGTAGGGGATTTAAAGCATTTAAGTAAATTCACAATTAAATGAAATTATGTTGGTCAAATAAGGAATACGAAACTCTGATCATATGTTGCAGAAAATTCTTTTTAAATACGATAAATTTAATACTTTTCTGTTGGGTTGAAACACAAATATTGACTAACAAATTTATTAAGTTTGGAAAGAATTTTCCGCAGTAAATTGGGCAAGTCTACATCCCTGGCATTTTATAGGACTAAAATCGATTCTCTCTCTTTACCAGCTATATTTCTAAATAAAACGAGACTTATCTACGTTGATTCTGCTAAAAGTCTGGGCTTTGAACTCAATTAAAAATTTTCTTGTTGTCACCACATTAGTTCTACCTTAAGTAAAATATATGGCTGCTTAAGAAGACTATGGCTAAATTCAGAACTACTACCACTCCATATTTGTTCGGAAAAAGCTTGTCAAATCCCTAATTGTTCCCTACTTTACTTATGGCTGTATAATATTTTCCTAGCTTGGCTCCGTCTGCCGAAGAAGGCTCCTAGTGGCTTATAATGACGTACTTCGTTTATATATAAACTACATATCTCGAGGTAGTCATATCTCCCCACACATTACTTCTTTGCTTGATTGCCCATTAGAAGCCTACTTATCTCAATATAGGCTAAAGTTTTTACATCGACTCATATTCAGCCAGCAGCCAGGATACCTATTTAAAAAGCTGAGTTTCTTGCAGTCGAATAGACATAAGAATCTCCTAATACCACGATGTAGATCCCAATACGGGCAGCGTTCTTACTTTGTCCAGTGTGTTCGCAAATGGAATCTGTTACCACATGATATACAACTTACTAAGACCAGAGGGACTTTCAGTAGACAATTAAAATCAATTGATATAATATAAAAATTAGATCAGCTCGTTTTGGATGACCTTGCTAAGTAAATATTTACCAACTTAGTTTTTATTGGATTGCATTATTAAGTTATCTTTATTTTTATTTTTCTAAATTTTTTTTCTCTTAATTTTTTTTTCTTCTATTTTCTTTTCACTTAGCATTATTTTAATTTTACTCATTTCTTCATTTGTTAATACATATAAGTCTTTTGCTTTAACTTTTTTCCTCGTTGAATGCCCACATGTAATATACATTTAAAGATCTTGTTATCTTAGTACTATTTCAAATAAATAAAATAATATTATTAATTATTATTATTATAACTGGCTGATAATCTGATTTTTTAAAAATTAATAAAAATAAAAATAATTATTTAAACATAAATAAGATAAAGCCTCTTCAGAAAATAATTAACAGAAGAAAAAAAAGAATGGAAACGAATTTAGACTTTAGACTTATAATTTGCTTTTTTTGTGAGCTTTTCGTAATGAAAATGATGCATTGCCGTTTTCTCGAAGAATTCTTCGGGAAGGCCAGGAAACTTTTCGTGAAATGCATCTGTAGAATATGAACAATTATATGTAAATGCAATCTATTAGTGCATTGTGTACACTTACATTTAATAGCCGTAACTTTCCCAAGTTCCCTCGCTGATTGTCTGTCCTTTTTTCCAAGCCAACAGTAATATCAGGCAACTCACTAATGGCTTTAATCTATTAAACTTCGTTTTTATTTCATTTTATTTGAACAAAGCTTTTGAGTACCTGCATCCCGAAATTATAAATACAACTTTGAATACATGGACTACTAACCACTTTTATTAAATGACCACTCCATGCAGTACCAAATTACCCAAGGACATTCCATTCTTGTCCCACAGATCTCATAGCATTCCCGGTATAAATAGGAAGTATTCAGTATGCACTTAGGATCTTATTTCTAGGAGTTATTAGAAATTTCCCATAACCTATTCCCTGTGATATCGCACAATTACTTTCAATGGGAGCATTCTCAGTATCTTACAGACAAATACATACAGGATGTGCAGGACAATTTTGGGACAAACATGAAAAATTCGTTTTTCTCCCTTCCAGAATTTATTTCGGTATGTTTTTGATTCTCGTGGTGCAAGTCGTTCTCTTGGAAAAGCGCTAATTTGTCACTTGGTGGGCTTAAGTGTGTTGTTTTTGGAGATCAAAAACAGACTAACAAAATATATCTTGAAAGAAGCCATTATAACCGTGTCACATAAGCCAGCTACATGCGTGTACCTATATTAGAATTTTATTCGCTTTTGCAATATTTCTTCTTGCTTTGGCAAAGTTTGTTGTTTCAAGACATATTTCAAGACATTTCAGAACATGATTTTTTAGTAATTTTGTCATAAGAATTCAATTTGCTTGTATTAAAAATATTAGATTTATGTTTTGTGCGAGTGCATACAGCTCTGGCATATACTTTCTAGCCATTATTATTATTTGTTTTTTTTAATGCTTACCCATAAAAAAAAATTATCAAACAAAATCCTCAGATATTCCCCCGTACATTCTGCCAACAAACTACATAGGAGATACGTAAGGCCTCCTAGGTACGCTTACAGCGAGAATTTCACATTATTGAATGCGTGAACTGTGCTTAAGTACCACCGAAGGAAATCCAATGAGAAGGGACATCCCAACCCCGGACATTCGTCCTCCCAGGAATGTACTAAGTTATTAACTGGGACCAGATGGTATTTCCAACGGACAATTTATATGTCCTAACAGGAGTTTACAGTAACATACCACATTTGTGCTGTGTGGGACTTTATTGTACCTTTAGACCACAAATGACATTTTTCAAGAAATTTCATATAAAATTTCAGAATTTAGCAAGGGTGAAAAAAAAAAAAATTTAAATAGTGTACCGACGACTAATACACATCGCTAAATGAAGAATTCTAGAAGAAATCTCGAATTTCGGAATTCGGGAATATTTCCGACAGATACACATCGCTAAACAAAGAATTCGAGAATATTTCGCTGAAAACGAAATTTGCTAAAATGTTTACTGGGAGTCGGGTAGCACTATAGCTGTAGCATGCCCATGTATTGTGAGAACATATTCACGGACATTCGTGAGAAAGGAAGAATACACCTCTCAACGTTTCCAAACGTGATATTTAGCACAATGCTCCGATTTCTAAATGACGGTGCCATTGATTAAAACTACGGTTATACTTTGGTTATAGATAGTCTATAGTCTATAGTAGATGCTTTCAAAATCATTTTTGTGTTGAATAGGAATGTCTCTACTTGTCTTTCGCTTGTTATTTCCAGCTTTAAAAATTCTAATAAAAGAATTTTCATTGACTGAATTTAGCTTTTGATTTCGTTTTTAACCCTTTTCATCTGTATATTCTAGACAAATTTGATTAATTTGATTAATAAACGTTTCTATCACAGTTTGACAAGTAGCGACATTTCCTATACTCTACTACTTGTATACAACACAGATAATATGAGTCATCTACTATATTATAGTCTATAATCAAAATCAAAGTGATATAGCGACTTGCTTAGATTTAGAATTAGATAATTTTGCATCAGATCATCTCCTCCTCGATTAAGCTAATTGGCCTATTTATGTAATTTTTTACGTCAGAGGACCGAGAATAGAACTTTGAGGTACACCGTAGTAGAAGTTAGGGGAGATGATAGGAATTGAGTGACTTTCACCGACTGGCTACGATAGCATAGCAAACAATTTTTGATGAGAGGTAGATGTAATCGATAACTTAAAATTCTGTTGCAATTTAAGAAGTATGTAGTCGTCTATCATAAATTAAATATAAAAAAATTTATTGGAATATATGCAGGGGACGTGCCAAAATTTATTATGTTATTTTCGTTTGTTATTCTCTTGAATTTACTTTATTTATTTTTAATATATAGACTGGCTTTGTGATAGTTCCCAAGCGGTCTTTTCGGGCGGCATTCAAGAGGCACATAATTTAAAGCATTTTCCAGGACGTATAGGATTAGCTGTGTTCTTTTGTGTACCTTGCTCTAGAAATCCCATATACTGGAGAGAACAAATTGTTCTGTCGATTGAAGCGAACTGTTTGTACTGTTCGCTTCATTTATAAATCTTCTACGAAAATGTATGAGGCGTTCTTTTGTGCATATTTTGTTCTGCCCTGTTCTGCGGACACAAAAGAACAGAACACAGCTAATATTTTGCCGACATTTATTTCAATGGTCATTCAGGACTTATGACTAGTCTCTTTTTTTTTATGTGATTACTTGAAATAGCACACTTTTCTAATAAACCATAATCTTAATTTGATCTAAAATTCAATATTGCCCCCGAAATTGAAACATTGATTAATCTGGTGAGAGCTTTACACTTTATAAGGCATCTAACGACATCCATTTAATACGCATCTTTAATCATACGTGATATAACAGAAAAGTTTTTACATTTATGATTTAATAAAAATAAATATAAAAGTTATTAAAAAAATTATTAAAAAAAATCGGCCAAGTGCGAGTTGGACTCGCACACGAAGGGTTCCGTACCATCGTACAAAATTTAACACTGTGTATACGCCAAAAAACAGGTTTCTTGTATGGGGCCCCCTTTAATTTTTAATTTTTTTTTATTATTTGTTCTTATAGCGGAAATTGAAATACACAGTCTGCGAAAATGTTAACTGTCTACCTATTACGGTTCATGAGATACAGCTCGGTGACGGACGAACGGCCATCGGAGGCTTGGTAATAGGGTTACCGTTTTTACCCTTTGGGTACGGAACCCTAAAAATGTATCGCAAGAAATATGGCCCACCCTGTATAGACACACTTACATACATATTAACATTTTAGTGAGAATTTCGAATTTTCGCCAGAGATTCCTTCGTTTCCCTCATTCTCTGAAGTAATGACGATCTATAAATTCTTTTTATAAAACTGGTGACATACAGTCCTTGATCATCGTATTATATTCAACATGGGGTTTTCTTATAAATAATAAAAAGAAATAATAATTAAGGTATTTTATTTTTTGCACAACGCTTTGTGTTGCAGAAGTTGAT
The DNA here is from genome assembly GCA_963930735.1 of Dioctria linearis. Taxonomy (NCBI): domain Eukaryota; kingdom Metazoa; phylum Arthropoda; class Insecta; order Diptera; family Asilidae; genus Dioctria; species Dioctria linearis. Next base: position 75,195,196 of record OZ005741.1, on the reverse strand, counting down.
AAAAGCGATACGTAATTGATACCCTATCATCTTTGCCTCCGATTTTTTCTTCCTCTTCCATCACATATTTTCTTTCCATCTGCACAACATCTCTCTCCCACCTCATTTTTCTGTCCTCATCTCCTCTTTCTTTACCACCTAAAGCGCGAAACACAATTGCACCGTTTCGATCCGATTAGTATAAATGTCAAATTTGCTCACATTTAGGGTTTCCAATCCGGATATCCGGATGTCAAATTACCCGGATTATCCGACCCATTTTGACTATTCGGTAATCCGGATACTTTTCCTTAATTATCCGATAATCCGGATCTTTTTTTCTCAGGATAATACTGTTTTCTTTCTAACTGCTCAGCTATTTTCAAAAGATTATACAATTAATTTCTCAAGTGGCAGTTTTATTTATTATTATTATTTATTTATTAAAGTTTCTTTGCATAAACAAATAAGTTGTCTTGTGGATGTTTTTTTATCCAAATTTTAAATAAAACAAGTAAGAAAGGTCCAAGCGTAATTCTTATGATACCCTAGATGAATGTGCTTATGACCCGGTTTAGACGGGTCAATAAGCTGCCTCTGCTCCACGAAAACTTATCGGTAATATGATGGTTGGGGGCAGGAATGAAGTATCACTCAACCTACAGATTTCGTGCGGCAGAGGCAGCATACTGATTATCTAAGTGGTTTTTCGCATATGTTTCTAGAACGGTTCGTTGGACAGTAAAAATTATTTTAGCTAGTTTCATAGCATTTCATATTCTGAAGAACTTTTGAGTACACAATAACGTCTAGGACTGATTCTTTTCACAGAATACCTACGTAAAAGATCAAAATTTTTATATTTCCCAATTTAGCTCTTTTATGAAATTATTTTTACTATTTTTATGAAAACGTCGCGTAGAAAATGTCAGCTCTCTACGCTGATGCTCTCTAAAGCAATGTCCAAATATGTAGTGAAAAACGAAAGTTTTGTATGGTAACTCCTTGAAGGAGTTACCCGATTTGTCCCATTTTCGAGCTTGAATTTACTTTTTTTTTTTTCTTTTTTAAAAAAGCTCATGTGCAAAAATTCAATTCTCTAAGTACATGCGTTCTCGAGTTATCGTGCAGACACACAGATAGATAGACAGACGGACAGACGGACATGCAAAAATCAAAATAACTTTTAATATTATACATGGGTGTTCATTCCATTTTGCTCTACCATAATTAGTTTTATGCGTTACAAATGGAAGGACAAACTTAGTATACCCAATAGATTTCATCTAGGGTGTAACAAAACCTACTAAGCACTGAAATTACATGATAACAGTGTGGTTAAAAATTAAATATGTTTATAAATAAAATATTGAGTTAATCGCCCAAAAAGGTAGTATATACATTGATTATGGAGTAAATAGATGTCTCCAGATTCCGGTGTAGGAGTTCTGTTACCCCCGTATCCATATATGCCGTGATTATCTATATAAAATCGACGATGGCTCGACTTGTTGACCTAACCAACGAGAAAGCCAGCAATCAACGATGTAAAATCAGCGACACTTTTTACCGCTGAATGTTCTTATAAATTTCTATTTGAAAGCTTAGACGAGTTTAGAACGAACTTAGGTTAACATTTATCGAAACAGAACAAAGAACGAATGGATGAACGTCAAGATAAAATGCTTATGAAAGTAAATCTTCTTAGAAGCAGACAATATACCACATTCCATAAATATTTTGATTATAATTCAAAAGTTGCTCCCATTTCATTGCCAGTCTGCAGGGATAACTGGAAGTGGCAATTTCTTCTGTTGATGAGCAGAGCAACGTAAAAAACATATTATTCAATACATTTCTTACAATAAAATCATCTGTAAAGATTTGTTTATACTTAAAGACGGATCAAAAGGTTTTTGTTGAGGCAATAAAAAAGACATGAATTAAACGACAAAAAAGGAATGTTTTCATGAATTCGGAATTTCGGAAAGACAAAATCTGAAAAATTTTTAAGGTCAAGTCTTTGAAACTGAACGCAGCAATTGTGCTTAAGCATCAGTTGGATCGAAAAGTGTTGGATAGAATCGAATCGGAACGTTGGAATTGTGTATGGCACTTAACCTTTAGAATTTCATCGTATTATCGTTTTCCAGCCACCTTCCTCTCACCCAGACCCTCTTCATCAACAACAACCATAAAGCTTTTACCAAATTTTCCACCACACCATTCCATTTCCACTTCACCAATCGGCCTCCCATCTCCACTGCTAACCTGCAGGTTTTTTTCGCTGAACTTGTCGAACGCGACATACGATCAGTTTGTATATAGAATACAAGTATTCGTATTCCCATTACGAACCACATTCCGCCATTAGTGATGAATTATCGTGAAAATGTATAGGAAAGCACGGTACAGAGAACATAATACTCTCTTTCCTCTCTCTGTCATCCCGATAAAAATGTATATACATTAGTCACAGAATTACGTTACAGGCTATTAGCTGCAATGTGTCAAAATTTTAATAGGAATACCTTGTCTGATGAAGACAAGATGTCAACGGCAAAATACCCTCAATGATGTATCAGCACGGACAGAAGAAAGATAGATAGTTACTGTGTGGTATGCTATAGATAAATTCTCATAGGGTTTGTCATCATAACTTTGTCATTCCGTTTGTAACGCACAAAAATAATGTTGGTGGAGCAAAATTCATCACACATATCAGGTAACTCCTTCGTAGGGTTGCCATACAATTGTTTCGTTTTTCACTATATATTTGAACGCTGGAACACGACGTTTTCATAAAATTAGTAAATACAAGTTCAAAATTAGACTAATTCGGGCAATCCCTTCTTGGTGTTGCCATACAAGTGGGTTTCCAGTTTATTTTGATATTATTAGTTTTAAACCAATTATAACTTTTTCTTGTGTGAGATTTCGTAGTTAGCGAGTACAAAGCCTTATGCGTACATATGATTTGTACATACATACATATTTATGTGATGAATTTTCTTTTTTCGGCAACAAAGTTGGCTGACATGCTGTTATCGGTTACCTTTATTCGAGATCTTAAAAATAAGAAAAATATTTTTTGGTGCAGCTAAATATCGATTAAGGTCTCGAACTCAACTATATATACGGATGGTGATGGTGAGCATACCCCACCTGCTATTGAGAATCATTCTGAATTCATAGTTATTTTTTGTGGTCTCTCTCTCCCACCACCGCTACGCCACGTTCGTCAAAGTATTAGGGATTTTTAAGTCCTTTGGATTTTCTTAAATTAGATTTCTATGGACATATTTGTGTAGTCTTGCTGCGTGGCTTTAGATTAACCACAGTACGAATCTGTCCAGCATTCTGCAAACGTACGGCTAATCAGCCTACTCGTATTTGTATCTTCCTCTTCTACCGAAACGGACGTTTTACTACTGCTTTTGTCTTTGGTGGGTTTATTCAGTTCCTTTAATCTTTTCCGGGGCCATTATATTAATGGACAGACTAGTTTCTGAAGTTGGGGGAACCGTAAATGATAAGTCAGATGGCCGGTGTGCAGTCTTGGAGCCTGACTTCCTGGATTGGGAGTCTATATTTTGATTATACTTCTCTTTCAGTCTTAGATCCCATTAACGTTTCAGTTGCCGCTGCCAAAACTTGAAGCTCACCTTGAAGGCTTTTATTCTTCAGTCCTTCCGCCGAACAGCAGCTCACTGAGACATTGACTTGGAGGCGAAGCTCTTACTTGGCCTTCTAAATATATTCCTTTTTGACTCTTTGAGGCCAACATTTTGGATGCGCCATATTTCATTATAGCGATAAGATCCAGGCTATTGAGAAAGTAGCCAACAAGGACATTAGAGTGAGGAATTTTGCTATCCTGTACGTCTTTTAGATTCTTCTCGTGGCTTAATATAACCCAAGATCTGTTTTATCTACTCCTAGGGACTTCATCTTAATGTGTTTGCGTTCCATTTAAATTTAATTGGTTATCCTTTTGATTTGAATGTATTCCTTGCAAGTACGTTTGAGTTCTTTATACTTTTCTGATATCACTATCTCAAAAATTTTATTTTGTACATAGTTCTGATAATCTAAATTATAATTAGTGTCCATTCATTGTTAATGCTAGTGCTACAGATGTGTAGGATTCATGTATTGATCATTTGTAAAACTTTTACTTAATTAAAAAAATTGGTTTTCAATCGCTTCTGTACACATTAATAATGCCTCGAACTGTAGGTTCTTTAATCTTTATAAAGCAGGCGCATAAGTTCTCCAGAACTTCAGTTGTTTTTAATAAATAAGTGCACGACAGTTGACACGTGACGACAAATGTAATACAGCGGTTACGCGATTTTTAAATGCTAGCTACATTCTACACGGTTTTGGTCACGTTGCATGTGGTGTGCAGGAGCGCGATTGGTGTGTCACTCAAGTCTTTAGTCAAGGAGAGAAGCACAATAATAGTTGAATGCGGAGATAGTTTGTGTATAAACTTAAAGCTCCATTCATTCCAAACTTGTCAGCAACCAAACTAAATCACTTACGGTTTGTAAGAATCTATATATAACTATAAAACAATAATAATAATAAGATCTTCTATTTCTGTGTGTGTTCACGTAAGTGCACTCTACATAATATCTACAGGTAGGAAACCTTCAGGTGCGTTTATCTTATTTCAGCATTTTGTTACATAACATTTATATATATATCAGCTTCGTTTGCTTCTTACGTCATAGGCTTTCGCAACATATGTAAATAATGTTTGCATATAAAATGGAAAAGTCGCTGACTACATACATACTACATGTGTATACATATGCATGATGAGAATTTATTAAAATTAAAATTTATTGTCTTTTGTAAAAACTACAACAACTTGGAAAACAGCTTTCGTTCGTCATGGATAGACTCGCTAAAAACGGGGTTTGCGAAGTTGAACCCCTAAGGGAGTGAAAAAGGGTGTGATAAGTTTTGAATGGACAAAATATAAATAATGTACGCATCAACTTGAGACGTTGCACGAATAATTTACTAAGAAAATGATTAAATAAGTATTAGATTAGTATAAGATTTTCAAAATTTTAGGCGATGATAAAGGGGTCAAAGTTTGTATGGAAAAATAATTATTAGTCCAGTCAATAGGGACTACATAAGACCTTTGACCTGCAAAAGGTGGGGTAGTTGTGATTTTTATAATCTAGATGAAATCTATAGGGTATTCTAAGTTTTTCATTCCGTTTGTAATACCTGGAAATAATGATGGTAGAGCAAAATGGATTGGACATCCCATATCCGTTAGAGGGCTGAAATTGTGCACATGGGCTTTACAAAAAAAAAATTTAAGTGCAAAAATTAGCCGAATCGTACAACTCCATACAAAAATCTCGTTTGGACACTGCCTGAGAATTCGTCAATGTAGAGTGCTGAAATTTGGTACATGTTATTTTTATAGCAATAGTAAATTAAATTTTAGGAAATGGACTAAATCGGGCAATCCGTTCTTGGTGTTGCCATATCAAAATTTAAAATTTTTATGTATACTGTAAAAACGATCAGTCCTAGACAGTTTTAATGTACTGAAGAGTTCTTCAGAATGTGAAATTCTATAAACTTGGTTATAACTATTTTTACTGTCCGACGAGCCGTTTTAGAAATATATGCGAAAAATCACTTAAAAAATCATGCTTGCATAGAGAGGAGACCATACAAAATTACATACGGGTATTCATCTAGGGTATCATAGCTTTTTCACTTGTTTCTTCTTTCTTCAAGATATGTGGTACCTATCTACCTAGCTGGTTTCTTGGTATTGCGAAGATAATCTCATAAGATTCTTGACGGTTGATCCTACGACAAAAGTAGCTAATACAGATTTAAGGAACATTAAATTCTCTTTTTTTGTAAGTCTGATGTGCAACGAGTTACAGTGGCGGAAACGTCAATAGTCTTTCAAAAATTATTATTAGTATAGTACCATTTATACAGGCTGTTTCGTCCATGGTGGTCGGTGGTACACGAGGTGATAGTAGTCAAACAATGACTTGTACGGCAAGGGGGGGGGGGGGTAACTCAACTGTTTCGGAGTTACAAGGTGATTAAGAAAATATGCTAGTCTTTCACAAAATACCCTGTATCTTAAAAAGTACAAGATATATGGTCCATTTGTATTCACGATACTTCAAACTTAAAACAAAACCCGTGAAAATGAGAAAGAGCCGGGTTCTCGACCAGCCTCGTAGTCCTCTCCCATCAGGAGTTATGGTGGTCTAAACGAAGAATTCCGGATTTTCTTACGTTTTTATTGATTTTGACCTCCATTTTTTACAAAAAAGTGCCTAACGTAATGTTTTTATAAAAACTGTAAACTATGGCCTCTGGATTTTAATTTGTGCTTACTGTAGCCGTTAAATAGTTATTAGCTCATAACCTATTTAGGTCTTACCGAAATTAGACGATATGTTTTTTTAAATGGCATGTTTTCAAGGGAACAAATTATCTTTAGTTAGGTTCACCCTAACTGCTGAGTTAAGTTCATCCAAGTAATAAGATAAAGAGTCTGCTTTTCACGCCTGTCTATGAATTGCATTCAAGTTCAGAATTCAAATAAATCTACAAGACTGCACAGAACACCTGGAAGTCCATTATCTGGAGGGAAACATTTCTTGTTGAATAGCAGAATGTTACCCAAAGGATATTGGCAAGCCACAAAGACAGCAATGGTTTCAAGTCCCTTGTCAAAACCATCAGGAACAACTACAGCAGCTCCTCTGTACCTTCACTAGGTATTTAATAATGGTGAAGTGGTTGTTGAATTATTGGATAAAGCTAACATTTTGGCTGCTAGATTCGCTTCAAATTGTCGTCTTATACCCACTTCACAGACACCTGTTTTGCATCTTCCGTGTGGATGTGTACATGAGCCAAAATACAATTGTATTCTATATTTGGACAATGCCTGATGAACCGTTCTAGAAATACATATATGCGAAAAACCATTTCAACGATCAAACTTGCACAGCTGGGTGACCATACCAATTTACAAACGCGTATTCATCTAGAGCAGTGGTCGGCAAACTTATTAGCTAAAGAGTCAAACAAGTACAGTACAGTACAGTACAATCATTTTGGGAGCCAAACCTGTTTAATTTAGCAAACCTTTCTTATAATTTAGCACTTCATTTAATTACGGGTACACTGAATAAAACTTGATTTCATACTTAATAATAATTTAATTCATTGATATAAAATAATATGTTATTATAAATAAACATAAATTTAAATCACGACAATAACTGACAAACATTTAATGCGACCAATGTCCTTGCATCTCCTTGGGAAAGTTTGAGTAAGTCAGGTTTGTCTGTTGTTATTCTTAATTTTAGGCACGAATCCAGGCTCTCATCAATAAGACAACTTCTCAGTTTACTCTTGATAAAGTTCATGCTTGAAAAAGATTGTTCGCATGAATGTGTAGAACCGAAAACCAAAAGACAGGAAACGCGAGTTTTTTCAGCTGATCATAAGAATCAGGAATACTATTCCAGGCGTGGAATATGACCATGTCTTCCTTCTCCAGGTCTTTCAAAGCAGACCACTTGCATTGTGAACTAAGCTCACATTTGTTCTTCTCCAATATTTCCAAATCAACACAAAAACGTTCAAATTTAGATCTCCATATTTCGTTGTTTTTTAAATCCAGCAAAAGTCCTCTGCTGTTTTTAAATTCCTGAAATCTGCTGAGAAATGCATCCTTCATATTTAAAATTATTGTTTTAAAGTAGTGTTTGTGAATAGAGAAATTACTTCCTTTGCGATGGTTTAGTAGACTCGAAAAGTGAAACAATGTTTCCTTTTGAAAATCTTGAGGAAAAATGGATAATTTTTTTTCGAATGACATAACTTCTTCTAACATTGAAAAAATTGTGTTTCGTAGTTTATGACTAAGCTGATTTAAATGAGAAGTAAGGTCTACCGTGAAATAAAAGTTCTAGATCCACTGATCGTCTGTTAGTTCTGGATAGTGAACAAACTTCTCAAGAAGAAATGCCTTGATTTCTGCTAATAGGGATGCGAAACGTTTAAAACGTTCCCTCTTGATAACCAACGTACCTTGTTATGAAGCATTTCAATTGAAAATTCTTTAAATTGGCGGTGATTAAGAGCTTTAACTAAAATGGAGTTGATAATCGTAATCACCAATTCCATAATGTTACAAATTTCTTCTGGAAATGTCTGCGCACAAAGCGTTTATTGATGAATGATGCAATAGTAAGCAAGTATCTCGTGATTAATTATTTCGTTCAAAATGGCAGCAAACCTTTTTCTTACGCGCCGGTCATTTTTGGCCCCATCTATTGAAATCGACACAGTTTTATCGAGAAGAATATGGTGTTTATCCATACACTAAATTATAATATTTGCGATATCCTCTCCACGCGCCTGACCTTTGAGTGGCAATAATCCTAAAAGTTCTTCTTTAGGATCTGTATGAGATATAAATTTTACAAAAAGCGAAACTTGCACTGTATCATTTATATCACAAGACTCGTCAACTGTTATTGATAGAGCCGAAACCAATTTTAGATCTTCGATTTGCTGGATGGTTATATCCGAAGACATTTTACTAGTTCTATCTTTCACTGTTTTGGCAGACAATGGTAACTCCTTCATTTTTTTTAGAATATCTGCTTTGTTCCTTTATAAAACAACTTTTTATGTATTCGCCGTCTGTGTAGGGTTTCCCTGCCTTAGCAGTCTCTTGACTAACACCAAAACTTGCCAACGAATATAAACAGCAAAGTTTACCTAATAATAAGTTAAGAAGCTGGTGAGATATCCGAGTGTTTTACATTTAAAATGCACACGGCAAGAAAAGGAAGAAAGAAAAAAAAGATCAAACTCTCTTTAAAAATTTTATGAATAAAGATAAAAAATGTGAAAGCGCAAGTTGCATGCACCGAAACAGAATGGAAAATGTTTCATTTTCGTAAATAAATGAGAAGGGGCGGAGTTTTCACGTTTTACTCTCATAAAATGCTCCCGCGCTTTTGTGAAAACCGGTTTTCATAAAATATTGATAATGTTAGGACACATGTTGTTATTGTAAAAGGTCTAAAAGGATACATGTTGTTGCTGTAATCCTATATGATATTTGAACAGCACGTGTTTCTGTTTACATTCGTCTTGCTATGAAGAGATTAAGTGGGAGAACTCATGCTGGATTCTCTGATATTTTCGGGAAAAATGAGAATTTCATTTGAGAGGAATTTTACATCTCCTTTCAGCATCTGGGCCAAAGCGAAATTTATCTTTTTCTTAAAAATGGGAAGTAGTGTGGCCCGAAGTACATTATTATGAATAGGTTGAAAGGATTTTGAGAGATTTAATAAGATTTTGTCGTTCGGGTAATCCTACGTTCCCTCGATTTTTGTTTTTAACTCGTTGTCTCAGTTGCACTGAAATAGTGCATAGACAAGTTCTTTTCCCCCATTCATGCAAAAGACGAAAGTATATGAAATTACTTGTTTCATTCTAAAAAACACCAGAAATTTGCCCATTTTGCTCTACAGCTTCTTAACTTATTATTAGGTAAACTTTGATAAACAGAAGCATGTGCGTTCAAATATTATAGGATTACAGCAGCAACTTTGGAACCAACCCTGTCAATATATTTCAAGAAGACCTGTTTTCAAAAGAGCAGAGGAGCATTTTATGACAGTAAAATCTAAAACCCCGCCCGTTCTCTTTTATTACGAAAATGAATCATTTGCCATTCTGTTTCGTTGCATGTAATCTGAGCATTCACATTTTTTGTCTTTACTCATAATAGTTTTAAGAGAGTTTTTTTCTTCTTTCTTTCCTTTTATCGCTGTGTATTAGGTTAGCTTTGACTTTGTCTTTAGGATAATCAGACTTTCTCTCAATTTTTGTTTATAACTCGTTGTCTCAGTCACACTGAAATAATGCATAGCCAAGTTCTATTTCCCCATTCATGCAAAAGACATACGTATATCAGTGGCGTGGCGTCTTTGGAAGCAAGGGAAGCGTTGCTTCCCTTAGGATTTCTGATTTAATTGAATTAAAACGAATTAAAATGAAGTCAAGTAAAGGCTTTTTATTTGCCCTGCTCTGTAAACTATCAAAGAGAAGCAATAATAAAATCATGCAACGAAAAGTATAGCATTCGAACACATCTGGCCTCTGTCTAAGATATCACAACCGAAACCAGTGCCTGGAGGAGGTGGTTTTTAGTTCTGTTCTCATCAGCAATCGAACAACATCCAACAAAATGTATGGCATTCGAACTCGTAAGGAATCTACCTATGACGTCACACAACTCTGTTGTTCGCACGCCACTTTTAGTGTTGCTACATTTAATACGAATTGGTTCTAAGCCTAAGGGATGCAATTGAAAAAGTGCTTCCATGGGATCTACAAACAGCTATACTGGAAGCATGTGTTCGGTTAATTTCATTCATATGAATATATATTTCTTATGATAGATCAACGCTGTGTATGTTTCGAGTGGAGGTGTTTTCATTTATGCTTCCATCAATTTCTGTCGGTAGGTCGATTTGGAAGCATCTTGGGAATATTACTATAAAGCAAAGGTCTTCAAATATGATATTGATGATAAAAAGGTACAGTCGGGGCAAATAAGTAAATGAGCAATTATTGATATTTTAATTTAGCTTATTTAGAACTTATTTGTCGCCGTTATGCATAATCGCGAATCTACTTTTCCAGATATTTAGTTTGCTCCAAAAATTGCTACATCATATTTTGTTTCAAAGCTATAAACGAATTTGAAATTCTCCATTTTCATATTTTGCAAGTTCTTTGAAATTTCATTTACAGAGCTCGCGTTATTACCAGGCAACTTAGAATATTCTTGAGAATCTCTCCATATTCTAAAAACCATTCATCATTCCTTCATTTCCGAGAAAACTGAAAATTTAAAATTTGTTTATAGCTTTGATTGAAACTATTGAATAAATAACTAATATGGAAGCGGATTATCGGGTGAAAACTTAAGCCACTCGTGAAATGGATTAGTGTGAAGTGTTTGTATTCGCTTCGTCATGGCTGTAGTGAAATCGTAACATTTTGAATGGGAAACTTTATATTCCAAATTGATGTGTAAATAACCAAAACGTTTGCGCCTTCGAAGAAAAGGAGAAACCTTCTGACATTAATTGGATAAACAAATCGCACGTGATCTTAAAACTTTCGTATATTTCTCTGCTTCTGTTATACATATTAAAAAAAAAAATCACGAATAATAGTAAAACAAGGATGATATATTTTTTTAAATATATTCACTTGCATCAAATACGGTTTTCCGCTGGAATTTCCGCAATTTTGTCTGTATAATAGCACCGCACAATTCATCACGTTAAATTAAAAGCTAAAAGCTTTAAGGGGAGCAAACCCTTTAGACGCCCAAAAATGAGGCATTTTTTATGAATTTTTCTAAAGCTGATAAAATAAACGCATCATTCTAAACTTTTAACATGATTTTGCTACAGCTCTCAGGTGTAGAAAAACATTTTTTTTTGTTTTTTGTTTTTTTTTTTTAAGAAAATGGTGCCTTTTGCGTGACATCGAAAATTGCTGCCTCTGTAATTTTTTTCTATTGATCATAAACAAACAAAAAAATTATTTATCGATTACTGACATGTTCAGGAGAAGGAGAAACCTATAAAATAAAAAAAATATGTATAAAATAAAACCTTACGTCCGCTGCTTATCAAATGTTCTCATTTTCGACCACTTTTTCGATCATTTTTACCCCAAAAATTAATTTATTTACGCGATATCTATAAAACTTTAGGTACATCCTTCCGATAATATTATAGAAGGAAACCTCTGCAAGTTTCTCCAGATCTATCAATAACTTTTCGATCTACAACAACAGCAGTTTTCGAGGATGCACTTTCGAGATAATCGCGTTTGAAGTTTCAATACGGAAAAACTTAATTTAGTGACTTAGCGCATAGAATAAGCCATCAGCCTCTTCCATCTGCTGATTTACAACAATTCTAATGGGACAATAGAATTGTACAAAGGTATTGTGCAAGAAAGGTTGCTCTACCCGAAGCGCTCCGGCTACCTGACCCGCCAGTATACGGTATGAATAACTGCAATAACTCCGTAAATATTTAATATTTTTATTTTACCTCTTTCCAGTATACTTTCAAAATATGACGAAAAAACAATTCGATTTTTTGAAAAATATAAAGGGTTTGTTCCCCTTAATTTCACAAAACACTAAACTGTAGAAAACTATACACTTCAAGCTTCCGAAACAACAATTTTAACTATGTATATCATTAAATTTTATAAAGTTTCACTGAACTCCCCGAACTCTGAAATGGTTTTTTTTGCAGAATCGACAAGGTAAGTTCAACCAAATTCAATCCGACTGTCAGTAAGTGTCTTATTCACGTACATTGTATTGGAATGATATCCCGCTTCTTTATTATTAATTTATTCAATGATTGAAACGGAGTGTATAATATACAAGGAAATTGCGACCTGATTACGACTGTTTCTTTATAACTTTTATTTTAATTTGACAGCAGGTGGAAAAAACACCGCAATTCAAGCCTACTCTCACATACTCGATCGTGGGTGCATACGCTTAAGGTTAAGGGTAGGGGTCACTAGGCCGCTAAGGCCCTGCAGACACCGCAACCAGAGATGTTTTTTTGTACTAACCTAGAGTGGTTCAGCTAAATCTATCTTTTTACGAGCTTTTAGGAGTTAGCTTGCAAATCTTATTTGGAAAGATAAATACTTCTCCAGTGATTTCCATCTTTAAAACTGAAGCGCGAGACACTCGCATATTATATGCTTCGAGGTTTTATCGTCTTCTTCGCACAGTCGACACAGTTCACTGTTGCAGTTGCCTATTGTTGCCTATTCTCCAAAAAGTAACTCCTGTGTGAATAAGAAGTAGCTAACGAGAGGGGTATAGGTAATTTATTAGAATCGCTGCAATAACTTTTGAACGCATGGTTATTTAACGCTTTTGTAAAAATTACAATCTTATTGCTTCCCCTCGCACCAAGTCCACGCCACGCCACTGACGTATATGACATTACTTGTTTCTTTCTAGAAAACACGAAAAATTTCCTATTTTCCTATTTAGTTCGGTCTCGTTCCTATCTTCTTATTAGGTTATCTTGGCTGAAACACGTGAGTCTCCCCTCGAGTCGCGTAACCCGCAGTCATCACCGGCCCATACTCTCGGCGCGTCTTGCACGCCTGCCCGCGAAATATCTATGTAAATAATAAAAAAAATGATGTTATCATGAAAAAAATGTTGTTGTTATACAACCGACAAAACTATTCGTTCTTGACACAAACTCGATTTGGTTAAATTCCATTTCCCCCTCAAGCAACAAATATTTGGTCACTTAAAAAAAAGTTTTTTAATAGTAAAATTTAAGTTCATTTCGACTTTCGGAATATCGAAACTTATTTAACAACAATTTTGTTAAATTTAAAACATTATCCATATTCTACGAAATATATTTTAAATTAGACAAAATATATTTTTTGGTGGAACAAAATTTTAATTGCATATTAAATATAATTTGTTACATAAAAATGTTATTGTTAAGCTTTCAGTTTCGTTTTGTAAATAGTAAAAAACCGTTTCATTTCAATCAACAATGTAGTTGTTTTACTCTAAACGAATCTTTCTGTGAATCTCACAATAATATTTGTGGCGATTATTCACCACTGGCCCAATTTTATCAGCTTTCAAGATTGGTTTCGTTAGTATTGCATGATACATATTGTGAGATCTGTGCTCAAGCTAAAGGGGGGTGCTGGTTGTGGAAGGCTAACTCAACCTTTATAAAATCAAATATAAAATTTTAATTCGATATATTGCTTACAAACTATTATCACAAATTCAATTTTCTTATAACTAACCTAACTTACTACTATACTTCTAAGAATTCAAAAACTTATACTATCTTAAGCTAACAATTCAACATAAATTCATTAATTTCAGAACAATACTGCCAGAAAGATTTGCTCCCCTTATTTCTGAAAAAAGAGAGAGAAAATCCACTATTAATACAATAGAAGTTTTGTGCTACACGTTTATACGTGTAAGCACGGTAGCAGTAATGCAAATATAGTTATAATGGCAGAAGTAAATTTCTGCAGCAAGAGTAGATTCCTGCTTAGATGAAATAAGTAGGAGTAAATTCCTACTGAGATGTCTGATAGAGATTAATGCAGAAGTAAATTTCTGCAGTAGGAGTAAATTCCTACTCAGGTGGGAGATGAAAAAATAAGCAGAATTAAATTTCTGCAGTAGGAGTAAATTCCTACTCAGGTGGGAGATGAAAAATTAAGCAGAATTAAATTTCTGCAGTAGGAGTAAATTCCTACTCAGGTGGGAGATGAAAAATTAAGCAGAATTAAATTTCTGCAGTAGGAGTAAATTCCTACTCAGGTGTGGGATGGAATTAGCAGAATTAAATTTCTGCAGTAGGAGTAAATTCCTACTTAGGTGTGGGATGGAAATAGCAGAATTAAATTTCTGCAGTAGGAGTAAATTCCTACTTAGATGTGGGATGGAAACAAGATTTAGTTTGGATAATTTGGAAAATCAGAGTAAATTCTGATGTTTTCAGATCAAATTCTGAATTGGGAATGGTTCATTCTGCTGCAGCTCGTCGCCTTTTTATAGCCGCAGCGAACCGCTACGTTTTGGTTTCATGATGGGTTGCCTTGGCAACGCTCGTTTTCAAGGTTTGTTAAACTTTGCCGGCGGCGTCACACATTGACGTCATTGTGGGACCATTAGCCCTGCACTGAACTCTGACTGCGGCGAAGGCGAGAACATCTGATGTGATGTCAAATGACATTACGAAAACGTAAATATACTGCGGTAGGTATACTTGGTAAGTTTGTTATATTTATTCTATTTATTAGTTATTTATAAGAGTTTTTGTTTAATTTCAGGTGAAAAAATAGTGGAGGAAGTTTTAGGACGGCGTTGGATTGAAGGGAGGAAGTTCCCTAGCTCAGATAAGTATTTTTTGTTTAAATTATTGTAAGATAAGATTCTTTGTGTTTTGTTTTTTATCTTTTTAGGTATGTATCTGGGGATGAACCAAGGACTCATCGCGGGATTATATATGTGGACTGAACACATATCGACTACCAAAAAAATTCAACCGTTACTTAAATTCTAGCATTTTACATGCTTTAACAAATAGAAGAATATTGTTAGGACCTCTACATTGTAGGTATATAGCACACTGTTTTGAACATCTTATCTGATAATAAATTGATAACTTAAGCAGGACAGTCTCCAAGGATACTATTTTGATGGCAAGTTTAAAATAAAAAAAGGTTTAATTATGAACGTATATTGCTGGAAAATTTCAAATGTCTACTTCTATGATTGCTATAAATGACATACAACAATAGATATCATTAAGGCACAGCCACATTTTATCACCCATTTTATTGCATAGTGCTCCGTTTGTTTCTTTGTTCTCTCTATCAGAAAATCCACGACACACTTTTATTCTACCCTCACACCCTGTAAACGAATTTTGGAGGAGAAATAGGTTATGAAAAAAAGTTATACAATTTTAAATCAATAGTTGTAATTTTTAAAATGTTCTCCCATTTAAAATAATACAAAAAAAATAGTAAAATTAATTTCATTATTCATTAATTTGGTTTCTTAGCCGTTGGCGTTTGGGCGTTTTATTTGATCACATTTTAATTTAGGATTTTTGCTCCTTTTCTAGCTCTGGTTAAGAGCATGAATACAATTGGAAATTTTTTTTTCATTTTTGTGGTTAATTTTATAAAAATAATTTTGCAAAAATTGTCAAACGGAATAACATTGCAAGGGATGTTCTAAATTAAAAACTTGGAACAGTTTGAAACAAGTATCCACTGCCTTCAAAACAATATAAGATTTGTATTTTGTTGCATCAAAATATAATAAGATATCCTGAGGGATCGGTTAAAGATTTATCAATGATTAATCACAAAGGGTTGTATTGGGTTTTTCTTTTTCTTGAAGGCTCTTTATGTGCGCTTCAATTTCTGCCGAAGTTCTTCCAAAAAAAAAAATAAAAAGATTTTTGGGAATCTTTAATTGTAGATTTTATAACTGATTTAGTTCAATCTTCATCGCGGGTCACCTTTTTTTGTTGAAGTGGTACCAAAAGTCCATGGAGAATACAAAATATTCCAGCATTATACTCATCTATAAAAAATTATAAATGTATAAGTGAACAAATTTATTATGATTTTTTACAAAAATTATAAGTAAACATATATACATAATGTAGCTAATCCTTATAAGGTTCGAAGAAGCTAGATTGACCGCGTATTCGCTTCGAATTTCTAAAGCTTTCATTAACTTAACAGCTGTGAAATACTTTAAGCTACTCAACCGAACTGTTTTAAAAACCATAATACTAATTAGAGAATTTAAGTACATATATGCACTTGGCGTAACGTATTTCATAAACCATCTGGACATTTGTGAAATGAAACGAGTAATTTTCAATTTCGTATTTTCATTTAACAATACGTCTACATGGTTGATAAAGTGTGCCCCATTAACAATCCACTATAAACAATCTATTATTCTATTAATTTATGTTTCGCGAGATAAGGGATAAGATTAAAAAACGAGTTGGAACTTACTTTCTGTTATATTATCACTGGAGTTCTTTAAGTCTTCCAATATGTGGCGACTGTTGGGGATCTCTCACCTGTTAATCAAATATTTTGAGGATTTTACTTTTGAAATCTTCCCATGTGTCATAGAGTAGGTTGATCCCAATAAATTTACCACAATAATCAATGTTTATCTGAAAAGGTAGTGGAGATAATGATAATATTTTATATAATGCTTACATTAATATTTACGAGCCTTGGTCCAAATGGTTTTTTATAATAAGGCCATTTATCCATTATTTCTGCAGTGCTGGTAGATATGTTGTTTATAAAATTTAATCTGTAGTTTAGACATGCCTTCCAATGTCAAAGTCATTAGGATTCAATTCTTCAAATTTTAAGCATCTCATGTGGTACTCAGCATCAGATTCAGAATCTTAAAGTTATAGAATAATTAAAATAACTTGTTGGAAATTTAATACAAAGCCTTACCTATCCGTTTATTTACGGGAAGCAGATATGTCTTCCGAAGTGTCATCCGACGAAGCATAGAAAAGTAGCCTAGAAAGTAGCATTTTAATTACGTCAATTATTGGGATTACAAAAGAAATTACTGTTGCTAATCGTATTGTAGAAACATCTTTCTAGTGAATTTCTTATTATTGTGCAGTTTCAAAAGAAATTCTATTGCATTTTTTGATATTTCCTTTTGAAGTTTCTCTAAATTCAATTCGGGAGAAATGATATTATTTCCCTCTAATGATAAATTATTCGCATTATTTTCCACTTGATGATTTTGATTTTTGGTTTAAATTACTTATACTCGTAGATGCGGTTGCTAAATTATTATTTGGCTGCATACCAAAATTTACTTGTAATTTTAACTGAAGATTTAAAGAAGGCTTTAAATGTTTGTTATTATATTAACGTGTCTTCGTTTGTAAGCAACTCTTCTCACAACATTTATACGAACGAACTGAATGATGTTAAGCCGTGAAAAATGCGAAAATTATAATTAGTGCGTTTATATTACAAAATATTTTATTGCAAATAAAACACATCATTACTGTAACACGCGAATGTACACTTTATGTGGAAAACGTCTAAAATGAAAAAAATATTGCCATACCCTAGAAATTAAAAATCACTTGCTTTAAGGCCTTATATTGGAAAAACCTCTAACGAATAACAAAAAGCACAATTATATAATATTATATAAGACATGAAATATATTCACCTTATTTCAATCAACTAATAAAACTTCTGCGTACTGACACTTTACTTTGCACTATTAAACAATAAAAACGCAACAGTTCCTCCTAAAACGTGACCGTCAATTACAAAAAGTCAAACTGTAATGAAAATTGAATGAGTATGGTTGACACACAAAGAAAAAAATTCTTTAGAATATACAAATAATTCGTTCTTTAAAAAAATTAATTTTCAATGAAGGCAAAAATTTTTGTAATTTGACAAAATTGTTTTTTAAAAAAGGCAAACATTTTGTAATTTAACAAAATTAATTTTAAAACAAGACAAAAACTTTGTAATTTAACGAATTCGGTTTTTTTGAAATTGAAAAAGAATTTTTATTTGAAATGAAGATATTTTTCTCGTACAAAAGAAATTTTTAATCAACACAAAATTATTTTTTCAACACTAATTGTTAAAGGAAAATATTCTTTCTTTCAGGGGGAAAAATATTTTTTTTATATTAACCAATTTTTTTAAGAAGTATTTCCCTATTTTCAACATAATGTAGTTTGTGGTATCAACAAATTTTCGCTCTTTAACGATAATATCTCCAACAAAAAGCTTAGTAGTATTAACAAACATTCTTTCACGTGGACGAAAACTTTTATTCTCAAGCTTGACAAAATGGTGTTTTTATACCCCTAGATGAAAATCTAAGGGGTATACTAAGTTTGTCATTCCGTTTTGTAACACCTCGAAATAATGATGGTAGAGCAAAATGGATTGGACACCCATTTCATAATATTAAAAGTTATTTTGATTTTTGCATGTCCGTCTGTCCGTCCGTCCGTCCGTCCGTGCGCACGATAACTCGAGAACGCGTATACTTAGAGAGCTGAAATTTTTGTATATGGACTTTAAAAAAAAAAGTAAAATTAAGTTCGAAAATGAGACAAATCGGGCAACTCCTTCGTAGGGGGTAGCCATATAAAAATTTCGTTTTCCGCTATATATTTGGACACTGCCTGAGAACACGTCGACGTAGAGAGCTGAAATTTCGTACATAATGTTTTTACTTGCATTAGCAATTTAAAATGTCTGAAATGGACTAAAATCGTCGGGCAACTCCTTCTTGGGTGTTGCCATATAAAAATTTAGGTTTTTTACGAATACTTTGAAAACGATAAGTCCAAGACATTTTTATTGTACTAAAAAACCTCTGAAGAATACAAAATCCTATAAAATTGATTATAATCATTTTTTCTGTGCGACAAACCCGGTTCTAGAAATATATGCGAAAAAACAACTTCAAAATCAAACTTGAATAGATCGGTGACCATACGAAATTTAATACGGGGCATTCATCTAGGGTATCATAAGAATTGGTTCTATTGGTCTTAGACCAATTCTAGCTTTTTTTACTTGTTTAATATTACAACAGAATTTCTCTGAGTGTGGATATTTGTGTCAGAGCCGCACTTAAGAGGCCAAAGAGCCGCACTTTGTCGACCTCTGATCTTGGGTGTTTATAAAAATTGGTCTTAGACCAATTTTAGCTTTTTTTCTTATAATGGTGTGGAATTGTCGGCTACACGGAAAGAATGAGATATAATAAATGGTTAAAAATAGAAGCGTTACATTATTTAAAAATTTGTTATTGATAAATCAAAGTTATGTAAAAATTTCAAATGCATTCCTTTTTAATACCCAGTATGATTTACTGCAATTGTCTGGAATTGTCGGCTACACGGAAAGAATGAGATATAATAAATGGTTAAAAATAGAAGCGTTACATTATTTAAAAATTTGTTATTGATAAATCAAAGTTATGTAAAAATTTCAAATGCATTCCTTTTTAATACCCAGTATGATTTACTGCAATAATTGTCTCTTGCAATTTTGAAATCAAATCAAATCAAAAAGCATTTATTTCAGGTACTACATACATGTTTTAGCTACGTACAACGTTGGCCGCTGGGCAGGGCAAAAAATAAACAATAAAGTCATTGCATTCATTATCATGAATGGTTGGAAATCAGACCAGACACTTCCTATATAATTATTAATATTATATTATTAATTATTGTAATTGTTTATATAAAAAATAGACTAACTAGCCATCAATATTAAAGATCAAATTCATATTCTTAATAAAACTATGTCAGAAGAAATCAAATGACACCCAAAAATTATTCAAAAATTTCTATATCAATTTATAAAATAAAAAAAAAAAATTTTAACATTACAAACTATTAAATGTTTGCAAATAATTATTACCATGAGTACGAATAATTTATACCAGTACAAAAAAACCTAATGCCCCCTTCACAAGCTCTAAAAGTCAAAAATACTATACTAAAATACATTTCAAATATAAAATAACTTAATATAAAAAATAAAAATAAAAATAAAATTAATACAATATATTTTCAAACTTAATAGTATATAATTAATAAATATTTACGGTTAGTTACAAATACTAATACTCTTCTAACAGGTAAAATTAATATAAATATAAAAAATATTATCATTAGTTTTATTAGATTAATCAAAACATTGGACTTGTAAATCAAAATTAAGAATTATTTTGCTTTAGAACTTCAAGAAAAAAAGAATTATTTTAACTTAAGTCTCCAAAATTAATATTTTTATAAATTTTTTCTTGAAATTTCAGAAATTTCACAAATACTCTCATTAAATATTCAAAACAATGAAATACAAAAAAATAAATTTATTAACAAATTTATACCAGAAAATAAATTAAACCTGAATAAATTATATAATTATCTAACAAATATAATTACCTTACTAATATTCAACTATGTATTAATTACATTATTAGCAGCCGCCAAAGTTATTAATGTATTTTATGGACCTTTACGGCACTCTAACTAATGAATTAATTAAAATTATATAATAAATAATGCTTTAGTTGATTTAGCTGCACATATTAATATTATTAATATTTCTGCATGATGAAATTTCGGTTCATTATTAGGAATCTGCTTTGTAGAGACGTTAATTATGGATGATTAATACGAACTATACATGCTAATGGAGTATCCTTTTTCATTATTTGTATTTATTTATATATTGGACGAGGTATATATTATAATTCATTTTATACACTTCAACCTGATTAGTTGGAGATATTATTTTATTTTTTGTAATAGAAACAGCTTTCTTAGGTTATGTTTTACCTTGAGGACAAATATCTTTCTGAGGAGCAACTGTAATTACTAATCTATTATCTGACATCCCTTATTTAAGGACAGATCTAGTTCAATGGGTATGAGGAGGATTCGCAGTATTATCTACATTAACTCGATTCTGTAGTTTTCATTTTATTTTACCTTTTATTATTTCAGCTATACCAATAATTCATTTATTATTTCTTCAACAAAAAGGATTTAATAATCCTTTAGGATTGAACTCCCTTCCGTCCGTATTTAACATTTAAAGACATTACTGGATTTATTGTAATACATACTAATAATTCTTTCCTTATTAGTGTTGTATAACCCATATACAGGGTGTTTCAGTTAAGGATGTCATCTTTGCAGGGTGTGATAGGTAAGCTCGAGAAACGAAAAAAAATGTATGGAAAATTTTCAATTCTCCCAACGGTTCTCGAAGAATTCGGCTTAAAAGGATATTCCACCTTCAAAGTGCAGAGTTTTGCATTTTTGCTTATATCTTTGAAACTCGCAACGTTGGATAGAGATCTAACACGTATTTTAAAGCAGACAAATAATTCCTGAATTGAGGTAGTTTTGAAGAAAGATAGTTGTTGAGATATCAAAACTTAAATTCAGACTTTTTGCACGAAATATCACATTTTTTGTACTAAAAGTCCAATAAATCGGAAATTTTTCTCATAAATTTTTTATTTTATTACCTTAAATAAAGCATCTTTTAACTGCTTTTTGTTTCATCCCATTATCTTTGTCTACTCAAAAGTTACCGAACTTAACATGCTGCCTTTGTTTCTAATGCTTAAGTCAAAGTTTCAAAGCAAACGCAAAAAGTAAAAAAAAAAACATTTAAATTTTGCATGATATACAATTTCTTATTAAATTTATCATATTGCCTACATCCTAACTACATTTCTACATATAAACTAAGAAAAACAACTAACCCAACTTAGTCTAATTTAGCAAGTTTTCAAAATGGCCCACGGCTGACTGCAGACATAACAAAGACCTTTTCCTTATGTACTTCATTATTATTATTATTCATAAATTCATATAAAGGTACAACAAGAGATACATATCTTATACTAGTACCAATAGAAATAATTTAAGAAAAAGTTTTCTGGAAAGTTCAGAGAGACTAAAAGTTAATATAAATGAAAAAGCAGCACGAGTATACGCCAAGTCAACATCCAGAAGATTACTTAGGACTAATTACAAAAAACATGAAATTAAAATCTACTTAAGCATAACTTCATGTGGACTCAATCGATGAAAAAATAAGAAATAAGAGTTAAACAACATAAGATATAAGATGCCTGTTAAACTCACTGAGAGTGCCTGCGCACTGAACACTACATGGAAGAGCGTTCCACAATCGAAACGCCTGGACAAAGTAGGAACCCTCCAAGATAGATGTACGGTAGCGTTGAATCAAAAGATTGCGACCTCTCCGAGACTGAAGAAAATTAATATGTTCTGCTAGATAACCAGCTGCATCGTTGTGAATAATTTTAAACAGGAAAATTAAATTAATTCGTTTAACATGAGCTTCGAGAGAGCAGCCTACTAATTTATTTCTAAAACGTGTAATGTGGTCATATCTGCGTAGGCCATAAATGAATCTTATGTAGTCATTGAATGCCACATCTAGTTTCCTGCAGCAGACAGAGTCCACACGACTAGTCGTCCACTAGAGAAATACTGTAGGAGGAGAGTTTTTATTAGCTTTAGACGCATACTTACACTTAGAATGCTGGCAAATAACCACAGGCGACGTTATTCAAAGTAAATTTTAGCCAAACAAGCATTAATGTGGGCACAACATTTCATATGAATATTAAGGATAATTCCAAATTTTCGTACCTTGTCGACAAATGGCAAGATGTTCCCACCTAACCAGACAGAGGGAAGAGACAGTTGATCTTTGAAGCCGAATGGCACGCACTGTGACTTTCCCGCATTTAGCTTTAATTTATTCGATATGGACCACTGTATAATCTTTTCCAAATCTCTGTTAATACGCTCTACACAATCTTCCATAAGCCCAACTGGTCGACTCAGGTAGATCTGCACATCATCTGCATACATATGTATACGTACATCTTGTAAAACATTCGGAAGATCATTTATGAAGAGACTAAACAGTAGGGGACCAAGGGCAGATCCCTGGGGTACACCGCAAACTAGTGGAAGTAAATCAAACGATATTTCATTATCAAGTACAACACTCTGAAACCGATTAGAGAGGAAGTTAAAAATCAACCGCAGAGCAGGTGAAGAGAAATTGAAATTATCTAAGAGCTTATACAAAAGTTTGCTATGATCGACACTATCAAACGCCTTAGAAAAATCGAGTAAAATTATGATGCAAATTTCACCACTGTCCAAGGCTATTCGGATATCAGTGCTTTCTTTAAGTAAGGCTGTGTCACACCCATGACCAGAGCGAAAGCTTGAGTGCCACTCACAGATTAAGTTGTTAATCTTCAGATAATCCTGCATTTGCCAGTACATTAACTTCTCAAGCACCTTAGCTGGGAAACACAATAAACTTATGGGTCGGAAATCGCTGGGGGTCTCCAGACAAGACTTCTTTGGAATGGGAAGCACGTTAGCAGTTTTCCATAATCCAGGGAATAAAGATCTAGTCAGACAGTGA
The DNA here is from genome assembly GCA_963930735.1 of Dioctria linearis. Lineage (NCBI taxonomy): Eukaryota > Metazoa > Arthropoda > Insecta > Diptera > Asilidae > Dioctria > Dioctria linearis. The sequence goes on along the minus strand of OZ005741.1, from coordinate 75,171,493 downwards.
TTAAAAAATAGCTGAAGAGTACTCAGAATAAAAGGGAGTATGAGTTTCAGAAACTTAGGAGTGATTAGATCTGGACCCACGGCATTTGATTTGATAGAGCAAATTGTTCTGATTATCTCATCCACTTCAATACACCTAAAACTAAAGCTGGAAGCAGTAGAACTACCACTAACTAGAGTAAGAGAATCCCTGCTATTGTGTGTATGACTAGGAGTATATGATTGGCAATTCACAAAGTGCTCATTAAGAACCGAGGGGTCAATGTCACACTTCTTCACCGAATCTCTATAAACTCCGGCTTGACGTAAGTTCTGCCACAGCTTTTTGGGCGGCAAGTTAGTACTGAACTTAATAGCATAAAATATTCGTTTAGAATAACGAATTTTGCTGGTTATCCGATTCCTTAATGTCTTATATAACCTATGACTGTATTCGGTTTTAAGACGTCGATATTGCCAGTAAAGAAATTCACGTTCCGCGATCATAGAGCGGATTTCAGTAGTCATCGATGGGCAAGTGTAAGGCTTAATTATTTTTATCTTAACTGGGACATATTTATTGAATAAATAATTTATTAACGTAGTAAAGCAGTTCACTTTGTTATCAATCGAGCTCAATTGCTCTATTGAATCCCATGGCGTAACAGAGCACTCCTCGAATAGTGCTTCCGAGTCAATATGATTATAGTCGCGAAATGAAAAAGTCCTTTTAGTCCTTTTAGTCCTTAGCATTTCCTGCTTCCTCAATGCAATATACTAACTCCTCTTTGGTACTTACTTCCTTTTGGTAGATAATTTCTTTCATTTCTCCGCATAAGTAAAAATCCAGGGGTGTAAGATCTGATGATCTGGGAGGCCAATTAATAAGACCCAATCTACCAATCCATCTATTGGGAAAGTTGTGGTTTAACCACAGTCTAACGCCTTATCCACAGTGACTTGGAACACCATCATGTGGGTACCACATATTCCTCCATGTTGACAACGGAATATTTTCGTGTTCATCGGAAATTCTGGTCTCAAGAAAACTTAAATAATTTTCGCTATTCATCCTATCAGGGAGAATACAAGGACCGATGTGTCTCTTCCCGATTACTCCTGCCCATACATTGACACAGAATCTGTGCTGGGTTGAAGAGGTTCTTACCTTTCGAGTGTTCTCTTCAGCCCATGTATAGAGATTGTGAAAATTAAGACATTCAATTTTTTGTAAACTGGCTCTCATCTGTCCAGATTATCCTTTCAAGAAATATATAATCATCAAAGTTCCGTTCAAGAAGCCAGTTGCAAAATTCCCGCCGCTTTTCAAGATCAGGCGGAAGCAGTTCTTGAACAGGAGTAAAATGATATGATCGTTGATTTTCATCCCTTAATAACCGCCATACAGATGTTGTTGAAATACCGGGGCTAAGAGCAATCCGGCTGATACTTGTTTCAGGATTTTCTGTTACAAGTTCCATTACCCGGCCTCCCTATCTTGAAAAAGCTGGTTATGGACCGTTTTTTTCTGTGTTCAAAGAAAGTTCCTTCCTTTGCTCTTCGATATGTTGTAGCGAAAACTCTCCGATCTGGTAATCTTTTCAAGGCAAATCGTTCCTGATAAGCACGCTGCGCTGCTACGGCATTTCCATCAGACAAACCATAACAGTATAAAATATCTGCATATTCCTAATTAGAAAATGAAGCCATCTTTGAATAAAAATACCTGTAGATATTAAAAACATTATTTAACTTTACGCTTAAATAGAACTAGGAGTTCGAGATCCAAGTCATGAAGTAATAATAACAAAAACATACCTGTTTGTTCTAGTAAATAAAAATTTTCAGTTGTATTGTAAACTCGCTATTTTAAAACACCAAAACTTTTGCAGTAAAAGGGAAAAGGGAATAATCACGTCTCCTACAACAAAATCGTGGGAAAAATTATACACAAAAATATTGTCTGAAATTTTACACAAAAATTTGCATTTTTCTGCATAATTAAGCCAACATGAGCACGGAATATTACTAAAATATAAAAAATTGAGAACTTGAATGGCTATAAGCGACGAGACAAGAAAACAGCGATTCTGAAAGAGGTACAATTTAAGCGCTTTCGAGGTATAATTTGGAACTCTATCCAGAAAAATTAGTAAGTAACTCAAGAGCCGTCACTTGGAAGTTCTATAGAAGATTAGTCTACTGAAGCGCTTCTTCGGAAGCATGTACCACTGCCTTTCTCTATACCCATGCCCTTGCCTCATAGGGATACTTACGGTTGCAAGCGCCTTACTACTGTTCTCGGGAAGCAGTCTTGAAGGTCTGTTATGAGATTAAGGAATAAGCACTGCGACGATTATTCAAAATAAAGCTTTTCAATAGAAATCGTCAAAAATCTTTTTCGCCAATCATAGCATATCTCCTGGAGCGCTTCTTTAGAACAGTAGAATGCTTGCCTTTGCGTAGTAAAAAAGTAATGAACTTATATAGAGAAGGGAAGCACTGCGAGCTTCTAGGAAAGCATTTCAGGAAGTTGTTTAGAGCGCTTTTTTCCCCAAAGAGACTCACCAGAATATGTAGGTAATGAAGAATACGAATAACAATAGCATACTTTTATAGAGGAAGAAGGCTTTCTCATGAGTGACCTTTTTGCTTATCATATATGTAGTTTATTTGAAATTGTTATCAGTATAAAAATGAATTTGTTTTGAAATGTGGGGAATTGGAATCTATGGGAAAAATGCTGAGAAATTCCCATTTTGGAGGGAATTTTCATCACAACCACATCCCAAACCCCAGAACTGATGATATTTAAGCCTGTTCCATCGTTGTGGTCTTTCAAAACATTTGGAATTTCTTAAAGATTTGGAAATACAACAATAGAGAATTTTATTTATTGACCTTCAACTGGAGAATAGTAGGTAAAGCTGTGGGATAATCAGGAGAAGAGATTAGTAAATTGTTTTGTAATTTGTATTTAATTAACCTTTAGTTAACGATATGCAGTTAAATTGATGTATCTGCATGTACACACATATATTTGCACTCCCTCCATGTAATCGTACAAGTTCTTACTTTTCAGTAGCTTCAAGTTTAGTTGTGCTGTGAACGTCTACAAAAGAGCTGGGGCCGAAAAGTGTGATTCATTCAACAAATGAGCCTACACCTTCTACATCAAAGAATGCGTCTGAAATACCAAGTAGGCGGAAAGAGAATATGTCACACATTAAATGATGATTTTGAAGAAAAATTAGATCGGATTCAGATGACAATGACTACGTGTGATAGGGATACTGATACAGAGCAAGAATAAAATAAAAATGAAAGCAACGTAGAATTTAAAGAACGAGAACTTACACAAGAACAGGAACGAAGCAATTACTTTTACGGAAAAAATAGGTTTAAGTAGGCTCAAGCAGAACCAGTGCAAGCTGTGAGAACTTCTATGCATAGGGCTGCCATTCGTCCGGGTTTCCGCGGATTTGTCCTAGTTTGGAGGGCGTGCGGGAAGTGTCTGGATGGGGTTTCCTATACCGTCCGGGTTTTAAAATTTTCGAAAACATTAAATACAAATTTAATTTTTGCGTGTACTATACGTGTACGGTTTACCTGATATTGCCGACAGACAGACCGGCTCGCCTCTTATTCAACATTTTGTTTCATAGAGTAGTGTAAGTGTATAATCTTTACAATAATTTAATAAATTATAATTGATGTTTTTGCCTAATATAACTGAGAATACTCCATGGACTACAATTGAAAATACGGTTTTAGTTTTACAAAACAAGAACATTAAAATTGATAGATGATGGACAAAAGAAAGAATTGTAATTGATTATTAAAAATTCATAATGTAGAGATACACGTTGAGAGACCTCTGGTCTCCAGTCTCCGGTTTATAAAAATTAAAATCTCCAAAATGTTTACACAAGAAGAGACTTTTGTCTCTGGAGATCAAAAAATTAGGTCTCTGGAGACCATAAGAAAAATGTATCTAGATAGAGACATTGCCAAGAAAGAATTATCTCAAAAGTTATTAAAATTGTTATACCATGCAAAAAGTGAAAAAACCTAAAAAAATTTTAGCCTTGGCGTAAACATTTTATGGGATAAATGATAACACAACAAATTTGTATGATTTTTTTTTTTCAAAAATAATCAAATCTCTATTGACGAATTTTTTTTTTTTTTTCGTAACGGGTTTATTATCTATTATCCAAATATGAGGTTGTAATAATTTACTAACAACATTATTAGTATTTTTATTTAAAGAAAAATTATTTTAGAAAAATTAAAAAGATGCATTTTGAGATAAAGCATATTTTTATTATCTCTAATTGTTTGCCTTATAAAAGGCATTATTTATATAATATTTTATATTTCCTAAAATAAATTAAATAAAAAAAAAATTTGTCAAATTCACTCCACAGTTAACTGATAGAAGAATAAACACAGATAGTTTCCGGTGACCTGGAGACGAAAAATTAGTAAGCTTCAGAGAACGTAGACCGGAAACCGAACATGGAAACCCGTTTGGTTTGAAATACACAACGGAAGACCGGAGACCAAAAAAGTCTGTAGAATTTTTTCATTTCAAAAGTGTATACATCAGCAAAGTTAACCTTAAGAAGCTGTAGAGCAAAATTGGAAAATTTCTGGTGTTTTTTAGAATGAAACAAGTAATTTCATATATTTTCGTCTTTTGCATTAATGGGGGAAAATAACTTGGCTATGCTTGTAGTGCAACTGAGACAACGAGTTAAAACCAAAAATCGAGAGAACGTAGAATTACCCGAACGACAAAATCTTATTAAATCCCTCAAAATCATTTCAACCTATTCATAATAATGTACATCAGGTCACACTACCTCCCATTTTAAAGAAAAAGCTAAATTTCGTTTTGGCCCAAATGCTGAAAGGAGATGTAAAATTCCTCTCGAATAAAATTCTCATTTTTCCCGAAGATATCAGAGAATCCAACAAGAATTTCTCCCACTTAATCTCTTCACAGCAAAACGAATGTAAACAGTAGCACGTGCTGCTCAATTAGCATAGAAATTACACTAACAAACATTGGCCATGTTATAAAAAACATTGGCCGATTCTTTCAATTTTTCAGCAAAAACCGGTTTTCACAAAAGCGCGGGAACATTTTATGAGAGTAAAATGTGAATACTCCACCTCTTATTTACGAAAATGAAACATTTGCCATTCTGTTTCGATGCATTGCGCTTTCACATTTCTTATCTTTATTCATAAAAGTTTTAAATAGAGTTTGATTTTTTTTCGATTTTTTTTTCTTTCTTTCTTCCTTTTCTTGCCGTGAGCATTTTAAATGTAAAGCACTCGGAAATCTCGCCTGCTTCCTAACTTGTCATTAGGTAAACTTTGACAGCAGTCGCCCGGCCAGAGCCCGAGAAAGTGGTTCTGGAAGCTAAAGTCTCTCGCCATGTAGCTTCATATTTACTAAGCAAGGAAACTATTTTGAAAGCTATATGCCAGACTAAAAAGTAGAAAATGTAATAAGTTCATGTTTTTAGTCCCTTTAATTAATATTAGATTATTTATGTTTTATTTCTGCATAAGTAAGATTGTATCTATATTTTTATACCCTAGTCTGGCATTCCGCTTGTAACGCACAGAACTAATGCTGGTAGAGCAAAATGGGTTGAACAACTACACATAATATTGAAAGTTATTTTGATTTTTGCGTGTCCGTCCGTCTGTCCGACCGTCCGTCCGTCCGTTTGGTGCATGAAGTTTTCAAAGCAATAGTAACTAAAATTTTAAAAATGGACTAAATCGGACAACTCTTCTTGCTGTTCCCATATACCTACAGATGGCAGCCCTATGTACAACATTATTAGGCAGTTGCCTGCCTGTACATTACCCCTCGATTCTTCAAAAGATGAGATGCATGGAATCAACTTTTTGACGAACAAATGTTAATACGAGGTCATGAAGTGGACTAATTTAAGGTTTTCGCATTGGAGATCATTGTACTTAAGTTCGAATAGACCGGAGCTTCAAGATGTTGACTTCCTTGAACTGAAAGCCTTATGGGCCTACTTTTATATAGCGCGGTCTTCATCTCGAATCATGAAAATATCAATTATATTTTTGTAACAGATGGAGGTGGTCGTGACATATTCTGATGCGTAATGTCAAGAAACAGCTTTTAGGTGCTGTTGAATTGTTTGAGATTTGATAATCCAGATGACAGAAAAGATTGACTCAAAGACGACCTCACGCCACAAATATCTTTCCTTTTCAATAAACTTGTGCAAAATTCACAAAAGTTGTACAAGATTGGAGACGGAGCAACCGTAGACGAAATGCTAGTGCCCTTCCGTGGCAGATGCCGATTCATCGTATATATGCCCAAGAGATATGGCTCAAAAATAATGTGTTTGTGCGATTAAAATACTAGATAGGTACTTCCTAGATGGTTATATATATTGTGGTATAGGATCAGGTGGTTACGGTCTAAGTGATGCTGACAAAAAGTTATTGATACCAACTCAATCCGTTCTACGAGTCATTCATCCAATTATAGGTAGCTGGCGTACCATGAAAAAGAATAAAAGGGAAATTTCCAAAGAATTCCAGACAAAGAAAAATAGACAGATTCACAAAACACATATATAACCAATATACCAATGATAACCAAAGAAAAATAAGGCGGTACTATTGTGTTCATCTATGCACAATTGCAAAGCTATTGACAATGAGAATGGTCTGGTAGAACGGATTGAGTTGGTATCATAAGCTTTTTGTCAGCATTCCTTAGACTGCAACCACCTAATCCTAGTCTTTGAATCGCACAGGCACATTATCTTTGAGACATATTTAGGAGGTTTTTTGCGAATATATACGATGAATCGGCATCTTTTTATAATAGTACCAAAGGAGGTGTCTGCGAACTCGATAAAAAGTATTCTATATATAACTTGCAGTCGCAACGCTGGTCTATAGTCTTATTCTATATTCTTTATCAGGCAACTACCGAATCAATAGCAGAAAGAGAAGAGTTCCTAAAGAAATTGGCATTTGAATTGGTTACGCCACATTTACAAAGAGTTACAAAGAGGATCAATTAACGAAAAGCTTCCGAGGGAATAGAGACTGACAATAGCTCGTATTTTGGGCTCTAATGATACTCCTTGCATTCAATCACTACCATCAGTTACTCTCGAAATGAGGAAGAAATTTACTATCTGTCCTCCATAACTTAAAAGAAGAGGAATTAAGTAATGCATGTATTTTGGGTAAAAAGGCTAAATGCTCCTTTCACATATGCAATTTTTACTCGGAAAATTTGTGAGAAATTAAGACTTGTCATTTTTTTCATATTTGTTATTTCATGTTTTCTTTTTTAAATTCTTATTTTATATTTATTAGGTCTTAAGAAAAATAATAGTTTTTTTAATATTTCCTAATTTCCGAAGAAGTTTTGTTGATTTTATTACGTTAGTTTTTTCTTCAATTAAGAATTTGCTATAAAAATATATGGCTGAAAAACTGTTATAAAGAATAATAAAAGATTTATAATACTAACCTTATGCCCTAGACACACAGCACGATCTAATGATCATTAGTAAATACTAACTATTCATTAAATTGCCGTGTGTCACATAGTATACGTCATTATGGCTCGAAAATCAGATGATAATGAAGTCATTAATGAGCTGCAATGAGGAAAAATGTGCTAGATTTGGCATATAATATAAATGTGGAGCTCCACTAAGCATCTCATCTGCCGATTTAAAAAATAAGAAGAAGAAATGCAAAGAAATGCAAGTAACAAATTATATTGTCAATATTTCTTCTTTTTAATATAAAGTTTTTCTCATTTGTAAATTGTTAAATTGAAAATAAAAAAATAAAAACAAAGTTTATCGCGTTAATTCGATCCATATCACTTCTTTAAGGACATAAGTTTATCAAAACCAGTTTGACAGTACAACTTAATTAAAGAAATGGCTGTATGTCTCCAGTTTATAATGAATCATTATAGACTAATGAGTCGTTAGTTATTTCCTCATTTAGAGCGCTGTGTGTCTAGGGCATGAATTTATTATTAAATTAAATAATTTGCTTCAAATATTCTTCACAAGCAATTTTATGACTCTCCCAAAACTAGACGACGATTTGACGGCACGTCAGTAATGTTGCTATAACTTTAATATGTCGTTAATTAAATGCTAAGAGCTCTTTATTAAAAAGAGTTCTTTAGCAGTTTTGGGGTAATTTCTGTTCTTTCCTACTTTCAAGCCCGCTCCATTAGCCCCTTTTTGCCTGCAATATAAATTTCAAATTAACATTTCAAATTCAAAATTTTTTGTAACATTTCAGCTCTACGGTTTTAACTAAAATCAAACTTGAAATCGTTTATCATTGTACCCATGAACTTGATACATGCTTAATGGCGGCCATGTTGAGTCTAATTTAATTTTAAAATTCATTTCTGTTTTCTCTTCCAACTTTTACACAGCGATTAATTTGGATGTTCTGAAAGTACAGACTATACAATGCATGGGCAATCTTTTACAGGTAAATAACAATTAATTTTCAGTAATTTTTTTCATTGCAAATAATTCTCCCATCTTTCTTCAATATGCAGAAATTAAACTGTAATACACTATTGTAAATAATATTTGAAAGAAATCACGTAACGCAACAATGCGAGAAGAGAAAATTCTATTGGAAAACTGCTGAAGGTTATCAAGCAAGATATAATAAAAATAAAAAAATGTTTTAGAAATTACTATTTACGTACCTATAATAAAAGAAAAATTGTTATTGTGATATTTAATTTGAAATTACTGCCGCCATCTAAATGTGAAATCGAGCACGGCTATCGTAAAACATTTACAATCGTCAGCGAATTGTGGTGAGAAGCTATTCAATGTTAGAAGAGCTTTTATTTTTTGTTGTTGCCGCAAATACATACCTACATGGCTTGTGCTTCGCTTTGACTAAATTTATTAATTTTCTACCACTTCAGTTTCAGTAGGAATCTTATTTATTTACCGAATATAAAACAGAGGTTCATTATTTTATATAGTTTTATAAGATAACATGTTTTGAATGCATTTTCCAAATTATTTGTTTGCTTAAACTGGATTTGAGAAATTTATTATAAGTCAGAATAGTCCAGGAAACTTTTATTTCTTTCTCATACTTTTTTACAGAATCTGGCTACTCAAGCTCACTCTGAGTCCGAACTAGATTCTCTTAAATTCTCTCAATTTCATTGCATCAACAAAAGAGAAGATCTCGGGTTCACAGATTTCCCACGGGTAGCAGAGAAATTTTACCTGAAGTTTACGAATTCATATATGTAGAACAAAACACTGCATAGGCACCATATGAGTTTACGATTAGTTAAGAGGAGACACAGATTGACGGTGGAAAGCTTATGTGCAATATGGTCCGATCCACTGGCATTGGCCGTCTATCTAATATTCGTCGTAGATCTCTTCTATGTTGTAAGTGCATTTCGTCCATCATCGGTCGGACAGCGCATCAGAAAACCCAGAAGAACCAGACCAGATACCAACAGAGTGCACAACGACGCTCTGAGGAGACAAAGCGATCGCAGTTAGACAACCGATGGGAGATGATCGATCATGTCATTAGTTGGCGGCTGGCTCAACGGCTGGTTCTCAGCCTCTACCTTGCCTCTGTCCTCTTACGGGATGAAGGTCGGAATTATTTACGGTTGTCAGGTAACTTTTGACAGCCACAGAATAACGGATGTCAGCTCGGAATGAGAATCATGTCCGAATTAAAAAAAAAAAAAACGAAAAAAAAAAACGAAACTGATTATCCGCGAAAATATTTTCAATGCAACATGCTGACAGCCGCCAAATCAGAATTTTTTTCCATGTCATGTTTCATATGTGCATACATACATGGGCCCATAATGTGTGCTGGATTGTAGGGACTGACGACGACGGATGGTTATTGTATGGATGGAGCGCCAATTGTGGCTGCACATTGCCTGTCTTGTTCGCTTTGACACGGTGAACTGATAAAAATGTAAATTCAATCGTTTTAGTATTCTTCGATTGTACTTTTTAGGCAAAGGAACTGATTTAGGAAGTTTATTAGCGATAGTAGCCGTCGCGTCAGCCGGATGGAGTTTTGTTCTTTTAATTGAGCTTTTATTACAAACATTTTAATTACCTACATAAGTCATATACGGTATGCACCTAAGTGTATTTTTCGAATCAACACATCTAATCTAGTTTACCTTGAGAATGGTATTAGCTAAGCTCATTATGAATTAATTATCCACTAGCTGCTGTAATTTTATGCATGTCATACATGTCAAGAAATATGAAGGATATTGAAGACGAAACATGCATCTTTTAACGCAATTCTCATTATATGGGGAACCATTTGAAAAAAAGTGGAAGATAGTTTGGTAGAGTGAAGGATACCAAATAGTTTCATTGAATTGGCCAATAACTGTGACGAGAATATCATCTAATATGTTACATGGCAAAACAAGACAGAAACTTATTACATGGCAAAAAAAAAACAGAAACTGTCAACATCCTTGAATACTTTAGTATTTCCATTAAAGCATGGTTCTTGATTAGATTCTACCTATAAAGCGTAACCAACTTGCGCGTGTAGTTATATATACATAATAGTTTTTTTTCTGAAGCTGGTACCTATAAGTACAAAGTTAGATATGTTGATGCATCTACCATGACCTTAATGAATTCGTGTCATTGGGTAGAATGTGCTGTGTTGGTTGACTACTATCAGATGGCACAAGAATCAGATGTCGCATGCAGTACCAAAAAAGTATACAAAATTTATATGGCTGGGTGGTCCAATCCAGAATGGACCACAACATTTGAAATGATGTATATGTCGAGTGATTCATATTTTTTCGTATCTGAAGTGTTGAGGAAGTCGATCAGATGTATACAAAACTGCTATTATAAAAACATTTGCTTTCGGCACGCTCTAAAACATGTTATGGTCCATTTCAGAATGTATTACCCATTTCACAATCTGTATATACTCTACTACTGCATATGTACAAAAATTTTGGTAGACTTTGTTTTTCGGTCTCCGGGGCAAAATGCTGTATCTGTCATAAATATGGATATTCGATAAGTTGTCGAAAATTTCGACACGGCCGACAATATGTTTTGTCATAAATTGATTGTCGAAAATTCGATATAATACCCATTAAGCAATCCGAATGGAATTCCGGTCGTTTTACTTGTCATGTTTGACGAGTTTACCTGGAAATTCGTACTATTTGCCCACGGATTTCCGCTTCTTTAGCCGTAGGGAGCTAAGTCCAGATTTCAAGTCTTTGATTGTATTGGTAGTTGGAATTGAACGTGGAAATCTGACAGATTTTCATGTTTTTTTCTTGTTATTTGCGCATGGAAGTTAGAGAGAATTTTAAGAATTTTCCATGGCGTTTCTACATGGAATTCCTAGGGATTTCAATGCCTTTTTTGCATTTTTTAAATAATGAATACTAACAAAATTCCAGATCTTTGCACTGCTGCTAATACAGTAAAACCTGTCTTAGACAGGTTTCCGGCTTGTAGAGGGTCCAAACAGAATTTATTTTAAAGCATTTATTTAATATTTTGGTAATGTACATTGTATGTAAATGAAAAAAATTTAACAAAACAATTCAAGAATCTATGGCAGAACAAAAACATAAAAAAAATGAAAATACAAATATACATTGGGGTCGTATAGAAAATAATTTAAACTTTTTATAAGGTAACAAAATAGTGAATACTGATTTGTTTCAAACTTTTATGAAGGATTATACTTTTAACTTCTTTTATAGATAAATAAGTATTCGACAGAAGAAGCTCATTCCCGACGTTAATTGCAAAATTGTGGACAGTTTCCAGAGCGCGTAATGCTTCAGATGCGGAAACATACGGGTTTGGTGAAGTTATATCACCGATATCTTCCTCCTCTTCCGATGAAATATCCATGGGTTCATGTAACTCAATCTCAATATTTTCGGTTTCTGTTGTAAACATTACATAATCGGTAACTTTGACATCTTCAATACCTACCCTTACCATTAATTGGAAGAGTTGTGCAGCATTTCTTGCTACTTTGTATAACAGTTTTGACATCTTGGTAGCTTGTTCACCGAGTCAAGGTTCGAATTGACTTATTTAAATAGACAACGTGTTGTGAGGTTATGTTTGTTTGCTGTCTGTGAAATCAAGCTGAGCAAACTAACGAATTCGGACAGGTTAGCTTCGTGTTCGTCTAACTATTATAATAGCTGAGCTTGTTGTGTTACGTCACTAGCTGTAATAACAAGACGAAGACGAAGACGGAGACTTGGATCCGGACAGGCCCTTAGTTTAATTTTCGGATGAGATGTTGCGTTGGCCAGAAATAAACAAATATGGCGGTCATCTTTCTGCATTCTGCTGTTCAAATCCAAATGCCACTCTTCCATTATTGAAGATGTCAGCCACGCTTCCTTGTCGGCTTTCCATAAAACAGGCAGATTATTAATGCCCAAATTCCTGAAATAGTGCGGTTTTAAAGCTTTACCAATCACTAATGGCTTTTCAAAAGAACCGTTAGCAAAAGGACATAAAAAAACAGTTAGTCGTTCCACCTACACATTTTACACCTTTAAGCTTTAAAATTTTGCAAGGTAAAGCACGAAAAAACAATGCTGTTTCATCTCCATTGGCAATATTTTTTAGCTCGTAATCTTTTGTTAGCTCCTTTAGGCTATCTTTCCACTCCTCAACCGTAGTTTGTAAGACATCATTAGCCTTTCCGCAAACTTTAGCAGAAGTCAATAAATGCCTTTTGTGAAAACTTTCCAGCTAACCATTCTATGCTTTAAAACCAGGAATACTTAAACTTACCGCAATATCTCTGGCCTTTTCCTGTAGGATTGGACTGGAGACCGGTAAACTTTTTGGAGCGTGCTACCACAAACCATTGATATGTTCTTGTGTTTACTTCCTCGTTTTTAAACGCAGTCGTACTTGCGAATTTTGTTTTGATAGCCATTCTTCTTTGAACTCGAACTTCATTTTCAAAATGTTGTAAATTTGGGTTTTGCTCCAGGTTAGACAGTTTCCGGCTTACGCAGACTACATCTATTCTCATGTAGCGGGTTAAAAACTGGGACTGCGAGATTTTTCCGGGATAGCCAGGTCTCCGGCTTGTGCAGGTTCCGGTTTAGATAGGTTTCACTGTATTATACTTTGTAATGCAAACTTATATGATATTAATCATGGTAAAAACAATTATTTTCTTCCAGCCTTATTTATTTTGTATAGAGCCAAATATTCACTTTTTACCTACATAGAATCTGCACTTATAATTTCACCGCCAAAATGATTCGCTATTTCTACAGGTAATTTGATTTTACCTGTCGCTGTAGACCCTAAAATATTACTTTTCGAAGCATTTCATTAAAAATACAGAAGAAAAATTGTATATCAATCATCGCACAGGAAAATAAAGTCACGAAGTGTCAAAACAAAATGCGAAATAAAAATTTTCGTATATACCTCGAACATATTTGTAAAGCTGAAAAGCGTGTAAAAACAGTTGTGAGTGCGAGAATGTGGTCACTTTTTCCACTGGAATTCTGTGAGGGAATTCCACATTTAGAATTTTTGCTTATTGGGTATCACTGTGTATTTTGGCAAACGAAGTTAAGTCGGAAGCAAAGAAATGTCAGTATTGTTATAAAAATTTAAATTTCTTAATGAACCAATCTGTACAAAATAGCTGCTGTGTGAATTATTCAATAACATGTATAATCAAAACATCTTTCTTTATAACCTTACTTTTAGAGATAAACAAAACAACAAAGTCACAGAAACGAATCAGTTCAAAATAATGCTAAGTTTTATGCAGACTCATCGCGAACTGATTACTGACGTGTTTGTTAAGGCTTCTTTCCGTCAATCCTTAGCTGACTTGTGGAAAATTTTAAGTGAAAAATTGAGTGCAGTGGGGCCTCCATCAAGAGAGGAAGATGGACGGTAAAAGGATTTTATTTTTTATTGAATTATTCATTACCTTATTAACATGTTCTTAATTATTCGTGTGGGCCGGCTTAAAAAACAAAATATAAAAGAAGATTTGAACCGATAAATTGGAGGAAATATGCGTGAAATTCAGTGCGTTTGAAGAGCGTTTCATTGCTTTGCAGTTGTTGGTCTTCCAGGGAACGATTTTGGCATTAAAGAATCTACCACAAGTGATCACTATATCGATAATGTTGGCGATTATAATTGTTACATCACCGTAGATAATATATTATATACTTAATAATAAAATCTATCCATTTTATTCTTTAGACAGATTTGTTGAATTAATTTTTAATTTATGTTGTCACTTGAGAAGACTGTCAAGATTTCCGAAAATATCATTTACATATTCGAAAACGCTTGTCGAACGAAAATGCTACAACATACTGCCATAGGAATTTTCGATCCGACAGTCGACAGCACTTTGTATCGAAAGTTATATAGCAATATTTTGCTTCTGGGGCAAGATGTTGCTGTATCACTTTTGATACGAAGTGCTGTCAACTGTCGCATCGAAAATTTTCATTGGCAGTATGTTGTAGCATTTTCGTTCGACAAGGGTTTTCGAATATGTAAATGACATTTTCGGAAACCTTGACAGTCTGAGATGGCAGCAAAAGCTGTCTAAAATAATAAAATGGATAGATTTTATTATTATATACATTATATACTCGCAGCCTTTGGTTCGATATTTAAAACACAATAGTAAGTATTTAATATACAAGTTCTTTATTTCACTCTAATCATATAAATTTCATAAACCTTCAATTAATCAACTCAACTTTAATTATCGTAACACTGTACTTTCAATTATCGCAATCCAATTACAACACTTCTGTCTGTTTATTACTTGTTACCACTGCAGTGTCTAAGACAAGACTCTTTTTTTTTGCGGTGACAACTGTTATATTTATACCCTGGAAACTCTCCGGATTATTCTGGAGTGCTCTATTCCAGAATCTTCTTGACTATTCTATTCATTCCTGAACCTTCCCGAAGATTCCATCATCGATTCTCCGAACCTGAAGTTGTTTACTCTCCATTGTAGATGTCTCTTTATATTGCACGTAACAATATTATCTACAGTTATATCACTATTATTATCGTCAGCATTATTGGTGGTAGATTCTTCAGCGCCAAAATCGTTCCCTCTTAGACCAACAACTGCAGTGACCATACTCGTCAAAGCAATGACTCGCACAAACGAACTGAATTGCACTACTTTTCTTACATTTGCTGTCTTGCTTCACTCCAATTTGTCGGTTCGCATCTTCCTTTATATTTCATTTTTGTAAATCGGCCCACACCTCCGAATAATCAGGAACATGTTAATAAGGTAATAAAAAATGTAATAAAAAAATAAACACAATTTTCCATCCATGTTACTTACTTACATAATACTTACATTTTTTTAGCTTCCGACAGAAATTCGTTTGCCAAAATACACAGTGTTAATTTATCGAAAATTCGACAGTAGATTTATGATAAAACATACTACCGAGTCGAAATTTGCGACACATTATCTAATATCGAAATTTTGACAGATACAATATTTTGCTCCTGGTTACTGGCACTCTTTGTAAGTACTTTCGTATTAATAAGGCCTGAAACACAATTGAAGCTTTTCAACCACCATACGATTTGTTGACAATGTAAATCACTGTAAAAGAACACAATTAGAACTTAAGCGTTTTTGCTAGCTTCCTAGTCTGCTTCAGAGTTGATCAAATTGCAAATTTCAAATTCAATGTTTGTGAATTTGAACGAATTTTGAACGGTGCCAACTGTGCGAATGTCAAATATGAAGTTTCAGTGGCTTCTGTTGACACATTTCTTGAGACATTTGAGAGGTAAACAACTATAAAAAATATTATCATCACATATATAATTGGTACATCTCGAAAACTATCCAAAAGGGCATGAATATATCGCAATTTTAGATAATCGGATGGATTTTTGTCGTTTCTTTATGTCAGTTAAGCATAAAAGCTCTCAACATAAACAATTTAAAGTTGCAAATGTCAAAAACGTCAGTTGTGTTCAATTTGGCTTTTTCGTTCGTCTTTGGAAGAGAGGGCTGAACCAGAACGCGCACTTTAAATTAAACAAACATACCGAAAATTACTTTAAGGCATCGGTAAGAAACTTTCATTAAATTTAAATGTCAAATTACCGTAAATAAAGTGCGGTGCTCATTACGTACGGACGCGTCTGTTTGTCAAATGATATTAATGAAATAGTAATGAAATCGGTAACACTCTTATTATTTTATTTTATTATAAAAGGATAATGTGAAAACTTGGGCAAAGATCTAAGAAAGGGAGATACTACTTGTGGAAGTGCTGCCAATTTATCTTCAGATTATTCTTCAGATTCTTCTTATATTTTTTATATAATGTCCATAAAAGGCACAAATCATCAATTAAATCAACTGCCATTTGTTAATTTTTTTGCTTTTACCACTTTTTAAAATTGAAAACATTAAATGTCTCCCTTACGGAATATGATTTCTATTTAGGCTAAAAATGTCAATCATCCGTAAGTAAACCTTAGTCTCGTTCAAATTCGTAAACTTCTTACGTCCATTTTGGGTTAGTCTAAAGCAATGTAATTTCTTTTTTGCGTCCTCAAGGAGTGATATTTTCTTCTGTTAACGCTAGAATGTAGTACCAATGGATATTGTAATATTATGCTTCTCTCTTCCCAGTGGAAAATGGAGCAGTTCAAAAGCTATAAAAGAGCGCTCCTATGGAAGAATAGAGAGCTGCCTTCTCTTTTATACCAACATTTCTTGAATCATACACTTGGAGCGGTTTTAGAGTACATGATACTTCGCAGCATATATTTTCTTAAAAAGCTTCTGATACACTTCCTTTAGAGCTAATTGGGAGCGCTTCAAGCTTTTCTCGAAGAATTACGTCGCTTCCACACATAGCTGTGGACTTAAATCTTTTTGGAGAAAAAAATCATTGACAGTTTCAGTTTCGTTTTTAATTTCAGATTTCTTTTTAAATTACATTAGCTTTATAGGCTTGCTAATTATGGTTGTTTTAATCGTGTTGCTGAACTTCCCAAAGCTTGAATGATTTAGAAAATTTCGTATTACAATCTGTCATAAGGGGAATTACTTGAATGGCAAATGAAACTATTATGCAATCTGTCATTTAGCATGGTAAAGAGAATACTCGAATCATGGTACCTATACTAACTGTGTGCTACAGGTGTAAGGTTTGTTGTAATTATGCCGTATATGTCTTATATTATCAAAGGTCATACAGAAAGCCACTACAACGTTTTAAATATGCCACAGATTGTAAAAAAAAATTTGTGCTTAAACCCGAAGATAATATATTGGTCCCATACTACTATTGTTAGGCCTATGATTATCTATAGCATCTTCGTACGATGGACCAAAATGGAAGTAAAAATGTTACTTCAATTCCTCGCAGTGTCTATCAAGACCTGTCCTACTTCAGTCTTAGAACTGATGTTGGACTTACCTCCTTTATATCTTTCTATAAAACAGGATGCTTCTATTAGCGCAATAATACTGGCAGCTCCAGAAAATCTATAGACATAATTAGCCATTAAAATATGTTTGAAGAGTTTAAAATAACTCTCAAAAACCATGCACAAATCCAAAAAGATAAGTGGACCAGAATTTCCATGCGCGTCACTTGTCGGATACGCAAGTGAATGAAAGAAAACCGTAATGGTGGGTATTTTAATTAAATGTTTTTCAAGCAGAAATCTGTGTCATATAAATCAGCAAACATATTTATATAAATGCCGACAGCTAAGCAGAAATAAAGGCATTAAATTTAAATGTTCTTACTTCAAAGCTGGTTTGAGACTGTAGAAATTGGAACTTTCTGGCACTTCCATTAAAGGCTAACGCTTGGGTCGGTACCATGATATAAAAGGCATGCATAGGTAACGATACTGTTGATTATCTCATCTGCGAATGGGCTGGTATTTCTGGCAAAAGATTCCAATGCCTGGCTGAGGGATTCATAAATTCAACAGATTCAGAATCATCAGAAAACTGACCTTAATGAGATAAGTACCTTCCTGAGACTGGACATAATACGCCAGGCCAGGGGCATAACATAAAATAACCCACACAAACCCATCCCAATGGATGACAACGAATTATTTACTAGTGTGTTGGAACAGTTCATAAAACAGAGTCATAGTACTCCAGATAATCAAAGTATGCTAATAATCACGAGGCACATCAGGCCAATGAAATTTCTCTGAATTATTATAGTGCCATAAAAAAAAACAGCGTAATTATATGTACAAATGGGTGCATGCATCTTCAAGAAATAAAGCAATGAAATAAGTCCTGCATACCTTTAAGAGAAATGTTGCGCAATATCTGCTTAATTTGTATACAGGAATTATAAATTCCTTAAATATTTAAGAATTATAAAAAATAAACATAAAAACAAAAACTATTATCTCACATAGAATTTTAATAATCTTATCTTAAAAAAATTTTCTATGGAATATTGCAAAGTAGATAGAAAATTTCCGCTGTTTGTCACTACTGTAAATAAATAAATAATCGACAAAATAATTGTCACATTTTTCTGATAGTATTCTTCACATTTTTGTTGTTAATTTGTGTTGTTCATAGATTTCTATAGAAATTTTGTAACGGTTTTTGTTTTTTCAATTACGTGAGTTTTTTTTGTAACAAATTTGGTATTGACTAAAATATGATTATAGTAAAAATAAAATTGAATGAAAATGCTTTTGGTGACAACGTAAAAATTCTACCTCTAAAAGGTATGTAAATGATATCTTGAATGTTTTTAATGGCTATTTTTAAAAAATTGTGAAATACTTAGCATATTGAAATGAATATTTTGCTCCCTTAATATAACTTAGATGATCAACTTGAAGATCATTGGATAATTTTTGTGTACATTTAAGACTGAGTATATTAAACGAACCTTTGCAGATGTTTTGGATGTAAATTGGATGAAAACACTTTATTTACTCTACCTAAAGTATGGAAAAGTCTCATAATATTAAATTGTGTGACATATGTTATTTCAATCACAGCCGAAATAAAAACCTGAAGTTTAACTGTATGTTAGAATATCATTGGAAGTAGGTAGTTGTTAACAAGTAAAAAAGCTAGAATTGATCTAAGACCAATTCTTATGATACCCTAGCCGTGTAAAATTTCGTATGGTCACCGATCTATGCAAGTTTGATTTTTGAAGTGGTTTTTCGCATATATTTCTAGAACGGTTCGTCGGACAGAGAAAATGACTATAATCAATTTTATAGGATTTCGTATTCTGAAGAAGTTTTTTGTTCAATAAAAATATCTAGGACTGATCGTTTTCACAGTATATGTTAAAAATCTAAATTTTTATATGGCAACACCAAGAAGAAGTTACCCAATTTATTCCATTCTTGAAATTTTATTTGTTATTAAAAACACCATGTATCAAATTTCAGCTCTCTATGTCGAAGCGTTCTCAGGCATGCGTACAAATATATAGTGGAAACCGGAATTTTTGAATGGCAATCCCATGAAGGAGTTGCCCAATTTGTTTCATTTTCGAACTTAATTTTCCTTTTTTTTAAAGTCCGTGTACACAATTTCAGCTTTCTAAGTGAACGCGTTCTCGAGTTATCGTGCGCACGGACAGACGAACGGACGGACGGACGTACAGACGGACACCCAAAAATCAAAATAACTTTTGATATTATGCGTCCAATCCATTTTGCTCTACCATCATTATTTCTGTGCGTTATAAACGGAACGACAATCTTACTACACCTTATGGATTTCATCTAGGGTATAAAAAGAATGCAGTTTTAGCAGTTTTAACAGTTTTCAGATACAGGGTGATTCATAACTGAAGGTTTTTCTGATACCTCACATAACGTTTTTATTTATACCTTTGATGATCCGTAACCTTTGGCCTTATAACAAGTTTCTTGATAACATAAATAGTCAGGCAGCCTTGATTTCTCTGAAAGGCCCCCGAACAACATCTAAGTTATTGGGTGACTGCAGGCCATCTGTGGATAAGCTGTGGATCGAGCACAATCTGCCGTTTCAGAGGGCTTCTGGGCACGTGGGGATCATGGGGAATTAAAGGGCTAACCTCCTAGTTAGATCAGGCTCTAGTTCTGTCTTGCTTGGACTGGAACCCGCTGTATGTGTTGCCGCCTCGGTGATTATCAAAATGGATGCTTGCACGAAACATCAGCAACGATGGGCGAATCCAAGAATAGGCTGCTGTATAAAACTTTTTAATAGGAATTTCTCTGACTTTTCCTTGGAGTTCGGAAAGATACAATGCAGAACTGTAGTTGGCATCATAACTAGTCACGCTCTTCTAACAAGGATGGGAGTTGTTGATAGCCCTGAATGTCTGTCCTAGCTGGAAGGAGAGCCTGGGACAACCAAACACTTTCGGTGTGGTTGTCCGGCCTTTGCCCAGAGTGGCCTGGATATGTTGGGTCTGATTTGCTATATGTGGATGAGCTTATCTTACCTAGACCTGATGCGTTTCATTAAAGTTTTTGTTTTTAACACTTCAACCTATTAACTGTTTCATTTATAACCACCAATTGCAAATTACCCGCATTTAGTAAAGGCATAATTTAATTTTCATTTGTTTATATAAAACTCTTGCTTTATTTTAATATGAACATATCGATGAAATTCTTTTATATTCATTGATTTGATTTAGACAGTCTAAAGTTGATCTGACGCTATCCTGATTTCCATACCTGGGCATTTTTCAGTCGATTAGCAATCATAATTAAAGTATTACTAGGCTCCCCCGATTGAAAATTTAATCGATTAAAATGTTAGTTGGCCAGACGATTGATGGGTTACTAGAATAAAATTTCAATCAACTAAAAAGTTAATTGGCAGGCAATCCATATTTCAATCGATTATCTACCACGTTGGATGGATGGATTGCAGCGAGGTTGAGTCCCCCCCCCCCGTCCTAGAAAGTATGCCACGAAAAGGCCTATCGTTCATCCTCCATATCCATGAGCAATAATCATAGATCCCAACCAGACACTCTTATAAACCATAAAATTTGCTCCCAAGCTTCCCTACCGGCCTCATGCAATTCATCCAGGAGGTGTGAGTCAAGGAATCTATAACGTTTTCCGGAGCGAGTCGGACAGTGACAAAGAAAGTGAGTCATCGTTTTGGATTCCTCTCCGCATTCTCTACATATCGGATCTTCAACAAGTCCTAACCTATGTGGCAGTGTCCAGTAAGAATGAGCACCAAGGGTTGGGTTGCTCAATCCTAGCAGCTTTTTTGTGAAACCTGGATTAGGTTTGCCCCAC
The DNA here is from genome assembly GCA_963930735.1 of Dioctria linearis. Taxonomy (NCBI): domain Eukaryota; kingdom Metazoa; phylum Arthropoda; class Insecta; order Diptera; family Asilidae; genus Dioctria; species Dioctria linearis. The sequence goes on along the minus strand of OZ005741.1, from coordinate 75,150,090 downwards.
AGTTCCTTTGTTGTTCTACCCTTTTTTCCTTAGGATAGGTTAGGTAAGAGGGGTACCGCTAGTAGTGCCTAGCCTACTTCCTTAGACTTTCAGTGGGTCCATTGTGCCCCCTGACCTCATGGGATAACCTTTAAGACCGCCCTAGATCTATCATGACCCCCGAGCCGGACTGGGTCTTCCAACCGGCCGCATTTGATTTTCAAAAATGACTTTTCTTTGGCAAACAATCCAGATTGTTGGGCTGATTTCCCACTGAGCCCAGCACAAGCAGAGTAAGATAGATTATTCTATTCGCACGTCATTTTTACACTCAGTATACGTGTGGCCCGAATGGAACATTTCCCTTTGAGCACAAGAAAGTTAAAATGTTTGCCGAAGAGAAGTCGTCTGGAAAACGAAATACTACACATTTATATCAGTGCTTTCATAATGAGCCAAACAAAATAAAAACACACTTTTCCTTACGTGTGATTAACACTGGTTAGTAGATATTCCTTTTGTCGCAACTTTCAATCAAAAGTATTAGTAGTACCTACATAAGTGCGAATTTTAATTAATATTTCTGTTTAGCTTCTAATTTCCACGATTTTATTTGTTGTCATTTTGTCTGGTGTTGCCTGGGTGATTCTGATCTTTTGTCGTATTTAAATGTCAAAATATACGCCTAAATGAAATGAACTTTTCTACTGATTTTTTGGTGTTTTTAATCAGTTCAGCAAACCTTGCATTACGTAGAATGAACTGAAAATGACACTTCACATTACAAATTCAAAATATTGTTTCGAATTTAAGCACTTGTATTGCTCTAATTAGGTGTAGAATATCCATTTACTATAGTATAAAATTTTTGTCACAACCTCGGAAGCAGTTGACTAATTTGTCGTACTTTTAGGTGCATATTCTGACATTAATTCATTGCAAATACATTTTAATTTATTTTGTGGTAGATGAAAAAGATAAATCAAAATGAATATGGTGAATATAAAAGTACGAAAAATTTCAGGTGAATTGTCAAAATATGTGACAAAAATACACGCCTAACCTATGACAAAGAGATCAGAATCACCCCCCCCCCCCCCCGGTCCACTAATAAATTGCAACCAAACAAATCTAGTCCTCTCCAAGCATTTTTGCTTAGCTTTAGTTTTAGATTTAACACTATGTACTTTTTAAATCGCGCAAAAACAAATGTTATTTGTATGGGGACTCCCTTTAATTTTTTATTATTTGTTATCATAGCAGTTATAGTATTACTCACTGTTTGAAAATTTCATGTGTCTACCTATTCAGCCCGCTGACTGACAGGCGGTCGGACGGACAGATAGCGGAGGCTTAGGAATAGGGTTCCGTTGGCACCCTTGGGTACGGAACCGTAATAACAACACATTTGACATAAAATAAAATAAATATTATAAAACAAACCATTTTTATAAAATACACAAAATATAAAAAAGTAGATCTGGAGGGTGATTCTAATCTTATGTCGTACTTGAGTGTCAAAATATACGCCTAAATGAAATGAACTTTTCTACTGATTTTTTCGTGTTTTTATTCAGGTCAGCAACCCTTGCATGACGTATAATGAACTGAAAATGACACTTCACATTACAAATTCAAAATAACATTTCGAATTTAAGCACTTGTAATGCTCTAATTAGGTGTAGAATTTTGATTTACCACAGTGTACAATTTTTGTCACAACCTTTTGAGCAGTTGACTAATTTGTCGTATATTTAGGCGTGTTTTTTGACATTTGTTCACCGAAAACTTATTATAGTTCATTTTGTGGTAGATAATAGTGAATGAACTGTGTTGAAAAAAAAGTACGATAAAATATGTCAAAAAACGCGCCTAAATAGTACGACAAAAGATCAGAATCACCCTCCAGGGCGGTGATTCTGATCTTTTGTCGTACTTTAATGTCAAAATATACGCCTAAATGAAATGAACTTTTCTATTAATTTTTTCGTGTTTTTCTCTCCAGCTTAGCAAGCCTTGCATTACATAGAATGAACTGAAAATGACACTTCGCATTACAAATTCAAAATATTATTACGAATTTAAGCACTTGTATTGCTCTAATTAGATGTAGGATATAAATTTACCACACTATAAAAATTTTGTAACAACCTCGGAAGCAGTTGACTAATTTGTCGTACTTTTAGGCGTGTATTCTGACATTAATTCATGCAAATTCATTTTAGTTTATTTTGTGGTAGATGAAAAGGATAAATTAAAATGAATATTGTGAATATAAAAGTACGACAAATTTGAGGTGAAATGTCAAAATATGTGACTAAAATTTACGCCTAAGCTACGACAAAGAGATCAGAATCACCCCCCAGATTACCAAATTCTTATTGCATATAGATGTAACCAGATACTAAGTAAAAAGAAACTAAAATTAAGAACAGAAACAAATACAGTATTAAGGCTAAGGAAAAATGTCAAATTACAAATAAGTCTCTCATGTTTTTACGCTTATCTGTCAGATTATGGAAAATATCTTCATTTTCAATCGTCATTAGAATGTCTATTTCGGAAGGTATTAGCATGAAAGCCTCCAAATGATCTTGAGAGAGACAGCTTCTTACTCAATTTAAAATAAACTTTAATTTAGAAAAGGACCTTTCGCGTACAACTTGTGAAATAGAAACGGTTAATAATGATTTATATGATTTTTCTAAATCAGGGTATGCCTCAGCATATAAATTTAATTTTTGCAGAGCATAGTAGCAGCAAATTATACATTGTTTGCAGAATCTGTGCTGTCGATCACCGTTTCCTGCTTCAACATCATCCTGTTCAGATTCTTCTTTGGTATACTCGTCTGGTAATGCTGATGATCACTTATTCCACAGAGAGCTGAAATTTTGCACACGGGCTTTAAAAAAAAAGGAAAATTAAGTTTTAAAATGGGACAGATCCGGTAACTTATTCGTAGAGTTCCCTTGCAAAAATTTCGTTTTTCACTACAAATTTGGACAGTGCCAGAAATTATGTGCACTGTATTTTCATAGAAATAGTAAATATAATTTTAAAAATGGGCTAAATTGGTCAACTCCTTCTTGGTGTTGCCATATAAAAATTTACGATTTTTATGTATACTGTGAAAAATTTCACTCCTAGATGTTTTTATCGTACTGAAAACTTCTTCAGAATATCAAATCCTATTAAATTGGCTATAATTATTTTTACTGTCCGACGAACCGTTCTAGAAATATATGCAGAAACCACTTCAAAAATCAAACTTGAACAGATGGGTGACCATACGAAATTCCATACTGGCAGTCATGTAGGGTATCATTAGAATTGGACTTAGACCAATTTTAGCTTATTTACTTGTTGTTTTTTTACTATTTGTTTCCGCAGTAAACAAATCCGATATTCGATGTCAACTCTTTGCGCTTTTTTTCAAAAGTGTTTTTCGTTTTTTCCTTTCATTTTCTCTTTGAAGCTTTGACTTTTTTGTAATTTTGTTTAATAATATCACTCATCTTCAATATTCCACTAAAGCCTTTCAAAAATAAAGAAATGTTTAAATGCCATGCACAATATCAGCGGGTTCTAACATAGCATTTGCACATTAAATGTAACCCTTGTCGGATAAAATAAATAAATAAAAATGAATAAAAATCGCAATTCAATTTAACTTTTTTAACATAGTGATTAATTTTACAGTCACACTATTAAAATGTAATGCTATTTTTAGTGCAGTACAGTTTTAGTCAAGTATTTCTCACTTAACGACTCTCATCCCGTTAGCAAGGTACAGTAAACCGGCCCTTATTGGGCCATTATTCTTGGAATTTATTGAATAACGTTTCTTTTTTGAACATTTTCCAGGTAATAAAATAAGAAATACTCTGCTAAACCCACACTGAACTACAAATATTATTACACTTCAAAACTAAAAGTGTAAAATTAATTACTCTGGTAGAGAAAATGAAATATATAATTAAGTTAATTGTACTTTTCTTCGCTGAGGTTTCATTTGAAAAAGTTTCAATCCATGCGAAGAAGGTTTCGTTCAAATCGAAAATTGTTTTATTTGATCCAAAAATGTAATTTTAGTGACACACAACTTAATTAGTTACTTTGTCTTAAAATATTTTTGAATGATTGAAAACAAGAATACTTAAACATAAACACCCCGGTAAACACTTTATAATTTATGAAAATTCATATAAAATAAGAGGATTTAGGGCGAAACACAATGCGGGGGTCATCATCATTTATTAGCTCAGATTCCGCTCTATTCCTGTTATAATGAAACATGAGATGTATTGCGTTCTACACAATGCATACAGAATAACAGAGCCATCAACTCACTTTCGATTTTTAAAAAGTGGATGCTAAATAATGTTATTCTTTCATCCAAGGAATGCTAGATTCTATGCTAAATAGTAAATACCGAACATTATAAAATTGTATTTTTTCTCTAGAATTTGCAATTTTTTAAAAAAGAGGAGGCAAGAAATTAATACAAAAAACATGTTTGCATAAAGCTTGTATAAGAGCGTTTGCTAAACTAAAACAGGGGTTTTCTATCAAAACTGTACCCGAAAGACCAACAATTTTACTTAGGAAGGAAGTGAGGGAAGAGGTGAATCGTTATTCCCTTGTCCCCTACTGTTTGGTTTTAGATAATTTTTGTAATAAAATTACCTGATTTTCTAAAAATTAACAAAAACAAATTTTAAGAACAGTTTACATGAAAAATACATGTGGTCGCATTAACCCGGGGATGACCGGCCCAAACAGCACCGGACCGATCACCCGTACTGCCAGTCCAGCTATGCATGCCTCCATTAAGAATATCAGTATACATTTGAACTCATTACATTGCAGCTCCCCTGAGACTTGAAAAGAATAAAGTAATAGCCTACCTCTTTAATTCATCACAGCGGGACACTCACAGGGTACGTGTTGGACAGATCCTCCAGAAATCATTTGCCGCTATTTTCAGTATTCGGACATGGTCTCCAATGGCCCAGGGATCATCTAAAATATATTCCTGGTATTTGTTCATTTTGGTATTAAAAATATAATTTATTGACGAATTAAAATGACAAGAGAAAGAATCTCAAAATTTCGGATGATTATCCATTAATTAGGCAGATATTCTTTAAAACTTAGACACCATTGTCTTCTTCAGTTCCAGTTAAAGGAATGTTCTCGTTTGTAACAATTATAACTACTCCATCGGGCCTAACCTTGAATTACGAATGGTTTTTACGAATTCGTTATATAGGAACACAATTTTCAATATCAGAATGACAGGAGATGTCATATAACAAAAAAAAAAGTAATTTCTGTAGTGCCAGTACTTTTGCGCCACCTGTTATATATCTTTCTCCAACTTTTCCAGTCCTTTTGCGCTCCGGGTATTATACTGCTGATAACTTTTGCCACAATTCTGTGACATCTTTTGAACCGAAAGAGTTATCATATTTTCCTAATTTCAGTTTCATGTTTTCCTCTAAAAACTCAATTATTTTTGGTTTTTTGAGAATTTCACATTTTGGCGCATCTTTTATCTCCCACTATCACCAATTAAGTAGCAGCCGATTCACTCTTCGTTTGGCATAACGAATGGTTGAAACCAGTCGTTAAATAACGAAGGGTTTGCGTTAGGTATACCATATAACGAATGCGGATTTCAGGATACCACATGTGTCGATTCCGAATGGTTTTGACAGTATAACGAATACGGAACCTGCTTTCGTTATTCAAGAATAGGCCCACATGTTATGGTATTCTTGCCTCTTTGAGGACCGTGTAATCCTCAAAACAAATCATAATTATCTTGATAAATGAGCATGACAATAATAATTTTTTTTTATGTGTATAAGCTCTTTATTTCTTGGCTCTTTGGCGGGTTTCAAAATTCCTTAAAAATAGGTGCAAAATGCTGTACAATATATGAACAAAAAGACACTAGCTAATCTAAAAACTCACAAACATAACAGTCAATAGGAATAACAAAAACAAAAACAAACTAGACACTAACAGGTAAAAGGACGAAAAGTGAATACTATGTTCTCAAAAGAGACAATAAACGGATACAAAAATTTTGAACAATGCCTAAAAGATGTAAAACAAAAAGTTTTTTACTTGCCCCTATTTTGACAATAGGGTAAGTGGCAGTTCCAAAAGTTCCAAAATTTCAAAATAATCTAATAAATATCTTTACCTAAACGAATGAATATTCAACAAAAAATTTTGCAATTTAGCACCGAAACCGAAACCGAGTTTAAAATGATAAGTCAAACGAACGAAAAGTTTAGGCGATACCGTTATAGAGTCCTGCGAGAGCAGCCTGTAGTATCATAGACCTCTATAAACTGCCTTTACCATCCCTCCAGCTTAGCAACTCTAACAGAGTGCTTGTCCTTCCCACAGCACGTGCAACAATTCCTAAGCGGGGAGAAGCGCCGTGGACTAGTGTTGCAAATGCTGTGGCCTGCTATCACCAGCGAAAGACAAGATCCTGCACCGACAATAGTGGCTGCCATGTGCAGTTGAATGTGTCTGCGTTCGTTGCCAGATATTCAAGACGTAAACGTCTCTTCAATCTGTCAACGAAGTGGCGCTTAAGTGCTTGTGTGTTGTGTTGTGGGTGAGTGTTCTGATTCCCATCTTCGACTCTCATGTAGTATAAGTGAATTGTAGATTTGGCCAGTGTCAACACAAAGCCAATCAAACAGTTCACTCGACTACAAACCTTTGATCCCCATAGAAACGATGTCCTACAGTAATGCCGAAATTCGGGTGGATCAATTGACACATATCGCGCATGAGGTCCATTAGATCTCGCAAAGCTGGGTAAGTGAAGAACCTGTGAAACAGGGTGCCTTCATCAGCACAAACTGTGCAAATCCTCTCAAATCGCCGGTCAATATGTGACAACTGATTAGGATGCACAAGACTGTGATGCAGCAATTTGAATGCTACATCAGCATCTTTGTAATTAGAAGGATAACTGTAGACTACTCTGCAAGTTATCCCTCCCATCACGCCCATATTCACCCCGAGGTGTATACTCCGGAGGTCTTATTGACATAAGCACGTCACGGAGCATACGTGTTGTAAGTGTGCTGAAAGGTGTGGGAGGTGGTCTGTTCAGAACAAAAGCATCTTCCAACTTAGTTTCAGGGTCACTCAGGGGCGGATCCAGGATTCTTGTGAGGGAGGGGCGCAACTTTGGTTGAAAAACAGTATAAGCTAGAAACAGTTCAAAAGTTCGAAGACTCTCGCCACCACTCGCAAATGTTAAATACATGAAATTTATCATTAAGGTACGTGTCGATCAGATAAGTGAGTGGCTACCACTCGGAACGAAGAAAGTTGCTCAACGTTCAACTTTTGCCACTCGCGAAAGTCAAACGAGGCCTTAAATTATTTATTTTGTTTTGGTTTGTAAATAATGGAAGTGTAAAGGTTCCAAATCACCCATTGTAGTTAGTAAAAATAGAAAAACACATTTTGTTCAAATTGACGAATTAATCATTAATTGTAACTTTGCAAAATACAGGAACTAAAGGGATACGTACTTTACCTCTACTAAAGTCAAGAAAGTTTGATTTTTTTTTTATATATTATTAAGGCAAGTTAAAGGGGTGCTGAATGTCACTCTTAAAGTTTCGCAGATTGTATGTTGGAGTAAAGACAGAAAATGGTAGACTGTTCCACATTCGCACAATTCGGGATAAAAACCATCACGAAATTTTACTGCATGGCCGAAAGTAATTTTATGGGCGGTTTGCTGCGCGAGTTTTGCGTGCAGGAATTATTCTGCAAGGGATCACGAGATATTTCATTAGAACATTGACCCCGTATATAGCGATAAGGGAGTGAAGGGCATCCATCACTGCGGTGTTGTCCAAGGGAGTCGATATTATAAGTTATTGCCATATCACCAGTGAGCTTGAAGGCTCTCTTTTGGACAATATTCAACGAAGGTAAGACTGTGTGACCAGTCTCGGGCCCAGATATGGAAATTGTATTATATTCTAAGTCTGGTGTAGGACTTGTAGAGGAGCGCTAGATTCGATGGGTTGAAATATTTGTACACCTTTTCAGAAATCCTAGAAATTTCGCTGCTTCTTTGGCAAAACAAAAGATGTGATCTATCCACCTTAGCTTAAAGCCAAGAGTGTAAAAAGACGGTGTATAGCAAATCAGTGCTTCATCAAAAGAAATGGTAGTGAAAAGCTATGATTTTGCTACAAAGAGATGAGATAGCTTTGGCACTTAGATGCCTTAAATTCGACGGGAATCGATTTACTCCAAGCGAAAACATGATAAAGGTCGTTATTGAATGATCTAATCAAGCCATCTCGTTTGACACATATGGCATTCTCTCTGGAGTCCCCAAGAATGTCAAAAGAGTAAGCGAAATCAAAGCTACTATCATAGGCAAAACTATGGATTGGATTAAAAGTACGGGAAAGTAGATCATTAATGAAAATTAAGAAGAGAGATAACAGAGCCCTGGGACGTCTCGGCATCTAGTGCAACCCGTATTATGCGATCACGTAAAACACCTTCAATCTATAATAGAAGATGAGGGGAGCGACTAAGTGCTTTAAGTTTAACTAAAACGGCTGGATGCCAGACTCTATCAAAGACCATTTAAATATCTAGAGCAACGGTTTTGTGACTACAAAACACCAAAATTATGTACGGTTCGAATGTTCCGTAAGAAAAGTCCGCAAGTCTTCAGATGAGGGTCCAGTTCGGAAGCCATAATGCCGATCATTGATGAGTTGATTGGTTTCTAGATACTTCATCAATTTAGAGTTAATGACAGATTCAAAAACTTTGAAAGAATCGAAGTGATTTAAATTGGTCGATAATTTGAGGCGTCGCTACCTTCACCTTTCTTGGGAATAGGCTGAACGTGAGCTATTTTCCAACCATTTGGAAATATTCCTGTCGAATAAGACAAGTAGAATAGTTTACGCAAAGGTTTAGCCAAAGATGAGGCACAGCTTTTAATTAACAGGGATGAGAAACCATCAGGACCTACGGCTTTGGAGACGTTGATCCCCTTAAGGACCTTGAACACATCCTCTTATGGACGTCTATTTTGGGTGTTTTATAGAGAATTTGAAGCTAATCTACCAGTGAAGATACTAGCTTGATCAAGGGAGTCAACAACCACTTCTCCGATATTAAGTAGTGAGGGTATATAGGAATTGCTGAAGTTGTTCTTGATGGTCTTGACCGGGGAGCAGAAGCCTTTCCTATCTTTGCGGCTTGCCAACATTCTGATCAAAAGGAAATTTTTCTCTCTGGATAATGGACTTCTAGTTGTTCTGTGTAGTCTAGTCGACTTGCTTCAATTCTAGACATGAATGCAATTGATACGCGCGAAAAGCAGACACTTTTGCTTTTCTTACACTACTTGTTTGAGATATGCTGTAAGAATTCGGAATGTATTCACACATGCCAAGACATCTCTAAGGCTCTGATTTAGAATTTCCCAATCAGCATTTAATTTTTTGTTTGTTTAAGGTTTTAGCCAAATATTCTACTATTGCATATTACGCAATAATAAAACTGTTTTTCCAAAAGAAATGTCTTGTTTTAAATGTAATAACTCACTACATCAATATACAATGATTTGTTTGCCGTTGTGTTTTCAATTAAAACAAATCCCCAATCGCTTTTACCCGAATAAGTTCTGGTTCAAATTGAACGTTTCCAGAAATTTTTATGTCTTTTGCAAAAAGTGCAGTAGAAGAATTCAGAAGATCTGCTGCAATTTTTTTTTGTGGTCTTCAGGGAGGGGCGCGCGCCCCCCGCGCCCCCTAGCTGGATCCGCCACTGGGGTCACTGGTCCCAAGTCGGCGAAATCTCACACATCAGCTTTTTATTCGTGCGTCTTTTTCCTTTTATAGAAAAGTATTCAATCGGCTCAATCAATTACTTTTTTAAGGGTAAAATAACTAACGTGGTAATGGATTGAAATATCAATTGATTACATTTTTAATCGGGACTACAATTTTAACAAACTAAATCGTCAGCAACAAGTTTTCTTTTCAGTGGGTTGCTGGGCAGATGGAGATCATGGGAACTTAAAGGGCCGATCTCCTAGCCAAGTCCGGCTCTAGTTCTGACTTCCTTGGACCGGAAAGTTGTCGCCTGTGTGATTAGGCCTCTCATCAAACTGGATGTTTGCATGAAACATAATCAGCTTTGCAGGTGTAAAAAACTTTTTCTTGAAGGGCCTAATAGGAATTTCTCTGACTTTCTCTTCGGGCTTGAAAGGAAACAATGTAGAACTGTGGTTGGCATGACAACTGCCCACAGCTCGCTTCACGCTCATCTAACAAGGATTGGAGTTGTGTGACAACTCTGAATGTATACCCTGCCTAACCTGGAAGGAGAGCCTGATATAGCCGAACACTTTCTGTGTTCTTGTCAGGCCTTTACCCAGAGTGGGCTGGATACGCTTGGGTCTGCTTTCCTATATGTGGATGAGCTGAAAAACTTATTTTACCTAGACCTGATGCGTTTCATTAAGAGGACGGGAAGGTTTTGGTGAGAATGTGATTAGCATGGTAGTATAATGGACCGCCTTGGCCTCGGTGCTTGGGATCTTTCGTCCTCCTGCGTATAACAACTAAAATTTTAATAGATTGAATTTTTAATCGACGAAGCCAATTAATATTTTAATCGGGTTGAGAATTTAGTCGATTATGGTTTTAGTTGATATTTTGGTTAATTTTTTAATGGATTATTGACATATTAATCGATTATCGTCCAGGTCTACTTTTTTGTATGGTATGCCTCGTTTTACACGGTATTTCAATTTACACAATTTTCCGTGTGGAGTAATTATAAATTAATTCTGAGCTTTGGCAGCTCTAGGCTCATCATTTCTGTTTCTCCACACCTCCGTTATGCCTGAGCCGCACAATCAGCTATTATTACATTATAGAACAAAGGCCACTGCCTACTTCTTTGGTTACTAAAAAAAAAACATTAATCTCCCCCAATGGCTCATCTAAAGCAATAAAAAAACTAGAAAACTATGTTAAATACACAATAAAATAATAATAAAAAAAAACAATGCGTTGATGAAATATTGCATCTGCTCTATTTCACCTTCCAGATTCGTTTTTTGCACAAATTTCTCACCTTAAAATCAAGACATTTTCTGTAAGTAGGTATCACCTTCGAATTTCTTTGCTATAATTAACAACTTAGCGCTTCTTTGAATATATTTCATGGATATTTATATTTTCCTGTGTTTGTATGAAAATATATTTGAAATTCAAATGGGGGAATTTCGCGACTTTCATATTTGCCGTCTATTCTGGAAGAATATTTGAAAAAAATTAACAAATCAATGCGGTTCTACCAAATCCAAAATTTAAATACCAATTTTTTGCAGGTGTATTTATGTAAAACGCTTAAATCCCTTACACTTGTTCTATAGCGGCCGGCAAACATATTGTTAGAGGTTAAGAAGGCCACACCGCCGCACCGCGCCGATAGTGTTGTATTCATCATTCTTAATAAATAATTTATGCAGCTATTTTGCAAAAACCACTCCTGTCCTGCTGCCGGTAATCGGTGGTGTAGAGACTTCTATTCCAAGAGTCACCGTAATATCATAACTACATATATGCATAGACATCGGTTTGCTGGCTAACTCAAGTTTATAGCATGCTAACGATAAGCATAGAATGGCAAGCCGCACAGCTGAACCGAACCCGTGTGGACTGAAGCGCTAAAGTGAAAATTATGCAAATTTATTAGACTCATCTCCTCAAGCCATTAATATACATGCAAACATCGCCGCGCGACCTTCTCATGGACATTCGAGCATTTTTCTACTTCCTCTTCGGCATGTTATATCTAGCTGTTGACATAACTTACTAAGTTTAGCCACACTCGCATTCCCCATTCCCATAAAAACAATAGCGCGTGGGATACCACATCACTTTTATAGGAGCATCAAACCCATCCATCTTTCTATAGTTTGGAGGCTGATGTCGATGCTGTTGGCTTGATAACATTTCGTGTGATTTAAGTAGATTATCAGCGCTCGATTTAGTGCAGCATGCCGCCGAGCCGGCCGGCCCGGGTTCAGCCTCTTTTTTTTTGGGTGGCCCAAAATTAAGATATCAAGATATCAATTTGTCAGAATTTATGTTTTCGGTCTGTAAATGGATTTTAGAAAATTTTTATTGTTTTATCTTTGACAGGCAGGCAGATCTAAATCACATGAAAATTTTATAGGATAATTATTGTGGGAGAAAAAACAACGTTCGTTAAAGGCATTTTTACTCAATTTGTGATAAGACATAACTCTTTAAATAGTTTTTTTTTCTTTTTTTTTTTGGATTTAAATTAGCTTAAATTATCCACTAATGTGGGTGGCGTGACTGAGTCCATATAAAATTATTTGGTTGTCAATCTTATAAAATTGTAAAAAAAAAATAAAATTGAATTATAAGTTTGAAGGTTGAACTACCTATAACTAATAACAATTGTAGAACTAATCTAAAGTTGTAACAAGATTAACATTTTATCATGAAATAAAATTCCAAATGAGTTCAATAAAGCGCTTTTATTATAATATGGAAATATATTGTGTATAAATAAATTAGACAAGTGTAGTAGTCAAAGGCCTTACTTATTACTATTCGATGGTGCTTGTAACTGCATATACTAGACAAGTTTTTTATAATGAGGTATATTTGTATGAAATTGAGAAGAACGAATACTTTTTTTCCACAATAAAAGTTTTATTTAACTCTTACACGTGTTTCGATGCAACTGCATCATCTTCAGAGTGCCTAATCGCTACTGAGCAATAAATTGTCTCTACCACAGATATTTAAGCGAGTACAATACAAATTCGTCTACAACCAAGAATTGAGTCTGGTTGGCGTTACATTGGCTAATAAATTTAATTATCATAATAAACAATTCAAAAGTGGTGAACTAATTAAATCCATCTGATCATTCAGAATACTTTTATTTACATTTAGCGCATATTTCAAAAGATTCTAAAATATCAAGTTTTCTACTTTTTTTCTCTACATGGAAAATTTTTAGATTATCAATGCTAGAATAATGCCCAGCTTCATTTAAATGCTTTGCAAGAGCGGAATCCTGTTTATTATTTTTAAAAGATCTGTTCAGAAAATCTTGTACGGAAATCTCTACCTGTTTGTACAATGTAACTGCAACTATAATCATTACATACACCCGATATCAACAGTTTGTCAGCCTTACTTTACTCTCCCGAATGATAGATTTTCGAAATTCCAGCTGAGTTTCTACCCAAATCTGCACCAACTAATTACAAATACTCCCAACTATGCCAAGGTAAGAAATTCATTAAATAAAAGACATCACACAAGAAGAATATGGATTAACCTTGACAGATGAAATATCGAAAATATATTTAGATGAAGAACAAAACTTACAGTTTAATGATTTTTACTTAGAAGAAATTTTGGAAAAAACAAATTATTCTGAATCTGTACCTAGTGGCTCAAATGGAACTTTGAAAAAACTGTTAGAGAAATTGCTTGAAGATAAATCAACAAAATCTGAAACTAAAAACTTGGGGAAAATTGCAAAGGAATTCATGATTGAGAAATTCACTGGCAGGAACTCAAATGCTTACCAATGGATTAAGGATTTTAATAAAGAATGTGAACGTTTCCAAATCAAGGAAGACAAAAATAAAATTGAAATTCTAAAAAACTTTTTGGAATACTCTAGTGTAGATTGGTACAGCTGCATGCTAATGAAACTTACTGTGGAATCAGAATGGAAGAAATGGGAGAAAAATTTTTGTGAGACGTTCGCAAACAAAGGATGGTCACCGATTAGATATGCTTTAGCTTTTAAATATCAAACAGGTTCGTTACTTGAATATGCGCTGAAAAAAGAAAAATTATTACTAGAAGTAAGAAAATCAATTGATACTGGGACACTCATAGATCTTATTGCATTTGGCTTACCTAATAATGTGGCTGATAAGATTGAAAGAGGAACTTTGCAAGGAACGGAAGACCTCTACAATAAAATAGGAAGATTGGAACATATTGTTGGGAAGAATTAATACGATAAAAAAATTAATATATATTCTGACACTAAATCAAAAAATTTTGAAGAAAAAAAACAATGCCAAATATGTTTCTGCGAAAAAAGAGGAACCAATCTGGTCTTTAAAACGAGGACTTTTCAAAATTAGTTTCTCTAAACTGTTCATAAATATCTACGCTAGTAGGGGTGACAATGGTGACCCCATAGGTTGGACATCCTTGATGGTGTAACATTTGCCCCAAAACTCAAAATAAATTTGATTTATGCACAAGTTAATTAAATTCTTCAATTCCTGTTTCTTACATTTACACTTAATTTTGCGGTCCAATAATAAACTAAACAATACTTTTTTGAGTCTACTAATTGGTATCGATAAACTAGCAACGTCAAACAATATCAAGATTGAGGTTTCTGGCATATCAAAATTGTTTATCTTTTGAATCAAATCGACACTGTTTTTAACTGAGTAAGATGACACAAACTTGGTCTCTTCTATTAATACTTCTTTAACAACTTTGCATAGTTTATAGCTAGGTGCATTCACAAACGAAGTAACTGGTCTGATCGGATTATCAGGCCTATTCAATTTAACGAGTCCATACAATGCAGGCGCTTTTGGGTTCACACATGTCAACCTATATATATTGTCACCTAATATCCTTTTACTTGATTTAAGACATTCTTTTAAATTGCGTTGAAATCTACATGTTGGATCCGTCTTGAGTTCTATAGCTTCGCTTTCCAATATAAAACCTTGTAATTTTTCCAGATAGTCAGCCTTTTTCAATATATCTACGTAATATCAGCTTTGCTACACACCAAGTCCATGCATTTGATTTTTCGTTGAATACCAGAAATTATTTGGTATCTGTGGTAGGGACAATTTATTGCTCAATAGCCATTCATTAGGCACTCTGAAGATGATGCAGTTGCATCGAAACACGTGTAAGGGTTAAGTAAAACTTTTATTGTGGAAAAAATGTATTCGTTCTTAATCGCTTCTTAATTCCATATAACATGTTCCACAAAAGTGTTACGGTTGCTTGCAAGCATTTTGTTCCCCCATTTTATTTTCCACAATTTTTACGATATTTTCAAAATATTAGAAACTCTTCAGTTCAAATGTTTCCAGGCTTAGATTTTTGAAAAAGATGTTGCGTATTTTTTAAAGAATCAAAAACCTCAAAAAACCGTGTTATTTTCCTCCCACCTATAAAATTTTTTTCATGTACACACGGATTTTAATTATTTTTCGTACACAGGTTTTCCAAACTTATTTGTAAATGCTACCGGAGCTGTTTTTCCAAATTTGTTCATATTTTTCATGTTGAAATTACTTTTATAACATTACAATTGAGACTCCTGTAACCTGAATAAAATTTATTGCTACACGTTTATTTTAACACGAGATTGAAGGTTGAGGTGATTTGATTCAGTGGTCTAAAAACTGGATAAATCCCGTAAGTAGTTTATTTATAATAATCAATTTGTAAACCCCTATCATGTTAAAAGTGAAGATTTATTCATTTTAATTCTCAAAAGCTCCCCGAGATGGCGATGTGTTCCAGTATAAAATTTTAAATCAAATTTTTCTTATGTGGCTCTAAAAATGAGTATGTATCCTACACATAATGTATATTTACGGCACTTCCTACTGCAACCCAGCGGGAAACGGAAGCATTTAGGTTGCATTCCGAAAGCATTCTGTGAAAGGTATACGCTGTGATACTCAAGGGAATTCGGAAGAAGTAGCTTTTAAAATTTTGTAAAATGTATGCTTGCCAACGCTCTTAAATATCTTGAGCGACCCAGACCAGCCAAGGCACCTGAATCAACTATGGTCGGCCGCCAATAGTGCATGAAAAATCTAAAGAAAATTGTGAAATCATTCTAAGAAAACCGAATGCTTGTGCCCTTGTGGCCGATAGAATGAACAACAAGAATCAATTCACCAATTCGTTTGAACCGTTGTCGGTGAGTAGTTACTCATTCAGATTCTTAAGAACAGTTTGCAAATTAAGTTCTAAGAAAAATGTTGAGCAACTCAGGCTTGAATCAATATCGCTATGAAAATTCAACGGATGCATATTCGTTGATTGCATGGAACTAAGGTTCTATGGAAAAACACTAGAACAAAATTTGTTAAGTCAGTTTGTTTGCTCCTGTTGCAAGTTGTCCTGCCATCGATTTTATACCGGAAAATTAGATAGGTAAAAAAATGTATGATCGCTGACCAAGACCAAAATACAAATTTTCAATCACATAGCATTGGAATAATGAAAACTGTGGATAAAAAAGTGTTAACTTTTGAACCTAGAACCCATATGGATCAATGTTTGACATAAGAATTATTAAAAAAAAAAAAATTTGCATTTTGCCAAAAATATTGTAAATCATAGCGCTCTATCGAAATAATTTAATGCGGAAAGTACGTCTGATCCTGACCTGGACCCATATGCGAAAAAAACACAATAACACTTTTAAAACTCGACTTGTGTGCTTTTTCATCGATATGAGTAATTGGCGCAACAAAAATATAAAAGCATCATAATAACCGGGTTGCTAGGCAGTACATACCTTTTTCTAAACAATCAAACACTCAAATAAATAAGTATTCCAAATTACTTATCATTCTTGTGATAGGTATGAGATGACCTTTCGGCACTGCATTATATAAAAAAAACACAAGAAATTAAAAAAAAAATCGTACACGTTTCAAAGACGAAGAGCTACGAATGAATGACTAATAGGTACAATCTATATCGAGAGCTACACACTACAAGCTAAAAGCTACACGAAACTCTATTTCATTATATCGTATTTCCTTGCATAAAATTAATTATTTTTTTCACATCCGTATTGACTAATCGTAACCACAGAATGTTTTTGATGTGAAACATGACTTTTACTTCATTATCATATTAGTATTATTGCAGCTACAGCTTCATGTATTGCGAGCTACACCATGTAGCTTGAAGCTCTCATTGAAGCAGTTTCTACGGTACACTATATGCGCAAACGGACATTTGTAGCATGAAGCTTGCAGCGTGTAGCTCTCGATGTAGATTGGCCCTTATACCCACTATTACTACTCATAAGAACACACACAAATACTCAGCCGTCCCAGCAGATTGGCTCTGTTGACGCAGCAGCACTAAAGCTAAAAATTGGGAATAGTACGCTCCAGTACAAGCATTAAACGCCCGGCATCAGCTACAAATTGTGCCCGTACAATACGAAAATCGTCCTGTTAAGCTTTTACATCTTGCTCTACAGTCCAGCACCATATTGTGCTTCCAAATTCTATTCCCCGCGTAGGTGAGGTGGCGCTTTGCGGGGTCATGACCCCCATGACCCTCCCCCTGTATACGCGCCTGCATCACCAAGGAAGTAATAAGGAAAATGCCTTCCGTCATTGTCATTTTTCAACTTTCTATCCTTCAATATACCAGAATTATTTGAGTTCAAGAATTTCGCAATATGTGAAGATCGAAATACACTGCTGTCGTTATTATGATCCATGTCATCGACATCTTTCATTTTGAACATACCACGTGCATCCGAACAAGCCATCAAAACTATTGAAAAATATCCTTTATAATTAATATACTTAAGAGGATCCGGTGTTTGGATATTTCTTCACCCGAATATGCTTTCCGTCTTATTGAGCCAAGGCAATAGGAAAGGTTGCATGTATCAAAATAGTCTTTTGCGATATTATTCCATGTTTCTATTAGGGATGGGCATAAATAGTGGTTGTAAAGTATCCCATATACATAGTTCCACAATTTTCCATTACAATTTGTTCAATAGTAGTTTCACCACGATAAAATGAATATGTTAAGTCCCGAAAATTTCGTCCAGTAGTAAGATACGTAGACTAAAAAATTTGTAATTTGTTGATTTCTCTTTTCATTCGAAGTGCCAAACTGTCGCGAAATATGGAAACATATTGGAAATGGACTAAGTCGGTCTTTCAAACTTACTGCAAGTGCAAGTGCTAAGAAAGAATATTACCTTACAAAACACTTGCAGTTTTTGATGTCATCTATGGGAAAAAAGCCAATTATGAGCGAAAATTTATGTACATACTATAATTCTAAACAGGAAACATATGGAAAGCATAAACGTCATAAGCCACTTGAATCAGAAAAAAAAACTGCATCGAATGGTCTGGCTCTCATATCCCTACGATGAAAATAAAATAATTTACGCCATTGAAAACCCCTGTACTTTTTCCGGTAACTACGACTTGATTTGCAGTAATAGGGTCAAAATCCGCTACTTTTTAAACACATGTTGCTTAAAGCAAAGAAAGGTTTGCAAATTGGTAAGCATCTCTTTAACGGCTGCAGATAGTACATAAGGTATAATTTGTCAAATTAAAGAGGAGAGTCTACAGTTTATAGTTTTTATATAAAAAAAAAGTTATGTTAACGACCGTTTAGCAAAAAAAAAAAAAAATGGAGGTCAAAGTAAAAAAAAAATCCGAGATGAGAGAGGTATGAGGCTAGTTGAGCAGTCGTTGGAAAGGCCATGAGCTATGACCGTACACCCCGAACTTTTTAAGATACAGGCTGTTTTGTGAAAAACTAACTTTTTTTCTTAATCACCCTGTAACTAATAAATAGTTAATATTGGCGCCCCCCCCCTTGCCATACAATTTTTGTTAGTCTAAGTGAGTACTATCACCTCCTGCTCTATTGACCTCTTAACGGGACACACCATGCACATATATATACCAATTAGTACCTTCTAAATTTCTGAAAAGCTTAATCCCCCAGAAACTTAACCTCTTTAGTTAGTTGTATGGATATTCGATGGAAAAAGGATGCTTTTAAGTTAAATCTCCGTTTCCTGGAAAATGGGACGATAGTGGTTTTGTTTTCGCGTTCTTATCAGTTAGAAGCAATATCAAGGTCTAAAAAATCTTTATTAGATTATAGTTTTCTTTTGTTTGTCTACCTTAAACTAGATTCAGGTTTCTTGTAATACATATTTAGATGTATGATTTCAGAACAGATACCTTTCTTACAGGTTTTTTTTTCTGCCACCACAATGTCGTCAGTTCAAAAGAACAACCATTCCACATTTGCGGTGAATATATCTTCATGTTTTTAAATTTCTTAACCAAATATGAAATGAAAAATGTTTTCCTTCTTTTATAATGAAGCGCGCAAAACTTATGTTGAAATTTTAAAGTAGATTCTTCTGACGGCCCTCACTTTTCTTCTTCTGATGATAATGAAAAATGGCATCCGACGACAGCACCCTTCCTGTCTGCTGTCTGGCAAGGCAGATGTGTTGCTTCATCTGCAGATCAAATACGCCTGTAAATAATTTATAGAAACACCAATAATGCAATACCATTAGTAGTAGGCCTTAAATTGAAATAGCTGTCGTATTTAACTTCGAAGCCGATAATATTACTAAACAGCTAAAATCGATTTACGATTGATTGTTATTTTCATTAGGCTCTAAGTCAGCCAACACTAACCGCTATCTATCGGCATCTGCGGCAGAAACAGATATTAGGTAGAAAGAGGTCAAGGCTAAGAAGATTGAAGCAATGCCTGTTGGCTTTTGTTATGATAATGATGAATCTTCTATGTTTTTTTTTTTTAAGTAATTATTTATGTATTATGTACATATGTACGGCAGGGCAAACAAAAGGAAAAGAATTCAAATGACAATGCCCTGAGAAGGTCGGGGATGGACAATCACGTTTCAAATCTATACGTGTTTCGTAAGAAAATCGTTTTTGATATAAAATCATGCTCTGCATAAGTATGCGAAACGTTCATGTGGGTGAAATAATATAACATAGGCAAAAATATAATATCGCGGTAATTACATGATCCTCAGTGGGATTACTTGTTCTGGCTCATAATTTTAATTGAGTTCAAATAAGTTTTATGAAATTGCAGCACCTACGTAGAAAAAGATTACAATTTCCTTTCGTTAGTTTTAAACTTACATTGATGCACCTTTTTTTTATAGTACCTACGTATCGTACATATCTAAATTCAAGGCCTTTCATTATAGCATTATTTCATTAGTTATCTGTCGAGTTATGTCATAGTTTACCAAGAATTTAATCGTTATTTTATGTTCAAATTAACTGTTATTGCTTATTCATTGGAAATCAGTTATTTAAAGTTTTATTGTAGAAAGGAGCAAAAAATCTTTTATTTAATACTGGAATTATTTTCGGTACTTATCATTAAGATAGCGTATGTTTCAAGTTAGTGCTGCAGAGCTGGAGGTCCTATGTTTATCTGGTGCTCGAACTCAGCAACTCATTCCATGACAAGCAGCTTCCGGCGCCCGCATGCTTATTGCTAGCAAGAAAAATGTGTTTAACCAAAAAGGTATTACATCATAGGCTAAGATCTGAAAGTGAGGATGGGGAGACTGAGAAGGAAAGTCATCATAGAATTGTAAGTTATTGTAAGGATTGAGATAGAATTGTGGTTATAAGATCTATCACCTTCGGATATGACCTATAACCACTAATTATAAATTGTAGAAAGAAATGAAAGCTTCTGGTAGTACCAGAATGAGGTATCAGTAGTGTGTAGTAGTAAGTAAATGAGTGTAGCTAATAGTGAGCGGGTATCCAGGACGAGATATCTGAGCTTCGTTCCCTAGGAATGCTGCCTAGAACGTCCTTTTGATCAACTGAGCTCCCAGGATAGATTGATAAGGCTTGGTTTAATCTTCTCGGTTTTATCTCTTATAGGTAATGCTTATAGATTCAAGTATAGATTGATAAATCTTGACATAATCTTCTGGCTTACCTTAGGTTCTCAAATAAAATTTTAATGAAAATGATAAGTTTGAAAAAATAAAACAAAATCTTTGTTTTGGAATCATCGAGTGGAAAAAAATTTATCAAAATTCACTGCAGATAGTAAAGGCAATGATGTGGTAGTTATTGGACAGGACTAACAGCTTCCAGTCTGGTGGTAGACGTTAGAGCCTTCCGTACGTTTCAGATAAATTTTTCCATTCTTTACCCAAACAAATTCAAAATTAAGTTCCTCTTTGGAGTGGTATAAAACAAATAAAGTTAATATTGTGTCTAGAGAAGGAATTCCTCCAAATTGCCCGGAATTTCGTCCAATCGAGAGATACTGTACGCTTTGTTGAAAACGAGGGAAAGATCTAAAAAAGATGTTAACTTCCTAAATAATCGAAGAAGTGCTTATAAGGGGGTTACAAATACAACTGTACAAATTCTTATGGCAAATGCTAACCGGAAAATAAATAAAAATATACTAATAAGTTCGTATACTACTATGGTTTAAAAGCGGTATAAGCTGGAAACATATCAGAAGTTCGAAGACACTCACTCGCAAGTATCAAATGCTCAAAATTTGTCATTTAAAAGATACGGGTCGAACAGATAAGCGACTCTCTACCACTAGCAACGAAGAAAGTTGCTCAACGTTCAACTTTTGCCACTCCTGATTGTCAAACGAGGTGTTAAATTATTTATTTTGTTTTGGTTTGTAAATGGTGGAAGTGTAAAACTTCCAAATCATCTATTTTAGTTAGCCAAAAATTCATCATAAATTGTAATTTTGCAAAATACGGGACATGCAGCGTCTATTTAAGATAGGTCACAGAGCAGATGCAATACATGACTTGTGCGTATATACATATAACTTCATAGAAAAGTTAAGAAACTAAACTCAGGAGATGCCTTTTGCTGCAAATTACAGCATCGTAAGAAGGACATAGTGAAAGGAATTGAACGTGAGGAAAGTGGCGGTGGGGATGATGTTCGTCACCATTAAAATTTCGCAGAGTGTACGCCGGAGGATGGGAGACTGTTCCACATTCGCACAGTTTGGGATAAAAAAGCATCACGGAAATTAACTGTACGGCCGAAAGTATTTTGAAGGCTGAAGGATGTTTGCGGCTCTGCAGTGAGAATACTCCGTACAGGAATTAATCTACAAAGGATCAAACTAGATATTTCATCAGAATCCTGACCATGCATGTAACGTTAAAGGCATAAAATATTGCAGCGTTGTTCCAGCGCGTCGATATGACAAGTTTTTTCCACATCTTCAATTTGCTTGAAGGCTCTCTTTTGAACAATATTCAATGAAGCTAAGACTGTACAACCAGTCCTGGGCAAGATTTGGGAATTCTATTCTATTCCAAGTCAGATGTATCATAGAAAGCATCAGCAGAGATGGGAGAATCGGAGTATGTATTTGCATGTATGTATCTTCGTTCTCACTGTACCGTACAGACTCTACAACTGTTTCAATGCGCAGAGACTGATGAGTACCTCTTCCTTCAAGATCTAACACTGACCTCTGGGGGAGACTAAGTTCGTAATCATGTTGTTGATGGGTGCTGTTCTGACATTGAAATGATGACGGTATTTTCGTTGAGTTGAGATAATAAACCTTTCAGAAGAATAAAAAATTTCAATAATTTTGACGGGTTGTTGCAAAAGCGAAAAAAACAAAAAAGTTATGAATAATTTTAACCCTTCAGTCTTACTTGGGGGTCACCCTGTATTTTTATCGTAAAATGAGTCGGAAAGGATATATTATCAAAAAACTGTTTTTGGACGGAATTTTTTCAAGTATACCGGCGCGAGCGGCAAAGATACGAAGTAGCAAAGTGAAAATCCAGAAAAAGTCACATCGAAATCTATAAAAATATGAATTTTTAAAACTCTCGGAAAAGGTAATCCCCTTTTTGAGCACCAAATGACTGTACTGTAAGGGGAAATAAAAATTAGAACCGGAAACTGCGGTCAAATTGTTCGAAACATTTCTTACTTCTATTTCTTGTATCTACTATATGACTCTGCTTCCGGTTTTCGAATTACCTATAAAGCAATTTTTACACTGACGAATTTATGGAATTACTGTGCAACTGCATTGGAAAAATTTGAAGTAATAACTGACAATAAAAATTCTACATAATTACACTTAATCACTAACTTAATATTTTGATAGATAGGATAGATAATTTTTTTTTGTTATACGTAAGTTACGTGACAAGGTTCTATTCGGTTCTATTAGGTTCTATCAGGTTTCGTACAAATAGTCATATGGTAGGTCATAAAGTGGGTCTGATAATTTTTTGACATTTAAGTCATGACGTCAATCCGTTTAACCTTACATGTTGACTTATGGAGAAAAAAAAGTAAACGAAAAATATTTGATTTGTCGGTGTGACATTATATTGTATGGTTGGTATAGCATAGTTTGTCATACCTTTTATTCTGTATAGCGTATACAAGCGTATACAACTATATCACAAAATTTTAATTGCATAATGCTTCAAATAGACGCATATCTGCCTCACATTCACCTAGAAATTGGGGATGCTAGAGTATATTATTTAATTGGTATCATCAAATGGAACTACATATGTTTATTTAAAGCCGTCAATGCGGTGAAAAATTGTTGAAATTTTTCTAATTGTTCCTTTTCACCGGGTAGATTAGTCTAGAAAAATTTAAATATATCATTGCAATGCTAGTAGATAAGAATTGCTACTGGAAGGCATATTTTTAGCATTTGAACATAGATAATTCTTTGTGATTAGTTTTGCATACAATAGCTATGCTTTTGCTAAGTAAGCACGTTATCTAAGTATTTATCATTTGGGTAGACAGACAGACAGACAGAATATACAATTTCATATACAGTAAAAGCTATGCTTGCTTAACTTTTCTGCAAATTTGATTTCGTAACGAATTGAAACGATCAACCCAAAGCACATATACAAACATTCTTTCACGATCTTAGACAGACATTAAGCTCTGAGTAAAACCATTGTGACAACATCAATATGAATGAAGATCTCGAATCAATTCTTCACTAAGGATATAATTACCAAGCGGAGTGGTATAAAGGGAGGAGAGCTGTGTGATTTCATTGTCTTACTCATCCTTTATATAGCGGGGAACTATTTGCTCAAGAACAAATCAATTAGCCGTGATTGCCCCCATAGACTTAGCGCCAATTCATAACCATTAAAACCATTGCTGACGAATAGCTAAAAAGAAGCAACGAAAATTGCCAGAACAAAACAACTTTCAGTCATTTGAGCCGCGATCGATCAACTTCGCTCGTCTGGTCATTTACTCTGTTGAGCTTTTGCTAATTAAAGCGGGCAGCTGACTCGGCGATTTCGCTTAAGTTATGGCAAGGTCGCGTCCATCTTCTTATTTGCTGTCGGTTTGTTAAAGATGAGGAAGGCAAAAGAAGGCAGATTAATTTTGACTTGGCGGTAATATAGCAGAAGATTTTTTTTACATAATTGATTGATTCTGATAGGTTGGGTAAATTTCTGAAAGATTGAATGCCGGTTTATTTTATTTGTGCCCTGGAAAAATACTCCAGAAATGTTTATTTCAGAAATTGTTTAGATTAAATGATTTTCTGGACATATTCGTGTGTGTGTTTGTCTGTATAACGTTGCTTATAAATAAGAAAGATGTAGAAAAAATAGAAATGTAGATGTCTTCTTCGAGACAATGGGTCAGTTCAAGGAATTATTACGTTTATTAAATTGTTACGAGTTTGTGATCCGTAAGGAGATTGAGGTACCAAACACAATTGCGACGTTTCGATCCGTATCGATCCAACCCATATCGATCTAACGGGAGCATGAGCACAATTGTTCTGTTCGGTTTCAAACACTTGACTTTAAAATTTTGTCTTTCCGCTTTACATACATCCATGAAAACATTCTTTTTTGTCATATAATGCATGTCTTTTTTATTTTCTCAACAAACACCTATGAATAGAATTAGTTTTAGTAAATGAACAAGTAGTGAACACCGAACCAGTGTGTCTCTATACTATGTGACATGATCAGATCTTCATAATTTGTAGACAAATCGGATGCAGTCATTAAAAGCAACCTCTAACCTCCTCAGACAGTTACTATCCAACGTGGGAAAGATTACGCTACCAGACGTAAATTGAGGTAATAATAAACTACGAACCAGCATTAAGCGAATTTCGGCATCCAGAATGCCAGCAGACAACCAAAGTATGCCAGAAGACAACCAAATTGTGCAAAGTCCAGCATAGATCCTCCTAAGAATGGCAGTGACATATTCATAGCATTTCATTCGTGTTTCAAGTATTACCTACTCCTAAAATAGAGGATTTTCGCTCATACCTTAAACACCTTAGATACCATTCAATAACACGGACGGAAAATCATAAGCATTCATAGAACTCAGAGTAAAAGATAGACACTTAGATTTCCCAGGATTCAACGTGAGATCATTGACCAATTGTAGACTCTCACTAAATCCAGGTTAATACAACGCAGTCATCCATTAATCGAATAGGTCTCGGAAAGTAGAGCTGCACATCATCATCAACATAGCATGGTAGATCGTTAACGTATAAGCTAAACAGCAGCAGACCCAGAACGGAGCCCTCGGGCACAACACAATTTACTGTAAAAGTGTCCGAATGGTCATTGCCGAGCTTTACACATTGTAGCCGATTTGTTAGGAGGAGCGACCCGAAAAAACGAAGAGAGTTTCTTGAGTAATTTCACGTGACTGACGAAATCAAAAGCTTTACTAAAATCTAGTATCAATAATATACAGAGCTCATTCCTATCCAGCGCGACTCTAATATCCGTAGTAATTTTCAATAGTGCGGTTTCACAACTATGCTGTACACGGATACCAGACTGAAAAACCGAATGATTACTCCCTAGATATTCAACTATCTGCATATACATTAGTCTGCATGTAGAGATAAAGGAGCGAAAGGCATCCAACATTTCGGCGATGTTCAAGTGAATCGATAACACAACTTGTTGCCAAATCTCCAATGAGCCAGAATGCACTCTTTTGGACAATATTCAATGAAGTTAAAGTCTATGTTATGAGGTAAAATCTGAGGCAAACTATTAATTCTGATCTCTACTGTGAACAGCTGGATCTCTTGAATCAGAAAATGGTCAGAAATTGTGAATGGAAGAGCAGTTATTGTTCAACACGACAGCACCTGATCTCATGCACATGTCGAGATTGCCGAGATTGGTTGGAATATTCAGTACTAACAAGTCATTACTATCACTTATTTCGGTCACTGGCAATTTTTAAAAAAACAATAAATTTAGAGATAGATGATAACCATGCTAAAATGTCCCGTGAAATAGAGTTAATTTCTTTAAAAAAAGCAGGAATTTTAAAAATCGGGAATATTTTCTCTCCCTGATCGATGGCAGAGTGATGGAAACTATATTACCCAATAAGGTACACATTTTTCCTTTTAATTTGTGTTTATTTTAATACCAAAACATTCCGAACCATTAGGCGAACCCACTATTTCTTATGAAGACACATTTTTTTCACTAATATTTAACTCTCCTCTTCGTATAAAGTACAAGATTTTGCCATACTTCTTCATTGTGCTGATTAAAGATGCTTAATCTTATTATATTTAATCCTTGAATAAATTTGATCCACCTAAACTTTTCACGGTTATTTGTCTTTTTACTACTCTCTTAGGTACTTCTTGATAGTAAAAAAACATATTCGCTGGCGCAGCTTAATTATGTCTTCTTTCGCCATTTTATAATTTTTACTCTGATGGGAAAGGAATGTGGGATTGGTGCACAGTTATTCGGAATCGAAGGCGATTGAAAGACTGTAGACTGTGAGAAATAATTTATGCTTATTCAAATTAAATTCTTGAACTCTGAAGATTGGTGGATTACAGCAATGATGGTTCAACTGAAAACATTGCAACAGCTTCTGTAAAACATCAAGAAGCGATTGGCCAGAATAAAATCAAACTGCCCATAAAAAAATAATATTTAAAGAATTTAAAAAAAACACACTTGTCAATTTATGTTTCACGTTATAAATATAATTTGTAATTTTTTTAAAGAACAAAAAAAAAGGCCGACGGGCTTCGTTCGATTAGTACATTATCAAGGCTAAGCGACTACTAATTATCCATTATGGTTGTGCTGGCTAGATGCTCTGAGAGTTGACTTTAACTTTAAGCAGAGGACTTCTATTACTGAAATCAATTTCGTCATTAACTAGAAAAATATCATTCTTCTGTTGCTTTCTGATTTCATACATTTCATAATTGTCTTATATTTTTCCACATTTTTAGGCAATGGACCAGTTCCATGTTGTTTAAATTAACTGAATCTTTATTATCGCGTAGAAGTTTTGCAAAGCCAGAGTTTGGTTTATTGGATTTATTAGAATTTATGTGTTCAGAAAATCTTCTCTTAAAAGAATTTTTTGTCTTCCCTATATAAACAGCTTGGCAATCGTTATAGTTTACCATATGCACACCACTTTTATCCAATGTATCAATTTTAGGTTTTATCTTTGTTATTGGTTAGCAAATTTTTAAGAGTATACATATCTATTGGAAAAGGCTGGTATTATATTAACGTTTTTCAAAGTAAATTTGAATTTATTAGATAAACCTTCACAGTGGCGTAGCTAGAGCTTTTGCCGCCTGGGGTGGTATCGAATTCGCCGCCTTTTCTAGCTTAGTCAAAATCAAGAGTGGTTATTAACAATTATTGAACATAAATAATAAAAGAGTAATACCATTTATTTATTTTGTTTAAGCATACATGACATAATGATAAAACGTATGTTGATTTATATATTTAGTTTTCTTGCTTTCCCTGCTTGCTAGATTTCGTAATCTTAAATCACCAATTGTGGAACGAAGATTTGTTAATTAATTTTAATTTGAAAAACCTCCGTTCACAACTAGCGACACTGATCGCTATTGGTAAAAAAAAATCTTATGATGTTGGGAATAGAGTTTTTCAACCTATATTTTTGGATATACATATATTAAAAGTTCAAGAGGGTCTTCCCCGTTTTTCAACCTTTTCCTTGATATTTAACATCAGCTAGAATCATAAAATCTGGATCCTTTTCCTTTCAATATGAAACTGTTCTTCGTCAATGTCAACAAAGTTGTTTACTTAAGATTCAACATTTTAATTTAAAATATTAGATGCTATTAGGCACGAATACTAATTTTTACCAGTCATAATTTTTTTCCTTCTAACTCGACTCTCAATGGATATCCCAACTCTTCACATATTTTGTTGGCTGTTGTAACTGATTTTTACACCAGGGTATCCCTTTGTCAAATAAATTACATTGATAGATATTTAGTCCCCTTATTTGCAAGTATGTTGCGCGTAATTAATTCCCAAAAGGACGGAATCCCATAAATGGAGGTAGCACAGAAAAGAAAAAGATTGCATTGAGTTGAGTAATATTCCAGCGTCTGATCTCGTCTTAATATTTTCTTCCTCAAAGTAAATTTTTCCAATGTTTAATAAATGTCTTTTTTGCTACAGTCACTGCATCTCCTCTTCTGTTGCAACGATTTCTACAGTGAAACAATCAAATTTTGCAAAAAAAAAAAATCAATCAAATTTTAAAAAATAAAAAAATTATCAAATTTTCGGGAAAAAATGACCAAATTTTGCAAAATTTGATGATTTTTTTTTGCAAAATTGGACTGAAAATAACTCCAGTCGACCACCAAAGTAAATAAATAAATGAAAAATCTCCCGAAATATTTTCTGTAAATTCCTAAGGAGAAATGAATGCTTATTGCTCGTCTCATTGTTCATTAAATTGCGATACAGGGGTGGAATAAAATTAATTCAATTATTTTAAATAACCCAAGCAGTAAAAATGACCGCTTTTGGGCAATATGGGTATAAAACATACACATATATCTGAAGCAAAAAGGCGGGCGATGTCCATGACCGAAGGGGATTCTGTTTACAATAACAACAATGGCGCTAAAGAATTAAGCTTAAAAATCTCAACTTCGATAAGGACTGCCGCGGTAAGCACGTAGTTTTGTTAAATTAAATACTTATTATAATAAATTATTCTGTGAATTACAACATTATTATGTTATTAATTTTCATTACTAAATAATTTAGACCGAAATATAAAAAATGTCGCCCCCACCGCCCCCCTCTAGATATGCTACTGAACCTTCAATATGTGGAATTTTCTTGTATTTGGCATCTAGACTATTATCCCACACTGAAAAGTAAATGGAATCGACAACAAGATTTTTTCTTTAGAAATCAGATTTTTGTATTCTCTTTATAGCCTTTATTTAATGCTATATAAAAATGGTGGACAATTCTTAATTAGAATCACCCACACTAAGAGGAGCTTATAATAGGCTGTCAATCAGTACAGTGAAAAGATGCCATTTTTGTATTCGAATGGTGACAACAGTTACTTGAAATTACAGTGTCAGAAAATGTTGGATTTCAAAAAATATTGAAACATAATTTTTTATTGTCTATTTTAAGCATCAGATCTAAGAAATTGACTAGATCTACAGTAAATAAAATGTTTTTGTCTAATTTATTTAGAATTTTACTCACAAAATTTTCAAGATGTCGTTCGGTTCAGATCCAGATGCATAGAATATCGTCTACATATCTTGTCCAAAATAAATTTTTTTTATATAACAGGCAGACCAGAATTAAAAAGCTCATTGTACATAAATAAAGAATTCAGATAAGAGCCGAACCCATAGCCAGATCAACACTCTGAATGTAAAATTTCTCGTTAAATTGGAAATAATTTTGGTCAATGCACGAATCTATTGAACTAATGAATTGCAATGTTTTATTTTTGTCTAAGATATCTGCTTCAATTTTTTTTGTATAAAACAGTTTCTAATTTAATTAAAGGAATCCACGGAAACAAAAATTACCGGGGATGTAAAAGCTCCGAGCTTGAGCTAAAGCTCAGCTCATTTTACTTGTTAAACTAGCTCAAGAAAGCAGTATCAGAGTAGAAAACTGTATGTTTAGAATTTTTCCAAAGATCTTTTGCTCAAGTGCCCCTAATCTACTTGTAATAGCAGATGGCTAGTCTGAAATAAAAAAAAAAAACAAACATTTTCCAAGTGATCCCTTTGATTCTATACAAAAGTACACTGAAGAGTGATTGCTTATACAGGGCGTCCCGTATGTGGTCTGGCACCCGAAGCCTACGGGGGGTGGAGAAACGTAATGGTTTCCGATATTTGGGGATGTTTTTATATATCACCCTGTAACGTCTGAACGTTATACCCTATAATGATGATTTATACTTTGGTAGATAGGTAATCGTTGGGTCTTTCCAATGGTCTATAAATTTTTTCCCATACCCTTTCCGTTTTGAATTCTGGCCCAACAAAATTTAATTCGGAATTTTAACTCGCTTCTTTTTATTTAACTACTATTTTTATCAAAAAACACGTCATCAATATCAATTTTTCATATTGAATTTAAAAAGCCCAAAAGCTTACATTTAAAATGACCTTTCACGCTCTGTACTGAAAATGTAAACCTTTCTGCGTTTTTTTGCACTTTTTCTTAAGCATCTCCAGCGAAAATGGCTGAAAAAGATCATTTCCAAAAGATAATTGCCTACTTTCTGACACTTATTGAAAAATTTATAGACCATTGGAAGGGTCCAACGATTATCTATCTACCAAAGTTTAAATCATCATCATAGGGTATAACGTTCAGAAGTTACAGGGTGATCTATAAAAACATTCTCAAATATCTTAAAGTCCCGTTATCTCGGAAACGGTTTCGCTTTCCTCACCCCCTTCGTTTGTCTAAGCATGATCTATCTGAAATTACTTATTCCCGGTATTCTTATATAAGGGTTGATTGGAGATTGATTTTTGATATGAGACTTGATATGCGAATATACTTCCCAAGAGCTGTACTTCCATTTATAAATTCCCCAATACTGATGTAGGAAGGTTATATAGGATTACGATTCTCTGGGAATTATAGTCCTATATTCTCTCATTTATAGCACTAATGTTGAAGTAGTAGATTTTTCATATAGGACTTATACTCCTTAGACTCATAAAAAACAACAAATGTACAAAAAACATTCTAGTAATTTCCTTAGGTTTTACAAGATCTGTGTGAGAACTTAAACGTTGATCGAGATTTATATAGGAGCCATATAGGAAAAATTCCAAATTTCCAGCACATGAATGCTTAACTATGTTCCTTGGGAGGGGGCACCGTTTTGGTGATGTTTGAATGAAGCGGGGTATCAGAATGGCTATTCTTTACAATAAATTGCTGTTTTTGTCTAAAATTAACCTTTAGCTTTAAATATGGTACTATAAACAGTTTTATTAAATTTATTAGTAGGATCTGTACTTATTTCAGTATCTTTCATATTAGATAAGCAGTGGAGATGTGTCGGTGCGGAACGAACGAGTCCATTCTGAACGGTTGCATACAGGAAATGAACGGAACGGGTCCATAATTAGTGGAGCTGTCGTTCCTTCATATGTTCAAACCAATTTATATACAAAAAAAAAAACTTACTGATCTAAGCACATTACACTTTGCCTTTTCTGATTGCATATTTTAATACTTTGTTGGAATTTATTTAACTTTACTCGTACACCCCTTAGAACAAATAAGAAGCATGGGAATACGTGTTTCATATAAAATTTATGTAGGCATTTGTGTAAAGCCAAGATTACCTCTCTTGACAAAAAACGTAGCTTTTTGTAAAAAAGAAAAAACCATTATTAACAAAAACATTTTTTCGTTCACTGCTGCTATATTGTTTTATAAAAAAACATCAAGCATTTTTTTTATGATCCTGCCAAAGCTCAGAGAATACCTTATGATGTCGTAGCAAAGCCTTGGCAGGATAGGAATAAGGGGTTGGGAATTGGGGATTATTGGGTTGAGTCAAGTAAGTGACGGTGCGCATTACGCTTGAATGTTTGTTGCTCATAGCTGGGGGTAAACATATGATGGCAAACTGTTCCACAATCGTCTGTTCTGCTTATGAACGATTCACGGAATTTCATGATACGGCCGAATTTGACTTCAAGGATGTGCGGATGAGCTCGCGTTACAGCTCATGTGGTGCGCATGGGAAGAATTCTACAAATGATCAGGCTAGAAATTTCGGCAGAGCAATGACCATAGAAGTAGCGATAAAAGATAGACAGACATCCGATATTACGTCGGTGCACTAGGGAATCAATAGTTGCTATTGCTATGTCATCGTTAATAAGCCGGAAAACCTTCTTTTGGACTTTTTCTAACGCGGAGAATGGAGTGCATCCAACCCCTGCCCAAATATGGGAGTTATATTCTAATCTAGGCCTGATATGAGACTTGTAGATTTAGATTAGATTAGATAAATAAAATATTTCTTGTATCTTTGCAAGAAGCCCAGGCATCTCTTCGCGTTTTTGGCAATACCAAAAATATGATTGGACCAACTAAGATTGTTGGATATTTCAATGCCCAAGATATTTTTTCCATGGACGCAAATGGGTTGAGCGGGTTTTGGAGTACGTTTGAGTGATAACAGTCAACAATGCGTTTTGTAACCATTAAACAAGCCCCAATTTGCTCTGCCCCAAGCGAGTATTTTTGTGAGGTCATAGTTTAGTGAACTGAACATGTGGATTCGTTTGTCAGCCAATCACCTATAGAGTCGAACGAGTACACAAAATCAAGAGTGCTGTCGTCTGCAAAACTATGAATAGGATTGAAAGTAAGAGCTAGCAGATTATTAATAAAAATGAGAAAGAGTGTAGGAGAGAGCACAGAGCCTTGCGGTTCACCGGCATGGATTATAATACGGTCAGAAGTAACTCCGTACAATATAATTTGAATTGAACTGCATTGATTTCAACGCTCGCTCGGTAAGGAATGTTAGTAAATCTCCAGTAGAGCGGCCAGCAGGAATGCCGCATTCGCGATCGTTAATAAGGTGATTAGTTTCTAGATATTTCATCAATTGGGTGTTGATGAGTGTTTCGAAAACCTTCGAACGAATCGAAGTAAGGGCAATTGGTCTATAATTTGAGGGATCGCTTGCCTCTCCTTTTTTGGATATTGGCGGAACATGCGCAATTTCCCATGCCGAAGGAAAGACTTCTGTCGAATTGTACAGGTGAAATAGTTTACGTAGGGGTTTAGCTAAAGAAGAGACGCAGCACTTGAGTACCAGGAGCGAAATACTATCAGGCCCAGCAGCCTTAAGGCAGAAACACATTCAAGCAGGCCTCAGGCCTGGCCTCTTTCACGCTTCCTCGCAGATCGCCTCAAGGCTTGCCTCAGAGAAATGAAAACAAAATGATACAAACGGGCTCGGTGCTGTCATTGTAATTTTGTTAGTACATCTGTTGACAGAAGTAGGCCTGTGAGAGAAAAATGTCCAACATTGAGCAAAGCGCGCTTTGCGGCCAGGCCTTGAGGCTAGCTACTGGCTTGCTTTTGTGTTGCATCATTTAAAAACCTGTGTTGGAAATTTTGACAACACCTTGAGTACGCCTCAAGGCCTGGATGTGTTTCTGTCATTAGACACATTGAGACCTGCGAGCACTTTAAAGACCTCTTCAATTGACATTTGAAACAGAAAATTCGGTTAC
The DNA here is from genome assembly GCA_963930735.1 of Dioctria linearis. NCBI lineage: Eukaryota > Metazoa > Arthropoda > Insecta > Diptera > Asilidae > Dioctria > Dioctria linearis. The sequence continues at coordinate 75,116,545 of OZ005741.1, read as the reverse complement.
TCCGTTCTCGAGATATGATTTTTGATTTCATCGTAAAATCAGGAAATTTTTAAGCCCTTAACGAGAGTCGGGGTGATAGGGGCAAAAAAATATGGTTTGGATATTTTGATATTGTGAAAGTTTCATCCAAATCGGGGATGGTCGGGTTTCAAAGATATCGTGTGAAATGGCTGAGTTTTATGTTGTTAATTGTGAGTAGCTCTTTATTCTGTAATAAAAAGCAGCTGGAGTCACAACATCTTGATTTGATTTGAATTACAACAGGAACGATTGAACGTGTCCGCTGAATCGGGACCAAGTTAGATGATCCAGTTCCGGATATTCCTCGGAAAGACACATCTCTAATAAGCAGTCTTTCATTTTATCAAGTTAATGAACTCTGTCTAAAATTGTTATGGCATCAGGTTTACATAAAATCAAATTATTGTTTTTTAATTTTTGCTGAATACTAATTATAATCTTAGGATCTGATCTGTTTCTATTAATCATACCATTTATTCTGTTCTATTATACTAGCACATTCAAATTTCAAATTATCTTGGTCATCGAAGGCAGTATCCAAATGAGTGGCTAATTCCAGTATACGAGTAGAATTCACCTGAATGGTTGGCGCATAGTTTAAACCATGGTGCAAGAACTTCTTTTCACGATCTGTAAAATCCGCACAGCTTAAATTTTTAATCTTTAAAAATGTGACTAATAATTATAACGTGAAACATAAACTGCCAAGTGTGTTTTTTTAAATTTTTTTAATTTGTATAAATTTATATTACCTTACATGTGTAGTATATTTCACCAACTGCGCACACTAAAGCCAATCAATATGAGTAAACAAAATAATATTGTTGCAAGTATTAAATGAAAGCGCTAAAAGAAAGTACTGTAGAATAGAAGCAAAAGAAAAGCTTTCTTACTTCCAAATTGTAAAAATTTCTTCTAGATAATTTAAATCATTCGAGATCTGATCAACTAAGTGCATCATTCGTTCGGATTTTATCGATAGACCTCTATAGGAAAAAAAGTATAATCTCCATCGCATTGCGAAACGATCTTTAAACTCATTTCCTTTGCAAAAAAAAAACAAAACCCCCGGTAGAATTTTAAGTTCTTACTAATTTCTTCTTTCCTGCTAGTCAGTTTAGTCATCGTACATTAAAATGCTGCACACAAATTTCGAAGGACTTTCGTGGAACAGACAAAAATAAAAACTTAATTGAAGCAAATTAAGAGTCTCTTTAGTATTCGAATCGAATTGAACCACACCACTTTCATTCAAATTCATTCATAAGACTATGAATTCGCGCAAAAAGTTGAATGAACCATGGCCACGGGCTATAAAGAAATGAGAGAGAGTACTGGGTTCGGGGGTCGAAGACATTTGCTAATACCAAAAAAATGATTGATTCGAGTTTCATTCACAGAAAGCAGCATTTTTTTGCAATTTGCATAAAGTCGTAGGTGCACGATAAAAAAGATAAGCTGCAGAAGATTAACTAGCCGTCTCAGTATATTATATTAAGTAAGCAAGTGAAAATGTGTTTTTTTTTCTTCACTAAAAAAGGATTTGGAACCGCAATAAAAAATCGCCTTTTACGGATTTTTCTGTTTTTTTTATTAATCTCTCCACAGCAAATGCCAAGCAATGCCAAGTTGTGTGTTTCCCAGAAATCGACTTCCTTAGAAGTCATTCAGTTTTTTTTTTATCACCTTAAATCGTATTTCTATTAATTAACTATTTTTAGACTTCCATCTCATAGCTATAATCTTACCGTTTGCATACAAGTTACCTAATATTTACCTTTCGTGCTGGTTATCCGCAAGACGACGACATTAGGTGATTTGAATTTAATGACGTGGGCAACTACACCGACAATTTAACTGTGTGCCAATGGGGACTATTGTACGATAACCAACCTCACGATGAAAGATAATAACAATTTGCATATGACACTGACGAGGTGATAAAAATTAATTATTCTCCAGAGTTTGGGATTCGTGGCGCGATAGCGGATGGATGAAAAATTTAGGTAGGTATAAGTGGGAGCATTTTATAATTATAACCTTTTACACTAACACTAATATGATGAATTTTTGTTTAATTTGAGAGACGTTTTTCAATGACGCATAATGAATGACGGCACGAACGAAGGTAAAAATTTACTTTGTAGTAAACGCTAACGATTGCATGAAAACCTTTTTTCTTTTGCTATCTATGAGTTTTGTTTTTTGCCTGACTATTAGGAAGTTTACCATAGTATTTTCTAGAAATAGGACTGTATCTTTATAGTTTAGGATTGATTTTGTGACAATTAATTAAATTAACGAAGAATTAGCTCTAATTGGTAGCTACATTTTAAAATCACACAAATCCATAAATAATATTTTTATAGGGGATACAAAATAAACTATTTCAATCGGATTTATGTTTGAGATTTCCTATACCTTATTTTACATAATTTTGTCAAAATTTGTGCATTTCGGAAATCAAAATGTAGTATAAAAAAATAAAACTGCACCGAACGAAATGTTTTTTCAGTTAATATGTAATAGCACTTTTCTTTTATTCAAAAAATAGTATTATTACTAACATTTTGTTTTCTATTTTTATTTTGAACCTACATAGAAACCTTATCTACTAATGTACAAAAAATATATGCTCAAAGGAACCCGAATTGTTGCACTGCACTGAGGGGAATTTATTGATTGTTTTTTTTTTTCTATTGAGGACTTCTAACATTTTTTTTAAGCTAGAAGCGTTATCTAACTATGTATTTAATTTTGTTAATTATTCCTGAAAGAAGATTGATTATAGATAAAATTAATAGAAAAAGGTTGATTAAATGTTGCAAAATTTAGCAAAAAGATAGCGTTGAAAGTAGGGTAATGACCGATTGTTACGGAAATCATTTTAGATTCAGTAATTGGAATCCGATCGAGGTTTAGGGAAAAAAATTATTTTTAGGAGAAAGAGGGATTGTAATTAACTACCCCTATTCAGCTCTTTTCGAATTAAAAAATTGATTTAATTTTTTTTTTTTTTTTTTAAAAAAATTAAATAATTGTCGTTTTTATCTTTACTTCCCCACCCTGCCGGGTCCACTCCTTAAATTTACATCCCTAGGCATCTTAGCTATTTATTGAAATCAACCCAACATTTACATAGTAATATCAATTTTGGTGGATTAGAATTAAGATAATTTGAGGTTACCCGAAAACAGCTTAATTTAATCTTCTTCCAGCATAGAAGAGATACTATAACATTTTTAATAAAAAAACGTTAAAGCATTTCTTAGAATGAAATCACATCTAAATTTTGCCCCCTAATCAAATATCCAATTAGCTTTTAAATCCGATAAATTGCTTCAGAGATTACTCGAAAAGAAAGGAAAACAGCTGTTCAGTCCACACATAAATAATCTTCAATGTCTCCAATATTTAATCCTCCTATGTTCCTAGAATAAGGCAAAAGGACCACAAAGTATTAAGCTTTAAATAAACAAAGAGTATAGTTATCTAAATCAACACCATGGCATTTTCACAACCTCAAAGGAAAGCAAAATCTCACATTCTTGGCTCAGAGTAGATCTGATTCGAGTATAATCTGAATAAAAGAACCGTCTTTCTAATTTCCATATAGAAGCTTAAGAGTCTAATCTGAAATTCTTCCTTTCCTTATTACAGAAGCTTAATTCTGTTCAGAATCTGATCTGAAATTATTCCTACCATCCATACAGAAGATTAAAGGCTGAATTACAATGGACGCAACGGAACGCAACTGAACGGTGTGAAATGTCAAATTTACGCAGTAAAACAGACGTTAAGATTAGCTGCTTACAATGGACGCATGGTTAATTGAAAGTGACAGTGAAGTTTGACCCATAATTTATAAACAAATATGGATAAAATCAAAAAACCTTTTTCATTTCATTTCCTCTCTGCTTATTACACACACTTACCGCAGCTCAATTTCACTTGACGGAACAAAATAAACAGTCCCAAAGCTAATTTGAGGTTATGTTTATCCGTTCAGTGCGTTTATTTCAGATTTTATTAAACTTGTTGCGTACGACTGCGATTTCGTTCGTCCAATGTGCGCAACTCCATTTGAAAAGCATACAAAGAAAACCGGTTTGACATTTCTCTCCATTCAGTTGCGTTCCGTTGCGTCCATTGTAATTCAGCCTTAATTCTGTTCAGAATCTTATCTGAAATTGTTTTTCAACCTAACACGCATCAGCACGTGCTACACTTCGGTCTTACACGCTGAAGCAAGTACACGTGATACACTTCGATCTTACACGCTGAAGCATGGACATTTATCCCACATGCTGCAGCACGCTTATTGTGCTAGTTCTTGTTTTTTTGGCATAATACGCTGCAGTACGCTGCAGTACGCTCCAGAAATTTAATTCTGTTCTTCATCTTTTTCTTTCAGAAATAAAAGTGCGACAGGAGTGGCGGCTTTGGATTTGCTGAATTGTACGGATTTTATCTTTAAATTGAATTTTTATCTTTATTAAGTGTAAACTTGAATTTGTAGTATTCATTAGATATTATTTTGAATTAGAAACTGAATTTTGTATTGTGATAATTTTAAGTATTATATGCTGAATGAATTTTATATTTGAATTGTATCAGACTTAGTTATCAGTTTACACCGGCTCTCTTTCCTCACGTTTGAGACTAGATCTTACACCAGTCTTTTATAAAGTTGACAATGGCAGTTTTTTTTAGTGAAAAAATACTTTATGTTAATCTCGCGTTTTCGAAGACCTGTTACGTCGGCGGAATTTGCCAATCAACTCAAAATCGTTCTCATCATCCCGCTAATGAATACGAAAGACAGAACGGGTAAAATATATACAAAATGAAGGATGGGGTGTATATGACCCAAGTGCCAAAAAAGCGTCAGTATGAAGTTTACAGGATCAGAAACGAACGCCTCCACTCGATCACACTATCTTTCTATCGCCCAGTTTAATTTGACACCCCACACGCCCCATTTTGGACAACGACTATGGGGGATTGTAAAACCCTCCACTCCTGAGCCACAAAGTCCAATTATTTTCACCAATCTTTTCTCTCGAATACCACAAATACAACTAAAAAACGGCATGGGGGGGTTAGGGTGGGGGGTCATCTTACAAACTAAAATGAGCACAAAAAAACCAAAAACATCCAGTGCCGTAAGTCGGTTAGTTTAGCCACCACAGTACTGTAGTCAGGTACTAGGTAGGTTTCCGCATTAAGCGGTGTGGATGATGTTTTCTAGTATACTTTTTTACAAAAAATCATTTTTTAATAGAATAGTAGTTTAGGGTGTAAACTGTAGGAGTCATTCAAGCCAAACTTATCTCAGTTTTACGCAATGGCATATATAATATGGACTGCTTGATATGCTATTTCATGCGAATACAATTTTTTGTGTCAATAATAGTTCTTACGTCGGTGCCAACATTGAAAAAACCGTTGGCGGGAAGTTGAAATTGAGTATCTATGAATATATTGCCTTTGGTAAAACACTTTTTATCACTAATTAACCCAAATAATTAATTTAAAAAAATTTATTTCGACGAACCCACTTATTTATTTGTTGTTTACAGTTCTTTCAGTTGGTACTTGGTGCTTAGACCGAAAGAGAATGCTATATAGAAGTGAGTCCACTTTCTGCAGTGTATTTCTATGGACCTAGTCAGTCCATATTATACATATCAGTGCTTTTACATAAGAATGCTGCAAATATTTTAGAATGTAATGAGTTAGGACTTAGTTAGGGGTCTGATGTGGTAGTGAGGGAGTCTGTTTCGTGGCTTGGGAAGTGTTTCTCGAGGGTTTTGGATCACCCAAAACTCAAATTCGGACAAAAACCTATACACATACATCACATGCATACAATAATATTGATTGAAATAAATTTTTATTTGTTTCAGTTTTAGAATAAAAATATTTTGTATAATGTTTTGAAGTTGAGTTATACAAAAAAATATATTTTTTGAAATAACCCGAATAATTAAATATGTTCTACTTTAATTTTGTGGTGGGGGGTGGGGGGGGGGGCGGTCATGACCCGTGACCCCCCTCCCCATCTCGGATCCGCCGCTGATTAGGCTTCATTGGGCGTTTCAATCAGAACATATGATTTTTTGAAAGTTACGTTTCATCGTAAAATCACAAAATTTCTATAAGTTATGTTTATAATATTGAGTCCTTTTTTCAATATACGTTCAATTTCCATTATTTAGGATTTCAAATGTATGGCAATTCTTCCTAATTACTAAACAAACTACATTTTAATGGTACGCAGAGTCTGATCGAATATATCAATGCGACCCATCGGTGAGCACCCCGCCCGATGGAGCAGTCGAGTGCGATCCACCGGTGCTACACGCCGGCGTGAACATGTTAAACGATCACTAGACCGATGTATTACCAACTTAGCAAAGTTGTAGGATTGGGCGGGGAGTCAAATTTTACCCCTTCTAAACAGGACGATCAGGACGGAAAGGATCTCAAACTGAAGAATGTATTTAATATGCTGTGTTCCATTCGGAATGAGTTAAATAATTTGATTTGCTTCTTTTTAAACATGCAAACTAATTATGACAGTTCTACATAAATTTTCTTTCAAATTTCATCTGTATTTGACATTTCAATCACTACTTAGGAACAAAATCCACCTAGCAAAAAATTCTTGCGAAACTGCTGAGCTCATCTACTCGCGGACGAAAGCATGAGTAGTTCCGAGTAGGCAGAAGTTTTTGGGAGTACTTTACATAGCCCAATGGAATACAGCTAATGTGGTGCAAATATGAGGAACACAAAAGTATCATTCTTTTATACCGGTGGAAAAATATTGTATTTCGGTAAGGCATTATTCATTTTATAACGAAGCTGTCGCTTTTAATATCAGAAAGTAAAAAATCGTTTCAAAAAACAATAAAATATGGGTGAGCTATATCGGTAATCCACACAAACTGTTCAAGTTTCGTCTAAATCGCAGATGGTAGGGTAGGTGATCTGTTTCATGTGGAATACAATACAATACAGTACAATATAGGTATTTATTAGGCGCTGTACAAAATCCTATGACACACCATTAGGTGGGAAAGAAAAAAACATATGTAAAATTAAAATAATAATAAAATTGAGATACAAATAAAACAAAAGAAAAAGAATCCAAAAAAGCAAAGAGAAGAAAAACCTTATCTATAAAGTGCGCAAAGAAAAGAACAAAAACATAAAAAACAAAAATTTAAATACAACAAATTAAAAATTAAGAAGAAAACAGAAAAAAAAAATTTAAAAATTAATTAAGCAATGTAACGAGAATTTAGAATTTGAAGGTCTGAGAATCACAAAGTAATACTAATTAGAGTAATGTTTGATTAGTTTAGCAAAGGTCAGAATGAAACCTTTACGCTGAATTAAATTTGGAGGAGAGTTCCACTTTCGGTTAATTTGGACAAAGAAAAAAAAATCATTCACCATATCCTAGATATACACCTCGGGACAAGCAGTTAAAAACCTCTGTTCGAGTGCAAGAACTGTAGACCTTCGGAGAGAAATGCTACGAATTTAGTATAAATTAACTTAAGAAGGCCACGACGAAATATTTCCTCCTAAAGAAAAGGGAAAAGAAAACACAAAGAATACAATACTAAAATAAATTAAAAGAAAAACCTCATATCTGATTGTTGGGAACTTCCTTCCTAGATTCAACACCTAAAACATTCAAAATTATTATTATTTATAACAAAATTCTATAAAAGTCTCATCAACTTACCTAAAGTGTACATCCCTCTCGTATATTTACATTTCGTAACGTCACAATCGTGACTTTACGTCAAATCATTTTGATTTCGCCTCAGTCATCAAATTCAATAAACGTAGATAGGGCAACACCGAGAGGCGAGATCTCATAACTGGATGCGGCGGCTATATAAAGGCAGAAACATATCCAAGCAAGCCTCAGGCATTCAGCATTCACATTCATTCATTCCCTCGTCAGCCGATGAACAGTGAACAACGAGCAGAACAAGGATATCGTGACAAACAAATAAACCTACAAAGTGCCGACGGGATTTCGTGAAAACGGGAACCGCAGGTAAAATTTATTTTTTACCAACGGATTTGTGTAAGAAGAGAGATACGTGTGCATTGTATATGTATGTATGTACGTGTACAAGAAAGTGCAAAACAGCGGCAAATTAAGTGCGGTGAAAAGGATACCTGAGTGATAAAAGACACTTTTAGTGATTTAGTTTTGATTGTTTTTGTGATTTAGCAATAGTAAAATTACGGACAATGTCTTCATCCTTTGAAGATGCTAGTAATACTATGCTAAATGTAATTTTAAACAAATTTCAGACACTGGTAGATAAACATGGGGTAACTAAGCTCCCAGTCTACGTGACGAAACTGGCTGAATATGCTGAAGAAATGAGGTCAAGGAAAATTGAAAATGAGTCGACAAAGATGCTGACCGATGAACAGGAATCCACTGATGGAGACAGCGGAAGCAGCGGAAGTAGCAGCAGCACGAGCGGTACTGAATCAACAGGATCCAGCGAAGGAAGATATTACACCTATGTCAAAGGAAAAAGGAAGAACAACAAGTCTCCGCCGAAGGAAGCCCCAAAGAGGACCCGGACAACAGTAGCACCGCCTACCAAAAACAGCAACAGATACGAGATTCTGGCAACGGGAAATGACTTCGAGATGCCGAATAAGGTTCCCGTAAAGCAACAACTGCCTCCGAAACCTGATGCCAAGCCGCCACCAATAATATGTTACAACCTCAACATAAAAAGGTTCAATGAAGAACTCAACAAATTGGAACCTAGACCAAAATTGTATTTTAAAACAATGCGAGGTACAAAATGCGTTTTGAAGCCATTTACTGAAGAGGACCACAAAAGGATCTTCGGTGTAATTAAGGAAATCGGAGTACAAAGTTACTCCTTCACCACGAAGAGTGAAAGGAAAACCACCCTCGTAATAAAAGGGGTACAACACTCGTATGAACCTGAGGACGTGCAAGCAGCTCTAGAAAGAGAACTACCAGGAATCAAAATTAAGGCAGTGACCTAACTGAAAACAAGGAAAGCCAAGGAAGACAACAATGCTTTCGTTGTCAGCTTCGACGGATTCTACGAAGCGAAAAAGATTATGGAAACCAAGAAGCTCCTAGGAATGTTTGTGTATTGGGTAAAGTACCACAATAAAGGTATAACTCAATGCAAAAGATGCCAGCGTTTTGGACACGTCGCCAGCAACTGTGCCGTCAGCTATAGATGTGTTAAGTGCGACAAGAAGCATGAGCCAGGGGAATGCGAGAGGAAAGACGCGAATGTAGGAGTACTTTTCTGCGTAAATTGCAATATGGAAGGACATCCAGCTAGCTACAGAGGATGCCCTAAATACAAGGAACTGAGAAAGCAGAGAAACTTACGACAAGAGTAACGGCGGCAAAGGGACAACTTCATCATAGAGTCAACGAGGAACTTCATCCAGCCAGGTAAATCTTTTGCTCAGATTGTAAATGCATCTAATTCGAAAGGTTCAACAGGTACCCCCAACCCACCTAAACAGTCCCCAAGGCCTACTTCTACGGCTAGAGCCCAAGAAGTAGACGCCGACAATTTTTGCTACAAAGAAGCTAATTCGCTCTTTGGCTGTGATCTTTTCACCCTAATGGGTAAAATCAACAATTTTCTCCCGAAGTACCGGAAGCTCACCTCTATTCCAGAGAGACAAAGCGCATATCTTCAGTTCGCTTTTGGATTATGTCAAGGCAACTAAGATCCCTAAAGCTAATGGCTCTCAATTGTAATTCTCTTGTGAAATTAAGCAGGAGAGCTTTCGAACATTACAGAGTTATCCGCACTAATAAGTCGGAAACAACTCTTGGCACTGCTATCCTTGTAAAAAAGGATCTCAGCTTCACTGAAGTAAAAGTTAGTGGACTTTCCAATATGGAATGCACAGCTATGACCCTCAATATACAGAACGACGTAACAATTCTTTTAATTTCCATCTATAAGAGATGCCAGGCCCAAAATTCTGAAATCAGGAGCAATCTGAACACTCTCACAAGATTAGCTAGCAATTACACCCACACGGTGATAGGCGGTGACTTCAACGCGCGACATCCCCTCTGGAACGACATACTAACCAATGGCGCTGGAATATGCATGGCCAACTGGCTCACAAACAGCCCCGCTGATCTATTCTTGACTTCTTCTAGCGACTTCTAATCTCGTAAACCTTCTCCCACAAATTTCAAATTATACCTGCACTGCTCATACTGCGGAATCGGATCACATGGCCATCGAACTCACATTTCGACGTTCTCTATCTAGCTTCTCCAGAAATCTCAGCATTAAAACAAGTTAACTGGACAGAATTTCATTCAAGACTGTCTCAGAACTTAGCAGGAAGCCTCCCTGACGAGCACAGCAATCTCTCAAACACGGAAATAGATTATCACATCGAACTCCTTAACGGATATATTCAGGAAAATATCGAACATTTCTCAGAAAATGTCACGCCCCACAAGTACAAATATAACCATCTTCCAGCTCGCTTGCAAAATTTGTACAAATACAGGCAAAAGCTTCGGAAAATCCTAAACAGGGTTTTCCACAGAAAACAACAATATCCACAACCAAAGCTACCAATCAGTTCTTTCCCAAATCAAATGCCTATCCACCATTATCGACGAACAGACCAAGATATTTCTTGATGAAGAATTCAGAAGGAAACTCTCATCCATCCACGCTGGCCCTAAGGGTTTCGAAAATATCAATAAGGTCTGTAATCGTAAACCAAAACTTCTTAAAATAATCACAAATGGCCAAAACACCCTTAGTTTACCTCTTGAGAAATGCAATGCATTCGCAGAATTCTTCCAATCAACCTTCAAAGATCATTCAGATCTTAGCAGCCCGGACTTCCGCACAAACGTCAACTCAAATGTAAGAGATTTCATCCACCAAAATGAACACCTACATCTCACCACATTCCACGCTGATAACCCTGCCTCAAGCCCCCAAGACCAGCAGCTTTTCATAAACCCAGTCCACTTATCTGCACTTATAAGTGGACTTAAGGGCAAGAAATCTTCAGGACCTGATAAGATCCCAAACAAAATCATTAGAAATCTTCCTTCGAATGCAATCAAATTCTTGGTCATACTCTTCAACAATTGCATGAATAACGCTTACTTTCCAGACTCATGGAAAATTGCGAACATCATCCCAATACCAAAAAAGCCCAACTCCAAAGCCTTGAAGGAATTCAGACCCATACCTCTTCTTTCCAACATCGGAAAATTTTACGAAAAACTCCTACGTCAACAAATCGTGAACACATGCGATGATGTAGGCATCCACCAAGACTCCCAGTTCGGCTTCAAAGCCCAACACTCAACCTCACACGCGTTACTCAAATTTCATACTGACACAACTTCAGCTCTCAATAGAGGCGAGTGCACAGTAGCCTGTTTCCTGGATGTCGAGAAAGCCTTTGACTCTGTCTGGAAAAACGGCCTCATCTTCAAATTGTTAGAACTAAACTTCCCACCACATCTAACAAAAATCATTCACAGCTTTCTGTCTTCAAGGGAATTCGCAGTAAAACTTGAAAACTGCAACTCATCTACCCTACCGCTAGAAGCGGGAGTCCCTCAGGGCTCAGTACTCGGCCCAATCCTGTTCAACCTCTATACGTCAGATCAACCGCCAAATGATCACAATTCCACCTCACTACTCTACGCAGACGACTCGCTCACATATGCACGCTCAATATCGCAAAAATTCGCTGCGAGGAAAGTGGAGCAGCATATTGCCAAAGTGGACGCCTACTACAAGAAATGGGGTATAAAAATAAACATTGCCAAATCTGAAATGATTTGCATACGCAAACCAGCTACTACTAGCCGAGCAAACATAGCCACCTTGGCTAAAAATATTGACATTGAAGTCAATAACCAAAAAAAAAACACCCTCCTCTAAAACCAAATACCTCGGTATATCTTTCTCTAACCTGCACAAGTTTAACCCTCACGCACAATATGCTCTAAGAAAAGCAAAAGCTGCCTATAGCCTTCTGAGCCCACTTCTCAACACCAAAAATAGGCTGTCAGTCCCCACCAAGCTCCTGCTTTATAAGCAACTAATTCGACCAACCATCACATACTGTTTCCCAATATGGCACACGATCTCGCCAACCTACATGAAAAACCTCGGAAATCTGGAGAGGAAAGTACTCCGTTCTTGCACTGGCGTTCATCGAAGGTCAGACAATAAGTACTACCCCAACAAAAAGCTGTACGAGGCAGCTAAAATCCTCCCTATCGACAGTTACCTTGTCTCGCAAGCCCAACATCAAATGGAAAAATTTCCTCATCATCCAAACCCTCTCATCTTCAACCTGCCTGCACACACTCCACCTGCAGAATTCAGGTATATATCACCTCTTCAACTTGTTGACCCTGAGAGTAGGGACATTTACTATACTGGCGAAAGATTTACTTTCTTTTGCAGCAAAGGTACCCACCATCGAGGATAGATCTCCGGAACATCAGCCACCGTTATCATAGCAGGATGCCCCACATAGGAACTGCCTAGAGAAGGAAGACCCCCCACAAGGATACCTGGTCCAAGCTCCAGAGCGCCTCATCCTCCTCAACCGCACCCATCCCAATTTCCCGTCTCACCCTCCTAAACAATATCTAACAAACAACCGCCACGGAAACAGCTTAGTGTCGCGCGCGAAGCTGTAATAACCAACCAAAACAAAGCAAACATAAAAGTTTTTATTCAAGATATGTAACAAAAGAAGACAAAAAAAAGACAATTGTGAAATCAAGGCCAAAATAAAAAGCCTGAGTGTTAAATCTACCGTGCCAGAAATCCTAACAAGGAAGTTAGGACCACACATTAAGGACAATATATTTTAAATGCGCAAGAAAGTCTCTGATTTGATTTGAGCAAGCCTCAGGCCTGGCCTCTCTCAGGCTTTCTCGCAGCTCGCCTCAAGGCTTGCCTCAGAGAAATGAAAACAAAATGATACCACCAGGCTCGGTGCTGTCATTGTAATTTTGTTAGTATATCTGTTGACAGAAGTAGGCCTGAGAGAGGAAAGTTTTCAACATTGAGCAAAGCGCGCTTTCCGGCTATGCCTTGAGGTTAGCTGCTGGCTTGTTTTTGTGTTGCAAACCTGTGTTGGAAATTTTGACAACACCTCGAGGATGCCTCGAGGCCTTGATCTGTTTCTGCCATAAAGCCGATGAGCCGCAGCACAAAATCATTCTTAGTCCAGAGCTCATCTGGTTTAGAGACTAAGCTAAGTACAAGAATATTCCCAACCTCATTATTTCAGAGATTAATCTGAAAATCCTATCGTTTCCAAATTTCCTGCCTACACCTAAGCAGAAGAATAATTCTGCGCAGAGATTAATCTGCAACATCTCCTGTCCATATCTAAACAGAAGAATAATTCCGCTGCAGAGATTTTTTTTAAATTAGCATATTGCTACAAAATACAGTCAGAGACTAATCTGACTCGCTTTTCCAACTATAGCACTTTGCTATCCTGGTGCCCTCACGTACAAGCAGAGGTATTTAGCTGCCTTTGTGCCCTCACGCACTAACAGCATCAACATTTTTTTGTTTCTGTCAGTCTCATGAAAAATAATTAATTCTGGGCTTTTTCTCTCTTTATTTCAGAAGGAATAAGCCCTGAGCAGGACTCATCTAATTGAATTTTTAATTTATCTTAATTGAAGTTTCTCTTATTGAATTGTATAATAATTTGTAGTTTAGTTTTAGTTTTGAATTGTAAATTTTAATTGAATTTGTTTTGTGATATTAGTTAAGCAAGTGAATTATTAATAAAATTTTATATTTGGATTTTAAATCGACTGAGTTGTCATTTATAAACCGGCACTCCCTCCCACGTCCGAGACTAGCTCTCACACATGGTTTAAGTGGGGGACAATAACAGTAATCACAAAGTTCCTACGAAAGTTCACAGACAGATAACTGGAAAAAATAGATAGTTGACGAAGACTGCCATAAATTTTTCCCAACAAATGTAGTAGATGTACTCACAACAATTAAACCTAGAATTGAGTTGAATTCCCAAATTCTGAATTGTCCACGATTCGTGTATGTGCTGTAGGTCATCATTGATGATTCGAGCAACACAGTCATCGACCAGGCCTATGTGTCTGGTAAGGTACAGCTGAACGGCACCGACAAGTGCACATAGTTGCTATTCACAATAGATGGGAGCGCATTTATATGGAGGGAAAAGAGAATGGCGCCCAAGAGCGTCTCTTGAGGAACACCAGCGAAAAGAGACAATGGAGTAGAGATAGAATTCTGAATTAGTACAAATTGTGCGCGATTCGAAAGCGGAAGTCGATGAGGAGATTCCTATTTAGTGCCACGTTTGCAGATAAACTTGAGATGACTCACCAAATCAAAAGCCTTACTGAAATCGAGATGGGCCAGTACTGCTAAATGATCATTATCCAAAGCTTTGTGGATATCAGATGTAAGAGATCAGACTCACAAGTGTGACCCTGACGAAAACCTGATCACTAAACTGACGATCTATTTTCTGCGCCCACATACTCCCACGATTTGTCTGTACATAATTTTTTTGAAGGTTTTAGTAAGAAAATTAAGTACACTAATGGGGGCAGAAATTACTTGGTCGGGAGGGACGAGATTTTTTTTAGAATATAAACAACTATTGCCTACTTCCATTGAGAGGGAAATTGCGAGTTGGTAAAACAAAAATTATAAATATGCGTTAAAGGACATGACAAGGATGTCGCCAGTAACTTTACGAACTTGGGTAGCAAAGCATCAGATCCAATAGAATTAGACTAAATGGAATACATTGTCGAAAGAGCATCCGGACCATCTACGCAATGAAAGGAGAAACTTTATGAGGGTATTCGTGAAAGTTGTAAACAAGCGTATTTACAGCCACAGAACTAGAAGAAAAGTAGCTATTTAGGAATGGCTATATATAAAATGTCGTGCATTTATTATGTTTATTTATGCTCCCAATTTATTTTTCTAAAAGCTTTTGTAATTTCTTCTCGATTTACGCGATTTTTTCAGGAGCCTATACTCGTGTAAAGCGAAGGATCACGTACTGCATTCGTATTGTACAGTTTTGCATTTTCAGTACAATTAACATAAATATTTATAGTTAATATTCAGTTCTTGAAAATTACTAGTACAAGCAATCACTCCTGTTACTGCTTAAAGAGTTTAATTTGAGCGCTGAAAAATTAAAACTGACTAAATACATTGGGAGTCTATTTTTCAGAGTGTGTATTGACTATATCGCTGAAAGGTCTGAACTCAATTTCATTTCTTAGTTCTCTATGAGTTCTTCAGAGTGAAAGATTATATTTGTCTAATGGGCATATTTAGACTATTCAGTTTCAGTAGGCAAACCCAAAACTAAATCCATGTCTGACATTTATGTACCACCTTTAGACAAATATTTTTAAAATATATTTCAAAAACCAGCCCAACATTTCCGTCTTTGTATTTACATAAGTATCCGTAGGCCCTTCCCATTTTAATCGTTATCGTTTCATCAATCGAATCAAAACAACTCGACCCAAACAATTAACACACGATCATCATCAGCTATTCGTACTCTCATCTGATGAGAGATTGTTACAGAAAGCCATTAACAAAAGCAATCGATGGCATTTAAGTCGTGTCTGTCTAGACGACAAATATCAATTAACATGTAGCGATCTCAATGTAGCGTTCCAATGAATTGTTTAGGCGCAGCAGCAGCTCTAATAATGCCATCAATCTTGACTTACAACAGAGTCTTCCTTAAGTTTAAGATTTGCATTGTCTTCTGGCTCCCGGCTACTGTTGGTGAGTTATTATCTTATGTTCAACTAGTTGAACAAGTCACGCAACTTCCATAAATGGGACCAACTTTTGTGTTCGACTTAAGTGGATATGACAAGTACGAAAATTTATATTCTTTCATACAGAAATTCTTATTATAGTTAAGGAAAAAGTCTTTGTTTCTGTCGTGTTAGACTTTTCCTGATTCGAAATAGATTTCTTCGAGATATATGTAAGACATACCTGCGTATGTAATAGACTATTGTTCATATGTTTCTTTAATAATTAAACGTGCGATTTATAAGTTAATTTGCTGCTGTACATTTAATCAAGGAAATGACTTAATTAAGTCATTAAATTAAAATTAAACACGAAGGTAGGTGAGCAATTTATTTTTAACAAATTTTTTTGAAACCAGTATGAACAAGTAAAAAAGCGAAGTCTGCTCTTCTATATTTGGATGAGCTGAAAAACTTACCATACCTAGAGAATGATAATCTTCATTAAAAGGACAGCAAAGTTTTCAAAATGCCTGAAATTGAGAGATATTTGTGTCAAAAATAAGAGATAAATTAAATTTTAAATACAAAATATTTAAAACTGAATTTTATATTAAAGTCTCACGTTTGTATGTACTAAACATTCGAACTTTTTATAATTTTCTTTAATATCACTCCATTATTTTCTGTCCAAAGTGGATAGAGTCAGAGCATCCAAACTGGAGTGTTTTGCCGAATGAAAACAATGGCAATAATGGTGCTTTTACAAGAGCTAACAAAAAATATTGACTACTGTAAGGTATCGAACATTTTTCGGAACATTTTTTGTGTCGGTATTGCAAATCTTCTTGTGTGAGCTTGTCCTAAGCCATTTGTCTTCGCTGTCTTCGATTTAAATTATGATGCTTATCTAGCTGATTTAGAGAGTTCTGATCGGATTACGATTAAACATACGTGAACCCAGATCATCCAACCCAATATTTTAGGAAAAAGGTCATATGTCTAATAACTTTTCAGAATTTCAACGAATGCACTGGGAATCTGAAAATTTAATAAAAACTAATATCTGGGAAACCATTCTAAGCAACTTTGAGTATGAAATCAACTAGAAGAAAGTTAATCATTGATTGATTGAAACAGAGGTTTGGGACCCCGAGATATACCCCAAACGTAGGCCAAGTCAAGGTCCATTTTTCACCCTCCAGACCCATGAGCGATCGCTCATAGGTCCCAACCGAATGGCCTTATAAATTTCAGTATTGGGCCACAGCCCTACTTGCCGGCATCGTGTAACTCGTCCAGGAGGTGTGAGCCAAGAATTCTGTAACGTATTCCTGAGAGTGCCGAGCAGTGACAAAGAAAATGAGTCACTGTTTTGGACTCCTCTCCGCAACCCCTGCATGTAGGATAATCAACAAGTCTCATCCTGTAAAGGTGGCCCCTGAGAGAGGAATGCCCAGTGAGAATGGGCACCAGAGTTCTGAGGTTTGGCTTGTTAAGTCCTAGGAGCTTATTCGTTTGATTTGGGTATGGTTTACCTCACAGTTCCTTTCTTATTCAACCCGAGGGATCTTCTAACCAAAGGAGTCTGTGTTTGTGGTCGGGCCAGATTGAACTGATTGAGACAAGGTGTTTTGGTGAGTTGGACAGGGTAAGATCTGTATTAAATATTCTTTGTGGATATTCTCCTGGATTTCACGTGTGTACCATTAATGCTAGAAGCCTACGGAATTATATGGATGAATTTTGTCAGATTTTTGTCGATTCGAATATTCATGCTGTCCTTGTTAGCGAGTCATGGCTGCAGAATCATATACCATCGTCACTCGTTGCTATACCTGGCTTTAATCTATTCCGAAATGATCGGTTGAGTCTATTTGAGGGATAATTTAAGGGCTAAAATCGTAGATTCTTCATCGACTGGGGAAATTGAATTTTTATGCTTAGAGGTTGTGATTGGTTCTGGAAACTGTTTATTATGTGTTGTGTATCGCCCTCCTGGTGTCTATAGTGAGTTGTGTGCTCAACAGTTTTTCAATGCAATGTCACACTTAGTACACCGATACAATTATGTTATTATTGGTAGTGATCTCAATGTAAACATCCTGATTGATATTTTGATGACTGATTGGTTCTTGACTGAAATGGTGGCGCTCCACTTGGTTGTGATAAATTCATTGCCTACGTTTTTTAATTGTTCCAACCCTTCACTTCTTGATCTTGTCATGGTTGCTAATAAGAGTAATGTCAGATTTCACAACCAGCTGAGTCCTCCAAGTATACTCGATCATGATATGCATTTTATGACTTATAATCCCGGAAGGTGGGAATCTTAATAAGACTTTCTGCTATCGTGATTTCAAACATCTTGACTATCCTAATCTGATTAATGAGTGTTTGTTACTAGCATGGAATGATATTTTCCTTCTTCCATCGGCGGAGGAGCAATTGTGGAAATTTAATGCGATGGTTTCTTATTTAAATAATAAACATGTTATACTTAAAGTCAAACAGAGCCGTCCTTTTAGCAATCCGTGGTTTTCTGATGGAATCCGCTCTCTCATTGTAGGAAGAGAGTTCTTACATAAACAGTGGAAGCGGGTGAATACTCATTCCACGCGCACGCTCTATAAACAAGCTCGTAACAAAGTCACTTCTGCAATTAAGGGAGCTAAGCGTGAGTATTTTTCTTCTCAATTCGATCCAAGCTTACCTTCCAAAACCTTGTGGGGAAACTTGAAGCGAGCTTCCATTTGATGTCAATCCTGAGTGTCGTTTTGATTCTGAGGAACTTAACTGACACTTTACTTCAAGTCCAGGATCAAATTTACTAGCTCTACAACAACCTAGCATGTACTTTCTTACTTTACGTGAACAAAGTGTTAATTGCTTCTCTTTCCGGTGTGTGGAGAATGATGAACTGTTTAAATCGATATACTCTATCAAGTCCCATGCTACTGGTTTTGATGAAATAAATCCTCGTTTTCTCAAGATCTGATTGCCTTACATTTTTCCGTATGTTCGGCACATCATGAACACTTGTCTAACTACATCTCAATTCCCAGAAGGATGGAAAATACCTAATGTTATTCCTATTGCTAAAAAAATGTCTGCCACTGAGCTGGTACACTACCTTCCAATAAGGATTCTCAGTTTTCTTTCCACAGTCTTGGAAAAGCTTATGCGAGCCCAGATTGAAAATTATATAACATGTAATGATCTCCTGTCGAAATATCAGTCTGGCTTTCGTGCACATCACAGCTGTGAATCTGCGTTACTCAAGGTCACTACGGACTTGCGATCGGCTCTAGATGAGGGATATCTTTGTGTGATGGTTTTGTTAGACTTCTCAAGGGCATTTGATTGTGTTG
Organism: Dioctria linearis; assembly: GCA_963930735.1. Lineage (NCBI taxonomy): Eukaryota > Metazoa > Arthropoda > Insecta > Diptera > Asilidae > Dioctria > Dioctria linearis. The sequence continues at coordinate 75,097,276 of OZ005741.1, read as the reverse complement.
TACATGAAAAACTGCTGCATAAGTTATATACAAACTTTTATTTCTCCTCTTCTGTTGTTAAAATGATATCCAACTTACTCTCAAATAGGTCGCAACAGGTGGTCATAAAAGGAGTTCCGTCTTCCCGAATGCATTTAACATGTGGAGTTCCTCAAGGTTCAGTCTTAGAACCTCTTCTCTTTAGGTATACATTAACAATTTATGTGATATCGTGCATGATGTTCAATTGCACCTTTATGCAAATGATGTACAGTTGTACTTATGTTGACCTCGTGGACTGATTGAGGACTGCATCTGCAGAGTAAACGATGATCTCTCAAAATTTTTTAGGTGGGCAATTGATAATCAACTGCTTCTTAACCCCAATAAATCGCAATGTATAGCCCACTCTAATTATGATCTTAATATTGAGGATTTTCCCCAATTATGCTTAATAAAGTGGAACTACCTAATGCAAATTTGGGAGTGAAAATTAATAATCGTTTGAGGTGCTGTGATCATATCAAATCTATGGTAAGTAAAATTTATGGTGGGCTTAGAAGACTTTGGCTGTCTGCAAATATACTTCCCGTCGATTTGCGTTTGAGACTAGTAAGGACACTTTCGGTGCCCCTTTTTGCTTATGGTAGTTTAATATACATGAGACTAGACTCAGTTTGCAATCGAAAGCTTGAGGTTGCTTTCAATGACTGTATACGGTTTGCATTCGGTTTGTGTCGTTCTGCTCATATCTCTCCTTATAGATCATTGATATTGGGTTGTACTCTAGATACGTACCTAAAGGGTAAAGCACTGATTTTCCTGCATAATCTTATTCGCACAGGTGAGCCAGAGTATCTTTTTGTAACGTCAATTTTCTGCAGTCCGTGAGAGGGCGTAAACTTCTAATTCCACGTTTTAATTCATCCATCCTTGAGGAATCTTAGTTTGTCCAGGTTGCACGCTTTGGAATTCCCCCCCCCCCCCCCATGCACAGTGAATTTAAGCAACTTATAACGTAATTGTATTTCACTAATTACTATAGCTGATTGTGTCGAACTCTTTTCTTTCCACTTTGCTTTCCTTTTCTTTTTCTTTTCTTTCCCTTTCTATTTTTACTATTTTTCTAATATATTGTAAGTATTATGTTTAATTTTTGTCTCTCTTTTTATTTTAATTTAATTTTGTAGTTTATTAGCTAACCTTGCCGTGCTTGTCATCGTACTAGTATACGATTTCTAATATTGTGTACAAATTAGGAGAATAAAATGATTGATTGATTGATTGATTGATTATATTTTCGATATGCTCATCAGTAAGTGCTAGCAAACTGGTCTTGGTTGTCCATTACAAAATTTCTTGATGAAAATTACCATTACAAGTAATGTTCAAAGAGTTCGTAGTTCTAGCTGTAGATTAAATCGTGCAATAGATCGGGTTTTCAGCTTAGTAATCGAGTTTTCTGTACAAGCATTCTACTCAGACTTCCAAGCAGGTTGTGTAACTACCTAGTAAAAAATATCAAATGAAATTACTTATATAATCTTTGTGGAAATAGTACGTAAAACTACGTCTGTGTTTTAGTTGAACTGGAACTGCTGCTGATCGTGTGGTAGTATGCATTACATATTGTTCAGTTCTCTTATATACATTCTTGCTGGTTCCATCCTGAAAGTGTAAACAAAAGCAAAGGATCTAGCCATTTAAGTCAAATTATAAAATACTTATTTGATTATCAGGGAAATTCCTCCGTCCAGCCCAGCGATGTCCGTAACGCATGAGAATAGGCCATGTAGGGTAACCAGTCCAGAAACCATGGCAGAAGGAATCAGCCTAACGTCGGCCATTTGTGGCCGACATTAGGAAAAGTTCGAAAATTACGTTCCTTAATGCGGGCCCCCGATATATTTAAGAAAGACTAAGTTTATGGTATTTTCTTTACTTCAAAATGTAAGTACAAATGCACTTCAATAAATGAAATACTAAAATAGACAATACAGCTCTACTTAGGTAAACTACTCGATTTCGCAGTTACATCAATCTCATTTCCAAAACCTTCACGGAGCACACATTTACCAACTCTGACATATGTGCACAGAATAAATCGCTTTTAGTAAAACCGTCATACATGTAAGAGAAATGATTTTTTGTTATACCATTTAATAACAAATAATATTATTCTCTTCAATTTTCGTTTTGTGCATATTTGCTTTCAAAATCATTTTACAGACAGTTTTGTCAGCGGTGGCCGAGTTTTCGAACCGACCGACTTTAGGAACATCTACCCTATAATGTATAAAAAAAAAAATAGCAATGATATTGAAAATACGGCCACGAGAAGAAATCAAATTCATCCGTACTTACAGCAAAGATGTACAAAACTATGTTAACTACAAAAATCCAGTCAATAAATTTATCAAATCTCAAAACTCTGGCAATAAATATTTTTAGCGCGCTAAAGAACGGCTCAGGCGGATAAACTCAAGCTAAATTTTTTGAAGACTTACTGGTGGTGCCATCTCTAATTAAACCTCAAAATCAAAATTTAGCGCGTTGACCTTTAGTACTGCACTTGCTAAACTTTTAGCGCGCTAAATTTAGCTTAGCACGGACCTTAGTACTATGATTTATGTCGGAATCAAATGATATTTGATTTTAGATACCGATACCAATGCTGATGCCAATGCCCGATGCCTCCATTGTGGTTCGGCCCTTAAAAATGATGACCTTTGGTACCAAATTAGAAATATTTGTAACATGCATTTAATTTATTTTTTGATGTCGCGAAACTTGAAGTGAATGTTTTTTTTTGTATAACAAAAATCATTGCAGAAATTCTACTACTATTTTTTCTTGTTTACTACCATTTTCCGTCCTGATATTGGTATTACTAAAAATATTTTGTGGAAGGCATCTCCGCCCCATACCGGCTGTATTTTATTTTGTGTTGCAGTGACAACTCATACAATGTCGCACTATCTTTAATTTTCTTTTTCCTATTCAAAATAAGTTTCAAAAAAATTCAGAAATGAAGTTACTTTCAGAAAACCGTCGAAAGTTGAAACTTCATGAAAAGCAACCGCCATAGACAAATCTCGTCAATATCCTCTCACAGTCAACAAATCAAGGCATTTCCATTTATAGGAAAATAATTGTTAGTCTGGCATTGCACTGACTGGTGAGTTTTCATGGCAGGTAAGGTAGTGAGCCACCTATGTATATATAGTCGGTCCTCTTTGAAAAGTGCACGACAGTTTTTTTTTTGCTCGTTTTGAAACCAATGAAAAGCCCCAGAAAATTATTATCTGTCCACAAACAGCCTCGTATGTGTCATACCCCATTCATTTTCGCCAAGAGTGTGATAATTTTTATCTATTCCATCCGTCTTAACGACTGACTGTCCGTTCACAAAGTTACATACGTAGCAGAAATGTACGTTAAACAGAATGTAAAACACAAAAAAGGTAATCTTATGCTGCACTCCATTTAGTTCATGGTTGAGCGACCATAAATATTTATGCGATTTATTAGCACTTAACAATTACAAGAAACGATGAAAAAAAACTCGTGTGGTGAGTTCTTTGATTTTAGCATTCCGGACAGGTTCGTAAAAGCCTACTAAATATAAACTCTTCACTACCTGCCGAGTGCCAACACATGATCAATCTAAAAAGATGCACGCCAGATAAGGCTCTGATTATATTGCCTGCATGGCACACTGAAAACTGGCGATTAATAAAATAATTGTCACAAACTAACAGTTCTTTCGCTCTTGAGAAAATATATATAGGTACGCCACAGTGAATGCGAGGATGAATGGAAATCATAGATATTTTTACAGACAGTGCCCTTCTTCATTGGACGAGCATTGCATAGTAATTGAAAGTGCCTAATGAATATACTTGAAAATAATAAACATAATATCGTCAGCCAGAGAGGTTTACCTACAGTAGTAACTGTTTTGTGTGTGAAATTTAAAGAATCCTAAACAAACACATAGCGTTTGCGCCGATTCAAAGTTTTTTTCTTTTTTTTTTCTATGAGTTAGTTAGTTGAAATGAAGATACAGTAGATTTTACTTACCTTGGCACACGGTGATACACAGTGGAGACTAGACACGACGTAAAACAATTTTTGTATAGAGTGTGTATCAGCCCATGGTACACGTAGTTTATACACGGTTGATACACGTTCTGGAAGCAGCAAAGAAAATTCATCACTTCCATATGATCTATGCGGATACAAACTGGACAACATTTGGAAATGATGAATTTTCTTTGCTGCCTCTAGAACGTGTATGAACCGTGTATAAACTACGTGTACCATGGGCTGATACACACTCGATACAAAAACCGGTTTTACGTCGTGTCTAGTCTCGAGTGTGTATCATGTGTGTCACGGGACTTACATGAAATATTGCGTAGTGCTGTGACACACGATGATACACCCTTGATACACCGTACTAAAGACTGGTTCTCTTAGCACTATTTTAAAACATTTTCGTATATAGCCCAATTTAGAGCAGAGGGTTAGCCTCGAATGATACACGAGTGTTTTATTACATATGTATGCGTGTACTCGGTTTGTGTGCATACAGATCATATGGAAATGATGAATTTTCTTTACTGCCTCAAGAACGTGTATCAACCGTGTATAAACCATGGGCTGATACACACTCGATACAAAAACCAGTTTTACGTCGTGTCTAGTCTCGAATGTGTATCATCATGTGTCACGGGACGTAGCATGAAACAAATGCCCAGTATCCAGTCCGTAAAATTAATTTTCATGTGAATTTATTCTAAAATTGCAAAATGAATAACACGAATTGTCGCTTAACATGAAAATATTAGAAATTCTTACTGAAACGTTAGCAGAACATTGAGTGAACCAGTCCCTATAATACTGGATCGCACACATGTCGAACAATAGAACTGTCTTTGCCGATCAGGGCGGGGTAAGCAGAGTGAAAAGAGTCGATAGTTATGCTTTCAGGTTACATGAGATAGTATAGCTTGCGTGCAAGCCTCCCTTGGAACGCGATTTTAAGCTTTACAGCAGAATGCAGATCGGTTGATGTCTTATCATCTTGCATGAGAGTTCATTTAAAAAAAGACATTGAGACGTAAAGTCTTGCATATATTGGAAAATTATAGCAACAAAGGAAGTAGCAAAATGATAAAAACCCAAGAAAAATGAAAAGTAAGGTGTTGGTAAATGATGTGTTGCAAATTATCCCAGAAAACCCGTTTTCCCAATATAAATTTATTAATTTCTCTCAAGCACTTCTTTTCCGCCATCTTGAAAACTGTAAAATGTCAAATTACTATTCACCTCAGCTGCCATGATTTTTCATCGTACAAGTTCGTTGAAAGGTGAGCTGCCTTCATGACAATAGGGATTACACGTACAAGAAGTATGGCAGTGCAAGTTGCATGCATGGTGTACTATGTCGTGTAACCCCCGAGTAACACACACCCAGATGGGGTATAAACCGATATTGGTAGGATTACATTAACAAAGTCGACGTTACATTAACAAGTCCGCACTTTTTTATCAAATATCGTTTCATTTTGTCATGTTTTGCATAATAGATTTAGATCTTGCATATATTAGCAACAATGAAGCGCCAGCGTTAAAATTAAGATTAGAGATGAGTCGACGACCACGCAGACGACGACGACGATACTGGCGTGAGTAATATAATGCAATTCATACATGCAGTAGTGCATCTAAATATTTTTGACACAAAACAACGACCACGCCGGCGCGGCGTCGGCATTGCTAATGTATTTCTGCCATATGTTACGCGAATGACCAGGTGATCTTAATCACCGTTAGTTATGAGTCCGAACTCTACGGACGCATGTAAAACGTATTGCGACTAGTCATAGACTGGGCTACGGATGTCGGACTGCGCATCAATTTCCAGAAATTGATCTATGCCATTTTACTAAGAAAAGGAACATTCCCAGATTGAGCCTGCTCTCTATTGGCTCCACACGTTTGTAGCTAAAGGACAGCGTAAAATAAAAAAAGGTATTATACTAGTTAAAAAGCTAAACTGGAAGCCACACCAACACTTTAAGTATAGAGCGAACAAAGCTTTTGGGGCCTACGCAATGTGGAGCAGGAGCATAGGGAAAGGGTGGGGACTTAAAACACCGATATTAACTGTGGTGGAAGGCAATTGATCTCCCCAATTATCGTAAGATATTGGAAAAGATTCAAAGACTTTGTCTCATCAGTGAAAGTAGCGCTCTCAAGTCAACAATCACTCCAGCTTTTGGAGTCATCCTCAATATACATCCCGTGCAAATACATATCAAGAAGGTGGTAACAATCGCAGCGCTAAAATTGCATCTCAATCAGAGCTAAATTCACACTGGAGCAAGGGCTCCAAACGAATCCATCTTTGTTTTAATGCAGTCTAGCGCACCTGACATCGGACAAGGACAGAAGTCAAGGCCACGAGAACAAGGAAACTGCCATCTGCTCAGATAGCCAAGCTGCGGCAAAGGCTTTGTCAAAACTCCTCGCAACCTTCCAACTGGTACTAGAATGTAGAACCACCTTGAATTCCCTCTCTCGCTATAACAGGCTAAGAGTTATTTGGGCTTTAGATCACAACGATATTAGCAGGAGCGAAAAGGCGGACCAGTGTGCTCGGCTTGGTGCAGCCTCGGAGGCATCCTCCTCCACATTCGGGATTGCACCAAAACACCTTGCCTCTAAAATTTCGGCTTTGCATACTGCCAACACAGTCGTCTTTGAGTAGATAACCCTTCTGGTAGAAACATTGAGAAATTGTGTGGTAATTCTAGCCCAAACATAACGAATAAGCTCTTGGGACTAAACAAGCCAACCATGAGAGCTCTAGTATCAATTCTCAAATGGCACTCTTTTCTCTTTCCTTGTGATAGTCCGGCACTGTCAGGAAAGCTTTCGGATTATTTGGCTCACACCTCCTAGACGAACTGCATGAAGTCGGCAAGCAGGGTTGGGAGTCAATACGGAACTTCGTAAGAGGGTCCAGTTGGGGCATATGAGCAATTGCTCATAAATCTGGAGGGCGAACAATGGGCGTTGTTGTGGCCTACGTTCCAAGATCCCTATCGGGGATCAATCAGTCTAAACATTTCTTACGAGTACATATACGACATGCAAAAAACAGCAGCAAAATATAAAAGAAAGAGTTGAGTTCTAAGTACACGCATTGGCATATATCACCTCTCCTTTTCAAGCTCAAATAATAATTACAATTTTTAACATGCAGTTCACAAGAGGGCCGTACTGTGGTTGGGGGGGGCAGTGTTTTTTAACTTGCAAAGTAGATATATATATATATGAGTAGGAAAAAATTTTAATTCGTATTTTTGTTTTCACAAACCCTCCAAGTGTGTAAAATTAAAAAAAAAATGGTGATGGTCATGTCACACATGTCGCCTATTTTATATGGAATGACCCATATACCTTCGACGGCGACGTTGCGGCACCGCACGTCCATATTGCGTACACTGACGCTCATATTGCGTCTACTTTCTACCACAGATTCCTACGGCAACGCATAGGTGCCGTAATTCAAGTCTCGGAATATACATAAATCTATATATAAATAAAAATCAAATGCCGCATGTATGTTACATCATCACTTGAGAACGGCTCGACCGAATTGACTCGTTTTTTGTTGTTGTGTTCGTAATTGTCACGACAAGGTTTATAGGGAAAGAAAAATTGGAAGCGGCAACCCCTTCTTGGTGTTGCCATACAAAACTTTGGTTATATATTTGGAAATCGCCTGAGAACGGGTCGACATGGAGAGGATAAATTTTGTACACGGCGTTTAAAAAAAAATATAAATTTACTTTCAAAAATAGGACCAACCTGGCAACTCCTTCGTAAGGTTGCCATACAAAAATTTCGTTTTTAACTATATACTTGTGAACTGCACGTGTCGACGTAGAGAGCTAAGATTTGGATATGGTGTTTTAATAGCAACGGTAAATAAAATTTCAAAAACGGACTAACTCGGGTTACCCCTTCTTGGTGTTGCCATACAGAACTTTGGTTTTTCACTATATATTTGGAAGCTGCCTGAGAGAGCATCGAGGTGGAGAGTTCGTGTTTTGTACACAGCGTTTTCATAAAAATTGCAAATACAAGTCCACAATGGAGCAGACGGGGCAACCCTTTCTTCGTTTTGTCATACAAAACTTTAATTTTTCACTATATATTTGGACACTGCCTCACGCGTCGACGTAGAGAGCTGAAGCCGGGAAAAGAAAAAAAACTGGCATATGAAGGGTATTTGTTTAAGCCTGAGAGAAAAAATCTGCGTTTATCAAAACGTGAAAATTTACATTCTGCGCTTGTTCTATGGCTCAAGGAAGCTCGAGCCCAAAATATTCCTATCTCTTGTCCTATTTTAGGTGAGAGAGCGAAGCTTTTGGAAAACAAATATGGGGACAGAATTCAAATCTAATCTAGGATGGATCGAATACATTAAGTGGAGTAATGCGGATTTCTGGGGAATCTAAGCGATAAGAGTTCGGATTGACTGTGAAGCAATTTGAAGCAAACGACATCTATAATGTAAATGAAGCTGTATTCTTCTATCGCTGCATTCCAGAAAAGAAGGGCGAAGTAGCTAGGAGGAAAAAAAATCCGAGGAGTGTATTACTGTATTTATGGGATGTAATTCTAATGGTTCTGACAAGTTACCTCTATTTGTAATATTTAAACAAACGATGCTTTAAAAAGCACTCCCTGCAAATAAATAAGCATGCATGATTGTAGTCATTTTTACGCCGTGGATGTTGAATCAGGACGTACGATAATTCCAAGAAAATAGGTTTAAATATTGACTATTTTCCTGCCGATCCAAATCTACTGATTCTTAAATCAATAAAAGTCATTTTTCTACCATCAAAAACCACAAGCACTTCAACCATGTATCTGTGCATCATTAAGAACCTGAATGTCTTCTGCGAAGGAAATTTGGAGTGTTGAGTTGAAAGATGCTATGTAATAATATTTACTTCCGTTGCAATTATCCTGTTGTAGTGTAACATTCACAACAATTAAAAAAATTCAATCATCCCGAGTTCTTGTTTTGTTTTTGTAATACCTCCCCCACAGGGAGTTTCTTGTCCTAAAGATGTTGAATTGCACAATATGTTTACTCATTTATTACAACCCTAAATTTATCCACGGACATTACGCTCGAAGATTATTTGAATATGGGCGACCATATTGATACTGCTTCAATGTTTGCCGAACATAAAATTGTGTACATCTTAAGCTGAAGACTCCGATAGGGATGAAGAAAAAATGGAAACAATGTCTATAACCAATTTTTCAAAATTTAGATAAACGACTGGATTAAATGTCCTTACAAAAATAAATTGGGTCTTATTTAATGGTTCCAAAACGCAATGTTGTTTGGTATGACTCAAACGTATCCTAAAATACCCGGTCAACCTATTACTGTCGATGAATCAATGAAATATTCAACAATCTAAAGTGGTCGGATTATATTTTTGGTATTACCAAAAATGCGATGAAATGCCTGAGCTCTTGCAAAGATGCAAGAAATATTACTCCATCAGTCTTGGCGAAAATCTACAAATCTCATAATATGTCTAGATTAGAATATAATTCGCCCATCTGGGCGAGGCTGGTTGCGCTGCATTGTTACCGGTAGACAAAGTTAAAGTTTTTCGGTTTATTAGCGATGACATAAAAATAGCAAGTATTGATCCCCTGTGGAGCACTGACTTAACGTCTGTTCTCTATTTTTTTTCTTTTTTCGCTACTGCTATGGCAATACTACGATTTATCATTTGTCACCTTCTTGACTAACCCAATAATCTTCAATTTCCTACCCCTCCTTCCTTTCCTGGCAAGATTGTATTGGGACATCCAGGGTCGTCAAGAGACAACACCGGGCCCAGGGAAAAACCTAAAACAAATTTGTTTGAGTCTAAAAAAGTAAATAAAAAAATATATTTTATAGTATTTATTTAATATAACTTAATTATGCATTAAAAATCAGCGTAATAAAGCTTTTCGCGCTTTTTTATTTGCAAAATATTTTATCACATTTTCGAAATCTAGTTCCCTCGCTTAAGCGGCTTCGATAGCTAAAGTATCCAAGCTATTTAACCGATTTTTACACATTAGTTGACCTTAATAGGCTTTTTACTCTCGCCAATGTGTTAAATGAACGTCACGCTTGAGCGACAGTAACTGGTATTGTGCAAAATATTCTCAATGCAATGCAAATATTTGGAAGTACGGCATCTATTCTCAGTTCTTTCCTTTTATTTAATAAATTTATAGGAAGCAACTGATTTTCACCAAATGTGGCTTTGTGAATGATTTTCATATGAATTATTTCATCTGAAATTTCTTTTGCAATATCAAAAGTATTACAAAAATCATTACTACTTTGTATTAACGAGGTAACATCCGTTTTTAAATAATTCCACAAAAAAACCAAAACGAACAATATATTTTATTCAAAGCTTGATATCGCCAAGTTAAGCTTCCGATAATTAAATCTAAAATTTTGTAAAACACCTGCGTTTTTAAGTAATTTTCATCCGTTATTTCTGTATCATCATTGTCATCATTTATTTCATCCGCAAATCTTTTCCTTTTTTTACCATACGAATTAGTGTTAAAATCGATTCTAGTATTTTCTGCAACAATTTTACATTCAGTCAAAATGTCACTCCACTTTTCTCTAATATTTTTTAAATCATAAATCATACTATTGATATTGCTTTCTTCAATGTCAATAGTTGCATTTACATTTTGTTTCTGCAGTCGATTGCCGCCAATATTTTAAACCAAATATTCGATAAAATCAAACACTCAAAAGAGTTTAAATACTTTAGAATGCCATTTAAATCAGATCTAGTGTCTGCAGTTAAATTGAAAAACTGAAATTTCTTTAAGCTTGCCGTAAGTTATTGCCAAATGGTTTTACACCATCTATTCTTGCTGACCAACGTGTATCAGATAAACCATGTAAGGAACAACCGATCTTTTAAAATTTTCCATCTCATGGGACTTGAACTGAAAATATTATATAATTTTTGAATGGTTCTAAAAAATGTAACTGCTTCAATACAACCTTCTGCAGCGTGTACATCACAAAGATTCAACGAATGGCAAGCACAACGAGAAAATACCGCGAAACTATTTTTTTTTTCAAAATTAAACTTTGAGCACCTTTAAGGGGGAAACACAATTGCACCGTTTCGATCCGATACATAAAAATGTCAAATTTGCTTATATGAGACGTACGTGCAATTGGACACATTACACCGAAATGGATCGAAACGGAGAAGTTGAGCAAATTTCAACTTTTACGGATGACATAACCTAGAAAAATTATCTGTTTAATGTTTGTGTATATGGATGAAGTAGTAGGAAATTAAAAATATGTAGAGCTTTATGACAAAGGCAACAAATTTTACATGGATGTAAAAAGAAAAGACAAAATCTGGAAAAATTTCAATGAGAAATTTAAAACTGATTGTAAGTTTGAATATTTTATTTTGATTTAGAAGTGCTGTTTATGATGATTAGTTCTATTGAATGTAGCAAAAAAGAAATGGACTGCAATTCGGGACCGCTACGTAAGGGAAAAAAAGAAGAATGCTCTTCCATCGGGATCAACCGCCATCCATAACACCAGCTGGTACCTATTCCCTATTTTAACTTTTTTGGACAATTTCGTAAAGCCGAGAAGGTATGATTTTTTAGGATCTAATATTTGGTAAATATTGTTAAGCGCGTTCCTATTTTAGAATGACAGAAAATACTTTCGATTGGAACAGCAATGAAGCAGAAGATGAGAGTTTCAAGTCGGAGTGTTTTCAAGAAAATTTCGATGGCATCGATTTCCAATCAACAGAGACCATCACGCAAGAGGAAAATGGCAGATAATGGTGAGGTGCAAAAGCTATTTGTGGAAACACTACAGAAGTTTTCAAATAAGCTGGAGCATTGGTTCCCAGACGACGAAGATGGATACTTCTTGAAGTCCATAGGATTCCAGATGAAGATAATTTCAGAGAGTGAGAAAAGTGTATTCAAGATAAACTTTATTCGACAGGCATATGAAGCTGTACAGAGGAGTCAAGAGACACTTGTGTTTAATTAAATGTACTCGTAGTGTCTCGCAGTTTAAATTTTTACTAGTGTAAATAGTTTTTAGTTGAATAAGTTGAATAGTTGTTCCTGTTTAATTAGTAATTAGTACGACATGTGTGAAAACAACAAGTAGTTCCTATTTTTCAAGTACGATAGTAATTAGTGTAACTCCAAAAATATTTTATGAAAAACAAGCGTTTTAAGTGTTTTGCTTTTTTTTCTATAAATAAAACATTAAATACATTTTTTGTGTTCATTATCTATCTGTTCCATTGGAGGGATACAGCTCCTTCATTGAGAAAGTATTCTGTCAGTTCATCCCTCAAATTGAAGGCCGAACGAGTTGCGCTGAGCGCAAATTGGTACCTTCTTGTCTCCATTCACCATTGTGAATTACGTGTTCATTATCTTCCCTGTCTACAAAAATCGATGGGACATATATTTTCTCTTTGTCGTTGAGCTTAATAAAGTTATGCAGGGCTACGGCTGCTAATACAACTTTTTCAGCATTTTGTGGTAATAATTTTAAGGAACGCTTTAAAACTCTCCAACGGGTAACCAAAATACCGAAACGATTTTCAATAATTCGTCTTGCTCTGGACAACCTATAATTAAATATAGTTTTCTCTTCGGGTAAATTTCTTCCTGGGTATGGCCGTAATTAGTTTTTCTTCAAAGGGAAGGCGGCATCTCCGACAAAGTAGTACGGAAAAGTGTTTCTGCTGTTTGGTAATCTGCATTCTTTCGGAATGGGAAGTACTTCTTGAAATAATTCTCATCCAAATGTAGATTCCTTAAGAATACCTATTTGCATATTTAACGATTAAGTAATTAAATCAATATTTTAAATTTCATACCTCCGTCACTTTGACTTCCGTCCGCACCCACGGATATGTCCGTAAAAGTGTAGTTAGCATCACATGTTCCAAGCAGAACAATGCTAAATGACTTTTTATAATTAAAGAAACTTGAGCCAGAATTTGGAGGAGCTTGAATTTCGATAAGTTTACCGTCTACAGCGCCAACACAATGCTGCATGTTCCATCTGTTTTCGAAGTTATCAGCAATTCTTTTATATTCAAGCTCTGATGGTCTGCACACATAGACAGACTATAGAGCTCGCCAAATAGTATCGCAGGTATCCAAGATAATATTCCTGACAGTAGATTTCCCCATTTTAAAACCCCATGCAAAGAAAGTAGGGCTTACACCTTGTGATAGGAACTCAAAATGCCATAATAGTGTAATGTTTGTTTAATTATTATTAATATTACGGTACACTTACGACAATGTGACTGCCAGTCTGCATTCAAAATCAATTGCAGGTCTCCTCGATTTTTTCGATAGGTCATCCTTCATAAGATTTAGAAATAAGTGATATATAGGCCTTGACATTCTGGTGTGTAAGAAAAAATCTTGGGGATCTAACTCTTTTTTGATATGTCGTTGCGAAGTATCCGTTTATCTCTCTGTCCCTATTAACTGGTTGCACCCACCGCCTTCTCCGATTTAGTTTTCTGGATCTTTTATACATTCTCCACAATAAATAAATGTGTAATAATATTTCAAAGAGTTAGGATAATTCACGCATTTTTACCTGTGTATCGCATAAACAACTTTAAACGTCAGGTTGAAACCGAACGGAACAATCGTGCTTATGCTCGTAACGGATCGAAGTGAATCGAATCGAATTGAATCGGAACGGCGGAATTGTGTTTGGCCCTTTATAAGGACCACAAATGTTTACGCCAATCATACCCCTGGCCACGGCAATCGGTAATTGGGATTTCATATTTTCAAGTGTACTTAAAATTAAATTAGCTACCGCTTTACCTGTTTTTTGATTGCATTCAACAAACTTCAAAAAAACGTTCCTTAATTTCAAACTGTTCTGCATCTTTAACTTGCATTTAACGTAGCACTAAAACTGTTTGTTCAATATGAGCCGAATCGGGAGTTGCGTCTACGTTTATAGAGTAATATATTGCTTTATCTCTTTCCTTAAGAATCGTTTTTGTAATATCTGCACAGCTGAGGCTACCTGAGGCTGAGGCTAGCTGCATCATGTATGGGAGCTGCTTTCTGTATGGACGGAGTGCCTATACGCGCCGAACGCACCCGAATGAAGGAGAAGAAGAAGAGCGCTTCCTGGCACTTTGATTGTCATCGTGAAATAAAATAATTTTCGTGCCAATCTCAAAAATGTGTAAGTCTATACACATACTATAAAAAATTCGCATTGCAGGCGGATGGAAAAAAAAGTTTACGCAAGGGACTTTGGCGCGGTTTTTGAAAGTGTGACGCAAAATTCTATACCAGCAGCATGATAGTGAGAGCTAGTAATACAAAACAACTTTGTGAGATTCCTGGTTCCCCAGTAAGCCTATTTCCATCTTCGGTTGGCCAATAACTTGCCTTAAAATTTCATTTTTGGTAAATCCATAATAAGAAAATATATTAAAATTCTTTTACTTTTATCAAAATTACAAATATTTACCAATATTCTAATTCCTAGCTTATTATTAAAAAATAAACAACTACAGTTTTACTAAATTTCCATATAAAAGAATGTAAATATTTTTCTATTTAGTACCCTTCCAATTTTAACCTTACCTACGGCTTTTGTGCTAGGGTAGATTTCTTTACCGAACATAAACAAAAGTGACACCTAGGGTATATGTAGACAGAGATACAACCATATGTTAGAAAGTGAGAAAAAGCATCACGTTCGGTACCCAAAAATGGCATATATCTACACGCAATGGCCTCTCCTTTAGTTTCTTACTCGTAGGTCAAGAACGACTGACTGAAAACAAACGCGAAACCAAGTAATCCGAAATAATCAGGCGAATACGTATACGACGAGTGCATCCGCGTAATTATTCTGTAGTTTTTTGTTATACGGCAATCAAAAAGGTCGCGGAGGAAAAGGTCCAGGTGTCCAAGATTGCGGAATATCCCACAAATCAAGTGAGTAGCCCAGTAAAATTGATTCATTGTTTAGCCATGAATTTTGTCGTTGCTGATTATTCTATCCCATCTGTGCATAATAGAAATAGCTGAAACAAAAGTACGAATTGTAAGAAAGGCTACTCAAATTTGTCGTAAGTCAACAAGAAACGCATGTGGAAGTTTCTTAAAGCAAATTTTAGCAATAGAGAAGCAGGCTTTTTTTGCCTAAATCTTCGATTTGTACCCATGCCAATAAATTTCGCCAAAGTGTGTAATCTTGTATGCTTATCCAACTTAACACACCCACCCACCTCTACTCGCAAGACAACAGACAGAATTTGTTCGGACCGTCTAGAGCCACCAATAATGCAAACGAATTCTGAAGAAATATAATCGATTTCAATTCTAAGAAATAAATCAATTCTTTCCTACATTGAAATCAATTAATAAAGGCCAGAGACAAAAATCCGCGCTTATATACCTAGATCTACGCTCATAAATTTTTTTAGCTAACAAGCCCAAGCAACCAAATGAATCCAACTTCCACGAAACCGAGACTGTCAGGACACAACTTATTCGAATCGCCTTCAGCCACCAATAATGCACACAAATTCGGAAGAAATATGGTCGATTTAAGTTCTATGAAAGAAATGAATTTTTGCCTATATTTAAAAACATTTTTGGTTCATACCCATGATATATTTAGCCGAGATCAGTGAGTTATTGAGGTTTGCTATGAGCTCTTCCATACATCACTTTTTTAGTACTACCGTCGATATCTGGGTATTTCTTGTCTGTGCTTCCAGTCAACTGTTTTGCAGATTGTGTTTGGTATGTAAATCAATGTAGAAATTTCTGTAGATTATAATATAAATTATATAATTAAAATAACAATTGGATAAAGGCTGAAATTAGTTACAATATCAATGAAATAAGTAAATAGATTAAGAACGAATTGAATAACTTAAACAAATGAGAAAAGGTTGTAGGCTATAGTTGCTGAAAAATTAAATTTGATTAATTAATTTTTAAGATAGATAGTTGAAAGTCAGCTTTGATTAGTTTGCAGATAATGCTTTGTATTCAGGATGAATTTTAAATTCCCGACATCAAGTACACTAGTCGTAGACGTATTAAGCTTATGTTAATTCACCAAATTTTAGTGCATCATTGAATTAATTGAGAGATTTGAGAATAATTTTTTCTGCACCTTACACAATTTTTATGCCAAACAGATAACGGTACGAAATCGAAAATTTAAATTGATTTAGACGAATACTTTAGTGGCCTCTAGTAAAAATTATTCGTTTGAGCCTAGGCAATTTGTATGTGAAATACGCAGCAGCATTTGTAAATGCAAAATCTCATTTGTAGTTTAAGCAACAGTAGGAATCTGTCCTTTCAATTCCTTGAAAGTTTTTTATTCAAATGTTTATGACGGAAGTCCTGTAATGGGCCGTCGTGCGTAGTCTACTTTAACAGAATGTACATTCGGCATAAATTTGTAAGAAGCTATTAAGGAAAACAAAAGAAGATTATATATTACATCAGTAGTTCTCATGACCGCTATAGGTACTAATATTTGATGAAGTTTCATGTCAGTTGCCGTGTAAAGTATCCCCAGGGGAGATGTTAGCTAAATGTTTAATTACAGTGAGCCTATATTCAACTCCAGAAGGCCTTCTCGAGAGGAAATCCTCTGCTCTCTTTTCAGGTCAGTACAGGGACACTGAAATAATTTGCTGCCCTCAGTGTCAAATGAGTTGACGGCCTTTGCTCGGCACGAATTTTTCTGTATATAGCTGGTGGCAGCGTCAGGGTTTTCGTGGACCCCCCCACCCCATTTATCAACGGATATTATTAATCTATTTATGAAAATCATATGCACCTTTCTGTTATGTTTAGTAATAAAATTCTAATTAAATTACATTTCAATAATTTCAATAACACACACCGAACTAATATGAACACAAATCAAATTGAATAATTAGAAAACTTTAAATTTATTGTACTTACATTTTTTTCTTGTTTTGTTTTCAACAAAAGTCACAGTTAGCTCAGTGAGACTGCACTTTCAGTGAACTGTCTCAGTTCCATATTGAGCTACAAAAATTGAACGCAATCATTGAGCAACTGAGACAAGTGAAACTGAATTTTCTTGTATCAGTTGACTGAGCTGACTAAGTTTCGTGGTTTTATTGTTTTAATAAATAATTAACTTATCTAAAGCTATTTAAATAAATTGACGATACTTTCCTCAATTTATAACTATTTATTTTCTATGTCAACATTATTTAAATGTCAAAATTGGGAAATCAGCTGATTGGTCTGAACTGAGACAACAGAGACGTTTGCTCAAAGTTATGTCTCAGTTGTCTCACTAAGACAGTGTTTGTCGAAAGCACGTAAAGTACAACCTGAAACTGAAGCGTGTGGGCCCAAGTAGAGTGACCGAACGTACACCAACTGGAGCTGAATCGTGTAGACTGGACTAAGTGTAGCTTCCAATAAGCTGTCACGATGTCAATACCTACCCAAGTAGCCCAAATATGTGACGACAGAAATATGTGAACTGTCTGTCATATAATTGTTATATATGTATAATGTGATTAGCAATATTGCTTCAACTAAATGTCAATTTAAGACATTCCTCTAACAGACTTTTTGGGTCACTATTTGGTGTAAACAGTGTCACAAAACTTGGCGGTCACAAATGATAATCAGAAAGTGAATGCCATGTCGACATGAAAATGATGCTGTCGGGTTATCGCCATTTTGGAAACTTTGGATATTTTGTAGTGAACGCGAAAGTTGTTGTTAGTTGTTTTTGTTGTGTTTGTGTTTAAAAATTCGTAAAAAATAAAAAACTTAAGCAAGCAATACAAAATAAATAAAGCAAAAACTGTTAAAAACTTATGCGTTGAACAAACATCAAATATGGATCAGAGAAGAAATACTCTCAGCGTCTAGTGATTTTTTATGTTTAGAGAACTTCAATAAAAAATTTTAAAACATAATTTTATACAAATATTTTATAATAAATATATATCTTTTGAACTGAATTAATACTTTAATTCGGATCCCAGAAACAAAATAAAATCTCACATAAATGCCACCCAAATTATATAGATTAACGACAAAAATACCACATTACTTTGTGAAAATGTCAAAATATTGTCACCAGTTTTTGTAAAGATTTTGTCTCTTAATTTTGTCAAAAAATGTGGAAACAAATTATGACAAAAGTACCAACAAAAGGCGGTTTCGGCAAACACATTCTCAGTGAGACAAGTGAGATATTCTCAGTTGGCTCACTGAGACTGCACTTTCGGTGAACTGTCTTAGTTCCATATTGAGCTACAAAATTCGAACGCAACCACTGGGCAACTGAGACAAGTGAAACTGAATTTTCTGGTCTCAGTTGACTCAGTTTCGTTATTTTGTGATTTTAATTGCTAATTAAAGTTTAGTGAGCTATTTGAATAAACTAATAACACTTTTCTCAATTTATTACTATCCATTTTCTGTGATCAAAGTTATTTAAATGTCAAAATTGGCAAATCAGCTGATTCGTTTGAACTGAGACAACTGAGACTGTTGCTCAAAGTTTTGTCTCAGTTGTCTCACTGAGACAGTGCTTGCCGAAAGCCCCTAAAGTATAACAAATTTGTTGTGATGAATGTGAGATTTTTGTTAGACGAAATGTGTAAAACCCACTGACTTATAACAATGGACTGAGCGATTTGCTATTTCATGTGGCACAAAAAATGTTGTGTTTCTGTATATCACCGTTAGAGCACCCTTTAAAACGATTACATAAAAAACATGTAAAACTCAATCAATCAGATGAAATTTTACACCCATAAATCGAATTTGATTAAAAAAATATATTTTGTTGTGCCCAAGTGATATTTTAATCGCTTATAAGGAATTAAACTCATTCCGGCTTAAATTTTCAAAAGTTATTCTTAACTGAATCCTGCTTATGGGCAAGAGAGACGGAGCATGGTAAACACTATCGTTACCTTATTCCTTCTGCGGTGATTGCATCTGTAACCAACATAACAACATCAAATGGCATAAGCAAACGTTCCTGAATGCAATATTTTGTGTTGGTAGCTCCAACTCTGCCATAGGGCGAAAGAGAGAACTGTAAAACTTGTGCCATGCTTTCGTATAGGAAAATGATAATACGCTCAGTCCATTGTTATAAGTCAGTGGTAAAACCTGATTCTGTCCACAAATGACAAGTGTTTGTCGATAATTTGTCGTACAAATTTCACAAATGGCTACTTGGGTACTGTCTGCTGTCAATCAACGAAACGCTAAAGGAGCGGTACTTGCTTCAATATCCGATAGAGAAGCATCGATTCTAATTCGCCGTGGTGATAATTTATGACTTATCTAATTTGAGAAAGGACAAACATTTTTAAATATTGTAAAAATAAAGAAATAATTAAAATTTGAAAGGAAATAAAATAAAGTGTGTGTATTTAATTTTTATCGTATCGCAAAAATATAAAATTTTGTTTTTTTTAAGGAACATTAACCCTCTCAGAACTTCGGGTCGAGTGAATTTTACCCCCCCCCCCCCCCCTCACTCTCGACGGTACTGGCGGCATCATGGAGTATCCCCTCAGCTTTAGCCATATGATAAAAAAAAAATTCAATAGACTTCGAACTTGCAAAAGAAAGTATTTGTACACATACTTGAAGTTTTAAGTGCTGGATCTAAACTTTTCTATGCACATGAGCAAGAAGAAGTTAATTTCCGGAAAACAAGTCCACCATTCTTACTGAGTACTTGTACTTAACCACCAATAAAAATTAGTAAGCTCAGCTAATATGTCCTCACTCCTCAACAATATTGATTCGCCTAATAAAAAATGACATCTGACGATGATTCATCAGAACACCATTCGGACATAAAATATAAAAGTATACAAGTACCTAGTCATGTATCGTATTTTATATTGTTAATACGCTGATAGCATTTCTAGACCTGTCTACAATTAGCACAAAGTCGCACATGTTTTGAGCCAGTCATTGGCCGGCCGTTCGCATCAAGCTCAAACAGACTGGGCAATAAATAATTGATTTATTGATCAACGCCGCGAGTTCCTTAAGTGGCTGCACAAATTAACTGGCTCGCATTCTTGACCCGTGCTCTCGAGACCCAACCACCAGTCAACCCAGTATCCATTTTCGAGCAAAATGTGTAAGCTAGCTTTTGTCCGATTCAAGCATTTATAAAACGCCAATGTAATTTCGTATGAAAAATGGCTCAACATGTTTATGAGTCCGAGTTTTTGGTCGATTCATTTTAAAGTTGGGTTTCTTGAACGCTATACGACGTCTTGTACTTTTTAATTAAAAGAATCGACAAATGGTGGGCATGTTCCTTAAATGAGTGATTGTACTGCACTGAAACAGAATTCCTAGCTTGGATAGCGTACAGCTAGCTGCCGATGAGTACATAAATATATCAATATCGTCGATTTTCTGTAATACTCGTATAATTTGTCCAAACTTTGACTGAACACCACCATTATAACTACCGCTGTGCACCAAACGAGACCAAAAGTCAAATTGATTCTGTTATACATCTGGTCGGATCTTATGTTTATGATTCTGATCTTAATCGGAATTAATAATTGCAACAAAAATTCTTTACGTCTTCAGCGCTCACTCAGCAGTTTTCTGTGTCTGCCAAATTGTTCTGTTGTTGCTATTTCGAATTGCAGAATTATTTTTGGAGGAATATTTTTGTGCAATTAAAATGAAACAGACTTGCTGCTGTTGACTTTCTGAAGGCATCCTGTAATGCCAATGACTGTTTCAATGCCACTAAGGCAATTTTAAATCAGTTTCTTATAAACAAATAAAAGATTTCAAAAGCTTTGATTACCATCACTAAATTCCACCAGCGAGTACAAGTGTTTTGCTAAAGAAGATTTTTATCCTCTAGAGAGTCTACAGACTCAAGGGTACTCGTCGATAATTAATTTGTTTTATACAATACAAACAATTTTTATATCTTTTCATGTGCATATGGCTGGCTGACTATACCCGATGACTTGAAAGTGCATTAATTAACGATTTGAAAATTCGAAAATTGAATGAATTTCTTAGAATTTTTGTAGATCTAACATTAAAATCAGTGAATTGGGCAACGCTTTTATATATACCAAAAACAATTAGTTTTTCATTTCGACCACATTTTCCGTCGGAGTTTGTAAATTTTTTTCTGCAGCTCTCAGATTCTGCATGAATTACATCATCATAACACTTTAAGCCTTTACAGTATTTAGCACTCGTGTTATTATTTCAGTTGGATGGAATTCAATAAGAAACGATGGAGATTTGCTCTTGCAATTTTAAGGAGCCAAATCTTACTGTGGGTACATGTAATAAGACATTCAACCGTTTTTTTCAACAAAACCTGTCTAGTAACGCGAAAGCTGTCAATATATTTTTTATATTTAAATTTTATTAGAATAATCCATGGGTCTATGATTTTTATGATTATTCTATAAATTATTTATTAACAAAAGAAATAAGCCACTACCAATTATCTGCAAAGGAACCTCAACAACCTCAACTAACAATTTAGGTCGAAAAGATGTCGGCTCAATCAATGTAAAAAGGCAGAGGTTTTAGTGGGTCGTACCTATATTCAGTGCCTGGGCTCGGGGCTCCACGATCCATGGGGCCCCCTAGTCCCTGCAATTGTAGACTAACCGATGACTAATTCTTCAATCAGTAAGACAACGTATTACAAGCTAGTTAAGCTGTTAGAATTTGGCAGCTGAACGTAGACCGTGGGATTTATTCGAACTTCTATAGATGGCAATAAATTTTCATACAAAGTAATAGTATATAAAAGTATAGTGACTATGTATGTTTGCAGCCCAGTATTTTTTTAATTTCTGACATTTTTTCATGGTATTCTTTCAGTAGCCAAACTCAATCAGCGAAAAATACTGTTAGTTTATAATAGCCCTAATGTGCACTGGAAACTTTTTGTCACAGAAGTTCTTTATAACTGTCGCCGTGGGCTAGTTTAGTATGCACAACTGTCACTCAAAAAACTCATATTTTATATCATCATTCATCAATATAAATTTCGAGAAGACAGTTGTGATATGTGAATTTGTCATAAAGATATGGAAAATATCAATGCTATTAGGCTGTTCCAATTTGGAGCGAATGGGTGCTTAAAGGAAAATTTCACTTATCGTTTGATGAACTGCGATCCTCTGCTGAAAAATTCTCTCTACTAAAGATCTTGAGACCTAGACCTATAGCTTATCAAAGTACCATTATTACGATCATCAATTGAACACGAAGAGAGACTTGCTGTAACTCTAACGTCTATAAGCACTTGCATGCATATTTCCCCCACATTTTTATCTTGAAATTGCTATCAGAGTATTCCTTCAAATTTTTCTAGTATAGGGGTGGTATCATTTGTACTTCTTGTATTAATGCTTCATTATTTGTATCATCCTCTCACACTATCGTTGCAGCACCCATTTTTTAAAAACATCCTTGCGTCTCCCAAAACAATGACAGTCAAGCGGCGACAAAAATGTTACCAGTGCATGCACATTCATATAAACGTGAAGACGCAATGATGATGATTTGTCTCCAAAAAGTTGCTAGTCGGAGGAGCCAAAAAGTCACGTTGTTGTCACGTCACTTCATGCGCGCAGCCTAATGGAATTGATAGTTGTGACAAAAGAGTCTCCAGTGCGCGATAGATCTTAAAAATAGTTTACGTTATTAGTACTGTTGATAACCCAAAATAGTTTAGGGGGCCGGCCCGTATATCCTAAAGTTCCCAGGGTCCCCACTTGACTAAAGACGGCCATGCCTATATTGGTCAATTAGACGTTGATTGGACGTCGAATTTCTAATGCGGGGAATAAACTGGAAGTATTTTGGACATAAATATAAGTAAATATAGGAGAGATAAGAAAATAGGATAAGACATTAGGTATAAGAGTAAGTATCTTAAATTGTCGTCGATTCGAAGTTTATTCGACCTCCCGTAGTCTCAATTCTTACCAATTTGTAAGAGAAAGACAGAACTTTTTCTGTTTATCTGTATGTTTTTGAATGAATGAAATACAAATATTGAAACTGGTACCAAACTGCAAACTTAATAAGACAACTAATACCTCTAAAGGCCTTTCCAAAGTTTAATTTTCTTTTTGAATTTTATTTGGTTTTCGTGATGCTTTTATTTTAATGATTTATTATATCGAGCTTACTATTTAGTTAAAGTAAAAAAAAGTTTCTAATCACTTGATTTTTAGCGTTTCGTACCTCAAAAGGAAAGAGAGAAACTCTTATGAAAAAAACTATTTTTATTTTCAAAATTTTTGGTGAATTGGTTATAAAGATGTAGAAAAAATGTGCGAAAAAACCGTTCCCCATGATTTTTTTTTGGTTTCTAAAGTTAAAATTTTTGTATTATCAGGGTTAGGGAGTATTTTGTCATAGATAGCTGGAAAACTGTTGTTTTTCGTAAGTCTCACAGTTGCTGAATAAAATCTTTCTTTTATTAACTTATATGTAAGACAACTCTTACTGATAAGACCAACTCTTACACAATCACCCTTGCGTCCGGCTGTTTGAATGTTATTGAATTTTATAGAGCTAATTAAAGGGGAAACACAATAATTGATAACGCATTTTCTAATGTACCAGCACAATGTGGCACAGTTCATTCAATTATCAGTTATCACAGGAAAATTTGTATTAGATTTAAATTTACTAAAATTTGGTCAATCAACTGTTCGTTGAGAAAGTTCTGATAGGAAATTTTGATTGTGCGAGTTCGACTCGCTCTTGACCGGGTTTTTTTTAGACTAGAATAACAATACAAATAAAACATACATTTTCCAGCGAACATTATAAAGGTAAAATAAGCAACTACAACTTAATTTTAACGGCGCGGCGTACATGTACAAATAATTATTAATGTCAATGTGTGAAAATTGGCTAAGGGTTATTAATTTATGTATATCAGATCTCCTTTTACATAGGTACTACGGGGATCGAAAATAATCATTATGTTAGATTGCTCAAACAAAAAAATCACCTAAGTCGAATAGGACCAATTTTATCTTCATTAAGTGAACTTTCAATTTTCAGCGTAATTTAATAAAGTATTTTTTTATTTTATATTATTAAGTCAAGTTCAAGGGATACCCTATGATACAAAGCACAGCATGGCAGGAAGAAGATAGGGAAAGCATTAGGGGACATGAGGAAAGTGTCGGAAGTGCCAATGTATGTGTGAACTTTCACAGATTTTAAGTCCGAGGAAAAACAGAAGATGGTAGACAGCTCCACATTCACACAGTTCGGGATAAGAAAGCATCACAGAATTTTACTCTACGACCGAAAGTATTATGAAGAGTGACAGGATGTGCGCGGCTTGCAACGCGAGTAATGCGTGCAGGAATTAATTCACAAGGGATCAGACTAGATATTTCATCGGAACATTTGCCATACATGTAGCGATAAAGGAGCGAATGACATCCAACATTGCGGCGGTGCTCGAGTGAATCGATATGACAAGTTATTGCCAAATCGCCAACGATCTTAACCCATATAATAATAACGGTAAGGTTTCCATTACCAAATTATATAACATGGGTTATATAGACTAGTACTCGAAACCTTTTTGTAACCACTATAAACTCCTTATAGATCTTAAATGGAGGATTATATAAACATTACTGTGACTTGATTGAGGTAAGTAACGTTGTATAACTAAAATTTTTATAAAATGAGTAACATAAATATTCTGGTTACCTTAATATAACTTCTTATAAAACCCTTATATAACCCAGGGTGCTTTAGATTAATTTAGTTTGGTCATAGCAGAGGTTGCAGTAATATTTCGGTTACCGTTATAAACTTTGTGTATAATGGTGATGGTAACGTTTCCACAAGACTTGGAATTTTCTCAGACTGATTAATTTTAGTGATTGAAATTTTAGGTAAATTACTTTTCGTTACCTTTATAAAACAATATAATGCAAATATTTACGCAAACTATCTTGACATAGAATTTTTTGTACTGCATTTTTATGATGTAAGGGTTTAATATTTTGACATCTTATAATTACATTTTTTGGCATGTACGTGGTGAAATTCAGTTGCAATTAAAAGTATTGCTGTGATTATCATCATAAATGCTTCTAAAAAATACAGATCGCTCGAAAACTAAGCAATATTTAATAATATTAATTAAATAAATCAAAATTTAAAATTTTCACTTAGGTGATATTAATTCATAAAAATAATATAACATAATTTAGAAATGTTATAGTATACCTAGAAAGATGTAATTTCTTCATATAATAATAAAACGAAAGCCATATATCTGAAATTAAAAAAAATGGCTTAACCGACATTTTCTTTTTTATCTGCAATGCACAGATGAAAAAATGTCGGCTAGTGCTTAAATGAACATATTAGCATTATAAAACTTTAAGTACTTCTATATGAACTGCTATTATATAAACTGAATGACCCTTATAAAACTTCTAGAAATATTATATAAACTAAAGGAGCTACCATGCCTTTTCAGTTATAATATGTTAAATGTAATTTTTATAACAGTCATTTTCGTTACTAAAGCGTCATAAACAAATTAAAATAGTTGTATAACGGCTCCATTCGACACTTAAAGTCATTGTTTTTATAACTGTCACCGTAGTTACTAAAGGGTCACCAAAAAATGTTACGATATTTTATAGTGGCTATATGTGTTACCTCCCAATTTTTATTAAAGTCACCTACATTACTTACTGAATTTTATCGATTTATATAAAGTTAAGCACAGATACAGCAATAAACACTTATTTATTACCAATAAGTTATTTAACGTGGTGATGAAAACAATTATAAAACTTTCTTCTAGCAATGGTTACTCTACGTTATATAGACCGGTGATTGAAACATTTCCGTCACCAACTTATAAAACCTTTATGTAACTTACTTCCTCGATAACCATTAGTCACCTTAAAAAATCTAATATAACTACGTCGCCAGTTGGTAATATTATAAAACTCTTATATAACCAGTCAAATTCTTATATAACCGAGTTACCATTATATACCCCTTATAAAACTACCCATCACCTTCAGTCACCAAAACTTGGAAAATTGTTACTTGGGAAAGGCGCTCTTTTGGACAATATTCAATGAAGCAACGACTGTACGGCCAGCCCCAGCCCAGATGTGGGAATTGTATTCCATTTTAGGTCTGCTCTAGGACTTGTAGAGTAGCGCTAGATTTGATGGGCTAAAATATTTCTTACACCTTTCCAGAAATCCAAGATATTTCGATGCTTCTTTGGCAACATAGAAGATGTGATCTGTCAAACTTAATTTACTGGAAATGTTAATGCTAAAAATGCTTAGTGATGGTGTATCTGAAATTAAGGCTCCATCAAATAGAATGGGAGGGGTTAAATGGTGATCTTGTTTTAAGTAAATGAAACAGCTTTGGGT
The DNA here is from genome assembly GCA_963930735.1 of Dioctria linearis. Classification (NCBI taxonomy): domain Eukaryota; kingdom Metazoa; phylum Arthropoda; class Insecta; order Diptera; family Asilidae; genus Dioctria; species Dioctria linearis. The sequence continues at coordinate 75,070,646 of OZ005741.1, read as the reverse complement.
CTTAGATGCATTGAATTAGATGCTACTCGCTTTGCCCCAAGCGAAGATAATATCAAGATCGTTATTCAATGATCTAGTCATTCAATTTCTTTTGGCACATGCGGCATTCCCTTTGGAGTTGACAAGAGTATCAAAGGAGGTAGCGAAATCAATGGTACTGTCATCAGCAAAGCTATGAATGGGATTGAAATAAAGTGAAATCAGATCATTAATGAAAGTTAGAAAGAGAAACGGAGAGATAACAGTACCCTGGGGTACACCGGCATTTATAGGATGAGGTTAAGATGTAACGCCATCTAATACAACATATATTTGACGACCAAATGGGAAACTTTTATTTCATAATAGAAGAGGAGGGTAGAGACTAAGTGTTTTAAGTTTTGCTAAAAGGGCTGGATTCCAGACTCTATCAAAAATCTTTGAAATATCCAAAGCAACGATCTTGGATTCACCAAAATTGTGGAGACTACGGTTCCAACGTTCCGTAAAAAAAGTCAGCAAGTCTCCAGGTTAGAGTCCAGTCCGGAAGCGATACTGGCAATCGTTGATGAGTTGATGAGTTGCTAGATACTTCATTAATTTGAAATTAATAATTGTAGATTCAAAAACTTTTGAAAGAACCGAAGTAATTGGAATTGGTCGATAATTTTAAATAAAAACTGCACCTTAATGGCTATTTTTTGATTATAATTTTTGGCTATCAGATAACCATTATTTCACACTTTATTTATTTTGGTTATACTTACAATTAGAATTACCATTCAATTTTTATAATTCTTGTCAATAATATCAGTAACTTTTCGATTTTCATTTTATTGGTTATCCATTCCATCAATATGAATTTATACGACACAATATCTGTCACATAAATTCTATTAGGCGATTCTTATAAATTGTTGCATATTAAAAACTAATCCGGTATTCAAATTTTCCGAACTCTTATTACTGAGAGAAGAATTAATAAGTTATTGATCACTCTTATTTCATAGCCAAACAAAAAAAAAGATATTGTGAAATAATTAGTCGAAGGATAACTATTAAAATGCAATTTTTATTATAGATCTAATGACAATTACAGTCCCTGAATTACACCTCGTTGCTAAGCGCTTATGGCAAAACATATAGCCAGAGGTGTAGGGGCGTAAAATTTTTTACATATACCTATTGTATTAAAATGTAAATTATTAGTCATATGTATGGGAAAGGCGTCAGGCGTTGGCCTGTCGTCGGACATTTGCGATTTTTTTTAGTTTTGATCACTAGCCACCACCAATGTTTGAGCGTGGAAAAACTACTCTTAGTAACAGCGAACTTTTCGTGACATTACAGATTTGGAGTGAAAACTCAAAGCACGTGTTGTGCACTCAGTGGTTTGAATTTCCAAAAAGTATTTCTTCGCAACAGTGAATACAGCCAGAAAGTGAGGAGAAAATATGCAATCATCAAGGTAGGCATTGTGAATGTGTTGTGTGACTCATCGCTCATGCTTGAAAACAAACCAAGAGGAAAATTCATTCCTGTAACATATTTGATTGTGGTATCATATGACGCTTGTCGTCAAAGTTGGCCACTTTGTGTAGTCAGGGTTGGTCCACTGGGATTGTGTGCTTGGGTGACGTCCAAAAAACGTCCAGCGCCGAACTCAATAACCTCCGCCAATAAAACACTAGATAAAGAAAGATGACAAAAAAAAGTCCCCTTCGGACAATGCAGTAGAGCAATGCATTTGAAGTGCGTCAATATAACAACATTTGCCGGAAATGCGATTCCGAATAATGTGCCATTAAAATTTTACTAACAATTACAAAAATGCAACAAATTCGGCTTTTCATTTCTTTCAATTAATATTTCCACGTAATTTTCAATCATTTCAGCACATTTTTCGTCAACTGACCAATTTAAAGCACTGGCCGTGACTGCATTTCACTTTTTTTTTTTAAATGCCTATATATTTTGAATTCTTCACGCTATTAATCTCCAATGTTCAGCATTTAGTGTCTCTTTGTCCCAGACCTTTCTAAAGAAGGGCTTGGATTTACCAAATTCAAAAATTCCGGCAGTTCTTGCGCTAAATGAAACCAGGGTCATTTCTGATGCTGATATTAATCAGTATCACGTCCCTGGTTTCAGCTTGGTACCTCTTTTTTCCCAAAATAGAGGGGTCGTATTATAGAATGATGTTGCCTTTACCGTCCTTATGGACATTCCTTCCGCCAATCCAGAGTTCAATTACATCTGGATTCTGTTTAATCTTCACAGGCACATCATTTACTTCTGTTTCCTGTTTCGCAGGTCAAATATGTCTGATGACGATACGGTATCCGTTTTTGACAATATTTCTAACAATATTGATCGTCTGCTTTCCGTTTCCCCCGCTTCTGAAATCATATCAGCTAGTGATTTCAACGTCCACAGCATACCGTGGCTCAGACATTCATCTATCACAAGTCTGGCGGGACGTTGCGTTGAACTCTTTTGTGAATCCTTCAATTTGCAACAACTAGTGGATGCACCAACCCGATAGACCCAATTTATTAGACTTGTTTCTTTCTTCTCACCCCGACAAATATGCAATTTCAGTTGGTTCCCCCTTGGTAATTCAGACCACTGAAATTTTTTTGATTTAATGTAAAATTTTCAAAAATTTAATATATCTTAAATTATTTTTTGCGTTATGTCAAAAAGCTGCCTTCCTTCAACATGTACCGTACAGAGGAAGTCTCCGGTATCCCCAATGGCAACCATGATGAAATTTGTGCAGTCCATCGTACCTGACATAAAGAAAAACAACGATCACCTCCTTGAGACTATGCTGGAAAGCAACTTTAAACCCAAAATTCCAGATAGGGTAGAATGGGAATTAGGTACATTCCCTGCTTGAACCATTGCCTACACAGACGGCTCCAAATCTGAAGAAAACATCGGGGCAGGCGTTTTTTGCGAGGAGCCTCACATGGAAATTGCCATACACATTTAAAACCATGTCACAGTTTTCCGCGCGGAAAGCAAAGCCCTTGAAGTGAGAACGTATCTCCATAACTGAGACACTGAGAACAAGAAGATTGCAATCTGCTCGGACAACCAAACAGCTTTTAAGGTCTTGTCAAAGCCTTTTACAATCTCCTGACTTTTACTGGAATATCAAATCACCCTGAACTCTCTTTCTCGGAACAATAGGGTGCTGGTAAAATAAAAAAACGATAAAGATTCTGGTACTAATCAAGCCAACTCTGAGAGCTCTGGTTTCAATTCTCACAGGGCTCTCTCGTTTCAGGGGTCACCTACACAGATAAGGACTATTTGCTGATCCTATATGTAAGGGATGCGGAGAGGAACTCGAGACGGTGATTCACTTTCTCAGGTTACAGATTCTTTGGCCCACACCTCCTGGACGAGCTACATGAAGCCGGCAAGGACAGCTGGGAGTCAATATATAAATTCGTAAAGACATCCGGTAGGGACCTATAAAGAATTGCTTATAAGTCTGGAGGGTGAGGAATGGACCTGTTATGACCTACGTTCCACAGACCCCGTAAGGGCCCTTAATCTCAATCTTGAATCAATCAATCAATGGCAGCCCCGAAACTACTTATAGGTCCTGTCATAACCTCCATGTTGAACCTTTAATTGGACTTTCAGTTTCATAAGTAACCGTGGAACCATTATCACGTAACAATGGCTGATTATGAAATAATCCACATTCATGCAGGAACTGAAACGGAAACATTGAGTTCTTTTGATTTACCAAAATCGCTGTAAAAAAAAAATGTTTGCTTTAAAATAATAAACAAATCCTTTGCATTATTATGACTGAGTCGAAACAAGTTGATTACCTAGCTCGTTTGTGTTTTGTTAGAAAACATTCTTAAAAGTTGTTGTAGAAAACTTCTTTAAAATTCTTTAAGTTTTTGTAGATTTAAATTAATTACGTGATGAGTGATTAATCAAAGTTCGCAAATCTTATAATATGTAATGAAATGCAAGAGAACATCTTAAAAGTAATATACCTGCTGCGTTAAGTATAAAATTAATGTAAATATTTTTCCTGCTACAAACTTTCTATGTATATGTGCGTACTTTATAATATGTATACAGATATGACCGCATCCCTCAAATCTATTCTACTTAAATAACGTGTTTAACTTGGACCTGCAACTCGTAAAACTTGCGCAACTCGTACACACCCCATTATGTCCGAAAAGTACAATAAACAAATTGTCAGCGGCCCGGCGGACGTCCGACGGACAAAATCGATTTCACAAAACGCCTCATTTGTTGCCATGTATCCATATGGGAAAGCAATCATTTTTCCATACAAGCTCAATTTGTAACCTTACACTTATAGTATTCGATAGAAGCACTCATCCTTGGCTGGAAACGCGCCGCCCATAGATACATTCATACACACATATATTTTCCCTATAGCTACGGATAGAAAACTGTGCGTACGACCTGCTGTTTAAATTGCTGGAGCATCTGGTTTTCTTCCGTTCCCATGTAAACATAGTGCGGTTTGACGGATTTGTTTACTCCTAGAAGCACGGTCTTAATGGGTCGACATAGTTGAGATTGGGTCCGCGCGGCGCGTCTGTATTCCTTCAGTTAATAATCATCTCGGAGGCAACAAATAGTTTCGGATTTGTTGATTTTGCGCTTGGGTGCCGTCAAGTAATTACATGCTGTGCCAAAAAATTTATTATTGTATTCGAAAACCTTCAGTTCAATCTGAGAACCAAAAAATAAATTAATAAAACATTCCGAAGTAGAAAAATTGGCTTGCAAGTTTTTATAATGTGGCATATTGGTAGCGGGTTATTTTTTTTCGCTACATAATTCATGAAAAATACCATCAACAATGCCGCCGAAGTACCTATTTCAGGCAAATTTATGATTCAAAAGAAGAAAAAAAAATGAAAAATTATGTTTATTGTAAAAATTTTTGCAATTCCAATGTCAGATTGAAAATACCCCACCCTCTACAACCCGCGATCAAGAATAACATAATTTTTCACATTCTGTGGGGGAAATTCAAAATTTTTTCTCATTAGCTGATAATTGACGTACATAGATCCACGGTTTATTTTAATATGTCGACCATTAAAATGTCAAAAAATTGTTTATGAAACTCATTTTACATTCTTATGTCGAGTTTTACAGGATATATGCAAATGGCGAATATTTTAGAGTTGGTATTTCTACTTCAAAATTGCCGGCGCGGCGTTCAAATCTTAGAGGCTTGGACATTGTCATTGGGTCTGTGAGCCTAGAGCTTATTAAATCATTTTCTAAGTACTTAAATCTTCAAGTTTTCTGGACTGGCAGTTAGCATCTTAGCGCTAAGAACAGAATCCTTTTTTAATAAAAAGAGATGTAGGTAAGCCCAACATCAGTTCAGGCTGATATGAGGTAGGTTCTCATAGCACTTGTTACTCTGAGGCATGCAAGTTTTTGTAGTTTTTGTAACTTGACTTGCATTGTTTTTCCTCTGTTTTGATCCACCATACGAAGGTGCCGTAAGTAATGATGGGCCTAAAGATAGTGTATAGTATATTACAGATTCGGATTCAAGTCCCATTTTTTGTTATTTAGTCTTTAGCTGCAGTGACTTTCTGTATAACCTTCGACCAGCATTTGTTCCATGTCAGTTTATGATCAAGAATAATCCCTAGAAACTTACCTTTTTAGTGAGTTTCTTTCTCCCTATAAACGGGCCGATAGTGGCTTTTCCAGGATTGATACTTAAACACTCGGTCTCTGACCAACCAGAAATAAATTCTAGAGCTCCTTGCATTTAGGCCTAAAATCGTTCCATAATACTTGCTTCTTATTGCTGTGACTATATGTCATCTTGCCTCTTCCAAGGAACGATCAATTGAGTTCATTTGCGCCGAGATAGGTTCTACAAATGAAACGTGCGTTGTGTCCTCGGTATACTGTCCTCCCAACTGTTTTGACATTGCTAATGCTAATGAGTTTGAGAATGCAATGTCACATATAGGGCAACGATATGAAAACGTGATTGTGGGAGGTGATTTCAATGTCAATTTGAGACAGCATGATAATTTAGTCAACCAATTCTCTCATCTCCTACTCTCTGTCCACCTGCATATTGTGAACTCATTTCCTACGTACTTTATTTAATGCCACTAATCCTTCGAATCTCGATTTGCTTCTCGTAGCCGACTGTGACAAGGTTTTATCGCACGACCAAATTGATCCACCTAGCATTTTGGACCATGATCTCTTATTTATGAGCTATGAATTCTCTACAGATCCGAATCTCCATAATAACTCTTATTCCTACCGCGATTATATTAACATTGACACTAATGCTCTAATAGATGAATGTACATCCTTGTGTTGGGACACGATATTTAACTCTGTCTCAGTAAACCACCAAGTGTCTACATTTAACTTGCTTGTTACTAATATGTTTGAAAAGTATGTATTGAAGTACACAGGTTATACAAGATTGAACGAAATAAAGCTAATCTGGCTATCTCACGTGCTAAGCGTCAATACTTATCCTCTAAGTTCAACCTCAGCCTTCCTCCCCAAACACTATGGAGAAATTTAAAACTGGCGGGTGTATATGGCAAAGACAGGAGTGATGACTGCAGTCTAAACCCTGACGAAAAAAATGAATTTTTCATTTCCACTGGAAACTCACCTGTGATAACTAGCCAACCCGGCCTTCATGATTATCTACTAGAAGAATATGCTACCCCTAATCCTTCTAACACATTCTCGTTCCGTGGGACTGATTTAAATGAACTTACCGTGGCTATCAGTAGTATTAAGTCTGATGCAATCGGTCCAGACAGCTTGTCACCGCGGTTCATCAAAATGGTGTTCTCGTACATTGGTAAGTAAAGTACATCTTACATATTATTAACTCTTGCCTAATGTCATCTACGTTCACTAGTGAGTCGAAAATTTCAACTGTACTGCCGGTGCCCAAGAAAACCCCTGCTGAATCTCACGCTAATTACAGGCCAATAAGTTTACTATGTTTTTTGTCGAAAGTACTAGAAAAGCTTATGTACAAGCAAATACTGCTTTATGTGGAATCCTGCAACCTATTAACGAGTTAGCAATCCGGCTTCCGCGTTTCCCATAGCTTCGAAACCGCAGTCTTAAAAGTATCTTCAGATATAAGATTGGCTCTGGACCGAGACAAGTTCACTGCTCTGGTTCTTTTGGATTTTTCGAAAGCCTTCGACTCTGTAGACTATCGCATTCTTCTCCAGAAGCTGTCATCCTCCTTTAGCACCTCAGCTGTTTCACAGATCAACAGTTTTTTATCTCACCGTCGCCAACAAGTCAAGGTGAAAGATTTACTGTCCAGTTCGCGGCCGCTAGAACGAGGAGTTGCCCAAGGATATATTCTGGGTCCTTTGCTTTTCTGCTTATTTATCAACGATTTACCGAGAGTTGTTCATGATGTGAAAATTCATTTATATGCTGATGATGTTCAGCTGTATCTAAGCAGACCTATTGGCCTCCTCGAGGATTGCGTGGCACGAATAAACTCTAATTTGGACCGAATTTGCACCAGGTCTAACTATAATCGGCTGCTACTAAATCCGGGAAAGTCACTCTGAGCTATCTTTTACAATAGCACACTCAATGAAACCGACATACCGCCTATATGAAGCTCTGTGATAACATTAATAATACGATCAGAAAAATCTATGGGGGCTTACGCAGACTGTGGTTTTCAGCGAATATATTATCCAGTCGTTCTCGTCTAAATCTAGTAAAAAGACTAATCTTGCCTTATTTCACTTTTGGATGTGTGGACTTTCCTAAACTGGATAGTATCTGTACACGCAAGATGGAAGTTGCCCTAAATGACTGTGTGAGGTTCATTTATGGGTTGCGTAGGTTTGATCATGTCTCACATCTCCGGTCTTGCTTGTTCGGATGTTCTTTTGCCTCTTACCTTAAACGAAGAAACTTGGTTTCATTGTACAATTTGTTAAAATTTAATAAGCCAGAGTACCTAAGAAAACTTTTCCATTTTACTACCTCCCAACGAAATAGAAATTTGGTATTGCCTCGCTTTCATAAGACTGTAATGGGAAGCTCTTATCTTGTCCGAAGCATCCGTCTGTGGAATGATCTCCCTGTTAGTATACAGGCGGCTGGTACCATCAATGCATTTAAAAAACTCGTTAAAACGCACATAATATAGCTCCTTTTTCACATTCTTTTCTTTCTCTCCGCAAGGGAATACTAGTTAGTTGATAGTTTCATAGTATACATAATCATTTTTATTTTTTTTTTATTTTTTTTTCTTTACTCTTTGAATTCCGATGTACATGATTCTAGCTCCACTACAATATAAAAGTAAATATAATATCTAGGTTCACGCAGTTTTATATACCGTCGTCAAAATATCCCAATTTACAAAACGGTTGCTGTTTCCAATGAAGCTCTCTTTGTTAGTGTTAAGTGTTGAAAAGCGTCAAATCCGTCTGAGTTGTGATATGTGCTATTATTTAAACTGGCCGTACTGTGGATATTTTGTTTTGTAAATTGTTAACTCCATTCTGTTATATCCAGTGAAAAAAAGGGAATAAATATCCCTCTACGAATGGAATAGGGAGAATTCTCCTTCCTGTAATTCTGATATCATTCGCTGGATAGTACTTCTGTAATAAGAATTGATTTGTGGGCAAAACTGACGGCAGTATAGAGCCTACTTGACCATATTACATTCCTGGACAATGAATACTCTCTCAAAGGAAATTTGGCTGGATTATATTAACAAAGTCGACGCCATTGTTATTGTCGTCGTCGTCAAATGACGAACAAAATGCCAGGCAAATTATATTGAATATCTGCACTGGGTTGCCGCGCAATACATTAAATTCCACTTAACTTTTACTGTTGAGTTATTTGCTTGTAGAATCTTCAGGTTTGCAATAAAATTGTTAAATAATAATAAATAGAATTATTTTCTTTTCTTTCAAGTGCACATTTTTATAACCTAAATTATGAAATCATGGAGTAATCCCAGCTTATCATTCCATTTGTAACACATAGAAATAATAATGGTAAAGTAAAATAGATTCGGCAGACAAGCGTCTGTCCGTCCCGTCCCGCATGCCGAAATTCTGCACACTGGTTTAAAAAAACAAAAATGTAAGTTTTAGTTCAAAATGGAACCAACTCCTTCGTCAGTTACCATAAAAAAAATGTCGTGTTTCACTATAATTTGGGCACTGCCCAAGAATGCGTTGACGTAGACAATTGAAATTTGCTACATATCATGTTCTCATAATAATAGGAAAAAAAAATTTGTAAACTGGACTAAACCGGGCAACCCCTTTTTGGGGTTGTCATACAAAAATTTGGTTTTTCACTATATATTTGGACACTGTCTGAGTACACGTTGACATGGAGAGCTAAAATTTGTATATATGTATACGGCGTTTGCATAAAAATTGTAAATACAAGTTCAAAAATGGACTAAATCGGGTAACCCTTTCTGGGTGTTGCCATACAAAATAAAAATAAAATTTAGTTTTTTACGTATATTGTTAAAACGATCAGTCCTAAACGTTTTATTATACTGAAAAGTTCTTCAAAATATGAAATCCTATGAAATTTGTTACAACCATTTTTACTGATCGACGAACCGTTTTAGAAATATATAGGAAACAACACTTCAAAAATCAAACTTTCACAGATGAGTGACTATAGGGAATTACATACAGGCATTCATCTAGGGTGTCATAAGAATTGGTATTTTAGACCAATTCTAGCAATACATGCAGTACTGTCTCTAAATATTTTTGATATAATTTCATGTACACCAATCTAGAAAAGAAAATTATGAAATTAGTTAAAAATTTATATAAAATTGTGTTAAATAATATACTTGTTATTCTTTGAATTGTATAATGTAAATTTCAGATAAATACTTTCATACCTTTTTGAAATTACTTAGAACATAAATTATGAATTCAAATATTTGATTTACTTTTTTATGTAATTCTAGATTTCTATATTGTAAGCCCAATTTCTTAATCCTTACTCTGGCTCCACCAAGGACGCTCTCAGCAGTCTGGTAGAGACTATCGAGAAAGCCTCACAGGAAAAGGAGGTCCTTATATGTTCCTTTATGAACATTCAAGGCGCATTCGATAATACTATATTTGACTTTCTTTTAAAAGAGGTTACAAAGTAACCATAAATGAAAGAAGCCAGATACATGACAGAGGACTCCAGCTTCCACAGCTTCCTAGTCTGGTATACTGACGGATCCCGGCAAGACGGGAACACAGGCGGTTGGTCCAGATGTGGAACTATCCATTCCGCTTGGTTCCTCACCTTCCAGTTTTGAGGCGGAAGTCTATGCTATAGAGGTTGGAGCTCAGAAAAGCCTAAAAAAGGGCTGCAAGAACTCCAATATTACATTTGCTCAGACAGCCAAACTGCGGTCCTAGCACTTTCCTCTCAAGTTTTGTGAGTCGAAATTAGTCTGGAGCTGCTACTCGAAACTCCAACTACTGTTTAGGGACAACCAAGTAACCTTGGTTTGGGTCCCTGGACATGAAGGAGTGGACGGTAATGAAAAAGCGAACGAACTGGCTAAAACCGGAATTGAATGTCCGTATACCTGGTCCCAATCGGACATTTCGCCTACCAAAAAGCCACTTTAGGGGGGAACTGCTTAGGTGGGAAGACAGGCAACTACATAGATCCCCTTTGGCATGGCGGACCCGGTATGAGGCAGGCGAAGAAATTCTTCAACCCCTATCATTTCCAGACGCGCCAATTTATTGGACTTACCAGACAGTCGCTCAGACTATTTGCTAACGCATTCACTGGCCACTTCCGTCACTTCCTGAAGAAGATAGGCAATTCCGACAGTAAACTGTGTCGACTGAGCGAAGAGAGTGACGAAACTTCGATGCAAGTCATATGTGAGTGCCCAGCACTTGCATGTCTAAGGCTGCAAATCACTGGAAGAACAATTATCTCACCAGATAATGTCTCCAATCTAACTTCAAAAGCAATAATCGAGCTCGTTAAAAGACTCGATTTTGCCTAACCACTTTAGGGGAAGGCACAATAGTTCAACTATGGTTGCAGTGTTCGCAAGGTCCTGAAGTCGCCCCTACTCTTAACATTAACATTAACATTACTCTGGCTAATACTTCGGAAGGCCATTTAACCACATATTTCTTATATAAAAATGTCATTGCAAATTGCACTATCGCCAACAATTTCATAAAGAATAATATATTCTTTAAGAAATAACAATAAATAAATATAAATAGAATGAATAAATCATTACATCCATACATCCATACATTCTATGTAGACACATAGAGCCAAAACCCAATCTCTCACTTACACTATCCAATTATTTAATCACATTTCTCGTTAACGTGACTAAAGCTCCTGTTTCAATTTTCGCCAACACGAATTTCTTCAATAACATACATAGCTCCTGAGTCGCCCATATCCCATACTCGTCCGTCTGAAAACCTTTTCCCACAATTAGTGTAACTGCTCTGCTAGATAAGCATTTTGTTTTGTGGCCTCTCTTCTTTAAGAAAACAATAACCGAGGAGTATAATTAGAATATTCGCGGCGCGAGCTACATGCTTAATACTTAAGCATAATAATTTATTCCCACATAGTTAGCTATCAAATATTGTACCCCTTAGGGAAGTTCATTGTCATAATTTACCTGCATTGTAACTAACTTCGATTGCCTACACCTAGAAATACTTAGGTAATGTCTTATTTCAGAAAACTCCAAGTAAATGAAATTCTGTGGCCACTGGGCAACTAATAATGAAAACGGGTATGAAATAGAGATTATTTAAAAAGTTGAAATTATATTTTTGAATTAAGATTTTTACTAATTAATAGTTCTGGCGCAGTCGTTCGGAATTTTCTTTGTTCGTGTTTCTAACATTTAATTTTTCACACATAATCAACGGTTTATCGATTCGGTCTCTAGTGACTATTGTGAGTTAAATTGAAGAGGCCTGAACGCAACGAAAAGGAACCACAAAAGGACCAGAAGATAAAATAAATCATCCTAAAATAAACATTGTGCAGATCAACTAAGGATCATCGCTGAAGAATAACAAAAGCCGAAGTTAATTAACACAACGAGGGAGTAGCGTTAAATTTTGTGGCTTTTTTGTTTGTATGTTATGTTTTCTGTTATCTCGCCTCCTTTTAATATCGCCTCCACAGAAGAACACTAGTTAAAGAATTTTTAGATCTATGTAGTGAAAATTTTTAAATACCATAAAATCAATAAAAAGTATAAGCGAAATTACAAAATCAAGTGAAAATTTAGAAAACTCAAGAGTGAATTTAACAGGAAATTTTTGTAAAAGTGTTTCAAAAAGTGTGAATAATAAAAATAATTCTATTAACATTTTAAATCATTCAACTCAAGATGAAAATAAATTTAAAATCTCAAGTATGGCTCAAAACGATAATAACCAGAGGCGGATACTGAATTCTATTCTCGTAAGGGGGGGAGGGTTAATTTGGAAACAGATCAAAAGTTCGAATACACTCATCACCACTCGCAAATGTCACATGCACAAAACTTATCAGTTCGAACAGTAGGAATCGACCAAATATTTATTGTTCACAATGCAGACACAATCTCATAACGATCTAAAATACTAAAGTCATTACGGTTGTTATAATACCGATAAAGTGCTAAGTTCTTAGAACTTTCTTATCACTCTAGTCTTAATTCTCCCTCGTAAAAACAAATACACGAAAGAAAAATCAAATAAAATTCCACGAAATACTTAGAAAAGCTTTTCTTGCTGAGGTTGCATCTAGCAATATTAGTTTATTTCCTCTGTGTGAAAAATTTTGAGTTCGAATTTACAAAATGTGAGAAAATAAGAAATGAGAATTACGATGATAAGTAATTTTGTCTTTAAACAATTTTGTCATTAAGAAATAAATTTATTATATGGAAAATTGCGTTATGGAATTTATGTGTGAAGATTTAGATGATTTAGGTATGAATATATGCAGGATCCTCCCTCCTGAAGCGATAAATGGGGCGGTCGGTATTGGTTTGAAGGTTGAATGTTCTTCGATGCAAATCCGTTGAGTACTTCTATTTTATTTATAAACATGATGTATCCCTGGATCATGCGAGTCGTACATGTTGACAGGTCTTTCTGTTAGGCTTTAATCTACAGGATTTCTTTTGGGTTTGTATTTTCAAGGTGGATTTTTTTTACTTTCTTTAAAATATCCTGAAATAAGAAAACACTTTGCTTGCATTGTTTACGTTGGTTTTCGTGGGTAATATAATATGTATGTAGTATAGGCAGCAACGCACCCAGGACTTGGCTTTGGAGGGGGGAGGGGGGGAACCATAGGTGTCGCAAGTCCTAACGAGTCGGAGAAATAGGGCTCTAAAGTTGCGTCCTGCACCCATCTGAGCACTTAAGGACTACTATTGTATATTAAAAGGTTTTATTTTATTTTATCGGATATACAGACCACATTTTATATATAATTTGTAAATTATGTTCAGAAAACTGACATTCTGGAGGGGGGCCAGTCCCGTTTGTCTCCCTTCTCGGTGCGCCCCTGCATATAGGTGACTGAAGTAGGTATAGTATATACATGAATGTATGCCCCAATTCCAATATAAAAGTAACGATCCCTCTACCTGATGTATAGAAGTCCTCAATTTTTTTTTAGAAATATACTGGAATTTTTTCTTTAGAATTTTTATACATATTATTGAAGACCGATACAGAATCTGAATATACATAACTCCTGTCGACCACCAAGAGTGAATAAAAATTCAGCTGAAACACTTTCTGTAAATTTCTAGAAACAACAAGTAAAAAAGCTGGAATTTTTCTAAGACCAATTCTTATGATACTTTAGATGATTAATTGTAATTTCTCATGGTCATCCATCTGCGCAAGTTTGATTTTTGAAGCGGTTTTTGAATATATCTCTAGAACGGTTCGTCGAACTGCAAAAATGATTATAACCATTGTATAGGATTTTATATTCTGAAGAACTTTTCCGTACGTGAAAACCTAGGACTGATCGCTTTCACAGGATATGTAAAAATACTAAATTTTTATATGGCAACACCAAGAAGGGGTGGCATGATTGAATCCATTTTTGAAATTATATTCAATATTTTCATGTAGAAAATGTACACAATTTCAACCCTCTACGTTGACGTGTTCTGAGGCAGTGTGAAAAATGAAATTTTTGTATAGCAACCCTTCCAAGGAGTTACCCGATTTGTCCCATTTTCGAACTTTATTTTACTTTCTTTTTTTAAAGCCTATGTGCAAAATTTTCAGCTCTCTAAGTGCACGCGTTTACGAGTTATTGTGAGGACGGACAGACGGACATGCCAACATAAAAATAACTTTTAATGTTATGTATGGGTGTCCAATCCATTTTGCTCTACCATCATTATTTCTAGGTGTTAGAAACGGAATGACAAAAGTTAGCCTATGATTTCATCTAGGATGTAAAAAGGGCCCTTAAAAATTTCGCGGGTGGGCCGCTGCATTCTTATCTATGCCTTTAATTATATTTCAATCAGGTCCACAGATCGATTGCATTGTAGTTTCTGGGTTTTGTTGATTAGCAAAATGTATGTAGTTTGGTTCGGGTTGTATTATTTCACTGATTTCTTCGCTTTCTATTCATCTGCACTCTGCTGGTTTGCTGTAGATTAAATTGGAGATGCATTTGAATTTGTTGTTCTTCTCACGATCAGTCGACTCCTTACAGTAGAAGGTAGTTTCTATCTTCGAGCACTTTTCGTCGAGGTATTGAATATGTTGGAAGGAGTATTATGTTGAATAAGGAGTATGTTTCGTTCGGGATTGCGTGTATTTGGATATTGAAAATTATGCTAGAGTTATTGTAATAAGTCTGAAGTCCAAGGAGTTTATATATGTGTGTATCAGACTTCATGCTTATAGATTGATTTTTAAAAATATAGTACATTTCTGTCAATTCGTTCGGACTAAGTATCAGTTTTGAGATTATGTTTAAGCTTGACAACATGACGGTTTCCGCTATATTGGTTAAGTGATCGTTTAGTAAGTCTATATTATAATACGATTTAGGTATTGCATTTGTCTAAGAAGATCATCCTCTGAACTGATTTTATTTCTTATTTTACTTGGATTCGTTTTAAATGATTTTTCATTATCTCCTGTTGATTGTCAACTCTTTCTATCATTCGACTATTAATCTGCGTCTGCGTCTTAAGTTCATTATTTATTTTATTGATTGATTAGGCATGACATTTTCTATATGACTATTTAATTTTTTCGCATCATCTACATCCATATTTCCTGTAATCCTTTTAATTACTGTTCCTAAGCTATCTATAAGACCTATTTTCTGCCTAAATTCCGGCCTTAATGTTCTTAACTTTTTGTTTAACTCAATTAAGTTAATTTTATAATCTATAATGAATATTTTAGTTCGTCAGTATTTGCAAATGGTGCAAGTGCGTCCGTTAGTTTTTGTATGTTCTGTTCTGTTGTTTTCGAATTTTACTATATCTAGTAGTATGTCCACATAGTTGTAGCTGTTTCGGGTGTCATTAGGAGAAATCCTTGGTTGTTGTACAATATTTGTACCTCCATTTTCTGGGCGTCATCTGTTTGCTACATCTGTGGGTGTAACGGCATAAAATCAATCGAAATGTATAGCTCACATTTACTTTAACCTTATGTCGTAACGTTTTCAATAAAATACATAACTTGTCACATTCTGGTGTTGGTGCAACCAGAAAACTTCTTACTTCACGCTATTTTTAGCTACATATGAATAAAAAAACGAATCTCTGGGCTAAATAAAGCTAATAAAGCTTACTCTGCCAGAAAACTAAAGTGAACCGTCAAGAATCAACTCCTTACGACACAATTGATATCCTAATGAAAGTTTTGAACATGTACATCTGGATTTATTAGGACCACCACTATTCCTCTGCGAAACATTAATGGTCATTCCTTTGTCCAAGGCTTCATTCGAAACTGGATTTCACTGTACGGAAAGGATTATAACAACAGACCAAGACTCTCAGTTTGAATCTTTACTTTTCAAAGAATTGTCAAGTATTTTCGGCAGTCAACGGATACGCACTACTACGTACCACACACAGCTATTTCACAGACAATTAAAGGTAGCAATTCGTGCAACCAATGAACCTAAGAATTGGTATCTTAATATCCCTTGGATTCTATTAGCCATTCGTTCCGCCATCATTAATGATTTAGGTTTAACACCCGCGCAGCTTTTATATGGACAATCTCTGCGTTTACCAGGTGAGCCGGAAATTACCACACAGATTGTAAAATCACACAAAGTATGGCAAAAGACATGCAAAACGCAAATATTCAAATACCCAAATAGCATTTGTGAAATTTATACAACAATTTGTATCGACAAACACTTGTCAATTGTCGACATAATCATGTAACAAAAATGTCCAGGAAATGTATTCAGTGTTTACAAATTTCGTCTAGCAACAAATTTGTTATACTTTGTGGGTACTTTTGTCATAATTCGTTTCCATATTTTTTGACAAAATTAAAAGACAAAATCTTTACAAAAACTGGTCACAATTTTGACATTTTTCACGAAGTAATGTGGTATTTTGCCGTTAATCTATGTAATTTGGGTGGCATTTATGTCAGATTTTGTTTTGTTTCGGGAATTCAAGTTAAAGTCTTATTTCAGTTCAAAAACTATATATTTATTATAAAATGTATGTATAAAATTATGACTCCGATTTGTTTATTAGAGTTGTCTAAACATTAAAAATCCCTAGACGCTGATGGTATTTCTTCTCTCTCCCATAATTGATTTGTTTATTCAACACTTAAGTTTTTAATAGTTTTTGATTTATTTATTTTATATTTATATTGCCTGCCGAATATAATTTTTTATTCATTTTAATTTGCCATTTTGTAAGTACAAATGCCAAAAGCACAATAAAAACAACAGCAACATTTTCATGTCGACAAAATGTCATTCTATTTCTGGTATAATTTGTGACCACCAATTTTTGTGGCACTGTTTACACCAAATAGTGACCCAAAAAGGTTGTCAGAGGAATGTCCAAAATTTGTGACATTTAGTTGAAGCAATATTGCTAATCACATTATAAGTATATAACAATTATGTAACAGAGAGTTCACATATTTTTGTCGTCACATATTTTGGCTACTTGGGTTGGGTAAGGTCACAACTATAAAGGAACTGAAAATAAATAATATATCTTTCCTCCAGGATATTCATGGATGTGAAGCTGTCTATAAAAGCAGCCTTACGGTCCTTATCTACTGTTTTCCAAAGAAAATAAAGTATTTAAAGTACTTATTAACAGAAAAGAGCAATTGGGCAATATTAACAGGTTGAAACCAGCATACATTTTAAATTCAAATTTTTCCACTTCTCACGCTACAACTAGATCTGAGCTGCGTCCTAAAGAAAGGTTTAAAATATAGTTATACAGATGTATACAGAAATTCCATACCAAAATGATCACCATTCGACCCGACCCCCTCCGATTTAGATGAAACTGTCAGAATTAATTAGGTATTAAAAAATATTGGACCCGTATTATTTTGTTTAGCCTGCCGATGTCAGGTCTTGGATACAAGCTGATTCAAATTTTAATATTTTCACTGTGGACGTGGTTCTTAATTTGCTGATTACTTGGGATTGGGTTACTCAATTCTTTTCTACGGTATATCAATTTAATGGTATTGAATGGCGCTTTTCAAAAGAAATTAAAAAAATATATATATATATTTATTAATTTTGGTTTTTAGGACCCTCGGGCAGAGAAAGTCCTTCTAAAAAATACTTTTAACATAATGTGTACAATGTACATATCAATCACATCACATATTTTCGGATGAAAAGAAAAAACATTTTTCTTATATTGCTTTTAGACACTCAATGAAATATCTGTTTAAAAATATTATAATAATAGTTGTTTGGTCCACATACCAGGATTTATATTTGAGGCTCCTTTTTTGAAGTGGAAAGTCGATTTCATTTTAAGGTTGCTCCTTGTGGCAATAATTCCTTTAAAACGATCAGCAAAGTAAATATTGTTTGGCTCAGATTCCTCTACAAATATAAAAAAAAGAACCCACAAAGAATATTTTTATTACTAATACTGAAATACTTATCTGAAGCTCCACCATAGTATAAACCTTCCTCATTATTCGGAGCTTTATAGCTTTCCTGTAACAAATAAAAAACCAAACCCGTTAATAACAAATAAATAACCTAAGAATTTCATAAACTTACCGAAATTCCTCGTATACGTCTATGTTTACAAATTTACTTGTTATCAATGTACATCAAGTAACATTGCGTTGCCAGGGTAACAATATGATAAAAAGAGAACAGTACAGGCCTATACGTATATAAAAAGGCCGACGAGCTGCAGTGGAAATTACCATTCTTATTTTGGCGTTTTATATGAATCTGAAAACATCGTCCTTCCAGAATCTAGTTTTCGCATCCGATTACTTTGCATAGGAGTTTAATTCTGTCTATCAATCCTTTAATACAGAAGTCTAATTCTATCTTTAAATCCAAAACTCACAGAAACTTAATTCTGCTTCATAAATTGCAGGAGTTTAATTCTGCTGCAGAAGTTCAATTCTGCTGCAGAAGTTCAATTCTGCTGCAGAAGTTCAATTCTGCTGCAGAAGTTCAATTCTGCTGCAGAAGTTCAATTCTGCTGCAGAAGTTCAATTCTGCTGCAGAAGTTCAATTCTGCTGCAGAAGTTCAATTATGTTTTTTATTAAATATTAATAGTGGAAGTACAATGCACACAGAAGTTTAATTCTGTGTGTGAATATTAATTTATGAAAGTTAGATTTTAGAAAAGTAACAAACTTTTCATCTTATTTTCAGAGAATGGTTGGGAACAGCATTTTTGAACTTTTCTTGAACCTTTTATTTGGATTTTTTTATATTTCATTTTCAACTTGTTTTCCTTTTTAATTAGATTTTATTGAATTTTTAAAAAGATTTAAGTTTTTATTTTGAATTTTAATTTTGACTGTGATATTTAAACTTAATATATAGTACTTTGAATTCTTTCTGAATTTTCTTTTTTTGAAGGCACCTCCCCTTTCTGCGCACAGATCCCTCAATAGGTTGGCTTTATTATTTCATAAATTTTATAATTTTATTTTTGGTATAGAACGAGTATTCTTTGACATTATTGTTATTTACAGGTATCAAATTATGGTACTTTTGAGTACCTGACACGATTACATCTATTTTTATACCCTAGATGAAATCATACATGCCCAGGCTCTGTCTGTAATGCGGAAAAATCCCAGCATGCTTTTTTCTTAATAACAAAAATATCAAAAAAAAACTTGAGAAAAGCCCATACTGTCTGAAACGAGTTCAAATCCCAGAACAATTTTTTTTTTCAAAGAAAAATATATTTAAAAACAAATAAATATTAAGCAAATGAAAAATTAAAGAACAAATTAAAAAAAAATTAAAAGAAAATTAAATAAAAAATTAAAGCAAATTAAAAATATTTAAATATATTAAATAAATTTAAACGACTCAAAAACAATAAAGAAAAATTTACAAACTTAAGGGAGAATCCTGTTCTAAGAACGGCAAAATTTAGCTAATAATAATAATAATAATTTCTTGGCCAAAGTACACAACATTTAAAATCTCTTTTAAAAGTACTAAATAAAAATGGTGGAAGACTGTATATGAGCATGTATATAAATTTAAGGGGATTTCTCTTTCCGAGGGGGTCAAAAATCCAAAATTAATAAAATTTGTGTTTTTTCCTAAAATATATAATATATATATATTTAATTTAATTGAAAAGTCACATTCAATACAATTAATTTGAAATATCGCGCAAAAGAATCGAATAAACCAATCCCAAGAAATCAGAAAATTAAAAAATCACATCCACAGTGAAAACATTCAAATTTGAGTCAACTTGTATCCAAGAGCTGACGTCTGAGATAGGCTAAACAAAAATAGATGGGTCTAATATTTTTTAGTAGTTACTTAACTAGTTCTGAAAATTTCATCGAAATCAATTTGTTCTGTGACATACATATGTTAAAAGAAACATTAGTTATAAGCAAATGAAATAATAATTTAGTTACATTCAGATTCTAGATTTTAAAAAAATTTTCCCCGGGGGTTTTTTGTGGCAGCATCAAATCAATCGAAATATCTAGCTCACATTTACATACGTATTGTAACAATAACAGATTCCTTCACTAGTGAGAGTAGTCCAGTTAGAAATAATGTGAATTTTGATGCATCAGTTAGTTTTAATCAGTCCCGATTTGATCCCAGGCACAACGAGATAGACAGTTGACAAGAAGTTTTTATTATAAAGCGAATTAATATAAAATAAATGTTTAATTAATTTATTTAATAAATAGCTGGCATTGTGCAAATAGTGGCAAAAATAGGCTTCAAAATACAAGAGAACATTCTTGAGGAAACAGTTGGTAAGTTTATTGTGCCTATCCTAAATATAATAGTTCCTTCTTTGACTATTTGAGGACTTTCCCTATGTTCGTTAAGTTTATTAATATTTTTTGTAACCTTCTCTTCTACCTAAGCTTTAATAAAAATGATCTAAGTCTGCTTAAAATTGATACTTGTTTGTTACTGTTATTAAACTTGATGGGTTTGTTAGATTTATCCGTTCTGCGGTAGAAGAGTTCATAGGGGGTATGTTTAGTTGTGGAATGTATTGCATTATTTTAGGTTATTATAGTGTCGCTTAATTTTAAGCTCTGTATAACATTGTGCAGATCAACTAAGGATCATCGCTGTAGAATAACAAAAGCCGAAGTTAATTAACACAACGAGGGAGTAGCGTTAAATTTTGTGGCTTTTTTGTTTGTATGTTAGTCGAGATTGAATATTTTCTGTTATCCCGCCTCCTTTTTATATAGCCTCCACAGAAGAACACTAGTTAAAGAATTTTTAGATCTATGTAGTGAAAATTTTAAAAACCATAAAATCAATAAAAAGTATAAGCGAAATTACAAAATCAAGTGAAAATTTAGAAAACTCAAGAGTGAATTTAACAGGAAATTTTTGTGAAAGTGTTTCAAATAGTGTGAATAATAAAAATAATTCTATTAACATTTTAAATCATTCAACTCAAGATGAAAATAAATTTAAAATCTCAAGTATGGCTCAAAACGATAATAACCAGAGGCGGATACTGAATTCTATTCTCGTAGGGGGGGGGGGGGGGTTAATTTGGAAACAGCTCAAAACTTCGAATACACTCATCACCACTTGCAAATGTCAAATGCACAAAATTTATCAGTTCGAACAGTAGGAATCGACCAAATATTTATTGTTCACAATGCAGACACAATCTCATAACGATCTAGAATACTAAAGTAATTACGGTTGTTATAATACCGATAAAGTGCTAAGTTCTTAGAACTTTCTTATCACTCTAGTCTTAATTCTCCCTCGTAAAAACAAATACACGAAAGAAAAATCAAATAAAATTTCACGAAATACTTAGAAAAGCTTTTCTTGCTGAGGTTGCATCTAGCAATATTAATTTATTTCCTTTACAAAATGTGAGAAAATAAGAAATGAGAATTACGATGATAAGTAATTTTGTCTTTAAACAATTTTGTCATTAAGAAATAAATTTATTATATGGAAAATTGCGTTATGGAATTTATGTATGAAGATCTAGATGATTTAGGTATGAATATATGCAGGATCCTCCCTCCTGAAGCGATAAATGGGGCGGTCGGTATTGGTTTGAGGGCTGAATGTTCTTCGATGCAAATCCTTTGAGTACGTCTATTTTATTTAAGAGCATGATGCATCCCAGGATCATGAGAGTCGTACATGTTGACAGGTTTTTCTGTTAGGCTTTAATCTACAGAATTTCATTTGCGTTTGTATTTTCAAGAAGGATTTTTTTTACTTTCTTTAAAATATCCTGAAATAAGAAAAAAACTTTGCTTGCATTGTTTACGTTGGTTTTCGTGGGTAATATAATATTTATGTAGTATAGGTGAATAAAGTAGGTATAGTATATACACATATATGAATGTTTTCTCCAATTCCAATATAAAATTAATAATGTCTCGATCTGATGTAGAGAAGCCCTCATTTTTTTCATAGAAATTTACTGGACATTTTTTCTTTAGAATTTTTATGCATATTATTGAAGACCGATACAGAATCTGAATATAACTCCTGTCGCCCAGCAAGAGTAAATAAAAATTCTGCTGAAACATTTTCTGTAAATTTCTAATTTCTAAAAAAAAAGAAAAAAAATGCTTACTGCTTAAAATGCTCAAAGTTTTGTTAGATAAATTGCTAGTAAGTACTTTAAAGAATATTTTAAGCGTTAAACTTTTTCAAAATATCTCCGAAATTATAGCAATTAGAACTGAGCGCGGCATGGAGTAGTTGTTTTTTCCAGAAAATACGTTTTTCAAACTGTTGTACAAGACATCTCAAGATCTGTTCAACCGATTTTGATAAAATTTAATCCACATATTTATAATATTATATATCAAATATGGGAAGAATTTGGAAAAATATGTTTGGATATTATTATAATAAATACCAAATGGTACACCTTACATATTTTTTCACCAGGAAGGTTTTATATGTAGGTATAATATGTATGTATGCGTTAATACATGCATATGTCCACACTTTAGTAGAAACATGTATATATTCCACAGCTTGTTGCTCTTAATTATAAAATTTTAGCGTTCTGTAAAGTACAGTATCGACTATACCCCCGAGGAGTTACAAATTGTGACTTCCATTTTTAAATTTATATTTAACAAGAAAAAAAGCTAAAATTGATCTAAGATCAATTCTTATGATACCCAAGATCAGGGGCCTCCAAACTACGGCTCGCGGGTTAGCACCGGCCCGCGAGTACTAAGAATCCGGCCCGCAACAGCGTGCCAGACATGCGCGTTATCTGGCCCGCCGTATGTTATTTTGATAAATTTTACAATGTAAGTAAATCATACAAAACAAAAATCAGATGTTTTTATTTAACGAACAACTAAGAAATATATTATAATGAAATCGGACACTTTTAACTGTAATTAATGATATGAGATTTATCTTAATAACTTAGAATAAGTTCTAGACATAGTAGGTAATTCTCATAATGAAATTAAATATTATAATTACGATTAATGAGATTTTTGTAGCTGGAAATTGTTCGCATTTGCGAAACAAGTTAACTAGTGGAAATTATCAGCAACGACTTCAAATGCTCATCACTCAATTTGGATCTGTAAATATTTTTTGTATATTTCACTTTGGAGAATGTTTTTTTCACACAGATAAGTAGTAGCGAAAGCGGAAAAAAAACTACGAGCAAATTTGTGCCACTGATTGAATTGTGTAAGTGGAAGACTCTGATAAAATTCTAGAAATGATGACTTTGAATATTTTTCTTTAAGAATATCGCTACACAGCAAATCAATCATTTCCATTTAAATTTCTTGGGCAAGGGTTTCTACAAATCTGACAAATAGTAATAGAATAATTTAAACACTGTACACTGAAGATGTACACAATAAAGTAAACTGAATGTTTGCCAGTTTAGAAAGCTTCTGATGAGCTCCATGGCTGGAATGAAACTTCGTAAGTAAAGCCAAATAGGGTCCTTCACGGCCATTTCTCCTTAATAATCGTCTACAACATATGTATTTTTTACTTTTTTTTTAACCATATTATAATACATAAAATAGTAAAATATTTTATTCACGACCTGATGGACTTTTTGTTTTTTTTTGTTTTAAAGCCCATGTGCAAAATTTCAGCTCTCTAAGTACACGCGCTCTTGGGTTATCGTGAGGACGGACAGACGGACGGACATGCAAAAAACAAATCAACTTTTAATTTTAACCATGGGTATCTTACCCATTTTGCTCTACCGTCATTATCAACTTTACCCTATGATTTCAGCTAGGTTGAATAAGGACCCTTAAAAATTTCGCGGGTGGACCTCAGCATTTTTCTCTACACCACTGCCTTTAATTATTTTTCGATCAGGTCCACAGATCGATTACATTGTAGTTTTTGGGCTTTGCTGATTAGCAAAATGTATGTAGTTTGGTTCGGGTTTTATTATTTCACTGATTTCTTCGCTTTCTATTCATCTGCACTCTGCTGGTTTGCTGTAGATTAAATTGGAGATGCATTTGAATTTGTTGTTCTACTCACGATCAGTCGACTCCTTACAGTTGAAGGTAGTTTCTAGCTTCGAGCAATTTTCGTCGAAGTATTAAATATGTTGGAAGGAGTATTTTGTGAAATAAGGAGTATGTTTCGTTCGGGATTGCGCGTATTTGGATATTGAAAATTATTCTAGAGTTATTGTAACAAGTCTGAAGTTCAAGGAGTTTATATGTGTTCATTAAACAATTGTTTTTTTTCATACCATATTGCTTGCAAATAGCTTTATGGTAGCTGTGAATTCAGAGCCTAGATCTGAAACAAGTTTTCTTGGGATGCCGTGTAAGCTTATGAAGCTTATTGTAAGAAGCTGTATGTTATTGATACTACGAAGTGTCTTTATGTACTATATCTAGATTTCGGGGGTCTTTGGAATTTGGTACTTAACTTTAGGAGGATTCCTATTGTATTTTAAGGTTTGACCTTTGTACAGCTATTAATAAGTTTGCTTATTTTGTTATTTATTTTTGAAATATAGAACTCCCTTCTCAATTGCACTAAGGTTTCATTAATACATATATGATTACTGCTCATGTTGTAATCATTAATAATTTTGTCTAATAAATCTTATACTAGTTCTGTGCATTGAATTAATTTAAAGATTTTTGACCTCGAATTTAGAATAAACGGATTGAATAATTTAAATGTCATCATCAGTAATTCGGAATATTTGGGCATACGAAAGGTGCGCTTTTGTTTTTTTTTTTTTTTTATTGCCTTTTCTAAATATATTGGTGGGCGTTTATTAGATTTTTTGAAACAAATTGAAGAGCAAACTCGTTTAAAGGATGTTCCGAAATTGGTATTCCATCATTGGGGTCTTCGCTTGTGGAATGTGTTGTAGAACTACTTGCATTGAGTTACACGTCCTAGATTCATTTTCATTCACTTCGATTTTTGTATGAAGTTGGGATTTAGAAGCTCTTATTTTACTTAATGCTTCAGCGTTCCCTGTATAATATACGAACTCGTAATCAAACTCCTTCAGTTTGAGTTTCAGGATAATTAATTTTGAATTGGGTTCTTTTAGGCTCATAAGCCAAGCCAAGTTAGGCCAAGTTTTATATGGCAACATCAAGAAGAAGGTTGCCCAATTCAGACCATTTTTGTAATTTTATTTACTATTGCTATGGAAAGAGCAGGTACAAAAAATGCAGTGCCAAAATATATAGTTAAAAACGAAGTTTTTGTTTGGAAATCCTACAGAGGAGTTGCCCGATTTGTCCTATTTTTCAACATAAATTTACATTTTTTTATAAAAACGCCGCCCGCTCTGCACGTAGACGCGTTCTCAGGAAGTTTCCAAGTATATAGTGAAAAAATAAAGTTTTGTATGGTAACACTAAAAAGGGGTCGCCGGATTTGGCCCATTTTTGAACTTGGATTTGACAGTTTCGAAATATATATTAAAAACCAAAATTCTGTATGGCAACACCAAGAAGGGGTTGCCCGATTTAGTCTGTTTTTTTAAATTTTATTTGCTATTGCTATGAAAACACCGCGTATCTCTCTGCGTGCACTCGTTGTCAGACAGTGTCCAAAAGTATACTAAAAAACGAAATATTTGTATGGCAACCCTACGAAGAAGTTGCCCGATTTAGTCCATTTTTGAACATGTATTTTTAATTTTTATGAAAATGCCATCTATCGTGTCCAATACTATGCTATCTCTCAAGCTGGAACCAACCAAACACATTCACAAAATTTTATTGAAATCGGTGGGGCGGTTTAGGACATAGCGTGTACAAACACAGTGACACTGGATTTGTATATATTAAGATAAATCGTTTGTTGTATCTTAAATCGCGAACATTTTATAATGGCATGGCTGGTGCTTGTAATCGGCTATCGCTTACTAGCAATATTTCGATCGTTTTGTGCTTTTATTCGGGAACTTTTATACAGGCACATTTGCTGTTTATAATCGGGCTATTGCTCAACAAAAATTTCGAAACCAATCCGAATCTTAAAAATATCACAAAGTGGAATATAAATTTCGCTCGTGAATTCAAATGATATTGAAAGCCTCGAGCTGGAGCAAATGTTGACAAAATACTGTATCACATTGGTGGTATCAGTTCGGATTCACTTTGCCTTTCTTTTTCGACAAAATGTGTTAAATTTAAATATATCAATCCAAAGAGAATATAAATCTACTGTGGTAACGATAAATTTAGCGATTCGAAAATGCAATTATTTCTCAATCATTAGAGATATCAGCGTGTCTCATCTACGTATGCAGCCTTATGTTAATTAAATTAAATTTTAATTTCTTATCATTTATAATACACTGATAGAAACACAAACACGATAAATTTCAAATCTGTTCACGCTGAAATTCAAACTCAGATGGGAAAAATAGAACCAAAAATCTTAAAACTGTAAAATTCTCAGCCGTTCAGGCAAGTAAACACGTACAATCGCATTCGTTTCGCTTTTATATCGCTTCGATAACATAAACAATTTTCAGTTTTGTTGCATCTACTCTCATGTTTCGTATTGTGCAGCTTGATTGTCGCTTAAGTTTCGCTGTTGCGGACGTTCCCAAATTGTTTTCTGGGTAGTTGTAATGTAAGCAACACCCGATCAAAATCACAAAAATTTGGTCCTCGTTCATGTGGTATTATGCGGGGATTACTGGTAGTTATTCTATAAGTCTTCATACCTAGCTGTGAGTTATATATATATGTATATCCAGCAAACATTCGGAATCGAAAGCGCAATCAAAGTTTAGCTTCGATCTTGAAGTCGTTCTCACCTTGATCTCGAGCTAAAAACAAAGGAAAAGAATCGCTGATTCGAATCGACATGACGACTCGATATCGAGTCATCTTGTCGGGACTATATCGAAGACTTTGCGTGTATTGGTGCTATAGGTATATAAGACTCATATCTAATCGAGATTTCTTCGCAAAACTTGATTTCGAATTAGTTAAACGAGTAAACTATACGCTTTGTGAAAACTACTCGACATCCAATTGAAAAACAAAAATAATAAACTATGAGAGACATTTAACATTTACCAAATGCAAATTTTATTTTCTCAGCACTCACTTCACTGCATGTAAATTATTTTTTTCGGCGAATACTTTAAAAAGGATGCCGCTGTCATGCTTGCGTTGTCATGCACAATCAGAAAATATCACGTACCAATAATTCTTTTGAGCCACTTTTCGTAAAATTCTCCTATTTTACTGCAAGTTATCTGCACCTGAAGGCCATATGTCGAGACTAATTCGTAAAACAGAAAAATTCTCGGAAATATTTGCTGGGATGCCTACGTCTTCCAGAAACTACATTTTGTGTGTATTGTTTTAAAATATTCATTTTGAGTTTGGATTGTTTTTCGATTTACGGATAAGAAGAGAATACATTTCCCTAAATTTTTTGAAGGTTAAAGTAATAATAAATGGACAGATCAAGTTTTAATTCCTGCAGAGTTAACTGCACCTAGCCTCTAGGTTCGATACCTGTACATTTGGGTTTTAGCAATTCACAGTTTACATATTTTACCCGAACGAGTAGGATTAACACAAAGTGTGAAATAAATAAGTTAAGCAATGGAAATATTTTATTCGTAACAATTTAAATGAAATTAGTTTTAAAATCAACTAGACCGAAGAATTATCGTGAAGCTTATCGTTTATCTATGCTTGTGGTAAAAAAGCGTGTAGTGATAAAAATAGTATTGTATGGAAAAAAAGGTACAATGAAGTGGAAGACACAGAAGCCAAAATATGAGACAACAGAAATATGTCAACTTTCTGTCACATAATTGTTATATATAATGTGATTAGCAATATTGTTTAGACTAAATGTCAGAAATGTTAGACATTCCTCTGACAGCCTTTTTGGGTCACTATTTGGTGTAAATAGTGCCACAAAATTTGGTGGTCACTAATTATATTTTGGATATTTTGCAGTGAACTCGGAAGTTGCTGTTAGTTGTTTTTATTGTGCTTTTGGTATTTGTGCTTAACCCGTTGACGTAAATGACGTCTATAGCCGTCCAACGCTAGTGCTTACAGATGCAAATGACTGCTATAGCCGTCCTATATTCTTAGCGTTCTAAATAAATGATTAAACTGTATATCACTGTTAAATCAATTTGTTTCATATTTCTCCAATCTTGTTCTAAGAATAAATCATGAAATATTTCTTAATAATTAATATAGTCATCTTTTTCAGTTATTCTCAGAATAAGAAAGAGATTGCAAAAAGAGTTATAAGATAATCAAGCAAATATTTAGAAGCAACTTACATGAATTTTGTTGATGAGGATCCCTTGCCGAGGCGCCTCTGAGACGTTCCAATATGCCACAGGATTCTAGCTAGCCGGTCTTAAAACTTAGGCCTCATCGCTGCGGGCGCCCAATGTGTCACTCCCATGAAAGTATTTCCTATCAATAATGCCAGGCGAGTGAGCAGGATTGTCCAGGCCCATTTGATCTTCTTGAAGTGTGACGAATCGGAGACACATCCCTGAAGTCCCGTCTGTCTTTGATCAGACCTCGACATGATTTTCCGTGCCGGAAGTCAAAGGTGTACCGACAACCTCTGCTGAAAGTATCCGGTAGCGTGAGAAGCCGGTTGCTTAGTGGATTGAGCTCCTGAGGGAGCTAGTGATGTGTCTTAGCTTCTCATCCCACTTAGTGTGATCCATCTGGGATGTATGCCCTAATCCCTGTCAATAGAGACCTGTTCACTCGCTCTGAGAAGTTTGCGTGCGGCAAGTAGACTGCTGTTTGCAAGTGTTTGACCCCATAGTAATCCAGTAATGTGGCGAACTGACCCGAGCAAAACTGGACTCCATTGTCAGAGACTATAGTCTCCGGAACTGCGAACACATGAAATATTTCTGTCTCGATGAATTGACATACATTAAAAATAAATGCCTTTATAATCGGTTTGAAAATCAGGAATTTAGAAAAGTGGTCAAGAATTATTAGTATGCAGACATTTCCTTTCGTTGACCTGGGATATGGACTTAGAAAGAACTACCATATGTGGTCTAAGAGTGGTATTGGGGCCCTTGGTATCTTTACACACGTTACAGGAGCCTACGCAGTTTCTGACATCTACTGTCATTCGTGGCCAGTATAAGTGTGTTCTCTATCGTTCCAGTGTTTTCCCTATACCCCCGTGAGAAGCTAGTGGCAGATCATGCGCTCTTGAAATAACGTCGGATACAAGCCCCAAGCCCTCTCGGAAAGCTTCCAAGCTTTTTCTTCCTGAATCGGATCGCCTGCTCTCGGAACAGTCCGAATATAGGCCAAACCATCCCTGACACAAAGATCTGGCAGTTTATCAGAAGTTGATTTAAATTTCTGCCTCAACTCCTCATATACCAACGAGTTGAAATATGGGGAGCTAAATTCAACTTCCGGACCAGGATCTTCAGATGGTGAGAAGCTGTCACAATGGATTCGTGACAGAGCATCCGGGACGACGGTCAAGCTCCCTCTTCTGCATTCGATGGTAAAGTCGAAACCTTGCAGCTTCAAACTCAGCCATTTCAAGCTCACATGATCAGTCACTATTTTAAACGGCATAAGTTCTATGAAGGGCCGGAACTTCTGTACACTTAAGATTGCTGCTAAGCATTCCTGCTCTATGACTGTGTAATTTCGCTGTGCAGAATTCAACTTTTTGGAGACCTAGGCTATCGGCTTCTCGTAGCCATCGTCAGCTAGTTGTAATAGCACTCCACCAATACCTTGTTGGCTCGCATCACATTGGATAACGAACGGTTTGGTGAAATCTGGGGTCACTAACAACGGAGCAGAGGTAAGTTTCTGTTCCAGAGACGTCTGCGCTTCAGGTGTCCATTGGAACTGACCGGAATTTTTCAGAGTGTCTGTAATGGAGGCAGTTAGATCAGCATAGTTCGGAGTTAATCGTCTATACCATCCCGCCATACCTAGTAGGCGTCGGGTATGCCCAACAGTTTTAGGTGCCGGATAGTTTTATGTTTATAAAAATATATTTATTTCATTTTTACTAAATTATTCTCAACAATTATCGTTATGGTCTTTACAGCTACCAAGACGTCTATAGACGTCTTTTGTGTATCAGTGAAATTGAAGCTATTAAAAACAAACGACGGCTATAGACGTCCATAATTTTTTAGGAATATTTGATGGAAAATATATTAATTTTAATCTGTAAATATGATTTCTTGATCGAACTCCCGAAGAACTAATTAACAAAAAAAAAACAAAAAGTCGTTTTTGTCGTCCATCACCGATTTCAAAGTGAGCGTCAACGTGTTAAAAAAAGGCAAATTAAAATGAATAAAAAATTATATTCGGCAGGCAATATAAATATAAAATAAATAAAGCAAAAAATGTAAAAATTGTTAAAAACTTAAGTGTTGAAGAAACAAATCAATTATGGGGCAGAGGAGAGATACCATCAGGTCTAGGGATTTTTAATGTTTAGACAACTCTAATAACCAATTTGGAAACATAATTTTATACATACATTTTATAATGAATGTATAGTTTTTGAACTGAAATAAGATTTTAATTTGGATCCCCGAAACAAAAAAAGCTGACATTAACGCCACCAAAATCACCCAGATTAACGACAAAAATAACACATTACAATACTTGGTAAAAATTGTCAAATATCAGTTTTTGTGTAGATTTTGTCTCTTAGATTTGTCAAAAACTATTCAAACAAATTATGACAAAAGTACCCACAAAGCATGATACAAAGATCACAAGGTATGGCCGATTCGAGAGGAAGTTTTTGTGTTGCTACGTCATGAGGTGACTAATGTCATTTCCAGCTAATTTGTTTTGAGTTTTTTATTGATTGAAATACGTTTTGAATATAATAAAAAAATTCAACCAAACATTAGTTTCTTAGTTTAAATCACTTCGGGAAAAGTAATTATGTGCTAGTGGGAAAGCAAAGAAATTTCCAAATAGAAAATTTTTTTCACTGTGATAAGGACGATTGAAATTGAGACGAACAAAGGAGGCTAGCAAGCAATTGACATATAATTCGGCGATAAAAACTTTAGGTCTGTTCACGTACTTCTCGGGTGTTTTCGTTCTTGGGTTTTTTTGTGTGAAAATGTGCAGGAGGGGAAGCTATCAAATTTGGAAAGTACATGAACAACTTTTGTGTGTTCTTGGGCAAAAAGCGAAAGCGACAACTACAAACTGTCAAGCTAACAACTTTAATTTGAAAATAAAATGCCAAACATAACATATCTATTCATTTTACTTACTATTTTGTAAATTTTTATACGACCTGGGCAAACAGTACACACCATTTGCAAATTCTGCTGTCTTTTCCATTTTTCCTTTGACAGTTTGAGCTTCTGACAATTCTCGATTTCAAATTTTAATGTGTTTCACAGTTGTTACAAAAGTTACTCAGAGTTTTTCCTTGGGTGGTTTTGGGCTAAAACTTTATTGAAGGGGAAGTGTGACGTCTACATTTTTCCCCTCATTTTCTGAGTACGTGAACAGAGTTTGGGTGCTTTTGGTTAAAAATGTGCTAATGCATTCACACAAATTCGAGTACGTGAACAGACCTTTTGTATCATGCCCACAAAGTATGACAAATATGTTGTAATTAATGTGACATTTGTTAGACGAAATGTGTAAACGCTGAACACACTTCCTGGACATCATTTGACAAGTGCTTGTTGATAATTTGTCGTACAAATTTCACACTTGGGAGTGTAGTGCTTGCGAACGATATAAAAAACTAGTGAAACATTTTGAATTGTTAATGCCAATTTAGTTAAATTAGCGCGCGAAAATTCTATTGCAATAGGTATATTAAAAAGCAGAAGGTGATGAGAGTTATTTTACAAGTTTTATCATAATAGCGGAATCAACATCTCATAATCATGTTGCTTACAGATTGTTTATAAAAAAAGCTTTTGCAGTTTTTGACGACGAAACTTCCTAATTTAAAAACGTTGTGCTTCTTTTCTGATGATTCTGGAGGTCAGTTTAAAAATTGGATGAACTTCCATAACCTGGACAAATTGAACGAAGAATTTGGCATCGACGCGGAATTGCACTACTTTGCTACTGCTCACGGAAAGATGCCATCCGACGCTTTAGGAGGTGTACTAAAAAGGAATACCACATTCACCAGCCTTAACTACCACGCAGAGGAGTTGTACAATTGGGCAGTCAGCACTTAATCCAAAATGAGTTGTATCCTTTGTAAACAGGAAGATCAACAATGAATGGATTTAAAACTGAAGAATGGATATATTAATATGAAGCAAATGTGAAGAACACAAAAGTATCGTTCTTTTCTATCTGTGGAAAATTATTGTATTTCAGCAATGCATTATTCATTTTCTAATGAAGCTGGTTGTTTTTAATATTAAAAAGTCGGTTATAAGAAATTTAAATTCATATATAATATGCTTCTTAAGCAGCTTTACCCCCCGCGGACTCCCACCTCAACGGGGTGGAGTACAGCAATTAGATTTTTATGATTTTGGCAGAGTCTTATACAGGGTATTTCCGCCAAGGAGGTCAGTAGAGCAGGAGGTGGTAGTACTCACCTTGACAAACAAAAAATTGTATGGCAAGGGGGGGGGGGGGCATATCAACCGGTTAGGAGTTACATGGTTTTTCACAAAATACCCTGTATCTTATAAAGTACAGGGCTCACAGTTAAGAGCTTGCTGTATGCAAACCTTCATGGCCTTTGCAACGACTGCTCCCCATATCCCCCCTTCTTCTTCTAAAATAAAAATTTCGGATTTTCTTACTTTTTTTCTTAATTTGACCTCTACTTTTTTTTGCAAAAGGCTCATTAGCATAACTATTTTTATTAAAACTGTAAACTCCTCTTTAATTTGACCTGTTACATCTGTATCTGTAACCGTTAAAGTGTTATTAGTCCTTAAGCTATATTCTCAGAGGTATTCTGAAACCAATTTTCAAAGAAAATTTGTTCCCTTGGTGAGAAGCGGGTTACGGGGATGATTGAGTAGCCGTTCGAAAGGCCATGAAGGCCTGCATATAATGAGTTTTGACTGGACGCCCTATACTTTTTAAGATACAGGGTGTATTGTGAAAAGCACTCTTTTTTTCTAAATCATCCTGTAACTCCTAAACGGTTGATATCACCCCCCCCCCCCCCTGACGAGCAATAGTTTGTTTGAATAGGTGAATACTATCACTTCCTGCTCTATTGACCTCCTATGCGGAAACACCCTTTATAGATAAGGCTACTAGCTTCAAAATAAAAATACGAAAAAAAGTCTTAGAAGTCCTCAATAGTAAATAATACTATTCTTTTGTTTTTTGAAAAAATGCTATTATCAGCAAAAAAAATCTTCTGTTCGGTACTGTTGTATTTAGCATTATTTATGGCATTTGAATCAGAAAAATGATGTTTCATCGTAAAATCACGAAAGTTCTAACACAAAAGGGGGGCGAGGGGCATCGTAGGGAGGAAAAATATGGGAAAGCTATTTTGGTATTCCATACAAATCGGTTTCGTGTGGAATGGCTGTATATGTAGAGTTCGTAGATGTTTCGACTTCCTTAATTCATCAGAGTCACCAATCCTTAGCAAATGCATACATACTCCCCGAATGAGAAGCACCTCAATTAATCTTACACAACCAGCCAGTGTCGCGCAAACACACCTCTTCTATATTATCATATAATTGTGTGACAAGTTTATTACATTTTTCTCTCAGAAGAAAACCCTACATCCCGTTCTTTGTTTTGAATAAAACACAGAGTAATCATGGTTGTCCATGGTATCCTTATTGAGCTATCTTACCTACTGCATTTCGGGAGTATAAACGTCTGATCTTATCCCTTAAATTTTCAAATACTGCCACCCATTCCAGATTTAAAGATGTAGATAAATCGGGAATTTTCCACTTCTCGTTGCTTTGATTCATGAGCATATTGTGGAAATTTAGCCGCCGGATGAGGTTCCGCTGCCGAGATTGCATGAAATATTTACTATTATGCATAATTTACAAATCAAACAATTTCTTCATTGGTTTTAAACATTTTCTAGTTTAAATCCATACAGATCTATGCCGTTTCATGTCGAAGTAATTAGAAACGTCAGCAGTACGAAGCCAGACTAGAACAACAATCTTGGAACGACAACCACATGTGATATTTAAGCGCCTAAGTCATACGGAAATGATTCATACTAGAAAACATGTGGAAGAGAACTGTTAGTTATTATCGTTCCAAATAGGAAGCTTTCTTACAATAATTTCCTTTTGTTTATTAACCAAATTTTTCAGATCAGCGACCTTCTTGTTTATGTTAGCGCTTCCATAAGAAAACAAACGATCTATAATGGGCCTTCATTTCTTTGTTCAAATTCACTGCAAATCAAGTAAATCCATTGTTTCGCATGCTTTCTCCTAACATAGGAAAATTTTAATTTATGCTTGTTGTTTTTTTTAATTCATATGAAATAATAAGCTTCTGTACTTATACCCCACCCATGTGCCGAGCCGATCGTCACGCAAATAACTAGCCCATGGACGAGTATCTGATCGGAGCAAGCGAAACGATTGATTTTTATGCCTGTAATCGTTGAAATCGAG
Source organism: Dioctria linearis (assembly GCA_963930735.1). NCBI lineage: Eukaryota > Metazoa > Arthropoda > Insecta > Diptera > Asilidae > Dioctria > Dioctria linearis. Next base: position 75,035,778 of record OZ005741.1, on the reverse strand, counting down.
CGAGCTTCGTTTATTTTTCGTATTAAGTGATGTGATGCGATGATTGTGATGCGTCTGAACAACAGCTGCCAATAAAGCAGAAAATTCTAAATGCGGCTTTCCTGTCTGGAAACTGGCAATGAACTCGACTCGGTCCGGTTAACTTATATCTTTAGAATTGACATCGTACTTGACCTCGCCTCAACATATCGCTAAATCGTGGCGCGATTTCATGATTAAGGAAATAAAAGTCTCTCAGTCTGGACAGAGCAAACTTAGAAATGAAATGGAGCTTATGGGCATAAATTGCGATCACGCAAAAGCTCACGGGTGTTCGATTGTAGGTTTTATGTAGATATGTATAATCGACATTTTGTTATAACATTAATATTAATTAATTGAACAGTAAATTACAATACTTTAGATTAAAATTCTTTTATTTTCACAACTCTTTACCTTGTCGATTATGTATATAGGATGTCGGTAAATCTCGTATGGAACATCTCTTTTATCGTAGCCTTAAGTTTATCCAGAACCACAATGTCCAAGCTTCAACTTAAAATATCTAAGAAGAAAATTAAAATATATTTTGCAATTTATTTTTAGTAGTGAGAAGGATATTCCTGCGGTGAACTGTAATTCACTCATTATCGACATTAATTTTCTAAAAAAAAAAAATCGCAATTCCACACGCCATGCCATGAAAAGTCGGCAGAAAATGTAGTGTAAAATGAGAAAATATATAAAATTAAAAAAAAAAATAAATAAATAAATTCCAAGTCGAATCATCGAAATCATAAAAATAAAAGAGGATTATCCGGGATTTTGAAGTAAGCGTTTGGAGAGATTGCCGAAGAATAAAATCTAGGAGAACTTGGCGAAAGCATTATAAAATTATTATAAAATTTGGATGGCCAAGCGAAAAACGAATTTTAACCATGTATAGCAGCAAAGAGGTAATTTTTAGTTTTATTTATCTATTTATCTACATCGTCTACAGAGACAAACTCTTACAGACTTTCTTACTAATAAGTGTTTCTAATACAAATTTACATAAAAACACTAATAACACTAATGTTTTTTGGGTTGTTTTAACTAAATCTTCAATAAACTTTAATGTTTTTAGGGTTCCGCACCCGAAGAGTAAGACCGGGAATCCTATTAGTAAGTCTCCGATGTCCATCTGTCCGTCACCGGGCTGTATCTCATGAACCGTAATAGGTAGACAGTTGAAATTTGCACAGAGCATGTATTTCTATTGCTGCTATAACAACAAATAATAAAAATTAAATTAAATCAATAATTAAAAGGGGTCCCATATAACAAACGTGTTGGTTGGCGTATACATAGTATTAAATTTTCTACGATGGTACGGAACCCTTCATGTGCGAGTCCGACTCGCATTTGGCCGGATTTTTTTTTTATATTTATATCTATATTTGTTAACCCTTTCAGTACCCATTTAGATCGCGACTTAAATTCTTCTTCTTAAGTATTAATAAAAAAAAATAAAATAAAAGAAATCACTTCTTCTTTTCAATAAATCTTTATTAATACAAAATTGATTTTTTTACAAGTATTCTACTTCGCGATTTAGGGAGCCAGACGACCGTTGGTTTACAACTAACTTAATTATTCCTTTACTTAATTAAATCTAACCTTCTCTACGAAATTCTTTATCATCACTTTTCGTGAGAAAGACTTTCGTCTGGAAATATAAAAGCGAAATGTGAGATTTTTGTTTGTTCACGACTTGACTTGAAAAACAAAAATCTCATATTACAATTCCGTACTTCGCTTCAATATTTTCCCAAGCTAATTTTTTTGGTAAGTCAGGGTTAAATCCTGATGTAACTCGCGCGGTTTGAAAAATGTTAGTCATATGTATCACAGAAGTACTTTACGGCCTGCAAAGGTGTGGTGGAGCGACCAACTCCTCGAGACCATGCTGGAAAGCAATTTTGAATCTAGAATTCCATCCAGGGCAGAATGGGAATCACATTCCGTGGTTCAACCATTGACAAAGCCAATTATAATATATACTGATGGCTGTAAGTGCGATAACGGCACCAGAGAGGGAGTTTTCTGTGAGAAACCTGAAATTGAATTCGCCTTGCACTTTGAAAATCATGCTACGGTTTTCCAGGCAGAAGTTAAAGCCATTCTTGAAGCGGGAAGGCACCTCCTTAACTCAGACACTAAGAATGAAAAGATAGCCATCTAATCAGACAGCCAAGCAACTGTCAAAGCTTTGTACTAAACCCTTTATAACCTTCAAACTATTAATGGAGTGCAAAGCCAACGAGAACTCCCTCTCTCGGAATAACAGGATGATAGTGCAGTGGGTGCTGGGGCACAGCAACATCAGCGGGAATTAAGGGCGGTCGAGCTTGCTCGTCTTGGTGTAGCCTTGGACGAACCTGCCTCTACAGTCCGGATAGCTATATAACACCTTGTCTCAATCAGTTCAAGCTGGGCTGACCGCCAACATAGTCGCCTTTGGTTAGAAGATCCCTCGGGTAGAACAATAAAGGAACTGTGGGGTAAACCAAACCCAAATCAAACGAATAAGCTCCTAAGACTTAAGAAGCCAACCCTGAGAACTCTGGTGTCCATTCTCACGGGGCACTCCTCTCTCAGGGGCCACCTTCACAGGATGAGACTTGTTGATGATCCCACAAGCAGATGTTGCGGAGAGGATTCCGAAACACTGACCCACATTCTATGTCACTGCCCGGCACTCTCAGGAATACGTGACAGAATTCTTGGCTCACACCTCCTGGACGTATTACACGATACCGGCAACTAAATGTGTACCCGAAGATCATGCCAACACACAAAATTTTTGATGAAGCGACGCAAATTTCGAAAATTCTATTTTCATTTGGGGATACGTATATTTAAAACAGCGATAAATTTCTTTTAAATTACCCAATATTAAACGATTTGTACGTGGTCCTTTTTTCCTTCAATCTAGGTATAAGAAAATATGAATTCTCACCAATGTAATATGATATTATAATACCAATCTTTACTGATACAAAATCCTTTTTTCTGGGCATCACTCAACTTATTTCATCCTTACAGTAAAAGTCTTCTACTGCCTCAATGGCGTCAGTATCAATACTTCTATTAAGCCGATTCGAACAACATGTACGATTAAAATCATGACTTTCTAAGCGTTTTTGTTTTTTATTTGATAAGTTGACGCATTTGGGAATTCTTTCACTATTCTTTTTACACTCCAATTCTCGGGGAGCAATGTCAAAATGAAAGACCTTTTATCTTTGTCACTTGTTTGATTATATTTTGCTTTTAGTTTATGAACTATCTTGTTCTCTTCCGAAGACGGCCGCTTTGTTTCATCCTTTAGTCCGAAGATTCTTTCCGAAATGATCTTTTTAGTTTCAACAAGCTTTTTCCGCACATAACTTTCTCTGGCAAACCTTCTTCTATCAAATGGTTCTTCCCCGAAATACCGAAGGCAGTCATTGAGTGATTGTAACGCTACCTGCTGGTCAGTATATCTTTGTGTTAAAACTTCACTAAGCGCTTTATTTGCACAATCTCCTTCATCTTGCACATCTGCAATTTCAATATCAACGTCTTCATCCATATTAATATTAGCATCATCAAACACTTCTCGTTGTATCTGTCCTTGTTGTTTAAGAAGCTCTTTCCTGCACACAGAACAGATTATTGTTGATAAAATCGGGCGGTTTTTCTTTCAGTCATCCAAGGCTGAACAGGTCTTAAATCCGTTGACCTTGGATTATGCCGTGTTTTTCCGAAAGGATTACAACACACTTTCTTAAAAAAAATTATTCTTGTATCGATCTCTATAACAGTGTACTATTACATTCACCTGAGTATAGTTAACTATAAAAACAATTTCTAAATATGTACTTCTTTTCATTAAACGCTTCGACCTCGGCAGTCTGTTTAGCACGATCGCAGTTTTACAAGAAAATATCTACAGAGCTTATTCCAAGGAGGGATGCATTTTTGATAGTCCAAGGAGTTACCTCTCATATATTCAAGCATATCACTCTAAAAGGATTATTATCGAAAAGGACTTCAATGGATTATGATACAGGCAAGGAAATCTCAGTCGCATTACTTGATGTTAAGAATGTGCTTATTCTTTTCGGTTCCGAGGGTAATACGAAAATGTGTAGATTTTATGAGTTTATGAAGGGGACATTACATAAGGAAAGCATTTTTGAGTTCAGGGTAGCGTATAAGGTATAAAATATAAAAAAATTAACAAAATCAAACGTACCCCATCCAGGATATTCAAGGATAAAAGATAAAATCCTTATTGTTGATGTCCTTTTTTGCGTATATTTTTCAGATTCTATTTTTCTTAGATAGCTTGAAATCCTATCTTTCAAATGAATGAAAAATATATATGAATTTTTAAAGATGACAAGGACAGTATTTTTGCGAAATTTTGAAATTGCCAAAACTCGCGAAATATGCATTACATTAGAAGGAAAATTTTTAATTTGTATTTTCGTTTTCACAAACGGTCCAAGTATGCAAAATTTGCAAAAAAATTGGTGATGGTCACGTCACACTTTTCGTGATATTTGGTCGGTTTGCTATGGAATGACCCAATTAGAGATAGTATTACCGCAATTTAAAAGTAATTCAAGGTATTTTTTCGCTTTTGACAACCAAGAACACACTTTAACAAACTGCACTGTTTTCATCGTCCAGATCGGCATGGCAGCTAGAAAAGTTTTGATCTAAATTGGAGAATTCGATCGAATCGGACTTGAATTTTCAACTTTACATTAAAAATCAAAAATGGCAATTTCTTAGTTCCTGGGTACCTTTAAAAACTGTGCTAGACTTTAAGCTTTCGTAATAATACAAATAACAGACACCTGCCACTGTACACAATTAATGAAAAATACATACAAAGACTTTTTGGATGTCAGGGAATTAGATAATTTTTACACTAGACGCCAAGGCCGGAAAACTTTTTAAAATTAAAGCTTTTTAATTATAAAGTAAAAACGTTTCCTTTTAAATTGTATTTGTTCCTCATTCAATAATAAAGAGCTTCAACAACAATATCTGTTGACAGTTCAATAAGTTACACGTTAAGTGAATATCCAGAAATGGATTATTTTTTGCAGTTGCACAAAGCAACGGTCATGAAGCAGCACCATTGTATCGGGATCAACTAAGACGCCAAGGTGGACAGAAAGCTGACCTATATTCCGCTCATCGTATTCTTATTAACATGCACAACACATTTCTGGTAGAGTTGGTCATTGTGAAGGAACCGCTAAAGTTGATTCGGATCGCAGAGAAATAGTGCTGGAAGAAATTCGTGGGAATCTATCATCGAGTTTGAGAACTATGACGGCGTCCCATGTCACAAACGCAAAATTACTTGATTGAAACCGTCCCTAATAGATGGATCGGACGGAACAGACCAATTAGGGGGACTCCACGCTCTTCTGACCACAACCCCATTGATTTTTTTCTTTTGGGGTTTTTACAAAGAAACAACATACGCCTGAGAATGTTTGAGTGAACTGAGGAGACAAATTGAAGAAGCCAAATGTGCGGTAAAAGGCTTTTAGACGATTAAAGAATAATTCTTGCGTAGGTGCAGAATGGTCACTTCTGTTGATGGCCGCAATTTTGGAAATCTTTTCTAAGTACATTTATTTTTATCACAATCACCTGTGTTTTATTAACTCAATTAATTTGTATTATTATGAAAACGGGTTTCACTGTTCACCTCAGCTCATTGCCAGCTACAATTCGTAGAACATTTTTCTTTCTCTGCATACTTTTAAGGTGGTAACTGGGGTGTATGTGACCCAAGTGCATGAAAACATGTAACATTTTATATTGAAACCACCACCCTCCCGGAAGTTCCTGCGCACCACCGTAAAAGTATTCAGAGAAAAAAAAAACCTTCTACAAACTGTAACTGGTAATGAGCTGAAGTGAAGACTGAAACCCGTTTTCGATCGGACATAACTCTACTCAGTTAGAGCTGAGCTAAAGTATGAAAAATGTAGTATCCCAGTTCGAATAGATTAAAGACTTTGTACGTTTTGAACTGAATTTTAGGTATAATTACATACAGATATCTCAATAAAACTTACACCGGAAACAGCCAATGAAATGAGGAAGTTTTTAAAAAAGGTTTGGGTAACAAAAGTTATGTGTTTTTTTAAATTGCCCTCAAAGATTTTGGCACATTTTATTAATTTTAACTTTATGGAATTTAAAAATTTCTTTTGTCGGAATGGTATTAGCTACGGAATCAAATCTTTTCGCTTTGAATGAACCTAACATTTAACTAAAAAGAAAAAAAAAATCAGCAATTTATCTCAATTATTCAAGTCACTATGACCCAAAATGTCTTCGAATTAGTAGTTTGGTGAAAACTCACGAAAAAAAAATAATAACTCGGAAACTACGCAAAATTGCATGACCTCCATGCGGGGATGATTTGGATACCCCTCAATATGAGCTACCTAAATTTCATCTTTGGACGTGACTTTTCGGACCAACCTATATACATATATATATATTACGTATATAGTATATAAAAATTAATGCTAAATTAGTAGATTTCTTAATTTTTATTACTTTGTCCATATCGTTCCCCACTCCATAAGTGTTCGATAGGGCCTAGATCAGCACTTTCTGGTGGCCCACGCAAAGCTTTTAGTTGCTGGGCAGTAATATAATTCTTCATAAATCTGGCTGTGTGTTTTGGATTATTATCTTGCATTAAAGTTCATATTATTGCTCCATTGTATTTTTTAGGATGTCCAAATATACCTACATGTAAGCCAAAAATGTAGGGTGGCTTAGCTTACATTTTGATTGTACTGAAAATTAGCTCAATTCGTGTAAAGAGATCTAATTATAAGATACCGTTCAACTTGAAATCATACTTTGATAATTTACTTCCTTAAATCCTTGTTTTAAATTGAATGATCTTATAACCCAACTATTCAGCTCATTCTTATGTTTTTTAAAGATGTATTTAACGTATTCCTTACATTTTAGGGAAAATAGACAAAAAAAAATGAAACTTCCCTACATTTTAGGGGAAAAAACCTACCTGGGTTTTAGAAATAAAAACCTAATCTACGTTTTCCAAGCTGGAGGCTTATCTAAAAATACCCAAGCTTTGTGGTACAAATTGTTGCCACTCATTTTAGGGAAAAATTTGTTACTGTGTAGGAGCTGTCACGAATAATTATTCTTCTTTATTTTATATAATTTTTTTTATAATTTTATTGCTTGCATTTTGTATTATTATTATAACTTATTCCTACTTTTAGTTATTACCTGTCTGAGGGATTTTAGGAAGCTCAATTATGTTTTCAATAATTCATTTCCAACTTGAATATCGTTTTCCAGTAACCGGAGGTTAAAATGGCTATTTGGGCCCGAGGCGTACGTTACATATTAACATGTCCATAATGCCATTATTTTTCTTATTGCACCCACGCCATGCATTGTCATGCATACCTAAACTTTAAAATTTCCACCAACAAATATTCCTTTTTTAATGGTGTACTTAGAATTGAATGATTGATTAACAGGATGCCATATATTTTGCTTTCCGTCAGTCCCCAGACTGTTGAACTTGCATTCATCCGACCATCAAATATTTTTCCAAAAAACTCCTTTGTAAATTTCAGTCATAATTTTCTATTTTTTTTTTTTTTTTTTTTTTTTTTTAGTACGTATGGTTTTATTTTTGCGACGCAACCTTTCAGTGCAGAGCTGCATAGAAGATGTCTCCTAATAGTATTTACACTGACTTCAATACCATGGAGCTCGGAAATGTTGCTTACACTCACAAAAGCGTTAAAATTTTCAGATCACATCGAAATTAGACGATTTTTTTTTAAATTACGTGTTTTCAGTTACTAAGAGAACAAATTTTGAATTTAAAGTGTTATACTTCTGGAGGGGAAGGGCAACGGGGTGATCTAACATTCATAAGAAAGACCTTAAGGTTCTGCATACAATGCCGTCTTAGAATAGACCATATACCCTGTACTTTTCAAGATATAGATATATGAAAAAAGAACATATTTTACTAATCACCCATTTTAAACCACCCCCTCCCCCTCCCACCTGCTTTTCAATATTTTTTACTTATTTGGACGAGAGGAATCATTTGGCTAAATATAGTCATATTAGTCTGGAACACTTTGTATACCTTAAAAATTAAGTACACACACAATATTTTACACGATGCAAAGAAGAAGACACAGAAATTTGTCAAGATATATTTTTTTCAAAAAGAGTTCTCTGTGTGTATAGTTAGTAGTTTTTGGATACCAGAATTCAGCTGTAGTAAATAAATAACAGCACTTAGACTTGTTGTACATTATACTAAAAAATGATTTGTGATTTTCATAACATTACTTACATATACAGAAGTCCACCATCCATTCATCGTAAATGGTTTAAGCCTAGTTTTCGGCTTCGGCCCAATTAAGTAGTCAAAGTAACGGCCTGCACTTGAAATTACCAACCACCATGTACCATTTTCTCGTAATTTAAAGATCTCAGATAATAGAGCTAAAATTGGTTCAATGTCGATTGAAAACGAAAGAACTGTACAAGAAATGTGCAGCTGGCTCTGAATATAAAATCCGGCTTGCTCTTTGCTAGTTCTGAATCTAAAGAGAACTGAATTGCTGGTAGTTTGGTTTTAGTTCCTATGTTATGCTTTTTATGGTGCCTATCGACTAGTAAGTATGTTTAGCCCCATCAACTCTAAGTGTGTCTCTCTTTGCCTCATGCCCTCCCTCTACGAGTAGTTTTAATTGGAATTTTAAAATGAACAATTTCGGATCATCTTATCAAACTAATAAGCTTTAAAACACAACACGATCCTATACTGCCTGCACTGTGCCATTCTCCTCCAGTTCAATATGATTAATGGCTTCTGGCTTGATAGTTCAATAGTTGGAATTGAGATAATTAATTGCTCCGTTCTATTTCTTCGTAGGCGTTATACAGCTTATAACATGAAAAAATATAATGTTCGCGTTGTAATTAAATAAACAGGAAAAGAATTCAATCGCTTTGTGGGAAAAAATACAAATAAATTGTGAAATGATCAGGCATCTTTGGTGGGTACTCGAATCAGCTGAGGTAGTTATTTTTTTGCTTATTAAAGATGAATTACAAAAGTCCATAGTTTAGTACAAATTAATTATGGTATATGGTTTGTTTGATCGGCAATGGGGTGCTTCACAAAAAATCGATCTTCAAAAATTTTCTTCACCTTAAATCCTTTAGTAAAAATTTCTTTAATTTATGTAATCATCAAACAATTTATTAAAACAAAACCATATTTAACATGGTGGTGACTTTAATGTGAACTTGTTGCAACAGAACTCGATTTCTCAGAATCTCATTCATCTGATCTAGTGTCTTGATATGAAACAAGTGAATGTGCTTCTCACGTTTTACGGCGAAGAAAATCTTATATTACATGTTTCATAGATTATGACGTATTATTCTTGACATATCAGTTCTTAATAGAGAAAGGTTGAAATACCGACAATATACCGTAATTATGATACATTTGAATTGACTGATGTGGATGACCAAGTAGACAAGTTCGATTCCATTATGCAATATTTGCTGATAAATACGCTCTTCTCGGCTCACGGCGTAGTTATTCACACAGAATTCCATGTTTAGAGATATAAATACTCCAGAATTATTTGTATCCAGCCGGGATGTTGAGGGGGGGGGTCCATAGTTTGATATAGTACAGAACCGAATTCCTTAGGTCCTGAGAAGAAGTTTGAGTACCCACACTCCTATAATCGGACGTTTAAGTAGTTATTTATAGCCATCCCAATACTCACTTTCTTAGTATTCCCCTCTTTTTCTGAGGTAGGTACTGGATTTTTCGCACCTTAGATCGGTTGTAACTCGGCAGGGTTATGTCCGATCGGAATACGAGTTTCACTGTTCACCTCAGCTCGTTACCAGCTACAATTCGTAGATGAAAAATTGTCTCTGCATTCTTTTAGGGTAGGGGATACGAACCCCGGCGATGGGGGGAGGGGCAACACCGCATGTTGCATATCAAATTAAAGATCTCGCTGAGTACTCTCGGGTGGTGTATATTTTTCCAGAGTCCAAAAACTTTCTGGGGACGTTTTTGCAGCCGGAAATCCCATTATCATGCACTTGGGTCACATACACCCTAGCTACTACATTTCGCATATATTTTTCCAGTTCTTTCTTCCATGGCCATTAGTGCTCTGTTGTAAAAATTGTTCTAATGGGAAGTCATTTTTCATGACGCCCGAATTCTGCACGACCACGAGAAGTAGAAAAGTCCATTTTTTCACCCAAGAAAGTCGCTTAAGCTACATCCGATCGCCAAAGCTTTACCCCGCTATATAGAAATAAATATTGTTAATAAAATATGTTCAGAGTATCATAGTGCATCGTTTAAAACAACTCTCATGTCTGGAGGTGTCGGGCCTAAAGTTGTATGAAAAATTGGCATTCCCCTTTGGTAACTGGTAAAGTACGTTCTGCAAAGCGTTATTATTTGCGGTGTGACTCAAATCCTAGCCTCACTTCAAAAATTCTGGTCTAATTTAAAATACTTGGGCATTCATGGTAAGCATTCACTCACTTGTGATTTTGATCTGAGTGATATAAATGAGTATTTAACTTCGTCTTCAGCAATAGTATTCCATTCTGATTCTGACCTTTTGAATGCACCTCCTCAGTCATTAACAAGTGATGGTTTCAGCTTCCGCTGCCTAGATTCCTTAGAGGTTTGTTATGCCATTAATTCGATCAGTTCGATTGCTAGCGAGCCGGATAACATACCTCCGCTTTTCGTGAAATTTCTTTTTCCTGCTATATTATCTGTTCTCAAGCATATCCTTAATATTGCTTTAACTAAGTAAAGTTTTCAGTGAAGTGGAAAAGGGCAGTTGTTTTAGCCATTACTAAAAAGAACTCCCCAAGTAACATGTCTAGCGTCCGACCTATCAGCCTATTACGTTTTTTAGTAAAAGCCCTGGAGAATTTCGTATCAACTTAGATGTTCGAGTATTTTGAGGAATGTTCGTTATTATTTGCTTGCCAATCTGGCATTCGTCGCAAACACACCTGCGAAAAAATTTTACTGAAAATTATCACCGATATTCCTGAAGCGCTTGTTAGGGAAGACATGGAAATTTTAGTACTATTGGACTTTTCTAAGGCTTTTGACAGTATCAATCACAATAAGTTATTGTCTCGAATTTCAACTTCAAGTCATCCGCACTTTCAATTATTAACAGTTTTTTATCTAGACGAACACAGAAAGTAAAAATTAATAACTGCCTTTCTAATGCAATAAATTTGACATGTGGAATCCCCAAAGCTCTATACTATGGCCGATGTTATTAAGCCTTTATATTAATGACTTATCGGATGTTACACGCTATGCTAATATGTTATATATTTATATACAGATGACGTGCAGTGGCAATAAAATAAAAAAAAAATTAAAATTAGAATTGAAAATAAGAAAGAAATTAATTCCTTATATTATAAGTCAAGTTAGATATCCTCTGAGGTTATTTAAGCTATCTGTCGTTTAAGATTTCTCAAAAAAGTTATTTTCTGCAAAGTCAGGGCTACTTTTTGACAGTCTTCGAGAGTAAATTTAGCTAAATTAAGCTATGATCGGGCACTACAGATAAAAAGTAGCTGTAGGAAAATTTATGTAAAAAATGGAAAGTTTGAATGCATTATTGCTTTGCATTGGAATTTATTACTTTAAAAACGTTTCTGCTGTACCTTTTCTTCACAATTAAATTTATTGTTTACGCATTTTGTTAAAGTATTGCAGCAGCTAATTTGGTCGTTCAAAATTATTTCGTGCAGATATTAGCTTATTTTGCCTGCAAACAAATAAGCTCTAGCGGAAATGAAATCTAAATTTTTGCTATTTATGCACATTTTACTAGAATTTTCCCCCCACTAAATACTCCATTATATTTAAAACTTTTATAATAACAGAAACAATAATTATTGAAGTTAATTTTCTGGTAAAATTTTAGGTAGTTAGAAAAACTATGGAATACTACACAGAAAAATAGTGATAGCTGCTGCTGTTAATGTAATCTAGCCCCATGTCACTAAATTTCGAAAAAAAAAAATTATTTTACTTTATTGAATTCAACTATTAACAGGAGCACATTGACTGACTTTACGACAGATATAAGTATAAAAATAATTTTCGAAGAATGTTTAGAAATATACAATTGGTTTCGGAGAAATTTTTAATGTATTTTTCAATGGAATAAAAAATTCAGTGTTTTGTTGCTAACACTGGCAAATGGCTCAGTTTTCCGTGGATGGGAGAGACAAATATTATAAAACTGCATATCTGTTTAGACACATTTCGGACGCAAACTGTCTTTCTTCCTTCACAGCGGGAAATATGTCAAGCGCTTGCCAGGAGAGGCGCTTCCACAACATAGACAGAAAATATCTTTCGGAAGCACTCTTTTACCATAGCCAAAGGAATTTTTGCGAAAGCAGATCTCTTCCCTAGGTTTGGGCTTATTCGTTTTTTGTTGTGAAAAGATGAATCATATGCATCTGAAAGCGCAGCAGGACCTCTCTTACCATAAGCTTTGCGGAAGCAGGTTCTTTTTTTTTTTTTTGATTGCATCTGTAAAAGTGAAAACGTAGCCGAATTATCATTATTAGTCAGTTTAAATGTGCGGTTAATTGAAATTTAATTTAATTTAAAATAAAAATAAAATGGAGCTGGATTCAGAATAAACATGAAATTTTTAATAACGCCCTTATGTTGATTATCTGTATTCCTTATTAGCGTTCCAAGAGTGCTTTCCAAGAATCTGCAGTTGAGCGCTTCCCTCTGCGGACATGCTCACGTTAACACGATATCAACATAGGGTTGCCATACAAAAATTTCGTCTTCACTATATATTTCTTACACTGCCTGCAATTTCAAAAATGGACTAATTTGGGCAACTCCTTCTTAGTATTTCCATACAAAAATTTTCGATTTTACGTATATTGTGAAAACGATCAGTCCTAGTACTGAAAAGTGCTTCAGAATATGAAATCCTTTAAAATTGGTTATAACCACTTTTACTGTCTGACGAACCGTTCTAAAATGTATGCGAAAAACCACTTCAAAAAATCAAACTTGCACAGATGGGTGACCACACGAAATGACATACGAGTATTCATCTGGGGTATCAGAAGAATTCGTCTTAGACCAATTCTAGCATTTCACTTGTTCTAATTTTCTTTGTCCTTTTCCCCTTAGTAGGATTTGCCGACAACAATTTCTATGTACATACTGAAAAGATTATATGTACCTTGTGTTGGTTGATTGATTATAAAGCAACGAATTATTATGGATTTATTAATTTTTATATTTAGAATTAAGTCGGGTGATATGCCGAGTTAATTAAGTAAATTAATGATTTATGTTGGAGATTTACAGCCTTACGGATTAAGAAATGCTAATGATTTTAGGCTGCCACTGTATAGAGATAATTCATCGCAGATTAGTTTAGTATGTAAAAACAGTTTGTTAAAATTAAATAAATAAACTAATGTAGAAGGTAAAAAAAAGGAGGAAAGAGAGCTAGACTTATAATAAAATTAATTATATGGCTTTTGTAATGGATAGCTAAAAAAATGCTAAATAAATTCACATACTTACTCACTTACTTGTTGTGCATTATTCTTCGAATAAATTGAATTGAATTGAATAATCTATTTAGCAATATAAATATAAATCTGTTTGTGGAAAAAAACTTTTGCTAAATAATCATATTAATAAAAAAAAAGGTATCAATTCTTCATTCCACAGTTATTATAAAACAAAATCAAAGTTAGTCAATGCTTTCTTTCTTCGTCATATAAAAAGACTGCACGGAGTATCTGCAAGTCCATTATTCAGGGAGAAAAATTTCGTTTTGACCACAGTGTTAGACAAAGAATCTTAGAAAACCACAAAATAAAAGTTTCTGGTCTCTCGTCATAATTATCAAGAATAACTTCACCAGTTCTACCATACGTTTACTACTTAAGAAAAATTCTTTCCTTCTACTCATCACAGAAACATGTTTTGCATCTTCCGTATGGCTGTGTACAAGAGCCAATACACATACGTACGTTTGTTGCTTCTGTTGATAAAAAGCTTTATCTCATCCTTGGCTAAACCTCTACGTAAACCATTCTACTTGTCTTATTCGACAGTTTGAAAACTAGCTCCAATTAATGAACTATCTAGAAACTAATCAACTCATCGACGATTGCCAATAAGGCTTCTGGTTTGAACGCTTATCTGACACTTGCTGAATGTTCTTACGGAAGTTGGAACAGTAGTTTTCACAATTTTTGTGAGTCCAAATTCGTGTTCCTAGATATTTCAAAGGCCTTTGATAGAGTCTAGCGTTCTGTCTTAACTACTGTCCAAACTTAAAGTATGGATTGAAAGTTTTTTATCTGATCGCATAATATGGGTTGTATTAGATGACCTTACATCTGAATCTCACTCTATGAGTATCGGTGTGCCCCAGGGCTCTGTTATTCCTCCGTCTCTCTTCTTAATTTTCATTAATGACCTCCTTATCCTTACTTTCCATAGTTTTTCTGATATAAATACACTCGATTTCGCTAACTCCTTTGACACTCTTGCGAAGTGGATACAAAAGCAATAGCCCAGTTTGTAACCCCTTGCCGCTGACAATTGGCGTCATTAAAAGAAAAGTTAGCTATCAATGTCAGGGAAATTTTAGTTTCAGGTTATCGCATCATCATTTAACCTGTGAAAAATTATGAAATTTTTATTTCTATAAAGTTATTTTATTGATTTTCTACAAGTCAGATAAATTCCATCACATATGTTTTGCGTCATCTTCCTTAAGTTAGAGCTTACTGAGTTTTTTTGCAAGTAAATTTGCTTATTTTAATCAGTTATTTACCGATATTCTTACTGTGCACATGGAAATACGCTACAGAAATTCTGTGCTATGATGTATGCTATGATGAAGAAACTTTATCTTTTGTTCTGTGTTAAAACATGTTGGGATTTTATTAATAAAGCCTATTGATTATTGATATTCATTTTTGTGGTGATAATCATAAAGATTTCCGTTTAAAATATTTCTCTAGGTCCTTATACAATTCAACACATGATAGAAGTATTTGTTTTACATATACATATATACGTATAAATAATTATTTTCACGTTTAAAATGAAAAGTGGTCGGAGAGTCATAGCAATAAATTTGTAAAAATTTAATTTTTTTTTTACATAATCAAAATTTTAACTTAAAAATAGTAACAAATTTATTTTAATTTATTTTATCCATATAAAAAAAACGTTTTTATTTACAGTTGCCATTAATTTCCGTACATAATCAAAACTCATAGTTATTTTAACATTTACGTTTCTTTTTGTCCTGCTTTGTTTCTTTGTCTTTTTCACTTTTTGTTTTAAATGTGCCCAGTAGCTTTCGATTCGATAAGTTGAAGCTCTGGGCAATTCGGAGAATTTACTTCCATATGCACAACTATGATGACGTTTTGGCGGTAAAATTCCATAGCTGTCCTGTGTGATTTGATGAACAGAAGAAGCCTTTTCTGCAAATATTCCTCCTTCAAATAAATTTAACCGTTGATGTTCCTTTTGTGATGAATGCTCTGGATTTTCGGCCAGACAGATCGCTTGTCAGATAAGGTATTTTTGTGGGAGCTTTGAAGTTCTGCGCACTCTGAACTTTTGGACTACTCCCCGACGTGTGGCTATATTAAACTCCTGATCTGGAATTTAGCTGAAGTCTGCTTTACAATAATTTCGTCATCCATGATCCAGTAGGAGAACTTCACTAAAACAATTTGTGTACAGTTTTCGGGTAGTTCAAGTTTTTTGTTTCGCATCATCGCGATCAAGGGCTTTGGATACCTTGAAACTTCTCAGCTTCAGTCTTCTTTTCATGTCCTAAATGGTAGACTTCAGGATTTTAAGTTTAGCTGCAGCATCCCTAATCGAGGGGTTTGGATGTCTTTTGAAGAGAAGTTTAATGTTCTGATCACGTGATCCTTCTTCGTTTCCAATCCAGGTTTCCTCTGAGTTTCTTTACAAATTTTTAATACCTTTTGGATGGTGCTCTTAGGAATTTTAAGAAGTTTTACAACGTAAAGGATCAATTTTTTTACATTTTGGTAAACTAAAACTTATGACCACTTTATATTCAGGACACGTCTTAGGTGAAAATATAAAATTTTTCATTGCCCACAAAGTAATTTTGAATCACTTGACTTATTATCAAAGTCTCTTGAGGAAAAATATACATACACAGTAGTGCAAAATATAATAAACACACTCATTACTACTTTGTGTTGATTGTGTTTGTGTTAATATACTAAAAACAAAAACTATATGGATATTTTCTGTTCTTTGTACGGTAAAGCGTAATTCATTTACAAGAAGTAACGTAAAACGTGTGTTAATTTTTTATGGAAATGCAAACTGTTGAATGGATGTTGAACTATAAAGTACAAATATTTGGGGTTGCTGTACATTGTATGGAAACAAAATCGGTCAAGATGAAAGTTTAGTCAAATCAAAATATTAGATTTGTTGTATAAATCGATATTTCAAAAGTTCAGATTTGTCGATTTAACACATGTATTGGTTGAAATTAAGATATTTTTTTTATTATGTTTTTTGCACTAGTCCTTAGTGTTGTGCGTGAGGAATTGGAATTTGTTGAACTTAGATTTGGTACAATGAAGACTAATGAAGGAAATTAACTAGATTTTGGCATTATCCGCGAGTACATAAAAATATCTTTTATTTTTGTTACAAATGTAATAAGCATAAAATTTACGTTAATATTAACTAGAAAGAAAGGAATATTTGGTTCAAGACCAATTCTTACGATACCCAAATTAATGCCAGTATGTATTATGTATTTATATGTTTTACGCATAAGTATCTAGAACGATGAAGCGACAGTAAAACTGGTTATGACTTATTTTTCAGGATTTTGCGACCTGAAAAATATCTCAGTACATTAAGAATAAATGTGCGGGAAACGTTTTCCCATATATCATAATTTTTGTATGACAACACTATGAAAATATTTCCAGATTTATTCAATTTTTGAAATTATCTTTATTATTTTTTCGAAAATGCCGTAAGTATATCGAATTTCAGCTCTCTGAGTCAACGCATTCTCAAGTTTTCGACAGACGGATGGAAAAACCAAAAAACGGACCGACATGCAAAAATCAAAATAACTTTTAATATCCCAAAGGATAATAACGGGAACCCTATTACTAAGACTTCGCTGTCCGTCCGTCAACAGGTTGTATCTCATGAACCGTAATAGGTAGACAGTTGAAATTTTTAAAGACTGTGTATTTCTACTGCCGCTATAAGAACAAATAATAAAAAAAAATTAATGGGGGCCCCATACAAGAAACCTGTTTTTTGGCGTATAAATAGTGTTAAATTTTGTACGATGGTACGGGACCCTTCGTGCGCGAGTTCGACTCGCACTTGACTGGTTTTTTTCTTTATCAACAATATGCATTACCAGCGAAATGACAAAGTCAGTATGACCTAGAGGATTTCATCTTGGGTATAAAAATAATTAATAATGATGCAGTGAGTTAAAATTTAAGCTTATTTAGAAAACTGTGAGGATACATCATATTAAAAAAATCTATCAATTTATCTGTTGAACCTAGTAACCCTTTCAGTATCCATCTTAAACGCACGGTTGGAAAAGTGAGCGACTTGGTCGTAACGAATATTAAAGTGAAAAAAAGTAATTTTGTCGCTTCGATCCATTCATATCTTTCTCCTCATCTGGAGAAGAAAATCCAGCCAAGCTCGAGGGACACCCCCCTTTGTTACCTGATAGCTGTTAGCGGTAACTAGGGTATAAGCCATCCATTTTTTTTAACTTAAGCAAGTCCACTTGGGCCAGTATTCTATTTCTAAGAGCATTTGCTTTGCTTTTAAGCCAACTGGCCGTGATTGGCATGTCGAAGAAATTCAAAATTAAACTCAAAGTTAATTTTTTGGATTTAATAAAAATTCAATAGTACTGCAACATTTGATCAAGAAGATCTACGCCTCCCATTACTCTGTTATATAGCTGCAAAACCTCAGGTCTATCGACTAGTACAATGTAACGCTTTTCCTTTTTGTCATACCGCTGCACTTTATCCGGCACAACACCTATTCCAACCAAATTTGATACCAAATAAGAACCTTTGTTGGCATACCATTTCGCGACAAGCACTTTCTGTCACGACCGATCACCTGATCCGCACAGCCACGGCCTTTCTTTCGGATCTCTGATCAGCCGGTATAGGTGGATTCTGAAAACGATTAACACGAATTGTTCCAGTAGTGAGTATTTTTCGTTTCGCAAGAATTTCCAATAGTGAATACGTTGTGAAAAGGTTGTCTGTGTACAATTTATGGCCTACCGAATCTCGTGGTATTCACTTCAATAACTGGAGAGCCGCGCTGAAAATAAGTTTTTCCAAGAACGCCGGTTCGATATCAGTGGTCGAACCATACCGCATAGCAGATAGAGCTATATACCCCATGGACATGGTTTTCCTCGCATATATTGTTTCATCACTACTTTCATCGGTTCCATTGCCAGAAATTTCTTCGTCAATTCGCCTGTGGGAATTTACTTCTGGCAAAAGATTCGACAGATTCAATCTGATCGTCTTCTAATCCATCGTCCATGTCCGACAACTCCGCCACGAGCTCCAACATTTCTTCTTCCGTAAGAGGTTTGCGAAGATCCATTTGTTGTGAATTTTTTTCTTTCGGAATTATTTGTCAAATTTAGAATAAGGTCGGCGGTATATTGTTCTCTTGTTCGCTACTGCAAAACAACTATATTTTTTCTAGCGACGCACCGGCTTTTTATTTTAGATCATCGATCGATTTTTTGTTTTTGTAATATTTAGTGATCAGGAAATTTTGTTAGAGGGACGAAAATGTTGAAACTAGAGTCAAAATGAAAATTCGGCACGCTTTCCGATATATGTATATAGATTTATGTATTAGGAATACCCAATTTCGCGATGTCGACAATTTTACATATTTCCCCCCCAAAAAACAACATGTAGCGCCAGGTATGTTGGTCAAGCACCAAACATATTGCACGTAGTATTTCCCATATGTAAACGAAGCGAGCATAGTGCACTAGTTGTAGGTTATATATCTGCAAAAACAAAGAACAACTTGTAGTGCCTGATATGAGGGTCAGGCACTAAGCGCATTGCGCATGTACGTATATTCCATGTGATAAACCCTTACCTGCAAGGGCGAATACACCGGAGGGTGATCGGGGCGATCGTCCCCCCTCCCCAGCAGTCTAATAAAATCAAAATTTATACTCTAAAATTAAATTAAGTTAAAATTATTTAAAAAAAAATCTTTTTTAAAAAAACTATATAACTATAAATTCTGAAATTTTCAAAGTATATAAAGCAAGCAAAATCTAGGCAGTTCAAATTTTAACATTATAGTAAATAACAACTTCCCGAAATTGAAATTTGGAACTCCTAATGTTTATACAAAAATACAGTTTAATTCCCAGATGTTCCTTTCTTTGTTTGCCTCAAAGATTTTAAAATTTATAAACAAATTTAATATAATTTAAAAATTTGATTAAATGCAAAATGAAGGGAAACTCTAGAGAACTTTTGTGATGTAGTCATTAAGTGAAGTGAAAATTATTTACTATTATTTTTAATGCAAATTTTGAAGCAAAGTTTTTTTTTTTAATTTTTTTTAATTCTTTGTTTGCTTTAAATAATTCTCAAAAATTTAAAATTATATCATTAAGGAATTTTCAGTACAAGAAAAATGTTTGCATTTTTTTTTTTGATTGAAAGCTTACAAATCTGGGGTATTTGATGAAAAGTAATATGTTACGAAAAACATCATAAACGGGATATCAGATTCAGTTTTCTGCAAATATTTAATTTAAAGCAAGTATAAGGTTATATATTAACCCGACCAAATTAGCACTCCTCGAAAATTTCTCTAACAAAGTGTCGATTTGAAAAGAAATTATTGGAAAAAAATTAAAAACTTTGCCTTTAATTTGCAGCAAATTGTAACCCAGCCCAATATGTTTTCTTTCTAATAGTATTAAAAAAATAGGGTGTACAACAAATTTATGGAAATTATGGGATTTGAACGAAATTCAAACCACTTTTATTTGAAAAACACCAGGAACAAGATAAAGTAAGAAGTGTATATTGCTAGCTAACCGCTAACCGATCCGGTATCCTCGCATTCAAGTAGTGCTTCATGGGTTGCATATTCCGCGTCCGAGGTTACGACTGAACGATTTTCTATTTTTTGTTGCACATACTTTTACTATGCTTACGGGATTAAAATCTTTTCTATTATATTAGCTGTGCTCTTTTGTGTCCGCAGAATAGGGCAGAACAAAAGAGCGCCTCGTACATTTTCATAGAAGATTTATAAATGAAACGAATAGTACAAATATTTTGCTTCAATCGACAGAACAATTTGTTCTTTCCAGTATATGAGAGTTATAGAACAAGGTACACAAAAGAACACAGCTATTAATAAAAGAACTCCTGTGATATCTGGATGCTAATGAAATGTTCATGCTGAAACGGAAAGAAAAAGCGATCCACAACTCATGATTCAACTTCAGGAGCTTAAGTTATGAAAGAGAAAATGCGTTATTTTTTATAGTTGAATAAGATAAAATAACACAAAATATGCGAAAATAAAATGAGTGACATGGTTACACATTACATTAATGTATAACAGCAGCTATCGCTATTCGTCCATTTGAGGAAATTAGACTTTGTTTTCTTTGTATTACATAGATTTCCTAACTACGCAAGCAATATTTTAACAGAAAATTAACTTAAAAATTAACTTTGTCGTCTTATTAGTAAAAAGTAAGAACACGCCTTTATATTGTAGCATTACCAGATCTCTGATCTTAGAGCAGCAATTTATATTTATAATTTTACTGTAAGGAATAAGGAATTGTTACAGGAATGAATGAAAATGAAAGAATGGCAGAAAAGAGAGGTGAGGGATTATTCCAATACGGGAAATGTAAATAACCAAATTATTTTGATATCATTTTAGTGAAAATCTTCTTAAGGATCGATTTCATATTAATTTTTTCCGATTGCCTTCACTAACTGTCGCTAAGTATTAAAATATAAGTAATCGATTGCTTTCTTATTTTCAATTTTAGTATTACAATTTTTTAATCGCCCCCGTAGAGTAAATGTCTGGATCCGCCCTTGCTTACCCGCTCAGTATTCACCTACCTGGGTAAATACTTGGTTTTTTGTTATAATCAATTGGCAACACTAATTCCAAATGCTAATACAAAAAAGATGCACATCGTCATGTCCATTCTGCAGAATGCAATTTTCTCTTTGAGTTTTTCTTATATTTTTACGGATTTCTTCATGTTTTAAAAGTGGAATCACTACATTTACATCCAAAGACTACCCATGTACACTCAAATATTTATGTGGCTTAATAATGAATTTGATGCTCCTAGGTTAAGTTAGGTTGTAACGAACCTGTACATTGCTAGACATTAATAGAACTATGTGTGAAGTTTTCTATAGGAAATTTTCCTTCGTATAATTCACAATAGCTTTTTGAATCGATATTATAAGTAGGGCAATATAGATTCACGAGACACCTTCATCCGCCTACCCGAATTTCCTGCACAAAATGTCTAGCAAGTTGAATTGGCCTGTCCGGGAGACCTAGAAAATCCTACTCCACCTCCACCCCTGCCTATAAAGTGAGTACGTGAAAAACGGGGGGTTATCGGTAGTACGTGTAACAGACGGAAACTAATAATTAGTACGTGTGCAACGGAAAGCCATCCCAAAAGTCAGTACGTGAAGAACGGAGAGCTACTAGTAGTACGTGTATAAACGGAATCCAATAGTCAGTACGTGTACAACGGAAAGCTATCCTGTCACCAGTACGTGAACAACGGACGGCTAGTGGTGGTACGTGAGCAACGGAAACCAGTAGTTAGTACGTGTACAACGGAATTCTCTCCTGGCCCACACTCAAATTGACAAAAATCTCACTAATATAAAATTATTTTACAATTATAATAGGGACGCAAGAAGAATAAAGAGTTACTCAACCGAACTGTTGCTATTTGGACTCCTCACTCCACTGGAGCTACCCAGAGTCAAGTTCTGACGTTTTCCTACCGACCGAACTGTTGGCGCCCGAGCAATCCCGACCGACCGAGCAAACGACGTCACAAGGTTAGAGTGGCGGCCATCGTAAGAAGGTGTACGATCAGCCACACTTAGACCATCTATGGTCCATTGTGATGCCACTATATTAGAACCCTGCCTGAAAAAGATATATGAAGAGCTAGGGGGTGCGATGAAACCAGCCACAAAAGTTAATGAACCTTAGCAGGTCCCCTAATTCTTTGTCTGCTAATTCCCCCAGTTCGCAGAAAAAGTAACTACCAAGCATATTCCTCCTACGATTAGCAAGGTTAGGGCATTCACACAGCAGGTGCTTAACGCTCTCAACCTCTTCCTTGTCCATACAGCTTCTGCAGACGTCATTGTATGGAGCTTGCATGCGGTAAGATTACGCACATTATTACAGTTCTTCTTCAGCAGAGGTTCAGTTTTCACAGGACAAATTTCTGGCCAGAGCTGTCTTAAAATCACGTATGAGGTCAGTTCTCTCCATCTGCAATTTGTCAGCTTGCAGACCAGAATCCTTTTCACTGATTCTAGAAGCCGACCTACGGAGTCCTCTGCGAGACATATATTCATAGTGCAACCCTTCCTGGCCACGGCATCCGCTGCCTCGTTTTCAGGTATGACGTTATAACCAGGCACCCAGCAGAGAATATCGCTGTAATTAGCACCCAGTTTTCCGAGCTAACAGCGACACCGTTGCACTAAGCGCAATCTAATGGTGCTCGAGTCCAAAGCTTTGATTGCCGCTTGGATGTCAATGCATATCCTGATAACTCGATCACTAGATACGTCACAAGTTGAACGCAGCAGCCTTGCTGCTTTGCAGATGGCCCGGACCTCTGCCTGGAACACACTACAGTGGTCCGGTAAACAGTACGGTTCCTGTATTTGATGGAGTGCTTAGTATACCCCGGAACCCACTGCCACATCCATTTTGGAACCGTCCGTAAAAACACATATATCAGAGTCAATTGTCACGCGATTAACCTCCCATTCCTCTCTACTAGGAATGCTAGTTGAGAACGCTTTCTCAAAGTCTAGTCTACATGCTTCTAACAATCTATCAAAAATTTGCATTAATGCTCCATCTCGTCCAACACGTCAACTATTAATATTTAATCCTGAATCACACCACACAAATATAAGATTGAAATCTTCTATCTTAGAGCTCAGCGATCGCATAATGATTATTTCAATGATTTTGATCTTTTCCATTTTGTCTTTCAACTTTTAAACGTAATACCACGGAGAAAAAAATTTTTCTTAGAAGGTGATTTTTATATATTTGTTTATTTATATTTATTTGCTTCTTGCTGTTATTTCTTGCTTGTTCTCTATAATCTTCCTTATTCCATTTGTTTTCCTTTCTCTTTATATGTATTAATTATATTATTAGTTTTTTATTTATTATTCATACTTGTTCTCCTTTTATTAAATTTGAATTGAATTTGATGGTGTTTAGAATAACTTCCTTTTTGTTTGCTTATTCTTATTATTTTTTATTATTTTTTAAGCTTATTTTTATTATTTAGTCTTCTATTAATGTTTCTTTTTATTTTTAATGTTTATATTTTTTTATTTTTTATTATTATAGATAAATTGCCTTAGCTTTAGTTGTAGTTTTGTATTTCTGTGTTACTTTTTATTTTGATTGAGGTTTAGTCGCATATTCTGTAAATTAATTCTTTTTTAGATCTTTTTCTATTTACAAATTAAGTCGATGGTAAGAAATTGTTGGTGTAAACTGGTTACTATCGCATGAACTGCTTAATATAATAAAACAAAAATAAAATAAGATCGACGATGGTATAAATTTTCATATCATTCTTTTCCATCTCCTTCTAAACCTCCTCTCCTCTTTTACTAGGATAAAAAATGTTTAAAAAAGAAAACTTAAATTTTCAGAGCAAACTGATAGATATTTCAAAATAAGGTATGTGACTGATTCTAAAAGATTTTTATTTAGTCAAGTACTAGCTATATCATAGCTCAAAGCTAAAAAAAAACTCTATTTCGCTCCATATCTCAGAAATAGCTGATTTGAAGATTATTAAATGTCGCCAAAATTTATAAACTTGATTATGGTACCCATCTGTCCCACTACAATGGTTCCTGAAAAAAAATCCCCTAGTTGCCACCAGAGAATCATCTTGTATGAGTTATATTAAACGTATTAAACTAAACTCTGAGATCATAATTTCCTCCTCCTCCAGTTTGCAATTATCCACTGGGTGGAATTCATCGTGAAACATATTCTCTTCATTAATCTCCAATCTGCACGAAAGTGATTAGATAGTATTTTTCAGGATTTGTGGGGATTCTAATATCAACCTCAAATGTTTCGGCTCATAGGGAAATTTTTGGAAACCCTTTAAACTAACCCAGAACTCTATTATTCTCTTATTCAGCTACAATTTAAGCTCGCTGGATGCAGACAATTTATAAAGAGCGTGTGCCTGTATCAGTTTTACAAAGTCTATCATAAATGAAAAGATCTCCACTCGGAATCAACATGCAAAATATACAAATCGTGATTAATGATGACTTTTATATAAGACAAAAAAATTAGGTTCACTTATCTGCTCATGTTGGTTTTGCACTACGTTCATTGAAAACTGCACTATAGAAGCAATTTTTATAAGTAGGTACTCCAGCAGAATTCTCATCGTATTCCTGAAACAAAAATATAGAGAGATCCAAAAGAATGTTGGAATTGGCTGTAATTGGCGTGGAATCACATTAGTAAAATCTAATAATTTTGTCCAGAGTAGATTGCAAAATTTAGGTAAACATTCGGACTCAAACAAAGATTGGGATGCATATATGGAACAATCACATATAAATGACTTCGAAATGGTATTTGACAGCATCAATTGTGAAAAAATATGGAACGCACTAACCGGCAAAAGAATACCAGAAAAAATAATATGCATAATCAACTCACCTTATAACAATCTCGGCTCTACAATTCTCCACAAGTGATCCAATAACATTTAAGTCATAGCCGCAACATTATATGAAGTAATAAGAGCAGTTAACACAGCGCCAAAAGAAATTAAATGGACACTAATAAGCCAATGGATATGCAGGTGACATCGTTCTATTAGCCCATTCATTTAGCAGTATGCAAAGCAAAATTAATATTCTAAAAGCAGTTGCACGAGAGTTTGATCCAATAATAAATACACGTAAAACTGAATACATGAGATTCAGTACGATAAATACCAAAACAGATATCCATCAACAACACTGTAATAGAGGAGGTGCCGGAATTCAACTACCTAGGCAGTATAATTACTACTAGTGGAGGATGATGAGAAGATATATATAAAAAAGTTGAGAAAAGTAAGAATGGCCTTCAGAAGACGACTCTGGACAGTTTGAAAATCTGCACCTTACGAGAAATACAATACTCAGAGTATTCAACTCCCGCTTCAATTTTATTGTACGGAAGTCAAGAACGCTAGCTCGTACAAAAAACAAACCGTTCTTGAACAAATACCTAAGAATTACTTACCTATATGCAAGATATCCTGACCAAGCCAAATCAAAAACTCGGAACTCTAGTCAATCACATACAAAGCACCAATAAATGTCCAGATTGAATGAATAAAATGAAAATGAAATCCACACGGAAAATAAAATGATTGAGATGATCCAAAACTGCATGGAGGAGGATGATTAAACAAAATAAATGAAACTGGCAAAACCTGGTTTGAAGTCAGAAGAAAGGCCCAGAACAGAGTGAGGTGGAGAAGCTACATACATATATGGAAATCTTATGCTCGAAAATGGAGAGAAGAAAGAAAAAAAAGTTTTCATTTTCCACTTTCCATTTCTTTAAATATACATACAATGTATCTCACAAAATGTATGATTTCAGAAAAAAATTATTTTTAAATTTTTAAAATGGAAATAATGTCATGTGGCAGTATTTTATGGCAATGATACACTCATACCATCTTTATGAAATTAAAAAATTCAAATAAAATCATATGCTAAATATGAGTTTATTAACTTTACCCATGCAATACATATGGGCTTAATTAATTCTACAAAAAAAAAAATATATAGACATAAAAATAATCAAAGTTCTCTCATTAAAAACTCAACAGGATACTTAGTAACCTCCTTAACAGTGGTATCAGCAAAAAATGGTAGAAGATTGCAGAGAGATCACTAGATTATATACAAAAGAATTCCGATTCTACAGAATACACAAACTTTAGAAATTTTTCTTCAATAAAATCCATTCTCCCAGTATAAATGCTCTTAGTCGCGCACGAAAACCTCTTTAACCAATTCAAAAGAGATCTTTAATTTTAGCAACTTTAAGATCATTGCCCGCACTCCGCATTCGCAGGCAAAAGGCTACATTTCTGCCTTTGTGTGCTTTTCCTTCTTCATCAGATCAAAAATGCTCTTTTACTTGCGCATGACAGGAGCGCTCTGCGCCGATAGAACCAAACGCATCATAATGATCAAAAGCCATGTGGAAATGTTGGTTGTGAACTTAAAGCAAAGTAGATAGTAAATGTACGAACGATCGACCAGCACCGCCATCCACTAGCTTTTCTTAAAGAATATTAAATTTGAGATTGGACAGCTGTGAGGAGACTCCGCAAAAATCGCCCAGCAACCCAACAAGAGTATATCGCGCTATAGAATATTAGTAGACTCCTACCGCAGCGGTTGCCGCGATCACGATCACTCACTTCAGATCAGCAGCAACAGCGCAAAGACTCAAGTCAATTCAGTAATTCAGTTGGTTTTCGGTGCTCGCGGCGTTTCGGTGGCTTCTCGCGAAGCGCGCTTTTCATGAACGTAATATTTTGAAAAAAAAAAAATCTTAAAGAAGTCTTATTATTATTATTATCAAGAACTCTTAATAAGAAGAATCATAAGAATTATCCTGTAAAATTGTAAAACGGATCTATTTTATTTCTGATTGATTCGTTCAGAAAAGTTTCGTTGATCGCAACAATTTCAATATAGTGAGTGGGCAATTTTAGTCGCCCCGCGCCGATCACTGCCAGTGAGTGAGTTGATTGTGCACATAGCAACGCATAGTATACCTGGGTGCCTGTACCATAAAAAAAATTCTGTAAACACCTAGAGAAAATTCTAAATGTGGTAAAAAAAAAAAAGTTAATCAAAAAGAAAAAAACGCGGGAAATCCTCAGAGATTCTAGTTTTCAACGAAATTAATCGATTCCGCGATACCCAATCCGTGAACACAAGTTCAAGTTCAATGTTTCTAGTCAAAGCCCCCATGTGTTCGCGCAGATTAAAATAGTGCTGTTGTTTCTGAAGAATTGATTTTGTTCGTTTTTATTTTTTTTTTTCGCTAATTTTCGCTAAGGTAAAAAAAAAAAAAGCAAAAAAGCTTACCAGCAGGCAGTTAAAGTCAAGAAGTAGTTAGTGAATGAAAAGAGGCGGTTAACTGTGCTCGGGTGGAAATGTTATAAAAGTCTCAGTGCTATTTCTTTCCACTTGGCTTTCTTAAATATGTTCAAATATTTGCCTGAAAAAGTAATCAGTTACTGTGAAGTGTGGACATAGGAGACCGTGGGAGCGGCACCTGTACTTTTACTTTCATTCATCATCAACATCATCATCGTAATCATCAGTAAAAGAACGACAATACCTATATATCTTAGAGTCTAGACTCTGGTCTAGAGATTTTTCGAGGTGAGTGATCTCTGTTTCTATACAGCCACTTATATAGCTTGCGCATGCTTATTAACTTAAGCTTGAGTAGAAACGAAACATTTATGTATGTACATACGTACGTACACACATAGGTGAATAAAAAAAATATGAATGTTATGTGTTCAAAATCGCGTGTTCATTGAAATTGTGTTGGGATGTGGATAAAAAAAAACAAAAATTCATCCGTATAACAACAAAGGTTTCCGATAAAAAAAAAACTGTTCACAAAGAATATGATGCGAAACCAGTCAAACTTGGATAAAATATCCAAGGTGCAGCCTAGTCGACGATTTCTTAATATTCTTACAGTTAGGGTAATCTTTACGTGGGTAGTTTAGCTCTGCCTGATCTGGTGTCGTTTATAGAATTAAATCAATGACAAAGAGGTAAATATACAATTGTACGTACGCGCAGCTAAAATACGTACTTAAAAGTCTTAATAAATTTCGCCTTTGTTGCATGGACCACAAACTTTGTTTGGATTTAGTCTCGCCACACACTGTTGTAACTCTTTTGTTTATTTATCCATAATTTAACTGCCGTCACAATTGTCACATCATAATAAATACTTACTACAAAGGCGACACCTTTCGTGCCAAATTAAGTAAATTTTCAAATCACACAAACTAATAAGAGTCCAGCTACCCAGCTATAGTCAATCACAGATTGGATTTCCTCAAATAAATCATTCCCTTTTGACAGAGAGTCAGTCGTCTGGCATGGCGGCGACGATTAAATATTGTTAATTGGTTCCTTTATCTTATTATTGTTATTTTTGCCGAAATTTGTTTTGATTTTTTCTATATCTACCATTTCAGTGTGGTTCAATGGCTTAAATCTTTTCCAATTATTGACCTTGTTCAATGCACAAATCGGTCCGAACCTTTTCTTGTTAGCTCTGATGTGATACGAAAATATCACACGCTCCCTTGCGTACAATATTTTTCGATTAATCTTTTTGATTTTCTTAGATTGATCGAATCCCACCATTAAAATTTGTTTCGTTTATTCGGCTCTCTACTAAAATCCATATGCTCTCGAGGTTTATCTAGAAAATGATTTTTTTTGTTGTTTTGGGTGCGGTACGGTGTTTAATGCAATATATTTTGTTTTTATGATAATTTTCGATTCGAAAAGTGCATGTCACATTTGAATTTATTAAGCGGTGCCGCCGATATACATATATTACGTATGTAAAACATATACATATACAGAGAATTTCAGACGACAGTGAAAAATGTTGATTTCCTGTGATTCATGTCAATCGTATATATAATGTTGTGAATTATGCTCATTATGTTATAAAAGTATATATAACCATCTATCCATATGTACATATGTAGTTAGATTACTAATGACCGCTGACATTTAAATATCACAGAAAACTACCTTACACCTTTACACCTTTAGATTTTTGAAATCAATTTGGGTGCAGAATTGTAGTGTTGCGTTCACAGTCATTAATCATTTTATACATAATGTAGAAAAAAATTAAGACTTTTTTGAACTTTTTGTCATTGGCCTGCATGCAAATATTGTGCAAATGTCACTCTCTTATGAATTTTTAATAATGTAACAAATGAATTATGAAATTTCACAGAAAAATAATTTACCTACTAGTATATTGAATTAAGAACAATAATTTACCTCAGCCTTTGATAAAGTCTACCGAAAACGTAAACCAGACTACATTTAGATAATTATGGAGATTTCTCGAGCACAGTTTTTGTATTTCTTTGTTATTTATTTATTATCTGTACAATTTCATAAAAATTTCTAGTTACTAAATCGGAAAAATTTTCAAAAAGAGAGAAAAATATACAACTGAAATCCAGATGAACTTCCAGTGAAAAAAAAATCACGAATTGGGGAGAAATTAATTGTTTTTTTTTTTAATATTTTTAATCAAGTCTTAGTAAGGGGACAATATCAGAAACTTAAATAATTTATTTATTCATTTCTTGGAAATTATTTTCCACACATTAACTTTTGCAAATTCTCTGACAACGCACTTTTTTACTTACAGAAATTAACAAATTTTTGAAGTTTTGTAATGAAGTTTCAGATTTATTAACAGATGTTTTCTAATAAGCTTTTCTTGTCTTTTGCCTGAAATTATGTTTTCGGAGTATTGAATTCAAAGAAAGATGCTAACATTCCTTAATATAGCATACATGTCAATATTTATTGTGACTTTATAAAAACAAAAGATGAATGCTCCGTTGAACGAACTGGCAAATTATCTGCCAAACATACACTCTTTTCCAAAAATTTTCAATTGCAATCATACGCCCGCCCGAGATGGGGGGGGGGACAAAAACAATTTAAATTATATTTAGTTTTACTCAGGTTTTTTAATTGTTTTATTATGGCTTCGAACTTGCTAAATAGTTTTATTTTGAATGCAAGTCATCCCAACTAGCATTTTATAGTGACAAATGGTAATTGCAACGTGATAAACAATCAATATAGTCCCTCTATAGTGTTGTTAACTACCACTTTTGTTATCATAACACGGAATAATTATGAATGAATGAAACGTTCCATTTTGATGAATGACAGTAACATTATTTTCACTATTTTTTTCACCATGAAGTGATTCATTTTAGTTTATATCACGTTACAAGGATGTGATTTCACGTTTAAAAAAGCACTATACATACAAAAAATGTGATGAAAATACGTGTAATGTAAAGAGATATTAATACGCAAGTGATATTTCTACGGAAGTGTATAACACTAATTCACTATAACGTCTAAATAAACATTTTGGTTTTAATCTTCTGTAATGCATTATGGAATTCTAATTCAATATTGTGCAATATTTACCCAAATGAATTATAAACGCATCAAATTTTAGTGATGAAATATAATGGTTTATTTATATCGGAAAATAGCAAGACTCCTCAAAAATAAATTATAATTAGAAAATTTTTGGGAAATTCTTAAATTTAAATTTTTTATCTCGACGTTTTTTCAGCAAAAGTAATATTAGAATTAACTTAAAAGTACCTCCAAAACTTTTTTCTTGGCTATTTTCAATGTTATAAACGCCTGACATTATGAAATACAAGAAATATTTTCGAACAAATCCAATATGGTGGTAATGATTTCAAGAAAAATATAATATAATATATATATATATATAAGTAGTGCTCCACAGTGATAGTGATAGTGATAATAACGGACCAATCACCTAATCAAAAGCTATTTTCCGACTATAGTGATAAGATCCCTGATTTTTACTATGAATTTCTCCATATAGTGACTGACATGAAAATTGATAGATATGGCAGAAATAAAGTGGCATATATAGACTTCTCATGTCACCCTATGGTTCTGGAATGATGAAATTGGAACTATTAAGTGACATTTAATTTGACAGATTATTGGCCATATTACAGATTGCGTTGAATGCGACGGATAAATGTATTTTTAAAGCCATATAAATAAATAAATAAATAAATAATAAAATGCCTTTTGGAGTTGTCGCTAGAAAAGAATTAATGTGTATTGTCGAGAGTTTGATGACTATTTCGATATTGTCAACAGACTTTTCGATAGAGAGTACCTAGTTAAATGACGAAAAAGTTTTTCTTTATATGTTTATCGCATTTTATTTAATCTAAATAATAATTAACAAAATAAGCTTTTCACACGCCAATCTTTTACTATTCAATTTAAATGACATAATCTACAGCAGTATAATTTTTTTTTTACTTTTTGGTTTCAAAACTCCTTAGGGGCATACAAATATTTACTACAGACACCATATAGTTCTCTCTTTAACCGTGACCGTAACACAACTTTAGAGATTGTCGGTTTAGAGTGCCAAAGATGATGCCGAGAACATCCTAGTCACTAATAAATATATATATCACTATAAAATTTTCTACTTCATAAGGATTTTCGATTGTGAAAATTAAGATTTTACACTATGCAATTTGCACTATAAGAAAACGTGCTGATCACTAAGTAATATCACCATGAAGAATAGATTTGTCTTGGCCGTTAGTACTGATTTTTATAAGGAATAAGCACGTGTTTATCATCAGTATTATTCACTTTATACAGATTTACTCTGATGAGTGAATATAACGATTAATTGTCACCTTATGACGTCGGATTTCAACCATGAGGTGACAATTTTAGTGGTTACCACGAAACTTGCACTGAGTTTTAGTGACAAAACTAATTTTTCACTACTCTAAGGTTTAAATGCTAGTTGGGATGACAATTGGTCTTCTAGACCAAATGATTTTATTGAGATGTGTTTTTAAAAACCGCCTGGAGAGTAGTAATAAAATTATTTTGCATTTAAGTAAATTTGTACTTATAAAAGTTTTACCGTTGTCATCAAATCAACTAGGTTAAAATCATTAAGCAAATACCGCTTGATTTTATTATGGTTTTATAGCATCCTCCAAAACTATTGCATTAATCTTTGATAAAACTTAACAATTAGATTCATGAAGGCTATATTAAGGAATAATTTGGTCTATAGAGCTATTGGGTTATGTAGGCACCTACATATATATAAATTAAACTATTATACACAGAGGTTTTAAGAATGCGTTGCAAAATTCTTTCACAAAATCATTTTAAAATTAAGAGGCTTGGTAAAATTCCCTATAAACCTAGTACGTTTTTCCAAGTCGCTCGATAATTTCGGCTGAACGGCCTGTTCTTAGTTTGCCAGACTTAGTTCTATCAAATGTTGCGCCAGTTTCTTCGAAGCGTGTGGCAAGGCGTCACATTGTGCGACGACGGCGGGGAAATCGTCGACGAATTTCACGTTGTGTTTTTATCACTGATGAATTATTCCGTAAAAACATTGACACGATTATTCCACCTTCTTGGGGAGTATAACGGTCCATGTTTATTTTTAGTAATTTCACATTTGTTTACTACACAATTTTCAATATCAGAATGACAGGAGATATCACATATAAAAGTTATAAGTAATTTCTATAGTGCTAGTACTTTTGCGCCACCCAGTATAAGCCTTGTAAATAGTATAAAAACACGGTAAAGGTCAGAAACAAGTTTTATGTTCGATTGCAAATACATAAAAGCATACATATATGAAGAAGTGTAAAAAGTACAACTACATTTTATAATACTTTTATATAAATTAAATCGGGGGGGGGGGGGGGGGGCTCGCGGGCTTGAGCCCCTTTCAAGACTATTCTGACTACCATTATTAGAACCAGCTTAATACAAGCTCGCTGCATGGACACGTTTAATAAATAAACGGTCAACAATACACGCGTTTCATCACTTAGTCGGTGTTAGTATGTTAAACTAAACATAAACCAAACACTGGATGAAATTACATGCAATGCACAAAAACATTAAACAAAAGCGATACAGGTGTTTTTTTAAAACCTGCTTAGGAACCTCAACAACAACAGTAACAGTAATACACCTGCGATTAACAGGCTCAAACATGCTAAAGTTAGACCTAACTTGCAACAGAGCTAACCTTCTAAAATTGTGTCTACTATCACGAAAAGAGATTTTGTCCAGTAACAACGAAAAATCAGTATTCGCGGTTAAGAGTTGATGCACAAAAGTTACATCGGCAACCATTCAAAGTTTCTCAAGTGAGTTCATATTTAAAAGCTTCAAGCGATCCCCATATAATGGAAGAATTAATGAATTATTCCAGGGTAAATGCTTGAGAGCAAATCGTAGGAAGTTCCACTGAACAAACTCTCGATACGGTCTATATTTGTACCGTAAAATTGAGACCAGACCCGGCTAGCGTATTCAAGAAGTGGTCTCACAAAGCAAGTGTACAAACGCAATGTTTTGGTCGGATTCGAATACTCTCGGGACCAACGTTTTATAAAATCCAGCATAGAACTACTCTTTGATACCATGTAGTTTATGTGGGAAATAAAATTCAATCTTTGGTCACATTTGACACCCAAGTCACAGACAGAGTCCACACGGCGAGTCGAGTAATCCGAGAACTCATAATCATAAGTGATTGGTGTCTGATTCCTATGGAAAGTCATAATCACATATTTGTCGCTATTGAGTACCAAATTATTGTTCTTCCACCAATTGTAAAACATTTGAAGGTCACAGTGTACCTGTTCACAATCGTTAACAGATTTAATCTGAGGGAAAATCTTAACATCGTCAGCATAAATCAAGACCTCACAGTACTTCACTACAGAGACAATGTCATCAATAGACAGAGTAAAGAATAGCGGGCCCAAGTGGGTCCCTTGAGGTATGCCACACGAACTCTTCAAGACTCTAGAAATGGAATGGTGGAATAAGATTTGGTATGTTCTGTTATCTAAATATGACTTTGTCCATTTTAGAAATGTTGGGGGAAACCCATACTTTTCCATTTTAAAGAGTATGACGGAGTGAGATAACTTATCGAAGGCTTTACTAAAGTCTATATAGATACAATCTGTCTGGAAGCCTTTTGCAAACCCGCCATTAGTATCCGAGACGAATTCTAATAAGTTGGTGGTTGTAGACCTGCCCGAAATAAACCCATGTTGGTTTGAAGAAAGCAAATTCTTACAGGAAAATGATAGCTGAGAGTAAATGATAGATTCGAATAATTTGGGCATGCAAGATAATTTCGCAATAGGCCTATAGTTAGAAATTTCATTTTTACTACCTTTTTTTTTGGATACGTGTGATAAAAGAATTCTTCCACAGCTGCGGAAAACAACCACTATCGAGCGATTTTTGGAAAATAATTCTCAGCGTAACTGCCAGGGAGATGTAACATGACTTAAAAAAGGCTGGATGAATCCCATCAGGACCAGTTGTGAAGTAATTTGAAAGCCCATAAATATGATCGAGTATATCCTCTTCTGAAATTGAACGGATAGTGAATGAAATGTTATGAGAGTAGTTCATATCACTGAAGTTGCTATTTTGAGGTTGAAAATTTGACGAGGCAAAGGTATTAACAAAATATGAAGCAAACATATCGCAAATTTGAGAAGAATCATCATCACTAGCAGAATTCTTGTACCTCATGGTATTGGAGTAGTTGTCTATTCTTTTCTTCATATTAATAAACTTAAAAAAGATGCGTGAGTCAATAAATTATTTCCTACGAATGCTTTGAGCATACGAATCATTAAGTGTAGAGGAAAGTTCTTTGAACTCATTATATAATGTGAGGAAGTTGTTGTGACTTATAATGTCCTTATCCCTCACATAATTTTTCCACAAGTTATTCTTTCAATTTTTAACACGCTTCAGTTTTTTATTGAACCATGGTGGAAATGTTTTAGAGAGCCGCTGAAGCTCGCGGTGAACGTGAGAGGAAATGTCTTGAAGTCAATAGATGTAAGTCTACTGGAAAGTTCCGAAAAGTTAGCCTTTCTAAAATTTAAAGTTAGCCTTTCTAAAATTTAAAAAGTATTGAGTTTCGCCCCAATTTGCTAAGTTTTCGGTTTCAAAGCAATACTACTAACTAGTAGAGGAGGGTGCTATTTGTCAAGAGTAGACATTCTTACTGAGCTAGGTTCAGCTAATAGGTTCCCCACGTCAGTAGAAAATACCAGGTCTAACTACCTACCCATGTCATTCTTAACATTACTAATTTGGCTGAGACCAAATAGTGTCAAGAAAAGTGATTCCATTGTTGTCAAGTTATTAAGTGGAAGATAGTCATCGTCAACTTCATTTAGTATCCATTGAATTTTGGGTAAGTTAAAATCACCAATTAGCAGTAATTCGTCAAAAGGATCCATTTTACCATGGATAAAATTAGATGTTGAAATGAGTAGGTCTTAAATATTCTGACCTTTTTCATCAAAAATTTTTATGGAGTCTGGAGAAATATAGCAACAAATAATGTATAAGTCAGATTTTGAAAGAGATAACTTAAGAGTAATAAGTTCAAGAGTTTTGGAGAAACTGGGAAACTCAACCTGATGGCAATGAAACTGATTTTTACAGGCGAGAAGTACGCCTCCATCTCGAGCTATAGACTCAGTATGTCTATCTCTTCTAAAAATTTGATATGAATTATCAAAGATTTCTGCATCGCGAAAGCCATGATACAGACAAGTTTCAGTGAAAGCACCTATTTGTGCAGTTTTTGTTACGAATCCCTATTATATTATACGAATGTATGAATGTACAATATACGAGTAAATATATACTAACCTGTATCTAAATATATTTAGAAGTTAATAAAACAAATGGATAAGAAGGAAGAATGTTAGGATGGAACGGATTGCTACCGGATCTTTGCGGGCAGCTAATTTCTCACAAAAACGTACAGAAATAACGCTTCGTGAATAAAAAATTACTCTTTCAATTCCACCATATGCAGCGAAATCAGTAGAAATTTTCAGCGTAAAGTTAGATTGTTAAACCGATATTCTATCCAATAATATTTATACCCTAGATGAAAATAAAAGTTAAATAAATTGAACAAGAAATGGTAGTCTGATTGAGTCCATTTTTGAAATTTGATTTACTATTGCTATGAAAAGACCATCTTTCAAATGTCAGCCCATCTACGTGTCGACGAGGTCTCAAGCAGTACCCAAATATATAGTGAAAAACCAAATTTCTGTATAGCAACCCTACAAAGAAGTGTTGCCCGATTATCGCGTTTTCGTACTGAAATTTACTTTTATAGGACTCCCTACCCAAAAGGTGCCAACAGGACCATAATATAAAGTCTCCGCTGTCCATCCGTCTGTCTGTCAGCGTGCTGTATATCATGAACCGTAATAGGTAGATAGTTGAAACTGTTTTGAAGGCTGACGCTGCCTATGTCCGAGGACCAACAACTCAGAATATTACAGAAGAACGTAAGCCCGTTCTATCAGACCCAGTTAGACCTTACCGAAATCGAGAGTATCCAGGATTTTATTAATTTAGGAAGGCAACTAAAAGCAATCGGCAGCTATGTAGAATCATTCGCTCCTCCGCCTTCCAAGAGAAATACGCATCTTTTGGAGTCTGATCTAGCATATGTGTCATTAGAGGCCCCAATTTGTCTCTCGCATCTGTGGTTTGTCCTAATAGATCTCAAAGGGAGAGTCCAAGGTGCTATTAATGTGAGCGTGAAAGCCACCTAGCCTGATATTGTTCAAAGACTATTAGGTATTATGGATGTGGTATTATGGGGGGTCATTAGACCCAACTGTTCTAATTGTTGAAATAATCCGACTCGTCAAATTAATAAGAATAGCAACAGCAGCAATCGAGGTGGGCTCTGGTTTGTCTTGTAATGCCGCCCATACAGAATGTATAGATGAATATGAGGGGGTATATTGTCAGGAAAGTCGAGAGCATTACAAGTTAGTGGATTTTACCTTTACCTTTGCTCACGCAGAAAACGATGTTCCGACGTTTTTAAAAAATACAAGTATTTCGATTAGAATTTACGGGGCTCCTGGACTCTGGTGCGTTACGCACAATCGCAGATGCTCTCGGATGGAAACTGTTCGGTAATTTGCAACTTTAATTACACGAATCTAGTACACGTTCTGTAATTTTAGCATATGCCGCTATAACGACGAATAAAAAAAAATACAAGAAACGTGATTTTTTCGGCGTTTTTTGCTCGACCTTAATAATCACTGTATCTGTTGAACCGTAATAGGTAGACACATGAAATTTTCAAAGAATGAGTAATACTATAGCTGCTATAACTACAAATAATGAAAATAAAATTAATGGGGGTTCCCATACAAGAAACGTGTTGTTTTGCGTTTTTTCCTCGATTTTTAAAATGTCTAACTAACAAAATATACCTACTTCGGACTATATTAGTCTATATTCTCTTAAGTAAAACAATAAATAATAATTGTTCTTGCGACATATTGGGACGTCAAACTTGGTCTGACCTTTGCGAATATACTATTTAGTATGAATACTTACGATGGTATCGAACTCTACGTGAGCTAGTCCGACTCGCACTTGGCCGAGTTTTTTTTTGAAAGCCTATCTGCAAAATTTCAGCAATCGAAGTGCACGTGTTTCGAATTATCGTGAGGATAGACAGATGGACGGACAGACGGATACGCAAAAATCAAAATAATTTTTAATTTTATGCATGGGTGTCCAATCCATGTTGTTCTACTAGCATTATTCTATGTGTTACAAATGGAATGACAAACTTAGTATTCCCTTTCTTTCCAATATATGCGAAAAAGTAATTTTTTTTTCAAATATCTAAACACGTTGCTGCCCACAACTTGTTATATGATTTACAATCCGGCTTTCGACTCAACCATAGCTGCACCTCTGCTTTACTAAAAGTGACGAATGATATTCGAATAGCTCTTGATGAGGATAAATTTACGGGTTTAATTTTTCTCGATATTTCCAAGGCCTTCGATACTGTTGACCGCACTCATTGCTTTGCAAGAAACTTAGTAGATAATTTTCAATTCTCGTTGCAGGCTTCAAAATATGTCTATTCTTACTTTTCTAATCATGTGCAAATGATTTTGTCAGCTGATAGTTATTCATCTCCACTTTCTGTTGTATATGGGTTTCCTCAGGGATCAGTCCTTGGTGCATTACTCTTTTCTATGTTCATCAATGATATTTTTACCTGTCCCAAGCAATGCCGAATGCATCTATTTGCAGATGAGGTGCAGGCGTATCTCTCTACGCCTATTGGTTTAGTTGAGGATGGCGTTAGCTGGTTGAATGAAGACCATGAGAGAATCCATAAGTGGACCGTCCTAAATATTCTTTTCATTAATCCAGCAAAATCGAAGTCTTCGGTTATTTACAGGAGTTCTATTGACACGTCGTACTTCCCTCCGATCATTCTTACTAATAACACAATTCTATATGTTGAATCGGTTCGTAATCTTGGGGTAATTTTTAATAAGACCTTGTCATGCGTAGAATTTACGGTGGCCTTCGTTGGTTTAGGGCCACAAGTTTCTTTACACCTAATGAAACCAGATTGCATTTAGTGCGCTCACTACTGGTTCCCTTAATTACTTATGGGTGTTAGATTTATAGTAGGCTTGATTTTGTTTGCTGGAGAATGCTTATAACTACATTTAATTCTATGATTAGATATATATACAATCTTCGTAGATTTGATCATGTTTCACAGCATGTTTCATCAATCTTCGGTTGTACTCTTGAAGTTCACTTGCAGATTCGACTGATTGCATATATGGCTAAAATTATTAAACTTGCGCAACCTAAATACTTGCTTGACGTACTCAGGTTAACCCGGTTCAGTCGGACAATAACCCTTATTTTGCCTAATGTTAGTTGCCTTGTAAGTAAATAGCTGTTTTTTTTTATAGTAGTATAGTAGTTATGGAATTCATTGCCAGCTTCGTTGCGAAGATCGCTTATGTCAAGTACATTGACCACCTTCAATCTGAATGCATTCATTTAATTATATATTTTAACTTATTTGTGTATTTCATTTTACTTATAAACAGTTTTTCCTCATTCTTGTAGTTTTGTAGGTCTAGATATAAGTTTGAGTAATTTTATAGTATAAGATGTTCTTTTATTTCACTTTTTATTTTCTTTTAACTTGTACAACACAAAAGAATTTTATTCTCATTTGTACAAAGCCTATTTTTCAAATAAATTGAATTGAATTGAATTTTATCTAAAGTATAAAAAACGAAAACTAAGTCTGCCAGAAAGTAAATGATGATTTTATGCTCGCAGCACTAGCATGGATTACATTGACTGAATTATATTACTAAAACTGCTTCGAGTTAAATGCGATTAATGATCCGATTGAACTTTAAAATCGTATTTCAAACAGAATTCATCATCCATATAAAGAAACAATTATTTTAAATAGTTAAAAAATGATTTTACAAGTTTCTACCTCTTTCGATTGCTTATTTTGCTTCTGTCAGTTCGTTTTCTCCAAATTTTTGTATTCCCCAAATATTTTTTCTTTTTCTAATTCTTTGTATAAAATTTCAACTCTTGGTTTCACTTTTTTCGAGAGTCCGTAAATAATTATTATTACTGATTTTACAAATGAAAAAATCATATACCAAGCGGAGATTCTTCGAAGTTCGAATAAGTTACATAGTAAAATATTCGTTTCATTATGAGAAATAATTAAAAAAAATTAATTTTTTGAAATTAAAATCATTCTAAAATTATTTCCTTTGAGATCTATTATTGAAATCAAACATAACACTGTGTTATAGTGAGAATATACTTTTTACGAGACATAGTGTAGGTGGTAGGTCTAGTGGAACTAAAAGTAATGGTATAGGTACGGAGTCAAATTCGTTATTATAAACAAATATTATAGAGCAAAACATGTCATCAAATTTTTGTCAAAGTTGAAAAAGTCTGCAAAATATTGTAAATTAAAAAACAAGTACCGAGGTACTGTCAGTTTCTGGCCTAAAGCTGAAGACCAAAAATTCCATAAAGAAATCTTTGGGAGTATAGGTACTGTGTGTAAAGTGTTTCGATCAGCAGTAATAAAGCGATCTCATCAGGACAACAACGAACCCTGAAACTGCCTGCTGTCTACACTACAGTGAACTCAGATGCCAAAAAGTTACTGGAGGATATATATAGACTTATTTGAAATTATTATATGTGAATCATTTTAAGGAAAATTGGTTGTCTTCACAATTAAAATAATTTTAGGCATCCCATTTCTTACTAATAAGTGGAATGGAAAGTGATAATGAGTTTTTACTCTTTCGAGACCCGTACAAAATACGAGCCTACAGGTAATTCTCAACCTACTGCATATGAGCAGAAAAAAATAAACATCCACCAGCAACTTATTGGCATCTGAGTTTACTGTAGTGTAGACAGCAAGCAGATTCAGGGCTCATTCCTGTCCTGATGAGATCGACCTGTTACTGCTGATCGAAACACTTTACACAGAGTACCTATACTCCCAAAAAATTTCTTTATGGAATTTTTGATCTTCGGCTTTAGGCCAGAAACTGACACTACCTCGGTACTTGTTTTTTAATTTTCTCTGCTCATATGCAGTAGGTGTTGAGAATTGCCTGTAGACTCGTATTTTGTACGGGTCTCGAAAGTGTAAAAAACTCATTACCAGTTTCCAAAATATTGTAAAGTTCGAAATGTTTTCGACTGTAGCGTCGTGACTTTTCATAGCAACAAAATAAGGAACATATGGTTACAGAGGCAAAACTATCTTCCTTCGTATACCGCCAAAAATTTGATCTGGAATAAAAAATGCCGGAAATAACCAACGAGGTAATAACTAAAGGAGATGCAATCATATTTATATCCGCGTATATGAGCGTGACCAAAATTGCCCCGCATTTGTGTATGTTTCATTCCGAAATTTTTGGTCTTCGCTTTCAAATTCATACTTAAATTTCGTTTGTTTTGGGTTTGTCGTATTGACGCAGGAAAACCCGTGAAATAATTCTAGGGGCATGAAGCAAATATTACTCACAAACTTTTTACCACTGAACTTTTTTTCTTAATTATTAACTTTTTTATGTTCATGTTTGCAAATTCAGTAAATACTTTTGAGTATATGCAAATAAAATCGATTAAAATAGCACACAGGTTGTTCAATTGTGGACAGGAGTACGAATTTTATGGCGCTTATCTGCAAACAATATCAAAGTCAATGTGTAAGAAATGGGTACGTGATATTTGCTCATTTTCATCTCCTTTAGTTCTTATCTCGTTGGTAATAACGGTTTTTTTGGTCTACAAAAGGGTTTTTGGGGTGTATGAGAAAATTCTTCTTTACCACTCTACTTTTAGTTCAACTAGACCTACAAACTACACTAGTCTCGTGAACAGCATACAGAGTTTATATTTTTTTGTAACACATTGTAATTATTAATTGTTAATTTTTATTCTTTAGATCAAAAATAATAATTATTTTTAATTTTTTATGGTTGAAGACAATAATTATTTTTGATTTTTTTTATCAGAAATAAAAACCATTTGTCGATTTATATTTTTGTGATTAAAGATAATA
The DNA here is from genome assembly GCA_963930735.1 of Dioctria linearis. Lineage (NCBI taxonomy): Eukaryota > Metazoa > Arthropoda > Insecta > Diptera > Asilidae > Dioctria > Dioctria linearis. The sequence continues at coordinate 74,993,804 of OZ005741.1, read as the reverse complement.
ACTATTTTTGATTTTAATTTCATTTTTGTCAAATATAATAATCATTTGCTATAACAAAAATAGTAATTATTTTAATTTTTTTTTTATGGAAGTGAATAAATAAAAATTATTGTTATTAGGTGTTTGGTTGATTTCGATACGATTTTCAATAAAAATTAAAGTTTATATTATTGCTTTGTTGCATTGGTCAATTCAACACAAAGGGTTTTTCTAACATTGATATCCGATAAATTACATCTAAGATCTATGGCCGTCATTAACGAAGTGAGGGCCCAGGGTACTTTAGTTTAGTATAGGAATAGTAACATATAGTATGTTAATATGAACCAACAGTATAAAACTTTTCGAGTTTGGCTATTGAAAGTAGACCATGAAAAAATGCGGGAAATTTAAAAAATACTGGGATGTAAGCACTGACAGTGCTTCAATGAAAATACCGTTTTTTTTATATACTCTGCATGAAAATTTGTTGCCATGATTAGAATTTCGAATAAATCCCATGGTCTACTTTCAGTATACATACCAGGGATCGATAATAACTAATATTTAAGATTTTTCAAACAAATAAAAATAATAATCCGATCTTTAAATTAATAGAACCAATCTTATCCTCATAAGGTTAACTTTCAATTCCTTTCGTAATTTAAAAAAAGTATAACCAACAATCTAAAAATTGCGCCACAATGGTAAATTTTTTGTTTGTTTTTTTTTTTTTTTGTTATCAGATAACCAATATTTAACAATTAATTTATTTTGATTAAATAATAAGAGTTATGAATCTAGTTTTATAATTCTTGTCCATAATAAGAGTTATTTTGCGATTTTTATTTTATTGGTTCTTCCTTCCCTCACAATTTGAATTTATGTTGATTCACAATAATTACATTGGTCGACACAATTTCGGTTGTATAAATATTTTTTAGGCGATTTTTATAATTTTTTGTATATTAAAACCGTTATTGAAATTCTCCTAACTCTTATTATTGAGAAGAATTAAAATGATTATCAGTAACTCTTTTCTCATAACCAAAATGAAGATATTGTGAAATAATAATAGTTAACAAAAAAAAATTACTCGAAAGATAACTATATTAAAGTGCAAATTTTATTGTAGATCTAATAACAATTACACCGCCTCTGACCGAAACTCTACCAGCTAAACTAACTTCAAATAGATTGTTTTACTGGTTGAAAAATTGGTTATCGGTTGGTCTACTATCGCAGTGGCTAGGGGCTCCATGAATGGCGGGGTCCAATCCCAGTGGTTCCATGCGTAAAGATGGTACTACTAAGATCGCTAATGCAGAAAATGCCCTTTCCACGCTTTAGTGTGTGTGGGGAACTTTAATTAAATATTCGTATGTTTTATTGATGATCATATCGCAATCAACCAAAGACCTATAATTACAATAATTTGTATGTACTCACTGCAATAAAAAAAAAAGAACATAAAATATTTATTATTTTTATTAGAGCAAATGATTTTTATTTTTAACATAAAAAATCTAAATCATAAATAAAATTATTATCTCCAAATTTAAACAATAAAAATTAAAAATAATAATTTATTTTAGATTTATATTATAAAAGTCATAATATAACTATTATATTTGATTAAAAATAATTATTATCTCATAATTTTCTTATTTTTTTTTCGTTTTGATCATAATAATTACGGCCCTGCCTTTTTCGCGATATGTTTTTGTTTTTGAAATGTAGTTCTCACTGTTTTTTTTTTCTAAATTTTTGTCAGTGATTCCTCTCGATCCTCCTTTTCCTGGTATACTTTCACACTCCCAAGGTAAGCATTCAGATTGTTACGTCTTATAGCTTTGATAATGTCTTGCTCCCACTTTGATCTATTAGAGAGGTGCTAGACCATCTATATCCTGTATTTGTATCTATGATGCTATCTGACAACCGTAAACAATTTCTTAGATTTATATAATGTTTTGCTTTTTAATTTTAATTGTTGCAATTCTTATTGATCAATTTTGTTGAGGTTATGTATATACATTTTTACTGTTGTCCAATGAATTCTTTTGTATGTATTTTTATAGTCCTGATGAGGCGTTGAAATACAACGTGAAACGTTTATGAAGCCGAAAACATGTTTTAAAATTCCATTCTAGCTGTAATAACTGTACAATTCTTAGGGATATTACAATTTCACATCAAAGCCCTTTGATGTAAATTTGTTCACAGATAAATTTGGTGCCATTCCTACTGATGTTTCTCAACCATTTTTTCTTTTTTTGTGCAACGCCGTAACTGTTCTATATTTTTTCCTTTCAATCATATTTATAAATTCTTACAAGGTCTAAAAAGAAAACCATAAAACTGGATCGGTCGACATTGCAGTAGGTTTATAGCACTGACAAGGTATTTGTTGTTTGTGTTTATAGTATTTCGTTCTTTTCATTCAAATGGGAAGTTGTTGATATCCAAGAACTCTAAATTCTTTTTGCATAATGTAATGAGAGGAAAACTTATTTGGTCAAAACACTTACGCGTCCCACCTTTATGATATTGTAACATGCTACTTAAACAAAATAGAATTTCTAATCGGAGTTCAGCATTAACATAATAATGGATTAGTCTTTATTGGAAGACCTGTTGCGCCCCCACCAAGAATAAAATTTAAGCAGTTTATTAAGATCAATCCTTCTCAAATTATATTAACCTTTATTTAGGTATTTAGTTCCGGTGATTACTTGCTGCGGATTTGATTCATTGACTGATTGAAATAGAGGCTTGGCATCTCGAGAGACCTCCCGAAACGTAGGTTAAATCAAGACCCATTACTCACCCTCAAAACCGCATAGCTCCCAACCGAACGCTCCTATAAATTTCAGTATTGGCCTCCAGCCCTCCTTGCCGGCATCATGTAACTCGTCCAAGAGGTGTGAGCCAAGGAATCTGTAACGTATTCCTGAGAGTGCGGCCAGTGACAAAAAAAATTAGGTCACTGTTTCGAACTCCTCTCCGCAACATCTGCATGTAGGATCATTAACAAGTCTCATCCTGTAAAGGTGACCCCTGAGAGAGGAGTGCACGCAGTGAGAATGAACACCAGAGTTCTCAGGGTTGGCCTGTTAACTCCTAGGAACTTATTCGTTTGATTTGGGTTTGGTTTACCACACAGTTCCTTTGTTGCTCTACCCGAGGGGTCTTCTAACCAAAGGCGACTGTGTTGGCGGTTAGCCCAGCTTTAAATGATTGAAACAAGGTGGTTTGGTGCAATCCCGACTGAAGAGACAGGTTCCTCGGAGGCTGCACCCAGACGAGCAAGCTCATCGCCCTTTCATTTCCGCTAATGTTGCTGTGCCCCGACACCCACTGCACTATCACCCTGTTATTCCGAGAAAGGGAGTTCAGTGTGATTTTGCACTCTATTAATAGTTTGGAGGTTATAAAGTGTTTAGATAAAGCCTTAACAGCTGCTTGGACGTCTGAGCAGATGGCTATCTCCTTGTTCTCAGTGTCTGAGTTTAGGATGTGCCTTCCCGCTTCGAGAATGGCCTTGACTTGCTTTCAAGGTGCATGGCAAAATTAATCTCAGGTTCCTCGCAGAAAACGCCCGCTCCGGATTTAGAGTCATCAGTATAAATTGTAATTGGGTTTGTCAGTGGTTGAAACACGGACAGTTTTTCCGATTTCGCTGCGGATACGAAACATAAGAAAATGTAGTGATACATTTTGGAAAAGGCTTTAGCATGGCATATTTTCATGGAAAAATGAGTATTGGAATTTCCTAACCCAACTAAATTTAATTTTATTTTAATGGCGAAAAAAAACATTTTAAATTTAAATTCACGTAAAATGGGCTATGATCAAAAATATGCATTAAGTTAATGAATCTTTTCAAAAATTAAAAGCCAGCAAATATGCTATTACCTTAGAGAGCAAGCTGAAATCGATATTTTGTCGCATTGATTCCCATAAAGTTTGTACCATAAATTCCGGTGCATCCTGTATAATAATCAGAAAGGAATAAACAACAGTCTCTGGCAACAGAAAAAATATTATTATACAAAAAATATTCTGTTTATCAATTCTTAAAATTTTGCCGTTGCTCCTGTACACGTTTCAACGAAAGCAACAAAGAACCAGTGAAAGAACAAAGCTATTTCATTAAAAAGTTTCAACAAAATTTCATTGAAATTTTATGCACATTTGTAAAAAATAATTCAGGAGCATATCGTCACTGAAATTACATAACTGCGAAACTAGTAATGTCACTACCACGCAAATTAGAAATAATAACATTTTTAGCAGGCATTAAAAAACATTTTTTTATTACAATAACAAAATGATTGAATTATACTGGGCTCTAGTATAGAACGAAAAATATCATCGTTATCAAATAAACATGAGACAAGTTTAGTATATGTATATGTAGGGTAGGTACATATATACCTCACTATTAAGAGCATTATCATAGCATGCTTCATATGACAATATGTATAAACACAACTTTTACGCTAAATTAATTTACAAGACTGAGAAACTGCATAGTTCCAACTTTGAATAAAACTTATGCTCACAGAATTTTACTTCATTTAAGTCACGAACTGATTTTGTCTTATCCTGAACATAATCTCGAACTATGTCAATAGCCCTAAGGCGAACGATTCGTTTCAATATGTCTCCGTAATTTTGCTGGTCTTTAAAAACTGTTTGTTAATATTTTGTGACAAAGTATACAAAGGACATCTGGAACTTTCTGGTTGTCCATACTACATAGTAAGGCAAAATGACAAATCGATATAATAGATTCATGTTTTCGATAGATATGTGCATAGAATCGGTAGATGCAAATTATTCTGAATTAATTCATTTCGAATTTGATGGTTATACGTTTCGATATATCTCTGTTTCTTGAAATAAAAAATTAAAATTTTTGAAATTATGTTATGAATAAGAATATGACTACTACCGTATGAAGGCATTCAGGATCCATTGGTTTTCTTTGGTTAACCAGAAGTTCAACAAAATAACAACAGTAGTTTAAATTCTGATCTGGGTCATAAAAAAGCCATACAAAAGAGTTTTATAATTCTATGCTGTTTGATCCAAAATACATACCTACATAAGTCCAAAAATGACCATTAGCGCTACGCTACGTTTGAAGTTTTGAAAATTTTCCCGTTTGTTTGGAGTTATGCATTTTGAAGCCATCATTTTGAAGGGAGGTGCAGTTATATAGAATAATAGAGAATTTTTTTCAAACACTTTTATATACATAACACGAATAGGAAATTTTTGGAGTTATGTACTTTTGACCAAACATCATAGAAATTTTCCTGTATTTTTTCGACCTTTTTGCTCAAGCTTTGTGGTCGCTTTAAATTAAATATATGTATATTGAGAGCAGTTCACTATAAACTCAGATTTACTGCGTAGATTTGACATTTTTCTCCGTTCCGTTGCCATGCATTCATTGTGCTCCAGCCTTTATGCGTTTACATTCGCCTGAGGCAAAATCCCTCGGGGAATACGTCCCCAACCAGAAAACAGAAACTCATTCTGTAAAATGTTTTATATAGACTGTTATGGAAAAATGACTAGATCTTGATTTGATATGTACCATACAGCCTAAGCTACTATCCGCATAGTAGAGTAACCTTCCAGTAATTTTAGGCTTCGCTCCTTACCTTCCCAAAGGCTACACATACTATATACCTTAATTAGCAAAATAATAAGATAGTTTTGATTGAAAAGTAACCTTGTCATTTCACGCTCAATGCTAGGGCTTACACGTTGCAGTATACTTCATTTTTCATTGTTGAGAGTAGAGCTGAAAATTAGATCCGGATTTGCTAATATCCGATTATAATATAATATATATAATATCGATTCTTGAGATCCGGATCCGAACTATCCGGATCCATATTACCCGAGTCCGGATCCAAACTATCCGGATCCAGACTAAGTACAAAAAAACCTTCAAAATTATGTTGTTTCATTGAGAAAATGAAAATATCATCAAATTTATATTTTCCCAATGAAACAATGCAATCTGGAGGAAATTTTGACAATTTTTTGATTAATCTGGATCCAGATAGTTTTTAAACTTGATTTTCAAAGAAATTAAATTAAACAATTTTTGTTTGCCTGCAAAAGTAGGTATGAGGGACAGAGAAAGGATTACAAATATTGTATTGCCATCTATTTCTATTCTAAATATTCATTTGGAAAACCACTGAACTGAAACTGGACTATGATGGATTTTATATAGAATTTATTATTTGAAAAAGTTCAGCGAAATACAGTAGTTAACTAAAAGGAGACAACTATAGAAAAGTGATCCCATAATAATTTCAAATAATGTAAGCAATTTCAGTAGTATCAGCAGTTTATTTTATATATGTCGGTGGTTCCTTCTTTCTCTGGTCGTTTTGCAATACAAACTGTTACTGGCCAGCCTGATGAATAATTACCTAAGAACGTAAATTGGAAATCAAACATGTCAGGCGGACACTGCAGATTTTTTTTCGCATGTTAATTAGGCATTTTTTTCTTTAATTTAGTGGTGAATGCTTAATTAAGTACATACAGACAGAAACGTGCACTGAAATGTATCTTAGATTCCGTAAAAGATGCATTCGAATTTTTGTTCTTTTACTTACCTGATAATTTAATTCCTTAACCGTATTTAGGTATTCGTTTGCCAAATCGAAAGGTAGAAACAGTGATTAACTCTGGTTATCCTAACAGAAACTGTACAAACGTGATTTTTTTTACAAATTGGGCATCATACTGTCTAAAGGGTACTCTGCGAAATGATGATTACTACTCAGAACATGCTAATATTAGCTTATTAGCAGATTAGGGAACCGTTTGCATTGCATTCTTAGCAACTATGATCATACACAGTACCTACTTGTACGTATCGATGATAAGTTTTTCTGTTAGCGATCGAATTTGCTGCACCAATCTTGCTGATTATTAGAGCTCGGACTGTGTTAGGGATGCTTCTTCGTTTTGTAGAAGAACGAATCGATTTATAATCTATTTGTTGTTATTTATTATATTTTCTGATATTTGGGTTAGGAATATCTAAATAAGAAATAGATAAATACGACCGTGATCGCCAGAGTATGAATATCATGACGAGATCTAGCATGATTGATGCCCTGTTTACATCATTATTATTTTACTATGGAAGTAAATTTAAAAGAAAATACACTAAATAGTAAAAACGTGTATGGGTTTATAATATTATTCTATTCTCTAGCTCTCAGTTTAAAATTCCGTTATATTAGTTTCATTTAAAAAATGTCTCGAAAAATATACCGAAAGAGTGTAAATGTAAAAAACATTTAATAAAGTGAAGCATAAAACTTCATCTAGATTTAGGAGAGATTTGTACGTTAATATGAATTTAGAATTTTTCTCACCACTGCTTTTAATAATTTTGTACTATTATTTAAATACTATTTTTTTTTCTTATAGGACTTCTGCACTCCTTCCCCCACTCTTCCCTGTCCGAGCTACCGTATCATAGAGATTTACGTCTTTGAATGTTTAAAGTTCTTCGAATAGAAACGCTGAAAGGAAAATATTTTTAATTGTCATAGATGTCAGCTTTTGTGGAATCTGTGTATTTTGTTTTATTCCATTGATATGTGAAAGAAAAATATTTAACCTGATCACCTACAAAAAATTTTGTAATTCTATATCCCCCCCCCCCCCCCCACCACCGTATATAGAAAGAAACACATTATTATCACTGCAATGAATTAAGAGAAATTCCGACTTACGTAGCTAATTACGATCATTTATTAGTCAATGTTAACTGTTATGTCAGTGATACTATATTTCGAATATACCTTTCCCTATATCCAACGACGATGACGGAACTAAGGTCATATGGTAAAAAATATATTCGGTTACCTATTAAAGATAAATGTGACTTTTACGAAGTTTCTGATAGGTTTGGTGGGTGTGTTTTTTCACATGAATTAAAAATCGTTTGAAGTTTCATATTTCTTCCGCTGTATATATGTAGTTTATTGCACGTAAACCTCCCATTTGCATGTATAATATGGCTGAGATTAATTTTTTTAGAATAATTTATTATTTCAAATGCTTCGTTCGAAAATTACAAAAAAAAACAATAAATTATAATCATTTACAATATGATAAAATTCATGGAATAAATTTATTAAAAAAATACAAATTTTTATTTCTGTATGAGGGCATGACTTTTACCGAAATAATCAAATTGCAAAAAAAAATTAATAATCACATTTAATATATGTGAGAAAAATAATAATTCTATTCTGCTTAATTGTTTGTTCCGGTGTCAGGCGAAATCGTCTAATCGGGAGTTCCAGAATGATTTGGTAAAAGCGGGGTAAAAAAACTTCGGGAAAATCGAAAAACTCAAATTTTCGTCATATTTTTCAAAAAAACCAATTGTGCGATCTTCAAATTCAAATTGCATTGCAACAGTTTTTTTTATGTAATTTAGAATAGTCCACAGGAAAATGTTATTTAAAGTAAATAATATTTGAATTTTTTGGAATGGAAATTTGTTGTGACTTTATACCAAAGAGGACCACAAAGCGCAAACTTGAAAAGTCTACGTTAGGAGGCTTCAATCAGATCATTGTGAAATATATATCAAAGAATACAATTAAAATGATGTCTAACAAAGCACAATATTTTAGCCTCGTTCTCATTGCAAAGAATTTCAGGGTTTACCAAAATTCAGGGTACATCATTTATGTAAATAAAAAAAAAAGGTATGGGACAAGAATACTACCTTGTGGCACTCTCTAATATTTGTAATCTCAGTAGTGAATAGATCATCGTGAAATAAGATACATTGATTTCTAAGTTCGAAAATCTTCGCCATGCAATACAAATGAATGAAGTCGACACAGTCGCCTTGGTATGTATGTAGTACAATAATTGCAGAACTTTCCCATGACTTACGGATAGAGTTACTGGGCAAAAAGAGATTAAGTTGATGACAAAAAGTATAGGCCAGAGACGCATTTCTTTAAAGAAAAAGTGGGACTACCGTCGTCGGTACCACCAGAGACACTTAGTTAAAACTTAGAAACATGTTCAGTAATAGATAAATTATCAAACACGAAGACTTTGGTTTTGAAGTAAATAGATAGATGGAAATTTCGTTAGATAAAAAAGTCACTGGTTAGAATTACAGAAAGCAGATAAAATAGTGGCACCCAAATTGTGGTCACAGCTTTCCCTATTCCCATATCTAAATAGAAGGAATTGCACTTATTGGTAATAAATTTCCAAAAACGCTTGAGATCTTTTGAGAAGTGCACTACTATTCCCTAAGAAAAGGAATACTCCTACATTGTACCTGCCCTTTATTGGCTCGCTGCACACGATTGGAACTAAAGGATAAAGTAAGCTAGCTAGGAATTTTACTAGATTAAAAGTTGAACTGCAAACCACACCTAGAAGAGAGAACAAACAAAACTATAGAGCCTTCGACATGTGTCGCAGTGCAATAAAGGAAAAAGTGGAGACTTCAACCGCAAACGATTCATTGGATATACACACTAGTGTTATCCGACTCATTTTAACCTATGCCTCTGTGGTGTGGTGGGATGCAATGGATCTCATTAATCAGTAATATATTGGAAAAGGTTTAAAAAGTGTCCCGCCTTAGTGTAAGCTGGGTACTAAAGTCAACTAGAATTTGGGCCATTGAGGTTATCCTCACCATACACCCCATGCAAATTTAAATTAAGAAGGAGGCCTGAATCGCATCGCTAAGACTGCAACTCAACCAGACTGTATTCACCCTGGAACATGATTTAAACACGAATCCACCTTTGAATTTAGGTAGTGAGTCGTATCTGAGATCAACAGAGTTTTCCAAGTTTTTGAAACTCGAAGGTATCTTCTCAACTCATATATTGAGAATAAGAGATTTCTATCTGCTCGGATATCCAAGCGGCTGTCAAAAGCCTTGTCAAATTCTTTTACAACCTCCTAACTAGTACTGGAGTAGAAAAACAGTACCGTGAACTGCCTTTCTCAGTGTAATGAGATACTCGCCCTATGAGTATCAGGTCACAGAAATATAAGCGAAAATGAAAAGGCGGACGAGTTCGCTCATCTTAGTGCGTTCTCGAATATTTCGAATTGAGCCGACTGCCAACACAGATAACTCCTCGGATGGAACTACAAAGGAACTGTGAGGTAAGCCTAATCCAAATTAAACGAAAAAGTTATTGGGACTTAACAAGGCAACCCTTAGAGCTCTTGTGTCCATTTTTAATGAACACTCATTTTTCAGGCGTCAGCTATACAGAATGGGACTTGTTGACAACCCAGTATGCAGACAATACGGAGATGAATCCGAAACGTTTATTCACTTCTCTATGTCACTGTCTGGCCCTCTTTGGTAGACGATACAGATTCCTTGGCTCACACCTTCTACTAGATGAACTGTATGAAATGGGTAGAGGAGGCATGGGCACAACCCTAATTTATGTGAGAGCATAAATCTCAGGGGTAAACAATGGGCCTAATTGCGCCTAAGTTCTAGAGAATCCTTAGGTTTTCAATTTCTTTTCAATTCATCCATCCCTTGCCTCAAAAGATAATGCTTTTAAATAAAATTTTCTTTTCCTCATGAATGGAACGATTATTATTTTACCCGTATCGGCACGATGTTCGATCTTCAGGCATCAGTTGTGGATAATGTTTAAGGCAATCTGTGTTAGATCGGAGATAGTCAATCAGCCCTACGTACATAGATTAGATATATTCTAATGACCTGAATAAAAGCATGAATATTAGACCATCAGGTAGATTTATGTTCGTAAGATAGTACACAGTTTTATTGAGGCCTAAAAGAAGGTTTTATAGCAATATTTTTCACAAAGTCCATTAAAAACGAACCTAAGAGGGCGGACTCAGCTCCTGACCTCTTCAAGAGAAGAATTGATGATTCAAAACCTCTATAGTTTGGTCTTGAAATCTTGTGAAGTTTTTTTATTCCCTATCTAAAACCTAAGAAAATCTCGCTACGGAGTTGATTAGATCTTAATATCTTCAGGATTGATTCAGGCGTATGCAATAGTGTGTTGATTACAAGAAATAAAATAATAAAATCGTTTTGAAGTTTTCCTTAAACTTCCATAAAACTTAAGTAACAATCTTCACACAAATGTTAAGTGCCTCCACTAAAAGAGTTTCAATTATTTCCTTTCTTTTTCATCATAATTATTTTAAGTGCAGCATTTAAGTAGGTACTAATTACTAATTCGCTACAACTACTAGCGACGTCATCGATGTTTACATATCAATTTCATAAAATTTACATGTAATTTTTGTGAAAGCACAACGTATCGAACTGCATTCCGTAAATGCTTGATAATTTGAAAATTGAAATTTATGACTTGGAACTCTTATGAAACGGGGTCCAGGACAGATTAACAAATACATATGCACAAAAGCAATAAAGAAGTTATTCGAGCCAATTACTTAGATGTTTTGTGAAAATATACTTATAATCAAGAGATAATAATACACTTAACCTTCGAGTTAATTACAATTTGCATATAAGGAGAATTTGACCTGCGCCAATATTTATTTTCCGCATTTTTAAGTGTCGTCAGCAGATAGTGCGTGCGAGTTAAGTGAAGTTTTTATTATAAGTTATCAAAATTTTATTGATAATTTTAACTTGATTGACTCTATTTATTTGGACTGTATTGAGGAGAGTATAGGGATCTGTTGCTATTGTTTTGTTTTTTTTATACTATTGAAAAATAACGTCGACGACCGTTGATGCCTTATAATTAAATAATAATAGCAAGCTAAAGCAGTTTGTTATTTTTAAAACAAAAGGCCTGATAAGACGCGCCCGATTTTATAGGCTTTTATATGAGTTAAAGCATATTTAATCGTTTCTCAAACATTATAATAAGTATTATATGTGTATAACAGAAGGCTTTTGAAATTTTGATAAGAGGGCGAAGAACTTTACTTTGTCTTTAAACAAAAAACTTTTAAGAATGATTACAGGGCGGTAAGCAGTCTTTGATATATACATATGTATGTATATAACAACATGTGTTCAGGTTCAATTTTTATGATCCCAATTCATTGATTTTGATTCCTATAGAAACGCTAATAAGATAAATCATCTAGTAGACCGGGCTTCTTCTTCTTCTTCTTCAAAACTGTGACTAGCATTGGCAGATTCGCTCTTAAGTCCAGACATTTTTCATTTGTTTTCCTTTTTTAAGAATTTGTTTGCCATAAAATAGAAGCTAGAATGTGAAATTAATCAAACAAATTGGTTTTTTATTTTTTTATTTTTTCAAAGCAGAAAATTTTTGCCGCCACAGTATTCAAAAATGCAAGCAAAAAATTCTATAGCAAGGTAATTTTGATCTTATTCAAAGAACCACCGTATAAATTCTGAGACACATAACCAACGATGATTATTTGAAATATATCTAATAATAATGAAATTAAGGCTAAACAAAATCAAAACAAACAAAACATTTTGAATTTCGAATCAATTCTTTTGTGCATTTTTTTTTACTTTCTTAAGGCCAAAACACAATAACAGCATCGTCCTTGGCCTTGGATTTAGCAGTGGCATTGACATCGACTGCTGCATTAAGCTATGCATAACCCAATGACGGCATCGAAAAGAAACGAACAAATTAATTCAGTTACAAATCGCTTGTTATTATTTTTCAATTTCTTATTTATCATACATAGAAGGGTTTCCTGCAAATCATCAATTTGATCCTATGACAAATTCGCCATCTCTACTTTTGTTCTTATGGATTGCATAAATAGTGAAATTGAAGATTCTTTGTTTTTTTCTCAAGAATGTTTCATATTTTTCCTCCAAAGAATACGAAGTTGATTTTTTGTCTGGTCATCTTGTATCGTTTGGCTCAATGCTTAAACCCGATGGAATCTCTCCGAATTCTGGAAAATTCCAACCTACTGCACCAGCCCATATTTCAGAGTTGACGGTAAAGATCTGATCCTCGGCTAGGTTGTCTTCAAATGACAATAACGTCACTTCGTCATTGGCGTAACTAGGACATTTTTCTGGGGTGGGCCAGGTTCCCCAACTTTCGTACATAGGTTTTAACAAATATTTTGTTTGCGAAGTATACCAGCTCATGAGTATTCCCAGATTTTGACTGACATTTTTTATGCATTGCTCTGAGCACTTACAAGATGTTGATATAATGCCTAGATTCAATGAATTTGCATAGATTAAAAAAATCATAAAGTTTCTAAAATTACAGAGAGTACAGGGAGTCCATAAGTTACATAACTCACAAGAAACATAATCTAAATTCTAGAATATAATTTCCGCTGAGGGAATTAAATAATTCTCATAAAAAAAAAAATAATTCTCATTTTACAACTTGCAGACATCGCGTCACTATTTTTGTAATATGTAGTCTTCCTATATGAAACCTTAACTCTGCTCCCAACAAAGCAAAAAGTTAGGTCACCACTTTTAATCTACTGCAAATGCAGGTTTTAATAAGAAAAGCTTTTGAGATAGGGCCGTCTTTGTCGAGGTCACGAGGTCAGAAGAACAACGAACAGTTTTAAATTGTTTCCCATTCTTTATTATAATTCTCGTTGAATGTTATTGAGCACTCGTAGAAAGAAAAGCATGGTACATCGCTTATCAATTAGTATAAATAAGTCATCAGCATTCAATCAATTTTTGGATAGCTAGTCAGTCAACAATCGGCGATTGGGCGATATTTATTTTATTTAAATTATTATTATTGAAAATAGATTACTAGATAATGAAATTGGAGAATTGCGTGAAAGTGCATTCTTTTCTTTAATCCCAATGAACCCAATCGACACTCATCTATTCCCTGCAGTCCACTCCAAACATTTAAACTTTTCTTAAATCATAGGAAGTAGTGTTTATTTGAAAACTGAAATAAAATTTGCACTATTTTAAAAGAAAACTAAAAGAAAATGGTGTCGTTTAATTAACAGAGACTTTTGTTTTCCACATCCTCTCCTTTGCTTCTCTCATGTATTAAGGAAAATAAATCGGAATCCTCAAGTTCCATACACGAAACTTATATGATAGTGACGTCCTGCCTAATGCCCAGTCTTTATTCCAACCAATCTAGGACCCATACATCAAATCTTTTAAGTACAAGTACCAGTTCCGGTACTCGTACTTAAAAAAATTTGAAGTACAAGTCCAGGTTCTGGTACTGGTATTATAAAGGTCAAGAGCTTTCGAAAACTCAAATCAGAAATTTTGAATAATTTATAGCCAGTTAAATAACTGGATGAGGTTTCCATTTATGTAATATCATAAAATAACGTATAAGCTTTTGCTGTTTTAATTTCTACATAATTTTGGAAGGTGTTCACACAGTATTTGAGTTTGCCTTTAGCAGAACAAATGTCACCTCAGATAATTATTGCCTTTGTATAGCATTTACAAGACCTGCAAATGAAAATCAACGCTCCACATGTGCGGAGAAAGTGAGCGGATTGTGGAACTTGATTGCCAACCTTCTCAACAAAGGATATCGATTCAGCATGTCAATTGCGGTCCTACATTTACTCATATATTGCGCTAATTTTCTTTCTTTTTTTCTTGAAGGCGGTAAGATTTCTTGAGACAATGTCGAGATGCAGATATTTGTAGTAAGTGCGTTAAGTACCAGTATCGGGACTTGTACTTGAGAATTTTTTGAGTACCAGTACCGGAACTCCAGATCCTGGTACTGATACTAATACTTAAGTACTTTACCGGTCTGAAGTTAGACACACATTTTAGATCAATTGCTTTACCTTTTTATTAAGTACTAATATGCTTTAGTTTACAGTTTTTTTTGTGGAAACTTATTTAGCACCTGTTGCGCCGTTAGCTTGTTTTTAATTATCTCAGTTTCAATGTTTATGCCATGTTCGAAAACCTCTCCTGAAGCAGTTGCTCTTTTCCGGGTTTTAACTCGATGGAGAAGCTCCGTTCACACCCGGCCGAGCTGACAGGAAGACCCAGAGCTGCTGTTTTCAGTCTTTCCAGATTTCCTACAATGCTCTTGCTTTGGAACATATTTTTTATTGTTTTTGTTTTAGCCTGAAAACATTTTTATAATTTCCTACAAATGCCTCACCATGTTTCAGGTAGAACTTTATAAATGAATCAACTGACTGTGCCAAAGCTAGATTTTCAAACCTATTTTTGAAGTTAGTGATAATGTTGTCCATGACTTGGTTGTAAATATGTATCTTCCAATATTCGGATGGACTTGGTCTTATATCTGATGAAAAGTTTATTAAATTACTTTTACCTAGAGTGGACTTTAGCAGAAAGTCCTTTGCTCTCACCGGTTGCCTTCTCCTTTTCGAGACTCGTAGGTTCGTAGGTTCTAGACAAATTTAATATTTTTCTGTATTTTATTCCATAATGTAACGTAATAAGAATATTATTGAATTTTTTAATTGCGCCTAAATCCTTCTTCCTTATAAAGATAATCACCTTTATTACTGAATCCGTTGGTATCGAAAACGAAAAAGCTTAAAATGCCTTTTTCCGGAAAATTAAACAAAGCTTTACGAAATTTAAAAATTAATTTAATTTGATTTCATTATCAATTAAAATTTTCGCACAAACTGTCAAAGAGTTCTGCATAATTTCTCCTATGGATCACGCCTTTGTCAAAAATTCAGTGGACACAGAGCACTCAGAAGAGTTTTTAAAAATTTTAAAAATAGGTTTTCTTGAAGAAAAGAACTCGTTAAAACTTTTTCGATTCCAATCCGAATGGATTCAATTTAATTAGGCCTAATGTTGTATGAATTAAAGTATGTATTAACGTCTTCATTGGAAAGTGTTTTATAATTCGTTATTGTTACATTATAATACAACATTCATTAATACAAATTTCCAGAACTAACCTTCTAGTAGGAATACTACTCTCCAAAAAACTCATAATGTGAAAATACTTCCACTTGGTTTCATGAGAAGCATGGAGAAGAATGGAGTGTCTCTATTTTTCTTCAACTCAACCCTAAAATTATTTCTCAAAGACTTCCATCCATTCAATAGAAATGCCGATGCCGCTATTTTGCTTTACCCTTAATATTATCAGAAATTCAGTCGCCAGCAGACTCAGAATTTGACTTTGACCATGTCCATGTTTATTAGTAAAGTATGGGTAAGATCGACATCGATCAGTAGGCGGACATCCAACATTTGCTTGTATCTACATATGTACTACCTTCCACAAAAATATTCTAAGCTTTATCTTTGGCAACTATTCGCACAATTCAATTAGTTTGGCCTAGATATGCTACTTGTTTACCCATGTAACAATTTTTTCATACATATGCATAACAAAACCTGCCTTATGCTGTTGTGCATATAAACAATTCTCTTGATACAATCAAAATCCTAATGACTAGCAACTATTAATCTATTTTTACATCTTAAAAACGCAGTCAAATTACATAATTACACTTGGCAGTGGCATAATTGCCTTCGTTGTCGCGTCAAGTGCCACAGTTCATCTATTCGCAAACTCACATTTGTGGTTAAATTAAAAAAAAAAGAAAAAAAAACTAATTTCCATAAAATAAACTTAATTACCTAAGCAAGGCAGCACTTAAGTTAAACTACATAAATACACTCCCATCCGAAAACCCACAAGCATTTCGCGCACTTTTAACATTAATCCAACGCACGGGCGCGCAGCTCAATTTTAATTTGCATCAATTAACCGATGGATAACTACCTTGACTCACGCCACCATCCCACATCATTAGTGTTGGCGACTTCTTTAGGATTTCGAAAATGATTTATAGAAAAAAAATATACATATATAAAAATTCTAATTAAAGAAAAAACTCTAATCTTAAGCGATTTTCATATTTCTTAGCGAAATTTTCCGTTGATCTAACCCAACACGATTTTTTTTTTTAAATATTGCAGAAATTCAAAAAAGGACGAGACCGAAAGATTCACAATTGATAGAAGATGACAACACGCTGGAAACAGAAAGTCTCTGTGGCGTTAGCGATTATTGCTGTTGTTAGCCTACTGCTAATGCTCATTTTACTGTGGTCAGCCGTTACCAATGGTATGCTGTCGGCAAACAAACGGAATAATATAAACATCAGTGAGAACCAGATCAATCCTCTAGTGAGCAACACCGAAAATCCGATGGAAGATCAGTCACCAGGCAAGTACCATTTTAACTACATACATATAAACATTTATGCCTACACACATAGCTACATTCTTACCTATCCCAATCCCACAAACTAAAAAATTCTAAGGAAAAATTCCAGTGATAGTCACGTTTGGTTTTGGTCTCATTCCCGGGTTTTGCTATTTGACACCATTTTCATTCCGGGGGGGAATGGCTTGGCTGATTGTTTCAATTATTCAACTCCCACTAGTCGTACGATTACTAATTTTCCTTAGAGTTCGCTTTTTCTTTTCTTGAATTTCGGTAGCGTTGCATATTTTATTAAGCTGTAAACTTAGCAAGACATCATGCCATTCATGAGCTAATTTTCGCGGCTCACGCGACAGCTGATGCCGCTTTTTATTTTTATTTATTTATTTTTTTTTGTTTTTTTATTTGAAGGGGTATGCCACTTTACTTGATAAGCGCTTATTAACGGCAAGCAAACTGATCGAATTTTTTACCGTTTTATTTCAGGACACGTGCAATTCGTTGTTTGTTTATTATTATTATTATTATTGATGTGCTATACAAATGAAGGGGCGCACTTATTTACATATGACTTAAGCACTCGAGTATAGATGAATATCCCAAGCTTGGACATCATTTTACTCAGCATTCTTTGTTTCTTGTATATTTTGATTTCTAGGCATTTCTAAACTTAATCAGCAATTAATAATTATGGCAATTACGGATAGGTCAGCAGCATTATTTTCTATAAGAATAAAATTGTATAGAACTAGTGTCCGAGCATTCGGATAGACATTTGTAATAGTATCGAATCTAGGAAATTTTTGAGGTGGGACAAAGACGTTAATTGCCACTCCTTCTGATAATAATCTTTATTTGGGGCATATTTTATTACAGTTTCAGATGACCTGGAACTAGAACCAGAATTGTTGAAAATAATTTGAATTTGAAACCATAATTATTGTTAAATAAAAAGAATTTGAAATACAAACAACGTTATTAAAATTTATGATAGATCTTAATTGTAGTTTAAATCTCTGTTTTAAAATAAAAGGAATATTAGAAATGCAGTTTATTTTATTAACACAAAGAATACAAATTAAAAAATTTATTATGTTCGAGATTAGTTTTCAGTCTGAACAAACAAAAATTTACTCAACCAGATCTGCATATGTTTGTCATTAGGTTAAAGAGTATAAAGAAATGCAGACAATTAAAAATCAACCTTCCGTCAAAAGTTAACTTATTAGGTAATCATTGCTTCCGTGCTTTCTTCTCAGCAAACTTATCTACTACATACATACACACATCCTCAAAATCCCTCTCTTTTAAAAACATACTTTCAATCGATAAAATTGCAGGTCCACACAACTTTTCTTAACTCATGGAAGATCTTAAGTAATTTTTTTGTTTTTGTTTTGTTTTAACTTACTGAAACTTCTCTCGCAACTTGCAGAAGTGGTAAGAGCACTTCTGAAGCGCTTCGCTGGAAGCTCGAAGCGCTTCTTTTCCGTATCCCATGTTCGCAGAGCCAAGCGCTTCAATGCTGTTCCTAACCCCCTATCCTACACTGGCCATAAATTATGGCCTACCATATGTTATTGCTACGGTATTGCCAGTGTAGACTGTGTAGCCATGGCAATAATTCATGGCAGACCATATGGCCTACCGTATATGTCCAAGAAAATTGCTTACCATAAATTTGACGTTTATAATCAAAATGGCTGAAATAAAACTAACGCGTTCGACGGAATAAATGAGTGCTTGTGGAACTATAAACGTGCATATTCGTTTTATTAATTTGTTCATCTCTTCTAACTCGGCGAGCTCCAAGTTCTTTAATGCAATCAATCCTCTGATCGTAGTCTTTTTCGGTCTTCAAAAATGAAATGTCATAACATAATTTTCCTACACCAACATTTTTTTTCAAGACGGGCTTTACCATGAAATATGGTAAGCAAATTTTCATGGCCAGTGTAGACAAGGGGTAAGAAGTGCTCTAAATAGCTACGCTTAGGACGTTGTTTCAGTTCAGTTTAGCTCAGCACCAGTTCGACTTACTATGTGAATGGGGTTTATACCGAGAATGCGCGCTTGTAGTGCCATACTTGGGCTGAACTCGTAGTAAAATTTGACAGTATAATTTTCGTGGTAATTTTGTGAACAGGGAAAAAAAATTTATATTTGTCAGGTAACAGGTACCGTATTTCCCGAAAAAATTATATGTCTGATATTACTTATGCATTTACAAGTTTATATACTCTCTTAATTACAAAAATTTATTTAAATCTCTTAAAGGAAAAATCTAATCGTTTAACTTATTGAGGTTATAAATTGGCATAGCATTTGAAAGGTGTTTAGACCGCTTTCAAATGTGGTTATATAGCATAGAAAGGGTCTTGGAACACTATACATACTAACTACAAATTCTGCATGAGTATAAACCAAAAATCTTCACTTATGCAGCATATATGTTAAACTACGACGTAAACGTGGCTAATGATGGCCGAAGAAGTTTTTTGAATGAGTCTTTTCGAAAGCTTTAATGAGCTTTTGGATAATCATCGCAGTGCTTCTTCCTTAATCTTATAAGAAGCCTTCAAGAGTGCTTCCGGACAACAGTATTGAAGCCAATATTCTGCCGTACTGAAATTATTGTAGATTTTGGCAATAGAAAGATTAACAACTCTTTGGAAGACTGCCGCTTCACACTACATTGAGCTTCGCACTCAAAATAAGAAATACGTTTCTTCGCACAATAGTGGAAAAATTTAGTTTAAATTTGTGGAAAATTAAATGAAATCAGCTGTTTTTGCTTGTTGTTCTGCTGGAGCTCATCAAATAATCTTCTATAGAGCTTCCAAGCGATGGCTCTAGAAGCACTTGAGTTACGTTATTGAGCCTTTGCTTATTTTTGTGGATAGATCGGTGAGTATGCTTCTAAAAAGCTGTTAAATGATGGTTAGAGAAGCGCTTAAATTGGGCTCCTTTCAGAAGCGCTGGTTTTTCGTCCCAATGGGTATGTGGTATACGCAATAGATTTTTAATAGGCTGAGAGCATTGGTTATATTTAAATCAGCAGATTTGAGAAGGTTTGGAGCTTGGTATGTACTGAAACACAACAAACACAAGTCTGTGGCATTTAAGTCTTTGTTAAATTTTAAGACTAAATTGATGCAATGTTGTTTCAACTCACCTGGAGACAGTTTGCTTAGCTCGAATCCATTCAAAAATTAGAAATAGTTATTCAATTATTCTTCGCTCTTTCCATCCTCGTTGAAATTTTTATGATTGTCCTGTCGAAAACGATATTTAGATGTTTCGTAAGTGTTTCATCCGTAGTTAATATTCGTTTGTTCTTCAAAGAGTTCCTTGAACATCCGTTTTCTTTTATGTATTCATTATGGCTGCAATACTAGTTATACATTCATTTTTCTACAATAGATTTTGCCTTTTCTTTCCAAGACTCGATGGGTTTGTTTCGCATTCTTCTAAAATTTTGAATCAGCCAACCCCTCCATTAAATCGATTGATAGCGAAAGCAGTATAGGCTTTTTCTGCTTTTTAACTGTTTTTTTTTTTTTTTTTTTTAGCCGCTTTTCAATATGAATCTTCTCGGCTAAAACAACTAAAATTTGAGTCGGTTTCAAAAAAACTCTGGGTAGTGACGCTGGCGTAATGCTGTTCAGGTTGAAGAGATTTAACCGATTTTTAGCCGGATTCAAAGGGCTTAACTTCGGTTAAACTGGTATAAAAATATATTTCTGTCAACTCTGTGCTTGTGCCTACTGTCTTATATTCTGTCTATACTCAAAATAGGATTGGTGGATGATGGAGAACATAGGGTTACCAGTCACCTTAGTATGTTTGTACAATTTTCTAATTCATTTCATCTATGATAGAAAGATACAATTTGAGGATTTAGCAGAATTTTTAATTTAATTAGCTTACAGAGGCTTACAGACTTGAATTTAATAGAAAGTAAAGTGACTGGTTGTATCTAAGCAAGGTATGATTTCTTCAATAGAGCTTTTAGATTTCGAAAATATGACTGAAGTGCGAAGTATGGTCTGAAAAAAAAAGTCCAGTTCTTACATAATTAGGTTTTTGTCTAACTTAGTTATGAGTTCTCAAGTCCCTGGTATTGTGGCCCCCTTTAAACTAGCGCCAGGGGCAAGTACCCCCTTCCCCCCGGATTTCTTGTTTTAAGTGTGAAAAAAGTCGTTGCTCGCAACATCTGCAGTAAGCTCTTCTTTTGGGTGATTATACAGGGTGTATCCCCTTCGGAGGCCAATAGATCAGGAGGTGATGGTACTTACTTAGGCAATCAAAAAATTTATTGGCACGGAGGGAGGGGGGGGGGATATCAACCATTTAGGAGTTACAGGGTAATTAAGAAAAAAACTTGTTTTTCACAGAACACCCTGTGTTTTAAAAAGTACTGGGCGTACGGTCACAGCTATGCAGAACTTCATGGCCTTTCCAACGACTGCTCAACCGGCCGGGGGGCTAAATGAAATATTTTTTTTCTTTTTTGTTTACTTTGACCTCTATTTTTTTGTTGCAAAATGGTCATTAATATAACGTTTTTTCATAAAAACTATAAACTGTAGACTCTACTCTTTAATTTGACTTAGTATACCCTATGTGCTATCTGCAGCTGTTAAAGAGTTATTAGCACAAAACCTATTCATGTCATACCGAAATTAGTCGATATTTTTTTAAATGATGTGTTTTCAGTCAGTAAGGGTACAAATTTAGGTTTGAGAATAGCTTTCAAAATATGTTTAGAAGCAGTTATATGTTGGTACTCTTAATGGATGGTCATTCGTTACGGGCTTCAATTACTGCTACCTTCAATAGCTGCTGAGGGTTTTAGCAGATCTTTCCGCATTGCTAGGCTTATACCCTAGACAGACTGTCTCCATAATGACATAATTTGAAATTCAGTCATTTCAAAGAAATGAAGAAGTTACAGACTGGAAACGGAAATTATTTCATTTGGAATGTCACTGACAGTTCCTCACATGCGAACAAAAATCATGACAGAGCTCAATAATTCAATTAAACGTTGTGTAGAAAATTTTCGAGTATTTGCAGTAGTTGCAAAGCATTAATCAGTAGACAATTTATTTTGTTGAAAGAGCCCAAAAAGAGAAGAAAACCTGCAAAGAAATTTTATTCATGATCAATAAATGGATTTCACTGCTGACTTTATTGGAAAAACTTTCCACTTTTCATGAATTTCAGCTCGTTTCAATGACGGTAGGTGGCACTTTTACAGCAATTTCACTAAATAGAGTAAAATTTCCTCCATTTGAAAATGAAGCGAAATGTTGCAAATGGGTCCTTGATGGACTTCATTTATATAACACACTGCGCATTTGACTCCATTTATTTAAAAGTTAAGTCAATATGAAGACAGTCTATCAAGGGTATTATAGTCTGGGTGGGAGTCCGTAGTGGCCGCTTTTGCCTGAATTGTGTCTTTACCCACAAATTTCAGTGTACGTTCCAATCAAGGTGCAAAAGAACATTTACAACTTCTTACCTGGCCATTGAAGCCACAGTAGTTTTCCTAGCTTACTTTTTTAGCCAATTTATCCCTTCATCTGACCTACAGCATGTATGCTAAATCCATTTTAAGAAAAATATTTCTCGTCTATAAGACTGAAATTTATTGAAAGTAATTTCGATCAGAAAGGTCTCATCAGTATTATTCTAGCAAAACTAGCAAAACTGACCTTCTGAGTATGTTGATCAGCGACATTTCAAACGTATATTCAACAAATTGAACATGAAACTGATATTAAGCAAAAATATTTTGTCCATGTAATCATATCCTTGTTCTTTTTTGCGTTTTTGTTAGTAGCTCCGACTTTTGAATTTATCAACTCAAGAAGAAACTACGCTTTGTCGCACCTATTCTTCGTTCTCATTCCCGGAGTTTTCCCACGAGTGGGTACTGAAACAAACAGCCCCCATAGCAAAATTCCGAATTACCATTGGTTTACAATTGGTTTAAACCCAGAAATTGCTTGGTACCCCGACTTTGTATGTTATTGACTGAGAAAAAGAAAGAAAATTAAAGAAAGACTGTAAAAGGGTGGACATATTTTTCAGGCTTATTGGTAATATTGATTTATTATTCAATATCAGCTCTTTAGTATAAATTGCAGAGATTTTTGTAAAATATCTTATATGAAACTGCCTTTAGAGAAAAGAATTCCGCAAAACCCTAAACATTGTCACTAATATACTGATGTGGCGCAGCCGCTGTAGGAAAAATAACCAACAACATTACGTGGAGTGAACAACCCCAAAAGCAAAGATCTAAAACAATAAAAGAGACGACATCGAATCGAACTGAGGGCCAAAGATAAGCCCCAACACCCTAAATAAGTCAATCTGTAGGATGCGAAGAATCATCAATTATATCCAACGAAGGAAGACAACAAAGAATTCGAAAGGCGCAAACGTATTTGACTTTACTTTACTTGACTTGACTTGACTTGACTTGACTTGACTTAACTTGACTTGACTTGACTTGACTTGACTTGACTTGACTTGACTTGACTTGACTTGACTTGACTTGACTTGACTTGACTAAACATTGTCTAAAAAAAAAAACTGAATTAGAATATTTTGTGTTGGCCTTACAAAATAACTTTCATTTATATTTGACGTAAACAATTAAAAAAGATTATTTCATCTAAATAACACCATATCTGTGCGGTTATGGTTTTCGCTGGAAAAACTGTCTTCAATTTATTTCCATTTTACTTTTCATCTTTCCAAACAACTTATAAAGTAAAACTGAGATGATAAACTTTCTGATATCATCGCTCTATACTCATTTAAAAAAAAAACAACTAAAGCTTCTAGAATTACTTAATACAGCGCCATACGTACCATTTATTAAAAAAAAAAAAAATTGGAGATAATAAGCTGATGATGACGTGATCTAAAATATATAACTCTTTGTTATGAACAAGCTATAAAAATTACCTTTATGTCCAATTGTTTGATATGAATACGAAGTAGTTTCGTCCCGTCGAGGTGTATTAATTTTGTTGAAAATTTACATTACAAAACCACCAAACCTTTAACGAGCATAGTCTCTCTGAAAAGATACAGTAAAAACGTGAAGAAATTTATTAAGTATGCTCGCCTATATATGTACCATAGATAAATTTCAGCGTATGGTCTGCAAATGCTGCAAAAATAATTTTCATCTGTCTTATCTTCGCCCAGCTGATTGTAGCAATAATTCAAGCGCCGAGTACTTATGTAATGTGTCTGCTTTGCTTAACAGTGCAAAAACCTAATAATAGTAAAATTCTGAGTACAGATCGAAAATAGCACCACGTATAGCAATAGCAGCACGTGCCTTGTATACGCACTCGATCATGCATGCAATAGTAATGTAGCTGGAGGAGCAAACATAACAAATAAAACGATCGTTCGATTTGGAGTTCGATTCTCCTCAGCAATTAATATTTTAGTGACTGGCAGTGACCATGTTGCTGGCCAGATTGCCTGCCTTCTGCCTGCTTAGAAATTGTTACAAATTAAATGGACCGAGCCCGAGATGTGCACCGTGCACCGTTTACCCGTAACAAAGTACACACATATGAATAAACCTATTTTTATCTGGTCGAACTAGCGACTTTCTGCTAAAATTCAGCATTTAATCCTACTAGTTAATTATCGACGTTGCTGGGGAAAATGAACGCTTAAGTTTTTGGCCACCTGCCAACCAAATTATGTATACTTTCATGAGTTGAATCCGAGTGCGGTGTGGATATTATATCGTTCGAACGGCTAGCTATTTCTGCTTGTCTGTTTGCTAAGTGCTAACTATAGTCTAGATAGGCATAGATAAAATTAAGGGGACTTATAAAATTTGCGGAAAAAAACGCCCTTTTCCTATACGTAAATACTCGCGGAAGTATATAAAATGGGATTTTTCCAACGTCACACATTTGAGGCACAAAAAAAAAAAAAAAAACTTTTTAATTGATTTAAGACCAATAAATCATTAATGTCGATGTCCCAAAGTGTGTTCTGCAGAACCCCAGGACTCCGCCAGAAAATTCTGAGATTCCGCGAGATTAAAGTGTCTTAAATAAAATTTGATTTTATTACAAAAAAAAAATGCTATTCACCGTTTTCAAAATAATAAATTAGCTCCAGGTGAAGTGCTGTATCGTTTAGTTTAAATTCATGAACCACTGCGGTTGGGTGTTCTGAGGTAAATTATTATCATAGGCAACCAGTAAAAAAAGAAGAAATTGTAACAAATAAAGATTTCTGTTGCAACATTCTTCGACAATTTTTTTATATTTGCCCACATTTTTCCTGTTAATGTTGTTATTTTTATACCCTAGCTAGATGAAATCTAAAGGGGTATACTAAGTATGTCATTCCGTTTGTAACACCTCGAAATAATGATGGTAGAGCAAAATGGATTGGACACCCACGCATATTATTAAAAGTTATTTTGATTTTTGCATGTCCGTCCGTCCGTCCGTCCGTCCGTCCGTCCGTCCGTGCGCACGATAACTCGAGAAGGCGTACACTTAGAGAGCTGAAACTTTGTACACAGACTTTAAAAAAAACAAGTAAAATTAAGTTCGAAAATGAGAGAAATCGGGCAACTCCTTCGTGGGGTTGCCATACAAAAATTTCGTTTTCCGATATATATTTGAACACTGCCTGAGAACGAGTCGCCGTAGAGAGCTGAAATTTGGTACGTGCAAACAAAATTTCAAAAATGGACTAAATCGGGCAACCCATTCTTGGTGTTGCCATATAAAAAATTAGGTTTTTTATGTATACTGTGAAAACGATCAGTCCAAGACATTTTTATTGTACTAAAAACTTCTTCAGAATATGAAATCCTATAAAATTGGTTATAATTATTTTTTCTGTCCGACGAACCGTTCTAGAAATATATGCGAAAAACCACTGCAAAAATCAAAATTGCTCAAATGGGTACCCATACGAAATTTCATACGGACATTCATCTAGGGTATCATAAGAATTGGTCTTCGACCAATTCTAGCTTTTTCACTTGTTTTTATTCGTAGTGTTATCGCAGCTAATTATGCACCGTGACATGTTGCTTCAATCAAAAGTAAGCACCTAAACGCGGTATTCATCTCATTTGTGCTCTCTGGAAATTCCTGTAATTAGTTTCTAGAGCAGTTTTTGTTTACAAGAATCGAGTAAAACTTTTTCACGTTCACCAGGACTACAAAAGGATGGTGCGAAAAAAATATTTGCAGGAAACAGCAATTAATGTAAATAACTTCCACGTATGCAATAAGCAAGCACTCAAACGTTTTCTCTAGATTCGTTCTCTCTCACGGTGATAACTGCCATTTACAGTTTAATAGTAAACCTATTCACCACATCTATAGAATTCACCAAAAAACCTAAAACTTGATGATTTGACACATTAACCATCTTTTCGTAGTAGTTGCATTACGTAGAATTAACTGAAAATGACACTTCACGTGACAAATTCGAAAATACTTTTGGAATTTAGGCACTCTAAGGTGGTGTGGAATATCCATTTACCATAGTTTAAGATTTTTGTCACAACCGCGGAAGTAGTTGAATAATTTTTCGTACTTTTAGGCGTATATTTTGACGTTTATTCATTGCAAATTCATTTCAGTTTATTTTGTGGTTGATAAAAAGGATAAATCAAAATGAATGTGGTAAATATAAAAGGACGACAAATTTGTGGTGAAATTTCAAAATATGTGACAAAAATATACGCCTAAGTTACGACAAAAGATCGGAGTCAGGTTACTTCTTTAATAAAAAAAATTCAGAATCTTAGAATTTCTAGCCTACAATGGAATCATGCGAAGTATCCGCAGTTGACGGTTTTTTAATGTGTTGTGAGGATATTAATGTAATCCGCAACCGTAAAAAAGGTTGACATTTAGTTTTTTAAATATTTCGCTTTCCAGTTGGGCTAAAAGAAAATTATATCAATCATTCCACATGCAAACGGTCCCGACCATTTTCGATTTTAAGAAACTTTCAGACTTTTTTTGCGAGTTTTGTTTGGAATACGAAAATAGCTCACCCATATTTTTTTCTTTCCCCTACCACGTCCCACTCGCCCGCTAGCGGATTAGAAATTTGGTGATCTTACGATGAAACGTCATTTTTTAAAATCATATCTCTAGAACGGAGCAACTGATTTTTCTGATTCAAATGTCAAATAAAGCTTAAAGGCAAGCATACATCAACTGACCAGCACGGTGCGGTAGAGACCCTGGTGGCGGTGAGATGCACAAGATTGAAATGATTTCGAGCATTCACACCAAACGCGGTGGCGTTGAGTTGCTGCATGTTGCATTCTCACCCCCACCGCGATACCGAAATTCATTTTAGTTGACACAGTGCTTGCCATGAAATGAGTGAAGAACTGATTTCAGTAGTAAAATTAAACAAAATTCTGTATGACTTGTCACATCCAGAATACCCGGATATTAGAAAGAAAGAAAAATATTATTTTGTAATTTTCCGTCAACAGCGCCAACGCGTCGGTGTGCGTTTACATTCACCATACCCTATCATCACAGCTACCCCAACCGCTACCACCACCACGTCTGTGTGTGATTGCCTTAATTCTTTATATTTTTCATAAAAAAATAGTCCCGAAAGAAACATTTTAAGGTGACTATATACCCAAAGTAACCTGTATGGGAGCACTGCACTCATGAAATGTATTGTATTTTGTTTTTTCTACTGGGGACCTCTAGAAATTTTGTTCGGACTTTCTCTGCACATACGTTCGATTTATGGCAAATTTCAGCAATTGTTTATAAATCACATCCGTGGAATATTTTATAAAGGGGAATACCCATTTTAGGCCCGACATCAATTGACATGAGAAATGTGTTAAACGATGCATTATGATGCTCTGAACATATTTTATTAACAATGTTTATTTCAATTAAACGGTGGAACGCTTATGGCGGGGGTAAACGTTTGATCTAGTACATTTGAAAAATCTAGTACAGAATCGAATTCCTTGGGTCCTTAGAAGAAGTTTGAATACCCACACTCCTATACTCGGAGGCTTCTACATACTCACTTTTTTAGTATTTCCTCCTTTTTAATTTGAACTGAGGTACTAGATTTTTCGCACCTTTAACGTGGTAGGGCTATGTTCGATCTGAAAACGGGTTTCAGCGTTCGCCTAAGCTCAAAAAAACAATTTTCTGTGCATACTTTTATGTTGGTGGTAGGAGCTCCCGGCGGAGGGGGGCAAGTGGTGAAAACTGAATGTTACATATCAAATTAAAGGTATCGCCAATCGGTGTATTTTTTCCGATTCATAAAACATTCTCGGGACGTTTCTTATGCCGGAAAACACTTTTCATGCACATGGGTCACATACACCCCAGTTACTACATTACGCATATATTTTTTTAGTTCTTTCTACAATGGCCATTAGTGATCTGTTGTGAAAAATTTTCTCATAGGAAATCATTTTCCACGATGCACCAATTCCCGCACCCACGAGAAGTAGAAAAATTGAAATTAATTCACAGTATCATAATGCATCGTTTGAGACAGCTCTCATGTCTGTTGATGTCGAGCCTAAAGTTGTATAAAAAGTCGGCATTCCCCTTTACGAGTTAAAGTTTCTTGTATAAATGGTTCTTAGGTAATAGAAAAGTAGAAATGGGATGATTTTATTTCCTAAATCAGAAAGGACAAACAGCATTAGGCTACAAGAACAAAATATTTGAATTTAATTTATATATATACTCGTATATATACATATATATATTTTTTTTCATGATACAAGCGCTTTAATCATCTTGTCACTACTTATGATAAGCCTCTAAGCAGACTTTCATTAAACATATAATTATGTTCCCGCCCAAATCGAGTTGATTCATGTATGTACATATTTTTCGCATACAGCAAAAGATCACATGAGAAAAAACATTCGCCATTCCTGTTTGAGCAGGTGTTGCAGATAAAAATACTTATATATGTAGTAGACGTTACGTATTTATAAATTACTTGTCTAAATATCAGTTAACGACCTTTTGACGCGCGTTCAGCGTTTTTGCCATCTTCTGGAGTTATACTAACTGGCGTGACATTTTCTCATTACCTCTTATCGCAATCAGGCACAATAGATATCTTCTTTTTTTTGCCGATCTGCGGAGTCGAAGATAAGAGACAATCACCGCAGTCGATCTTCATTAATCCAAAGATGAGCCAACATGAAAAGGGGACGGGGTATAATAATTTTTACAAACAACAACAGCAATAACAATTATAAAAAAATAATATAAAAGCTAACCTTTCTGTGATGATGTTATCTCGTATCGAGATACTTTTGGACATTATGGGTGCTGGCGCGCCGGCTTCGGGTTGTTATCAGCGGTGTTTATGCATTGCGTAAACCGTTCTTAACATCTCTCTCGTGTGGCGCTTAGAAACTCCACCAAAGTTCCGGTTCCAGACGACGACGGTGAGTTTTGTATGTATGTTTGTATGTACATGATATAGGCAGGTTTGATTCGAGATAATAATAGCAAAGTAATGTACGCAAATCTCGTCGCAATCGTCTATATATGTATGTCAGCAGCAGCAGCAGTCACACGATTCTCCTTAACTTCCAAGTAATGAGCACGATTGGTTGCATGAAGTTCACGTAAAAAATTTATTAGACGTGACGTGGGTGTGGATGTGTTATGTCTCTGGAGGCGACAAATAATCTTTGAAATAGAATCGCATTACA
Source organism: Dioctria linearis (assembly GCA_963930735.1). Classification (NCBI taxonomy): domain Eukaryota; kingdom Metazoa; phylum Arthropoda; class Insecta; order Diptera; family Asilidae; genus Dioctria; species Dioctria linearis. The sequence continues at coordinate 74,963,825 of OZ005741.1, read as the reverse complement.
TAAATTGGACGTGACAGGAACAGTTGTTTTAATCGGGCCTGCAGTTGCACGTGGCTTTATTAGGAATGCAAATCTCTTGGAAAAATCTCAAAGGGCATAAGGAAAAAGCTCAACTGTAGAAGTGGCAGCATCCCGTCAACTTCGTTGAAATTTCGATACTAGTACGACGACGAGGTGATTTCGCACTTTAAGACTATGCTTACTAAATTTGAGATTTATGCGCAGACTCGTCATTGTTTATTAAACTACATATAGGGAAATATATCTTAGTGCCCGTGTGGTGTATGTAAGTACATTTTGAATTTACCAATGACCCCTATAATGAGGCTTAATGGAAAAATTCATCCGTTCATCTTGGAAAGTATCAAGGTATGGTTTTGTCAGGAGAATTAGTGGGTGGTAGCAGTGTAATTAAGGCCTGAGACCCATTGAGTAATGTGCTACCCACCTACGACTTTATGTACTATTTGACTTATTTGTAGTAGGACCTTGTGAGGAATTTTACTTTTTTTTACTGTTATTGCAGTACAAATATTTCACACACAACATTTACATGTGCCTTCGAAAATGTATGATTTTTATATCTTCGTACGTCTTTTGATTGTTAGTATCAGATTTAAATGTCATATTAGGTCTTCTCTATCCCACTTGAGTCCCCATTTTGTGACAATCACCGAAATTTGATTTTCTGTCTTGTATCTCTGTGCCCTACCTACTGGGTAACCAGTGGTTTTTAAGATTCTTCACTTAAGTTCATTTCTTATCTATGGACAAGTCTCGATTCATACACATTATAAATAGACCCTTTTATTTATTGGATAAATTTCTTAAAAATAAATAGCAAAGGACTAAAAAAGAAGACACTAGCTAATCTAAAATCTTGCTATAGGGTCAGCCTTTTCCTTTCATTTGTAGAGACTTTTTTATAAACGATATAGAAGAAAAAACTTTCAATAAAAATAATCCAGTTTTTAACTGTATTTTTACCTGGTTCAGATATGTATGTAGATGACACATTTTGCGGGGGATGGGGACTGATAGATAACTAGACTATTTTGTAAAAACTAAATTAAACAAGCTTGACGAAAATATAAAATTTACCGTAAAAGTAGGCAATCAAAATTTAAACTTTTTTGATATTTATATTAATGCTGTGCACCGTTATCGGTTTGTGAAACATTTTAATTAGAGACAAGGTTTAAATGGAGTAGCAAAACAATACTTTAGTTTCACAAAAGAATTTTTATTAAAATAAAAATAACAAACTCTAACACGTACGAGTTTCGGTCTATTCGACCATCTTCAGAGAGATCTCTGTTGCTACTAAATGCCAACGTCATATAATCGAACCTAGCTTTAAATGATATAAGCTGGACAAACCTAATACAATGACTTTAAAACTGGAGGTACTGAAAAATCTATCTGCTCATTAAGAATATTTTTGCCTACTGCTTTAGCTTTTACAATTTCAAAGTTTTCTAGGAGATCTAATCTTTTACTTTTATTTTCTATGTGTAGAATGTTTAAGTTATCTATAGTACAATTGTGTCTATTTTCTGTTAAATGTCTTGCCATAGTTGAATGTGTTTTTTGATTTTTAAGTGTAGGAATATGTTCTTGAAACCTAGTATTGAAATTCCTCCCAGTTTGTCCAATATAAATGGAATCACAATTATTACATTTTATCTCATATACGCCTGATTTTTCTAAAGTATTGATTTTTTCTTTCGCATTCATTAATTTGTTTTTCACAATATTCTTATTATAAAAGGCTATATTCACTTCCTTGTTTAGTTTTATAATTTTGGCTAGCTCATAAGAAATTTTGCCTATAAATGGTAACTTAACATATCTGTCACTATTGTCGCTACTTAAGGGCGTTAACGCTGTGATGCTTTTTAACATAATTTTCTTATTTTTGTTTCTTACAAGTTTGTCAATCAACACTGTACTATAACCATTCTTAACAGCAATTAATTTGATAGTGTCTAGTTCTTTATGAAATGATATTGTGGACAGTGGTATATTAAACAATCTATGAATCATTGAGTGGAAAGCCGAAAGTTTAACGTTAACTGGGTGATTGGAACTAGCTGGGATGATAGAATCCGAAAAAGATGGCTTCCTATAAATATCAAAGTCAAACTTATTTGATAGTCTATTAATTGTCAAATCGAGAAAATTGATTTTTCCATTCATCTCTTTTTCGATAGTAAAAGTTATATCAGCTTCCAATGAATTTATCCATTTCAAAAAAATTTCTAGTTCTTCATTTGAACCCCTCCACAAGACCAGTATATCGTCCACATATCTGAACCAGAACTCGATTTTTTGTTTATAGGTAAATTTATCACTTAATATTCTATGCTCTAAGTCATTCATAAACACCTCAGCTCCAAGGGGAGAAGAAGTGACAATAGTGACAGATATGTTAAGTTACCATTTATAGGCAAAATTTCTTATGAGCTAGCCAAAATTATAAAACTAAACAAGGAAGTGAATATAGCCTTTTATAATAAGAATATTGTGAAAAACAAATTAATGAATGCGAAAGAAAAAATCAATACTTTAGAAAAATCAGGCGTATATGAGATAAAATGTAATAATTGTGATTCCATTTATATTGGACAAACTGGGAGGAATTTCAATACTAGGTTTCAAGAACATATTCCTACACTTAAAAATCAAAAAACACATTCAACTATGGCAAGACATTTAACAGAAAATAGACACAATTGTACTATAGATAACTTAAACATTCTACACATAGAAAATAAAAGTAAAAGATTAGATCTCCTAGAAAACTTTGAAATTGTAAAAGCTAAAGCAGTAGGCAAAAATATTCTTAATGAGCAGATAGATTTTTCAGTACCTCCAGTTTTAAAGTCATTGTATTAGGTTTGTCCAGCTTATATCATTTAAAGCTAGGTTCGATTATATGACGTTGGCATTTAGTAGCAACAGAGATCTCTCTGAAGATGGTCGAATAGACCGAAACTCGTACGTGTTAGAGTTTGTTATTTTTATTTTAATAAAAATTCTTTTGTGAAACTAAAGTATTGTTTTGCTACTCCATTTAAACCTTGTCTCTTTTTGATATTTATTTTATCCTTTGACATATGTATATATATGGTGTTTCCGCCTAGGAGGTCAATAGAGCAAAAGGAGAAAGTATTCACCTAGACAAACAAAAACTTGTATGGCAGGGCCAGGGCATTTCAACCGTTTAGGAGTTTCAGGATGATTAAAAAAAATGCTAGTTTTTCACAAAACACCTTGTATCTTAAAAAGTTCACGGCGTACGGTCACAGTCAAAAGCTCATTGTATGCAAAACTTCATGGCCTTTCATACAACCGCTAAACCAGCTCGGTACTCCTCTCATCACAAAAGTTATTGTGATCTAATCTAAAAATTTCGGATTTTCTTACCTTTTTTATATTTTGACTTCTTTTTTTTTTGCTTTTTTGCGCAAAAACATCATTAACATAACTTTTTTATAAAAACTGTAAACTGTGGACTCTACTCTTTAATTCCTTTGCCTTTGCCTTTTCCTATGTGCCATCTGTAACCGTTAAGGTGTTACTAGCACTTAACCTATTCTCAAGGCTATTCTGAAACATATTTTCAAAGATAATTTGTTCACTTGGTGACTGCAAATACGTCATTTGAAAAAAAAAAATCGGCTAATTTCGGTATGACCTGAATAGGTTGTGAGATAATAACCCTTTAACGCATACAGATAGCACATATAGTATATATGTTAACATGAGCAATTAATTGGCAAAGGTCATAGAGGTAAATTCGGGGTGTTCCTCAGGGTAGTCACCTTGGTCCGCTTCTGTTTTGCTATTTATCAACGACATTGTTAATATTTTTTGCTTTGAGGAATGTTTATTGTTTGCAGATGACTTGAAATTATTTGTGATAATAAATTCTATCCCCGATTGCATATTTCTTCAAAACGATCTAAATGCCCTTGGTAGATAGTGCTTAGTGAATAACTTGTAGCTAAATGTTTCTAAATGTAAAGTAATGTCCTTTTACCGAAAATCTACACCAATAGCCTTCGATTATAAAATTGGAGCTTCATCTGTTCCCAGAGTAGTGGAAACTAAAGATCTAGGTGTCATTTTTCTTCATTAGCCACATTAAATATATTGTTTCTAAATCTTTTATGATGTTAGGCTTTATAAGACGAAACACAAAAGAATTAAAGGATCCACACTCCTTGATAGATCTTTTTTATTCATTGATAAGATCCATAGTGGAATACTTCTCCGTTATTTGGTGTCCGTCCTATAAAGTAGATATAAATCGTATCGAAGCAGTACAAAAATCATTTACAAGACTGGCGCTAGGTAAAAACTCTTATTGGAGGCATAATATGCCCTCGTATGATATACCCTGCTCAGGTTAGGTTAGGTTTATGCAAGCTGGACTTCAGAAGAGAAGTTGGTTGTGCAACGTTTATAAGAGATACTATATGTTATCGTATAAAATCACCGGAGCTCCTCTCAATGATTAATTGGTATGTACCTACCAGAAAGGCTTATAAGACCACGTCATTTGCTGCAAGTACCATTTCATAGTACCATTTCATAGAACCAATTACGGCTATAATGAACCTATCACTAATTCCGTTATACAATTTAACAAATTTGAAAGTTGTATTTTTGAATTACAGCCATAGTTAGTTCGTAGTTTATTCTTAAGGCTTAGTCTGTAAGGTACTCTGTGTCTGTAGACAGGAAATAAATAAATAAATAGGTCAAATTAAAGAGGAGAGTTACAGTTAACAGTTTTTATAAAAAAAAGTTATGTTAATAACCTTTCTGTAACAAAAAATAGAATTCAAAATAAAAACAGAAGGTAAGAAAATCCGAATTTTTTAGCTTAGAAAACAATAACTGAAATTAGAGGAGTACCGGACTGGTTGAGCTGTCGTTGGAAAGGCCAAGAAGCCTTGAACTCTTAACTATGACCGTACACCTTGTACTTTTCACGATACAGGGTGTTTTGTGAAAAGCTAGCTTTTTCTCTTTATCACCCTATAGCGCTTAAACGGTTGAAATGCCCCTCCACCTGCCATACAAATTTTTGTTTTTCTAGGTAAGTACTACCACCTCCGGCGGAAACATCCTTATACATATATCGAAAAATTAAACCTTTTTTTTTTTACTATCTGAACCAGCTTAACACAAGGTCGTGGTAGTGACATGTTGAATAAATAAATGGTCAGCAATCACTTAGTCGGTATTACAATCTCTTAGTCGGAATTAGTATTAGCATATTAAACTAAACATAAACCAAACACCGGATAAAATAACATGGAATACAACATAGAACAAATGACTTACGTATTATACAGAAGTTTTTTAAAACATACTTAGAACCGTCAACAACAAAATGCTCCGCCATATTATTATTATGCCAATTGCCAAAGTTGAAGTTGCCATTATGCCAAAGTTAGACCTTAAGGAATCAACATGCAACCGAGGTAACCCTCTCAAATTGTGCCTACTATCACGGAAAGGGATATTGTTAAGAACATATTTATAAGCCTCAAGCGATCTTCATAGGGTGGAAAAATCAATGAATTATTCCAGAGTAGATGCGTAAGAGCAAAACATAGGAAGTTCCGCTGAATAGACTCGATATGACCGATGTATGCATCGTAAAAAGAAAAGCATATCTGGTTAGCGTATTCAAAAAGTGTTCTCACTAAGCAAGTGTGCAAACCAATGTTACCAATCGAAAATTTTTTAGTGTAGCCCAAATATGGTTTGGGTAGCCACAGGTGAAAAATTTTTAGAAAACTCAAAATCTTACATAAATATATCGCTATAGAGTAGTAATTAACTTAAACTTTGTTTTAACAAATTTATTGAAACAAAAATATCACAAAAATCTGGCTTAACTTAATTGGTTCCTTTTTCATTTTTTACATTTTTACATCATTTAAAAGAGAGAAAAATCTTTCAGCACCTTCGCTACTATGGGGCAGCTTTTAATAAATTGAAGCCAAAGTCGACAATGTCCAAAACATACATTCCTCCATTACATTTTTTTTATTATATAAATGAGCCAAAATCGTTTCTCATTTACAATATTTAATTCTAGTACTGTTTTCATTTCAGTAAATAATATTTCAATATCTTCAGTTGGTGTTGCTTTTCTAAATCGATTACATAGGAAAGATAAATCTGGTAAGATATCATTTTGTCTTTTATATGATCATAATAGAAAAACATATCAAAATAGTATAATCTACATTTTATTCTTTTTCGTATTTGTTGTACAAGTTCCTGATAATATTCTCTGACATTACTTAAAGAAATTTCAGATTCTGAAGAATTTAACTTTTCTAATTCTATATAAACGTTTGCTCCCCAATATATCTTAAACTTAATATATAAAAATCCAGTGTTACTGTGTTTGTACACGCTATCTCCGAAACCGCCCAACCGATTTCAATGAAATTTTGTGAATGTGTTTAGTTGGATAGTTTTAGACGCGATAGATGGCGCTGTTGTCGAGACGTAAAAAACTGCCTGACAACGCGTAGTGCGGAAAGTTGAAATTTAGAAAACGGCGTTTTCATAAAAATTAAAAATACATGTTTAGAAGTAGACTAAATCGGGCAACTCCTTCGTAGGGTTGCCATACAAATATTCCGTTTTTTAATATATATATGGACTCTGCCTGACAACGAGAACATGTAGAGAGCTGAAATTAAGAACGTGACGTTTTCAGAGCAAAAATAAATAAAATTAAATTTAAAAAATGGGCTAAATCGGGTAACCCCTACTTGGTGTTGCCATACAAAATTTTGGTTTTTCTCTATATATTTGGAAACTGTTTGAAAACGCGTCTACGTGGAGAGCTCAAATTTTGTACACGGCGTTTAAAAAAAAAATTAAATTTAAGTTCAAAAATGGTTTAAATAGTGTAACTTCTTCGTAGGGTTGCCATACAAAAACTGTGCTTTTAACTATATATTTTCGCACTGCATGAGAACGCGTCGATGTGGAGAACTAAAATTTGGTACTTGGTATTTTCATAACAATAGTAAGTAAAATTACAAAAACGATCTGATTTGGGCAACCTCTTCTTGATGTTGCCATACAAAACTTTAGTTTTTCACTATATATTTGGAAACTGTTCGAGAACTCGTCGACGTGGAAGGCTCAAATTTTGTACATGGGAATTTCTTAAAAAAAACTAAAATTGAGTTCAAAAATGGGACTAATCTGGCAACTCCTTCGTAGGGTTGCAATACAGAAAATTTGCACGTGATGTTTTCAGCTCAGACTTTGTACACGGCGTTTTCATAAAATTTCCAAATACAGTTCGAAAATGGAACCAATCGGGCAATCGAGTCAGATAATAGGTTAGATATTATTTATCTCTAACCCACCCATCTAGGTATCTATATTATCGCCGAGTAACGCCGACGGGCTCCCCTAGTGAATATATATATGTATATATGTATATATATTCACTAGGGGAGCCCGTCGACATACGCATCCCTGAGAAAGTTTTTCATTAATATCTTTAATTTGTATTTAATATCTCTAGCCATTACATGAATTTTAGGTTATTCAGATTGGAAAGTTAAATTTAATTCCACTATTAGCTTTAAAGCGTATTGCAGAAATAAAATTATGTTATAATATTAATATTTGGAGTAGTCAGCATATTAAGAATTGATTTTGCAGCTTCTGTACGCATACAGAAAATTATAAAATTAAAGCATCCCAGCTTTTTAGTAAACATTGGACGACCTGATATATTGAAATCCATCTGGTATCTGACATTGTAAAAATTTTATGTTGCTTTATGGCTACATATTCTTAAAATTTACACACTTCCATTTGTCATTTACCACAGTATCTTTTAAAAAACTATAAATACTTTTAGTAAGTGTTTGAATATCGTTTGGCAACTTTCTGGATGTATAAGAAGCAACCATGTGCATTGAATATGCAGTGCATCCATGACAACTAAAAGTAATATAGTGAGTACGCTGTTCTATTTTCCTAAGATTGTATTGGCAAAATCCGCACGAGAACCCTTTTGTTTATGTTTTTCTTCAAAAAAAACTTCGAACGGCATCTGCTGTGGATAATTCAGTTTCAATACAGCACAGAAAATCAGTAATTTTTTTGTTGATCAATATCGAAATATCTCGCCAACAAAACAAAGCATCTCAGAGACGATATATCCTTACATTCGTCAATAGTTATACAAAAACATTGATTTTGTAATTCTGCGCAGATTTTATTAAGGACACATTTTGCGAAAGGAGCTTGGTGCCTTTGATTCTAGCACATTTAATTTTACTTGCTAATATAGAATCCTGGCAGGTGGTCCATTTAATTGAATGAGAAATTATGTTCTACTATAAATGCTAAGTATTTTGTTTAAAAGACGGATTTTGACAACGCATAAGTACCTACCTTCTTTCATTAAATCTCTAACGTATGGAGTACCTAGTACTGAGCTCATATTATCATGCCCAGAAAGATGCGTTTTACACTTCGTGAGTTTCACAAAGTACACTTTATGCATTAATATATAATTTTCTTTATCGACTTTAATCCAAGGAAATTGCTAGTTCCATTCCACTAAACCTCGAATTTTTCTTTTCATTGTAAATATTTATAGTAGACACACTATTATTTGGTTTTTCAGTTTCACCCAAATCCGCCTCAAGATTTATTACTTGGTTGCACCGCTGGTGCTGATTATATATTTACTTGATTTTCTGTTCCACCAATTTCATTCTATATATCAAAATGGTTTGTAAAATTCTCTGCATTTTAATTCGAACCCTTTTTATGCAAATACCTTAAAATTTAAGCTATAGCTATGGCTCACAATCAATAGTGAGCTCAGTCAGTTAAATGGTAATGCTAGGTGCATTTACACTGATGCAGTGTTGAGAATTATAAAAAAATAAAGTTATTAGAAATATTCTGCCCACGTGTTCAAATATACTCGGGGAAGTATCCCGGTAGCCAAACATCGCCCAAAGTAGTTATTCATTTGCTGCGATCGTAGCCAAAGCGGCAATGGTGCAAACGTAATGTTAATGGTGGATTGGAGAGCTCTCTAGCGTTTTATAAAGCCCAGCATAAATCTACTTTTTAATACCATGTATACAGTAAAAAAAATCCTTAACGTGAGTGAGAACAATTTGTGCCACTAAGCTTAGATATTTGAATTGAATTGAATTGAATATTACTTTATTACACACTTATGACTAATACAATAAATTTACTTGGCCCACGGATACTAGGCCTTCTGGGCTCCGCCAGCCTTATAATCTAGTGTTCTTAAATTATTCTATACCTGTTAACTTGCTAAATATTTAGATTCCATTTTATTTATTTTCTCCTTTAATTCCCCTTATAAGTTTCTTAAGTTCTTTTGCTGAATTAAGGGTTTACTAGGTTCCTATTGTTTATACAAATTCAGTGGATTGGTCGCAGGCTCTTTCCAAGTGCCTAGATGTCTACTTAAAACGATTTTTTTTTTTTAGCAGATGTTTCCTTTTTTTCTTTTCTTTTATTATTTATTATAATTCATTATTTGCTAACATTATGCTTAAGGGAATGACTATATCTAAGAAATAATTAAATTCAAAGTTTGTTAGATCCTAGTTAGAAACTTTTACATTTGTAGTTACAATTCATTTATTTTTTTTTCCTTCCTTTTTTTTATTATTATTATTTTTTATTTTTTGTAAGGATTGAGAGTCCTCTCCCCCTACTTTTACTTACTGGAGTAGTTCAGGAGGACTAGACCAACAGTCGTGATTCCTCGTTCGTTATGTAGTCTGTTCATCTCTCGAACTCAAAGCAGATGTGGTGAGCTATAGGCTGAGGAGCTCCGTCGCAGTGAATGCAGGTCGGACCTGTTTGCCTTCTAAAGATATGTTCCTTGATGACTAGGAAATGCCCCAACCTGACTCTAGCAAAAATGTGGAACGCTTCACGATTTTTCGTGTCATCCTTGCGCAAGGGCCGTGCTAAGAACTCTTAGATACTTTTTGATAAGATTAGGGAAAGCTCCACCTTGAAAAAAGTGGAATCGGTTTTTATCCTTAAAATGTAGGTACTTCCAAATGTATAACAATGTCTAATTTATTGAATGTTTTCTCCCTTTTATCCGAGAATGCTTAACATTTCCGGAATTTTACTATATAGATTTTCTGGTGTCAAATACGTAGCATCCATTGAATGTTCCATTGATTTGGGGAAATTAAACTGAATTCCCCTTTAAGAAAATCGTTTCTTAAATTTAGAGAATTGTCCTGAGATAAAATTCAATCTTTTGTCAAATTTGACACCCAAGACACAGACAGAACCCACAGGACGAATCGAGGAATCCGATAACCCATAATCATAAGTGATTGGTTTCTGATTCCGAACATTTGTCTATATTGAGTACCTACTAAATTATTGCTTTTGCAGCAATCGTAAAATTTGTATAGAGGTCAGCCTGTACCTGTTCAAAATTATTAACAGATTTAATCTGAGCGAAAAACTTGATGAAAAAAAAACAGTTGTAACTGGTTATACTAGTTATAACATTTGAATCGATATGATAACGCTACGAAGGAGCTACCCGATTTCTCGCGTTTTCGAACTTAAATCTATATGCAAAAATGAAAACAACTTTTTATGTTATGCATGAGTGTCCTGTTCAATCCATTTGCTCTATTTCTATGAGTTATAAACGGAATGACAAACTTAGTGTACCCTGTAGATTTCATCATTTCATCATCATTTCATTAAAAATTTATGAAATTTCCATTCTAAGAACGGGCAACCTTAGCTACTAAAAAATATTAAGAAAACTTTTAAAAATATTTTTATAAAATAAAAGTCCCAAAAAACGTTTAAAAAGGTTTTTTGTTTTTGTATTAAGGGTCTTAAAATACTTAAAACTTTTATTTGGTACAAAAAAAATTTACTCACTTTTAAAAATAAAAGTTAAAAATATTTTTAAAATTTGAAATCAAAGAGCATAATATTATGTACATCAACAAAATCAGCTAAACCTAATATGGGCTTAGCAAAACATTTGTTTAATACTGGGACACAGTAGAAGCTTGGGAATTAATTCATAATGTGTCTGGTGGCTCGATTATAAATAAATTAGAAATATTCGAAAGTAGAAAATCTAATGAGCAGGATTTGAATGATAAAATTGACTTTACAAATACGGGCTGGAAGGGAATGTGGTGCCGGCTCTTGTAGCTGACACTGCTTTTTGTAGCAGGCACTGGTTCCTGTTCTAGTGCTCACCCTGTAATCAAAGGTAAACACAATTGTGCAGCTCACTCTTGTCATATAAGATACTATTCGACTATTTGATAATTTTGAAGAATTTAGCAAATTTGTGTGTTGAAATGGACAAGGCGGAAGAAACAACTTTTTAAATGTATATTGACGGATTCATCCTTAATTCGTTGTTAGTTATAACATTTGACAGGTTGGGCACCAGCGCCAAATGGAAGATCCAACACCGCATTGTTTTTCACACTTAAAAGTTTCTTATTAGATCCTCACTTTGTATAATAATTTAATTTGATATGTGCTTACGATGTAGCCCAAAAAAGATGTAAGCCCCATTTACTTCAGCCCTGTAGATTTCTTAGAAGGTCGAAACGCGTAGGTATAGCGCAGTATTCAAATCTACCTTTGTTTAAATTTTTAATAAAACAGTTTAAACAATAAATAATGATGTTATTCATTATTTATAATTTATTTATTTTTGTTTTTAATACAACCATCAAAAATCTTAAAAAGATCTTTCCACCAATTAAAAAATAAATATAGAATAAATCACATAAAGACATAAAAAAACAAAAATGTCCATAAAAACTGAAACATAAGAAAAAACAACAATTAAAACAGCGAAATTTTGTATAATTGTTTTTCCAATGAATGTTTTGTTGAATGGATAATGACTCCCTGATTTAAATACGATTTTAAAATTTGACTGGATCCCCAATTTTATAATACTGAAGTGGTACGAATACAGGAACACTTACTACATGAAAAATTTGGAAAAATCTGCCAGTTTGCCATGATGACCAATGCAGCAGACCTGTTTTCATTTTATATAAAGCCACATACCTCTATTAAGGAGTTTCTATAGATAGAATTATTGCCTTTCATTAAATGCCACATTAAATCCATAATATTTTTACTGGATCTTGTGACATTACACTAAGCTTACTAAACTTTAAAATGGTTTCACGCAAATGGAATCAAAATAGTATCGATAAATAGCAATTCACCCACCATATTGTAATAAGATCGGATCTTAAGCAATTTTGGCGTTTTGTAAATACCAAAAAGGAATCTAATAATTTTCCTCCTGTGTTAGTATTTAATAATAATTCTAGTCATGATTCGTCTGTGATTTCTAATCTTTTTGCTGATTACTTTAGTGAATCATTTTTAACATATGACGCTCAAATAGATTTTGTTTATTTTAATTACTTAACGACACTTCCAAAATTTTATATGCTCAATAGTGAAATTGATCAAAAATCTGTTGAAGACTCCATGTCCAAGCTGGACTCTGGTTATTCTGCTGGACCTGATGGAACTGCAGTGGAATGCTTTGTTACTCGTTAATATTTTTGTTTAATTTATCACTGCGGCTTGGTAATTTTCCTAAGTTATGGAAAGAGTCATTTATTGCCCCAATCTTTAAGTACGGTAAAAGGCAGCTTGTTACCAAGTATCGTCCTATTGTTAAAATGTCTGGTATTCCCAAACTGTTTGCAGCAACTTTATATGAATTTTTGTATTTTCATTGTAGTGGAGTTCTTAATCGTAATCAGCATAGTTTTATGAAGGGAAGATCAACAACAACAAATTTTGCTCCAGTTTTCATCTACCTGTATCGAATCGTCGTTTGAGCGTGGTGGGGAAACTCACTATATTTATACAGTCAGTACGGCTTTTGACAAGCTTCCTCATTCTGTCTTGTCTTTAAGTTTACCAATTTGGTTGTTGAACTGGTTATCATCCTACCTTAAGGAGCGTAAACTTAGGATTCAGTGATTAGTGATTCCGTTCTGCTCTATCTAAAAAAATAACGGCTTACCCCGGTGTTCCACAGGGTAGTCACTTAGGGCCCCTTCTCTTCATTTTATTCATAAATGATGTTTCCTATGTAGTTACCAAATCTGATTTGCTAATATACGCAGAAGATCTAAAACTATATAAATCTATCGTGAAAAGCGTGTGAAAATAGTTCTCTCAATTTAAACGTTGATAAATGTATGTATATGTGACTTGGGGATATTGTTTGACTCGAAACTCATCTTTAACTTCCACATAGATCGCATCTTTAATAGAACAAACTCATTCTTAGGCTTTGTAAAGCGTTGGGAAAAAGAATTGGATGATATCTATATTACTTTTACCACTCTTGTTAGACCCATTTTGGAATATGCCAGACCTGTCTGGTCACCCTCTTACAAAAATCACTCCGATCGTATTATGCAAAGGAGATTCTTACTTTTTGCTCTAAGAGGTCTCAAATGGAGGGATAGACTTCATCTTCCTTCTTATAACGGAAGATTAAATTTAATACACCTTCCTACTCTTGAGAATCGTAGAAAAATTTGTGATATTAGCTTTGTATTTCAATTTGTGAAGGGTGACAACGACATGCCTTCGATGCTTCAGAAAATTAATTTCAATTCACGATCTCGACACTTGCGATCTAATAACTTTATTTATTTGTGTTCCCATCGCACCAACTATGGACACTTTGAGCCTATGACTAGGATGTGCTGTACTTTTATTTTAAGTTTCCATTCGATAGACTTTAATATAAATAAGACTCAATTGAGAAAAATCCTCAATAATTGTTCTGTACTTTAGCTTTAATTTAAGTATTGTATCCTGGGACCATTGTAGCTATCATTTAGCGAAATAAATAAATAAATACCAGAACTCAGTATAATAGGTAGGAAGATATTGACCTCTAGTTAAAAAAAAAAAATTGCTTAAGGAATGTAACTGCAGGAAGTGCACTTATGTAATTACAAAATTTATGAATTTCTACGATTAAAAGAGCAAATGAAAGCCTTTACAAAAAAGTTATGGGTGTGTTACAATAAAAGAGAGGTTATATTCTCTAGGAAAAAAATAAATAATTAAACGTAGAAACTTAGAAGAATTATGAACTCTATTCTATCATATATTTTTAAAGTTGTCTTCGTTGCCTTTTCTAAAATCTTCCCATATGAAATATATTCATGTTGGAAACATTACGAGAAATATGAACATTTTTCCTGTCAGCGGCAACGCCTTTATGGCCTGAATTACAGAAATATAGATTTATTCAGAAAAAGACATCTCTAGTTTTCTTTGTGAAGATGTTCCACGTTAAGTTCGAAGACTTCCGCAATTACGCACGACAAGGCTGAAGGCCGCCAAAATGCCTTTCGCATTAATTTCACGTTGGCGATTAGTAAATTCTATTAATAGAACTTTTCATTGACTCTAAGAAAAAGTCACAGAGCGAATAAAAAAAATTAAATTTCTTGTGAAGTATTTCGCTAGGACAATTTTAGCATAAAATTTTTTCTAATTTTAAATTGCCATCATAGAAAGATATATAATTGTTTTTTTTTTTTTACTTAAGCTAAGGTCATTGGAATTTGTCTTGTTTTGTTTATACCTTCTTAATAGAACTTCTGTTATAAATAAGTACATATAACTATTTTTATACGAAGTAATAAAGGTTTGTTTCGATTATAATATGTATCTGTTGTCTGCACTTGTTTTTCAATATCATTATTCAATACCATATCATATGCAAATTTTTATCATACACTATATTTTATCTCACGCTGAACAGTGGAAATTTTATCACAATTATTCTGTAGAATGAACAGCTTGATTGCTCGAAAGAAAGAATGAAAAATTACTCTTCAGATGGTAAATGATGTAATAAAAATTTTTCGGTATTGTAATCTACCACTCCCCTAATAAATATCTCATCTGTAATTTCCTATATTTTTAGAGTGGAGTAAAAGAGTATTAAACAGTATTATTATGGGATGTCAAGTTAATGTTTTTACTTGTGCTTAATGCGTAATTTTGCGAACCCCCTTCCAATGTCATAATATGTATTTACTTTAGTATCACACACCTTCAACTTTCGGGATGATTTTAAGCAGAATTAACACAATCTTGTCAAGAAACAAGGAAAGAAATAAATGCAATTTGTTGTAATGAGTGAATAAAGGCTGGAGTACAATGAACGCAACGCAACGGAACTGAGAGATATGTCAAATTTACGCAATAAATAAAGCCAAGCTCAGGGGATACCCTATGATGCAAAGCACAGCATGGCAAGAAGGAGATAGAGACAGGATTAAGGGACATGAGGAAAGTGTCGGAGTTGCTGATGTATGTTACTCTTGAATTTTCTCAGATTGTATGCTAGAGGAAAAACAGAAGATAGTAGACTGTTGCACATTCGCACATTACCGAGTTAAGCAAGCCGAAAGTATTTTGAAGGATGAAAAGATGTGCGCGGCTTGCTTCTACAAGGGATCAGACTAGATATTTCATCGGAACATTAAGACCATGCATGTAGCGATAGATGAGCGTAAGGCATCCGATATTACGGCGGTCCTCGAGTGAGTCGATATGACGAGCTATTACCACATCGGTAATGAGCTTGAAGGCTCTCTTTTGGACAATGTCCAATGAAGCTAAGGCTGACTAACCCCGGCCTGATATACAATCTCGTTTGCACATGCGGCATTCCTTCCGGAGTCCGCAAGAGTATCAAAGGAGTAAACGAAGTCAAGGGTAATGTGATCGGCAAAAAGAGAGCTGGAGATAACAGAGCCCTGGGGCAGACCAGCATTTATGGGATGAGGTTCAGATGTAACGCCATCTAATATGTACAACACGTATTTGGATAGAAAACTTTCAATCCATAATAGAGGAGAAGGGGAGAGACT
This sequence comes from Dioctria linearis, assembly GCA_963930735.1. NCBI lineage: Eukaryota > Metazoa > Arthropoda > Insecta > Diptera > Asilidae > Dioctria > Dioctria linearis. The sequence continues at coordinate 74,947,809 of OZ005741.1, read as the reverse complement.
AAGTGCTTTAAGTTTGACTAACACGGCAAGATGTAAGACTCTACTAAAAGCCTTTGAATATCCAGCACAACGATTTTAGACTCACCACGGTTCCAACGTTCCGTAAAAACATTCAGCAAGTCACCATATGAGCATCCAGCTCGGAGGCTATATTGGCGATCGTTGATGAGTTGGTTGGATTATAGATACGTCATTAATTTAGACTTAATGATAGTTTCAGAAACCTTTGAAAGAATCGAAGTGATTGCAATTGGTCGATAATTGGAAGGATCGCTACCCTCTCCTTTTTTAGGAATAGGCAAAACATGGGCTAGTTTCCACGCAATTGGAAAGATTCTTGTCGAATAAAACAAGGAGAATAGTTTACGCAGAGGTTTAGCCAAGGATGAGGTGCAACTTTTAATTAAGAGGGGCGAGAAACCATCAGGTCCTGCGGCTGTAGAGACGTCGATTCCCTTTAGAAGTTTGATGTGAACGATAGCTGCTTACAATGGACGCATATTTAATTTAAAGTGACACCGAAGTATGGGCGAAAATTGAGTCGAAAAAATATGGAGAAAGTTATGAAATTCTGTTTAATTTACTGTTGATAATAGAAACGCTATAGGATATTACAACATTGTCTTTAGGAACATGAAATAAAATTACCCACAGTAGTTTTTTTAACAAACATAACCGGTTGTATTTTCCCATAGAGCCACTTTTTCTTATTTTATTACCCATTTAATCTGCACAGTTGTCTATCGCATGAGCAGGATAATCAATCCGTTAACGCAAATTTTAGGTTATATACCTACATCCATTCAATTACGTTGATTTCAGATTTTATTAAACTCACTGCGTACGACTACGACCGCCTCCGTCGATTGTGTGCAGTACCATTGAAAAGCATACAAGATAAACCTGTTTGACAGTTACGTTCATTGTACTCCATCCTTAAAGTTGGCTTATCACGGCTCGTGATTTCACAGATCGTGCCACGCGTGCACGGGCCAACACGCTATGAGAAGGCAGAAGCAACTGCAGAAACAGCGATAATTCCTTTACGCGGCATTTTGCGGGCCGTGTGAAGCAAGCTTAGGAAAGCGTTTCATATTTGTGCTCCCCCCCCCCCCCTCCCGGAGCCAATCTCAGTCAATGTGATCGTTTAGGTTCGCTCCTCCACTTTTCTGGTTTTACAACCAACCCACGCATCTCAAAATAAGTTATGAACAGCCTATTCAGGGCCTTATATGTGTTGTCAATGTTTACGGGTGAACGCAGGCACGATTTTTGTTGAATGGTAAGTGATAGTGGTAAGATTCTTCCATTCACCCCATAAGTAGCCACTGTAAGCGCTGAATTTTATTCCTATTCAATTTAGAAAATTCGGAAGTCCTTTTCTTGGAGTGATTTTATAAGAATAACTTTCATAATATGCAGCCTTCATTTTTGCTTTTATTCTCACTCATTCTATTTTGATAGCACTGCCAGAATGGTCTGTCAGAAAGAATATACATATGTCGAACTTGTAATATATGCAGCCCCTTATAAATAGCTCAAAGGCGTGTATAGCTACTTGGAAGAACATATCAGTTTCCCATTCGAGATTAAAGTCTTTTACAAAACCCTATAACGTTCTTGCGGGCCATCTTTGCAACATCCTCTGGGAATGGGAATGCTTTTTTTATAAGGGCAAGAGCTTGACAGTCGTATATGACGTATTCAGCAGTTTCATCGAGAATTATAAGGACGGGTTCACTTTGGATCTGTTTAATGAACTATTTTTATATTCCATCTTCTGCAGTGAAAAGTCTGTAGGTTCTAATCATAGCTTCTTTTTTTATTTTCAGACGTAAAGATTCTCTCGGATAGTTTTTTGGCCAAAGTGCTTATCAGTTTAATACAGTTTGCTTTTGAATGCAGGAATTGTAATAACTTCTTAGCACCATGTTTATTGCACCCCAGATGACTTCTCTGATTGTTGTACACTTTAGTCAATAGATGCGGTAGATTTAATAGTAGAAGCTCCAGAAAAATTCCATTTCGTTTACCGCTAGTTTGATGTTATTTAGAGTAAAAATCTTTTTGAAGAGATCCAGCAGTTTGTTGGGATGGGTCGAATCACACCTATATAAAAATCGGAGCCTACTGCTGTAGTATATACATACCTTCAATGATCCCAGAAAATGTGTTTGACCATTGATGTGGTACTTTGCACACTCTAATACTTTTATATCATATCTAAATTATGAATGCCCCGATTAGTAACTACATATAGGACGCTACACCTCAGCATTAATGATTAATCAGATTAAAACATATTATAAATTTGGTGTAAGTTTTGTGGAGACGAGACGGTTCGCAAGCTCTGTAGAATTGGTCATAAAATGGGGCAAATGAGTCAACTGTTCGATGATTGACTTCGAAACTTGAGACTTCTAGAATGGTATAGGCTCAAGCAATTCATCTGCGTTGTCGCATTCCATGATGAGTGAAAGTATTACAGGATACCCAAGAAGGTCGATTAGACACCTTTTAATATACTACAAATATACTAAATATACTAATATAAAAAAAAATTTGCTTATAAAAGTCAGCGTATTTTTTGATTTTCTATCGGTGCCAGGTGGATGAAATTAAATTTGACCTATTGCCAAAAAAGTGTTCGATAGCTTTGCGACGATGACTCAGAATAAACTTCAACAAACAAATAATAATCATCAACATTTTAAAACTCATTTGCTCAAAAATTGTCTCCAACTATAACAGGTCACTTTTGTGTACGTCTTCCCTTGGAGTTGGGAGATTTAAAAAAAAATTACTATAAGACGCCAATATAGAATGACGACTGAGTAAAAATATCAATGAATATCAATGAATGAATACAAATGTAATATGTAAGTAGAAATACTTACATCTGGATCACATAGATCGATCTACCACCAAATCATTACCTTATACAGTATAAAAATATGCTCAAAGCACAAAGTTCATCCACCAAATTTCTCGTTTGCGGCATCACGTTCGATTTTATATCATTTTGGTATCCATATTTCAGTGGACTGTAGAAGGACGCTGTAAAGCCTACTAATTATCATCCGTTTAGATCTCTTCACAATGCTTCATTGCATTTTGATGAACTCTGTTTATAGTATAATCTTCCAAATAGCAGCTATATCAAATTCACTGACATTAACACTGTTAATATTAGCACCAGATCCAACTGACTTGGATATATTAAATTCTAGCCATTTTTTAATCGACAAACCGGTCTAATTATTTTTTGTAAGAAGTGATGATCGTTCTTTTTTAATTTACTTACTCACCTAAATGTTTTTATCTAAATATGTACGTCACTGTCACTGAACTATATTTTAATAAGAGAGGCCTCAAGTAAATAGTTTATAAACTACCTAACAGGGGTGCAGAAGTAATATCAATTCAAATTTCCACTAGTTAGTTTTATCACAAACAGAACGCCTCGAATTAATTTTACTAAAAGGATGGGGGGACGAACAAAACATCAGTAATCATTTCATTAGAAATCCATTTTCTATAGCAAAAAAAAAAGAGAAAGATTTAAGAATACGGAATGAAACACGAAGAACTATAGAAGAGTCAACACTAAGTCTCACATTTTTAGTACATACATACAAACTCAATTAAATTGAACTTTAACCTCATCTTAATGAATTGCAAAATACTTTACCGAAATATTGTACTTCTTCTAGCTACCGTTATTATTACCCAGAGGCTATTGAACCTCACTATAAAAGAAAAGACATAGATGCCAAATATCATCTGATGCAAACGTAAATAACCCTCTGCACGCAATTTAAGCCCATTGTAAATGACATGAAATAATAAAGATGACCAATTTATGATGATCAGCTGCACTGAGGCGATTTTAATGATCGCCATAAAGTACCCCCATTACAAGCGGATACATTTGAAGAGCTTTTGAAATTTCCGAGTTGTTTACTCTTCGCTTTAAAACTGTGTTTCGGGTGTACTAGAATGCTCGTTTGCTGCTACATAATAATTTTCATTTAATATTTTCGCAATATTTTTGAAAAACAACCAAACGCTGCGGTCAATCATTGTACTTAATAGCTTTTAACCGTTTCCTTTTTGTACTTACAGATATGAGCAATAGAACAACACCCACAACAACAAAACCAAACGAAGATATAAATAGGATAACATCAAAAGAATATAACCACGAGGAATTTATAAAACCGTCGAAAGTTCATCACTTACCACTACATACGGACGATTTGCTGTACGAATCAAAAAGGAATAATACCATAAAAGGTAAAGGAATGTGGAAATTTTAAAATAAATTTTCGTAAAACGAAAATATTTATTCTTCTCCAGAAGATTATTCCCAGAAGCATAGGATAACTGGAAACTACAGGAGTAAATCTAGTCGAATTTGGGATCCACATCCTGAATACACAATTAACGCTTTCGGGCACCATATGCATTTAATGCTGTACCAAGATACATCATTCGTTCATAGCTCTTTTAAGGTAAGTTCGTTGAGGAACACACTAATTATGATTACACAAGTAATGACTAAAATTGTTGCTGGCAACTATGTAAAATTAACACAAGTTTAAAAGTAATCACAATCTTTGATTTTATTTGACTCACGAAAACAAATTCAGATAACCAGGAGGTAACGTAAAACCCTACTTGGACAGAACTTTAAAAATATTATACTTTAGATTGACCTAAACTAAACTAAGCTAGTAGGGCTGACATGAAAATTGAAACAAATCCAGTCAGAAAGCTGAAAAAAGAAATTGTTTGTGGTTCCAAGTAACATACAGGGTTGGGGTTCTTTACACCGTTGAATTTATTTTGCACATGTTGCAAATGTGTGTTACGGTTATGACATCCGAAAGATCCTTTTTTTTAACAATACTACAGATTTTTTTTAATACAAAAATATATTTTTACATTTTTCAATGGAAACATTAGAAATAAACTTGGCAACCTTCGAAATAACAGAAGATGATTTCTAAAATTAACTGAACACACAGGTACAGTATGTATCATAAAAAAAATTATGTTAATTTTAGTGTAAGGTTTTTGTCTATGGTCACTTAATCCAAGAACCAAAAAACAATAATTTTTGCACATTAAATCCAGTTTTCTCAATATAATTTCTCCAGTTTATACCAAATACAACAAGGAGGTGCGTTTCTATTTTGGGTACACGATGAACACGATTTTATTTGGCTGGTGAACACAGTTGCTAGGGCTCCAACTCTGCCTTTTCAACATTTGTAGCAGATGCAACTAAGCCTATCCATTCTCTGGTTATATCTCCTTTCCTCGCTCTCATTTCATTTTACTACTTCTGCTAGTACTTCTTGGAATAGCCCTACCAAATTTTCTATTGGCTGAGATTGGGATACAGTTACTTTCTCTTCACCATTTCACTCTTTTTGTATTGCAAGAAACCACAACATTTTTGGTCCTAAGGTCATCAGTGATACCAGTCTGGTCGTTGTTATATAACTTTATAAGGTACCTGAGGCAAATGAAGCCCGGAGGATATTAAGGCCCACATTTAAAAATTCCCTCTAAAATGAATCGCATCAACCTCATACTTTATGCGCACATGCATTAAGTCGACAAGAACGCCGTCGACGGGGCTTCAGCTGGCGCCGCCATCTTGCCAGTAGCAAACGGTACGTCATCGAGAAGAGTATGGCTGCTTGGAATTATAATTTTCGCCTAGACAAAATCATAAGTTCGGTTGTTTAATTACTATTTCCATATGCAGGAACTTGTTTAGTTTGAACGTTAGGTAATGTAGTTTATGATTATGTTTGATTAATGAGTAATTTTGTAAAATCTTTTCATAGGCCAACTGAAGAAGACGTAGGCCTTATTACCCTACCGAACCTATAGGATTATGATTGTGACATAATTTCCGTTCCAAAGAATGAAAACTCTTTGGATTTACTTATCTTGTACGTTAGGAAATTTATAACTAAAGCTGTTGGGGCCCGATTATCCTCCTGGGGGGTAAAAAGGTCCATTTTTTATTTTTATTCGAAATTAATAAAAATAGCCGAATTTTGTTGATTTTCTTAGTTTTATCAAGTTAAAGGGAATCATTCCTCTGATTAAGATTTTGAAAAAGGTAATTTTTTCTATGGGCCTTATTATACTGCGGTAGCTTAATAAGGCCCTTGTAAAAGTTTGTATAAAACTGAATTTTGTCAAATACTCCCTTCTGTAATAGTTTTTCTATTTTTTTAGTTTTGCAAAAAATTAAAACTTGTTTTTGTAGTTCTATATCACCAGACACTTGACTTATTGCATTTTCAAATTAGGTGGGCCTTATTTGCCGCAGGTACCTTACTTTTGATATCCTGAAAGAAGTTTAGTGTAATTAGGTGTAGTTAGGCTAGAGTAGCGGCTATCATAGAAGCATGTGGGACCAGCTACACTTAGACCATCTATGGTCCATTATAATGCCACCTTATTGGAACCCTACCAAGAAAAGATACCTCAGATTTAGGGGGTGCGCTGAAAGCAGCCACAAGAGTCAAAGAACCTTACCGCGTCGCTCTACTACTTTTCTGCTAATTCCCCTCACAAAAAAAGTAGCTACCAAGGGCAGGTGCTGCGCTCTCTCAACCTCTTCGTAGTCTTCTGCAGAAGTCAATGTATGGAGTTTGCATGTTTGCCAAAGATACAATGTCCGGTGATAACTGCTGTAAGATAACGCACATCGTTCCGGTTCCTTCTCAACAGAGGTTCAATTTTTCCGGGACGTATCTCAGACCAAATCTGTCTTGAAATCGCGCATGTGATCAAATTTCCCAATCAGCGATTTGCCAGATTACAAGCCTGTACATCTAGAAGTCATTTCACTGATTTTAGGGTCGACCTATGGATTTCTCCGCTAGACATATATTCTGAACCCTTTCCTTTCTAGAACATCAGCTGCCTCGTTTCCAGATATATGATTGTGACCAGGCACCCAGAAGAGAATAACTCCCAGTTTCCCGAGGTTACAGCGACACCGTTATACTAGGCGGGATCTAATTGTGCTCGAGTCCAGAGCATTGATTGTAGCTTGGCTGTCAATACAAATAAATAACTCGATCCTGGGACCTCATAAGTTGTAACCAATAGCCTTGTTGCTTTACAAATAGCCAGTACGATTCCTATATTTGAGAGAATGCCAGCATCCCGGCTCCCACTTTCACATCCATTCTCGAACTGCCCGTAAGGACACATATATCAGAGTCATTTTCCACGCAATTATAATCCAACTCATCTCTACTAGGAATGCCCTCTACTAAAATGCTTTGCCAAAGTTTAGTCTATGTAATGTAATCCGTAGCTCCCCGTATACAGTCTCCAGAACAGATCTTCAGTATTCCGATGTAACCAAGGTCTGCTGCCCACAAGCCTGACTTTCTAAGTCTTATGCACTTTTTGCAGGTATACATTCCCCTGGATGTCAAGGGGTATGAGCAAAAACATAATCTCCTTTGCTGCCGTTGGTGTTCGTGTTGTTCAAAGAGCACATATAATACCTAAACAGGCAGCTCTCTATATTTTAGTAAGATTTTTCAGGTATTTCGCATTTCTTAGAGCCATCCACTACACCAAAATTCCTTATGTAAGGATAGGTCTTACAATAGCGGTATACCAAGTACACGACGCGAGGATGTATGCCCACCAAACGTTTTCTTGGAGGCATACATTGGAATTGCCGCCTTTTTGACGCGCTCTTTCACATTTATCCTCTAGTTTAATTTGGAGTCTAGTATATCAATCCTATAGGTATTTGGCTTCAGTTTTAAATTGAAGAGTAATGTTACCCAATTTTGAGGAAGCGAAAGTCTGAATAACTCTCCTCCGTGCAAAGAGGACTAGCTCAATCTTTGTGGGGTTAAGCCCTAGATAACAGCTTGTAGCCCTGTTAAGAAGTTTTTGCAATGCTCCTTAAGTTAGTTCGCTGATCGACGATAGGAACTTCCCTAGACTGGGATGATTAAATCATCAGCATATGCTACCACTTTTATACCCTCCCTTCTTAAAGATATGAGGACACCATTAACCACCAATAACCACAGTCGAGGCGAAAGTACTCCTCCTTATGGACTACCTCTGGACACCGTCTTGCTAACCTTATTGCTGTCAGTGTTATTTAAAAAAAAAACAAAAAAAAACGTTAAAATGTCATATCACAATTTACAAATGATTAATATCGCTCTATGCTGGATGCAATTCTAGATTGTTCTAGATGAAGAAAAATAAAGGCAAGAAAATCTGAGCTGGGGGTAATGTCTTTAAATACACGCAATTATTTTCCTTGTATATCAAAATATTTTTCACAACGCCTCGCACCTAAAGTCAGAAGAAAATTCCAATTCGCCACTGCGCGTGCAACTATTTACAAGACATCGTCGAAAGATTGACAAGATAAATAATTGCGAGAGAAAAACCTTCAACTAGGATTAATCTATAATTGGTTTCGTCAATTGGTTCACTTAATTTACACTCATTCCCATCTTGTTTACTTTAATAATTATTAAAAGATTATCCTCATCTCAAAATAAATAAATATTCTACGTAAAAATATCATCGTTGTTGTCCTGAGTGAAAACTCAATATAACCAACCGCTTTTCGATGACAGCAAAATTGAATGAGAAATGTCAAAATTCCCAAAAGAAATAAATGGCCGAACACATATTCCACTCGAGAAAAATGTCTCCACTTGACGTATGTGCCACCTACATGAAAATACTAGAAACAACCATTTTACGATATGTATCATTAGCATAGCACTGTAAACACAAACAGAAAAACATTCATTAGCATTTCGGTAAGCTTTAGATAGGAAACAGAATTCCATCTAATCAGCATTCTATGGAAATTTCAATACTTCTGACAAGTACCGAAACCATTTGAACGTTTAAGGAAAATGTTGCGAAAAATATAAAAATTAAACAAATTTTTAAGTAGAATGAGCACGATTTTTTTAAAGCAAGTTGCCCACCAGGAGTGATTGGGATGGGAAGAAAATGGCGGTAATATCCGATATTTCTATCCTTATGACTTATACACTGTCGGACAAATGTTGTGTCTTTTAGGAAGAGCTCGCAGCAATTTACCAGACGGCAATATTAGTATCTATGTACAGAGAGTCCATGCCTCACATTTGCGTATAAACTGACAGCCAGCCAGAAATCAATGCGTTGGATACTTCTATTTTTTTATTTATTTTTGCAACCTGATATGCAATTCAAAATCTATATATAAATGATGTGCAAGTAAAATCAAAATTGGTGCAGTTATGCAAGACCAGCCGCCTTGAGGAATTGACTACACGGCACAAAGTGACTCTATACTGTCATTTGACATGCATCCTAGCAACCGGCAAATTTCTCTCTACTATTAATGAAAGGCTCGAATATGCGCTGCTTAAGCCTCATATCTGGACCAATAATACTGGGTTCGGGTTAAACCCCTCGAAAACAAAGCTACTGCTTTATACAAGAAAAAAGCAGGAGCTAGGCTTCATGGTCGGTAGGTGGAGAGTATCTTACTCTCTCCAGCGAAGAAAAGTATCTGGGAGTCATACTCGATTCCAAGCTGAGGTGGAAGACTCACTGAGCCATAGGAGATCATGCTTGAAGACTGTGAATGGGGGCGAACGATTTATGCAGGAGCTTTAAAGATTCGGAGGAAATCGAATCCGTCCAATACGTACTTTCCGAGTGCCCTGCTCTGATGAATGAAAAAGGTAGGCTATTAGGTAGCTACTTCTTTCCAAGTCTGGGGAGAGCTGCAAAATAAAAAGTTCAGATTTATCCTAAGATTCTCAAGAGAAGTAGGCTGGATTTAGGGTTAAAGTTATCCCGTGAGATCAAGGGACACAATGGACCACTGGAAGTCTAAGTGGAGCAAGCTAGGCACCCCTCTTCCCTAATCTAACCTAACCTAAATTAATCCTTTTATATAATTCCGAGCCCCGGCAAAATCGAAATTCTTACCTAAACTCACGCTTTTTTTTTTAAGAAGATAGGGCAATCCGACAGCGAACTGTGTCAACTGTGCGAAAAGGAAGATGAAATCTCGAAGCATATTATATGTGAATGCTTCCAGCTTGCAGCATTAAGATTGCAAATCACTGAAGAAACACTTATTTCTCCAAATAAATTTGCAAAATAGGTTTTGCATAATTAGGTACTTTATGGGAAGGCACAATAGATCAACTCTGGTCGCGAATGCCGCATAGTCCTGATGGCCTGGTTCGCCACTAATTTTAACCTAGCCTACCTTAAATCATATCAAAATTTACTTTTTAATCACTCCTATTGAAATAATGACAGAAATTGATTTTTTCGAGCCATAAGAGTTGACTATCGATTACTTGACTTTTACAAAATCATGTTCTTAAATAAAATTGTCATCGTCCGAAAAATTGCCATCGCTTATGAATTACCGTTATTATGAGAATTGAAAATAACCTCAAGTACGTACCATTATGTAATTTCCAAGTTTATAAACTACGTACTTCATCCAATCGATGATTGGATTGGATTTATCCTTGAAACTCGCCCATAAGGTTTATACATTAAACAATAATCTTTAAATACTCTCTGACAGCATAAAAATTTTTGAACAATTTTTATCTTGTCGTAATCCTCAAAAAATCTCTCGGATAAACAAAATCCGTTTGAAAGCAGTTCCGAGTTGATCCACTTCTCCATTAAAAAAAAAAAATAAAAACAAAATAATGTCAGAGACGATAATATGTATGTATTCTCCCACAAGGCTAGACGATTATTGAGAAAATCATTGTCAAATCGCTTAAAATAGGCACTAGAAAATCGCTTAGAGACATTGATGTTGACTGTAATTAGTGGCGCACCATTTGTGACAGCGATCGATGGAGCAATATCAAACCAACAACAGATTGCGATTTACTGAAAAGTCTTGTTGTCGCTGATAAATAGATCTCTGCAGCTGTATCCATTCCATGTTATATTTATGTGTCGGTTTCGACAGAAACATACAATTTCAAGTTTAGTGTCAAATTTCCGACAAGGTCGGTGATCTTTTCGAAATCTATTTAATAAAGACATCATGAAAAGGTATCCATAGACGACATAGAATGAAGTTAATTTTACAGTCGAATGGTTTCCAATAGCACATTCCTTCCGGATTTCCAACGATTAGATTTGCGGAACGCACTGATGCCAAATCATTATCAATTTCTATCATGATCTGGCGTGGCGTACTTGTTCCATTCTTTTCACCTGGTCAAATATTGAACTCCTCATTTAATGGGATGAAGATATTTGTGTACTTTTGTACATACATTTTTATAAGTAGTTATGTAAGCAGATGTCGTTGCCCGATTGTGTCGATACAATTGAGTGTATAGTGAAGTGAGCTCACCTCATGGAGGAGGCCTCTAACCCCGTATGCTGTGTAGTTGTCGACCTAAGCAAAATAGCCAACACTGGATTCCGAACGAATAAATGTAGTTGCTTGTATGCAATTAGTTGACATGTTTTCAAACATGTAACAACAAACATTCTTACTTTACCTGGCCTAAATGTGCTAGAGTCGTGTTAAATTTTAACTTTTTGCTGCGAGCGCTCCAATAAGTCAGTTATGGACACTCGATTTCCGGTACTAATGCTGATTTCTGTTCATTTCTTATTTTTATTTTTTATTTCAGGTAACTAATGACTATGGAAATGAGACCGAGATTAACGCAAACGCCGCAAATGACTTAGGATGCCACTATAAGGGTCATGTACTGCACGACGAAACGTCCATAGTTGCAGTGTCACTCTGCAATGGCATGGTGAGTACACAAAAACAACACTTTTTTTTTTTATATATTAGCAATTAACGTAATCAAAAGTAATTAAGCAAATGTCTTGTGTTAGTAATTATGCTGGAATTAATCTAGCTATAGCATTTTTTTATTAACTATGAAAATTTAAGATTTGATTACTTGGAAGATTTTGCCAGCCAATCAATATCTGCCAAATAGAAAGAATATAACCTTGAGGCTAGACTGATATTCCCATGGATTTCAATTACTTATAACTGTCAGACTTAAGTGCTGCTTCTCGAAAATTATTTTCATTCATTTTTAATCCGATGTCAATTTTAATGGGGGTCTGTCGTAAATATTCTAGAGATGGGCCAAATCTCAAGGCTATTCTCGCTATCAATAATCACTTTATGGTGCCGGGTGTTGCTTTTGCTGCGCCTCATATATTTCGACCGCTTTAGATATCAGTCGTCGAAATTTTGAGTGCTACAAAGATAGGCGATTACTCAATAAATTAGCTATGCTAGAAGTAAGCTCTTAAAAATTTATGAGTGCTTCCGTATAGATATTTGAATAATGAGAAGTTTTGTAAACTAAACTATACAAACGCAATAGTGGCAGTGATTAGTGGATTAGTGGCTGCAAATTAATAAAAAATTTGGAATTTTTTCAGTCTGTATTTACGGATTACAATTGCTATAATCTATAAAATAAACGAAAATTAATGCCTTTTTGTTAATAAGCTGGATCTGGGATGACTTTATAGGCCCAAGACATTATCATTTACTATGATATTATCCATTATAATTTGTCAAAGCTATTACGAAATAAAATATTTTAATAATTTTTCTGAATTTTTCATATGTATTGTGATGCCATCAGTTCACAGCTCAAGTGTCAAATAATTAGTAGGCAAACCTCGTTACCCTAATTTCCGTCCTTCCTTATGAAATGTCAGTTAATTTTATTGTAGAAACCCTCTACCTGTTAAGTAGAGATGTAGAAACATGTGCAAGGTAGTGATTTGATGCTCCTACGCTTTCAACATGATACAAAGATTAACAAAGGATGGCGGAATTATCTGTCAATTGGTTGCTTGCCACATTTGGGGATAAATGTCACAAATTTGTTCGTCTCAATTTCAATTGTCCTTACCAAAGTGAAAAAAATTTTCTGTTTGGAAATTTATTTGCTTCCCACTAGCGCTCTTAATTACTTTTTCCGAAGTGATTTAAACAAAGAAACTAATGTTTTTTTAAAAATTTTAATATATTCAAAACTAATTTCAGTGAATATAATACGAAAAACTGGAAACAAATTAACTGGAAACGCAAAACGTTCCACTCGAATCGGTCATACCTTGCTAACTTTTGTATTATGCGTTTTCAATAGGAATATTCTTAAGCATCCCAGTTCAACCTTGCCACCTTGCCAGAGAGTCACTGGAGGCTCGTAGTAAATGGCCGATCGAGGTGACAGTGCTGGAAAAATCATTGAAGAAGTTGAAAATCTTATCTTAAAACGATGACACCAAGATGTCTTCGGCTGCGGCTTTGGATTCGAATCTGGAGCCTGTCAAAACCAAATGTAAAGGCTAAATTACAATGGACGCAAAGGAACGCAACTGAACTGTGTGAAATGTGAAATTTACGCAGTAAAATGGACGTCAAGGTTAGCTGCTTACAATGGACGCATGATTAATTGAAAGTGACAGTGACGTTTGACCCAAAATTTATAAACAAATATGGATAAAATCAAAAAAAACTTTTTTCATTCCATTTCCTCTCTGCTTATTACACACTTACCGCAGCACAGTTTCACTTGACGGAACAAAATAAACAATCCCAAAGCTAATTTGAGGTTATGTTTATCCGTTCAGTTGCGTTAATTTCAGATTTTTGTCCGTCCACTGTGCTCAACTCCATTTGAAAGGCATACAAAGAAAACCGGTTTGACATTTCTCTCCGTTCAGTTGCGTTCCGTTGCGTCCACTGTAATTCAGCCTTAAGTGTAGCAGTGCTACTTAGGCTGAGTTACAATGTGACACTATCGCGAGTCGCGGACGCTGTCACTAAACCTCTCAAAAGTTAAAATGTATGAAAATACTCAAGCGCAGGTACAATGTGTCGCTAAGGGTGTTGCTGGCGCTGGTCGCGTTGCTTAAAGTTGAAAATATTTCAACTTGAGACGCGCAATACCTTGATAGTGCAGTTGAGGCAATTTATTTTTGCAGAACATTGAAATTGCGAGTGAAAATTGGAAGTTTTAAGTAATGCCACAGTATTTAATAACTAGTTAATTTATTTATTTACAATTTATTGATTTTATTTAATAATGGAACGAGAATTCAACACATATTAGAGCGTCATCATTGGAACAGCATAAGCAACAGGCACTGCGTCCGCATCAGCATAGGCAACATCATTCGCGACAGCCTTTAATTCAATGGAGGCATCAGCTTCGGAATCGATTCGGAAACCGCAGACGGTATATTCGAAGCGGCATCGTACGCAAAATCCACAATATTTCCTACAAATATCAACCGATTTTAAAAATTCTTTCTGTTTATTTCATTTCGTTTTTTAAACATATTCGGAACTCAATCTGACATAAATAGCAAATTTTTCTGGTATATAAACTCGATAACATGAAAATTGATTAAAAAAAATTAAACATTGTGTTCAAGGAAATCATTTATTATTCATTTTCTTTAATGCCATATATTTGATTTCTTCTTCTACGATCCCATCATTGTCTCATAGTCTGCTTCGAGTTAATGATTTGACAAAAGTCGGCTTGGGCATCGAATTTGAGTACTGAGAAGCCGAAGTCATCATTGTGTACATTTGATTAACTAAGAAACAGTTGTTAAACATTTCTTTATGGAATTTTTGGTTTTCGGCTTTAGGCCAGAAACTGACAGTACCTCGGTACTTGTTTTTTAATTTTCTCTGCTCATATGCAGTAGACTCATATTTTGTACGGGTCTCAAAAGAGTAAAAAACTCATTACCACTTTCCACTTATTAAAAAAAGACGTGGTTTAATAAGAAGTGATGTCCTCCTCTTGAATGACAATCCACCGGTTCACAGAGTACATACATACTGTTGAAGAACATGAAAAAAAGAACTCAAAGATTCGCCTGATAAGGAATTCCATGTGATCATTTCTGAGTATTTTGACGACAAAAATTCCGTCTGGTTTCACTGACTAAAGTATCGAAGCATTCAAGAAACGATATTTAAAGTGTATTCAGGTTCGAGAAGATTATGTAAAAAAGCAATAAAATTATCTTTTACTGTTAGACTGAAAACTTTTCTACCTCTTCACGTATATTGGTTATATTTTTCATTTGCAAAACTCCACTTTCAAGCCCAAAACTGTATACTGAAAAGCTTCCAGTCGCTTTTGGGCTACGAAGCTTTGACACCGAATCGGTATTCTCACAAATTTTGACTGATATTTATCTGTAGTCGGAAGTTGAAATTTAATTCATCGGCTTCTATTTATCATCATAAGAATTTCAGCTGAAAGAACAACGTAATGTCGATAACCTCAAACTACATAATTGCAATATTTTGTAGCCCGCTGTAGCTCTTGCGGTACACTTTCTACCTACCTTAAATGCCGCACTGTTTCCATTCGTAACCTCATTACAATCTGAGAAGTACCCCATTCTTACCTCGGTTGATGAATTCCCTATCCTAAAGTCCGCGCTATATTCACTTCCAGTCTTAGGAGCAGATTTATTCAGAGTTTTAGTTCTCTTATTTCAAGTATTAGATTGGAATTTAGACCACTACTAGGCCTATTGGCCCTATTGTTCAGCAACATATTGGACGTTTGGTGGTACGGGCCAATTTATTGTGGAAGGAATGTATCACTTCTGTCTAAAATGGACTGGCAGCAAAAGTCAATTCTTGATAGATACGTATAGTCAGCGTAGTTGAGGGTCTTCCGCCAAGGCAATAGACGACTCGTGAAGCTAAAGCACAATCTTGGGTGAGTCTTGATCACTAGTTTTAGACGATCAAACCCTCGGTGAACAATCGGGTTGTACGATCGACACCAATCTCTGAAACTTTAAAATTTGATAGAAACGTTGGACATTTTGAACTCGGACTGCCTCTATGACAGTCCTGGATGAGTATCCTAGTCAAGTCGAATTCTTGTCCTCTTGTGGCAGTCGGATAGATAAGACCTCCAAGCCCATACTGTCCTTATGATAGCCTGGATAACTGTCCAGAGAGAGTCTCTTGATTCTCAATCTCAACGCCGGATGTATTTTAAATTAGTAGGTGTAAGTCAACCAAGTTGACCCTGTGTCGACCAGGCGGGAGTATAATCCACTAGGCAAGCAGCCTAGTCCTGGACAATAAAATGCGCGCTTCGCTTCTGCTAGTGCTGCACCATAAAATGTGATGGAGCTGAACAATGAAACCCAAGCTTCGCTTTCTCTATTGCTGGACAACAAAGCTTTTCTACTGCTAGGTGCTCGACAATCATAGATTTTGTGCATATCGGACATCCAGAACTTTTGGATGCACCTAGATGAGATGTGTCTTTGTCCCTGAGCTTTTCGGTTTACCTACGTTCAGAATCTCTTCGGTGAACCTAAGAACGGGATACCTAGAAATGATGTTATATATCTTTTTGTGAGCATAACGCATCTGAATTAAAATGCGTATGATCTACGGGTCTTCTTTTTCTTTAATTCACTAAGAGACCTCCATCCTAATTAGGATCGGAACTGGACAACAATTCTATTTTTTTTAACAGTATTGCAATGAAAAGAACTCAGATTGGCTGCATCAATGATTGACAGGATAATAAATAATTTAATTTTTTATCCTGAACTTTACAATCAAGGGCTACTTATGGAACCTTTACCAGTTCTCAAAGTGGCTTTATAATTGGATTTACGAAAACCCTACAAAAGTCAAGGCTGCCCAAGGCCGTTTGTATGCGGCTTACCACAGATGCTCTTATAAATTAAAGAACGGGTTCGCAACCCTCTCTGCTTCTAAAGCCAAAACATTCAAATCTTTCCACAGAGAGTTCCAGAAAATTGCATAGAAAGTGTGTCAGTGTTCATGTCATATCGCCACATCCATTTCATTCTGATCAATGTATCAATAATTCTCATCTTATATAAGTGTTCCATAAGAGAAGAGTTTATCGGGTGATAATGTACACCATTGCATTTAATGAGAACTGTTTCAGTCTCAAGAATTTCCGGGATTAGTTTGGGTTGGCTTTCCACACAGTACGACAGCACTGGCAGTCAATCCATAATTCAGGCCAATTATCATGTGACAATCGTGATTGTGGAGGATTATTTCCCAAGATGTGTTCTATTACCCAAACAATAATACATCATTACACTGTAAAACGAAGTTTACGATGACTTTACACTCCATTACCTATTTAGAGGTGACAAAATATTTAATAAAAGCATTGATATCAGCTTCATTATTCGAGCAAGTGACAATCGTCTGTATAGAGAAGAAAGTTGAACGAAAAATTATTAGTCACGTATACAGAATTAAAGAGTGACGTTATTAAAACGAGCAATTCTTTACCTACATATTATTAGCAATACATATACAGAAAATGTTACTTACGGCATTTTTATCAAATTTACTCTGTTACAGACTGGACATATCAAAACAAGCTATGGGTCCTACTTTATACAACCTGTCCATATTGGAGTGGATATAGATTCAGAAATAATCCACAGAATATGGCAACAAAAAAGAAAGGTCATCGATATAAGCCTGGAGCAATCTAAAGGTCACAATAATTGTCCTATTCATGAGCATGTTCAAGGTAAGTACCTAAAAAAATATATATATATAATGTTAGGAATTCCTGGGTTATAAGAAGTAACAAAACTATGAATCTATTATAGCTGTTCTATTCTTTTTTCTTAAAACAATATCTGTTTCGTTATATCCAATACTTGAATCACTTTATCGAAATCATTAGAAGCCAAGATGAAAATCCATGACTCAGTTTTACTTCCAAATCATCCAAAATTATAAATTCTAGTCATCATTGCTCTAAAAATACTCCCCAAAGGTTGCAACAAACTATTGAGCGATTTTAATCTCATCCACCCACGCATCGTTACTGATCAAAATTTATCAAAATTTCAATTTTGCATAGATCATCTGGGGATGTATGTATGTATATATCGCCGCTGCCCCGTTAGACTCTGCTAAGATCAACTCTATCTCATTAGCATTTACGTGAATACCTCTATTGGGCTATTAGACAATCTCCCCGGAAAGTGATCTCCAATATCTGCATAATAAATTTGCGGAACAAGATTTCGTGCATTCTGTTAGCATAAATCTTAACGCAATTAATTAATTTTGCTTGCCGTACATCTATCTATTAGAAAAAACATCGGTCTAACGGATCGTTTTTTCACACTATTCCTCCTTATCTTCTTCCTTGTTCAAATCGGAACGTGATGTCAGCACCGGCCATCAATTATCAAAATTTCTTAGCGAAATCTTGTTTGTCCCCATGTCGTAAGCGCTTGAGAATAATCGAAATTTACATATAATTTAATTATTTTCGATCTTTCGTTTTGATAGGTGCCTATACACATACAACCACATACACAATGATCGCCTTCTTATGTTGTGCCGCCAAGCTTGCTTTTGGTTTGGCATTTCATTTTCCATATTATGTCGAGCATTGATCTCGCGGAGTCAACGACAACAGCTGGCTGATACTAGCTATATACTTGCTAACGTATACGATGTTTAGGCTCTAAGGCCTAAGAGGTATGCGCCGGGCCGTTGTACGGTGAGACATAGGAGGCACGAACAAACTTTGTTTATGATTCAGAGCTCCATGTGGATAGTTGGATTATTGGCCTCAAAAGGATAACCACCGAGTTACAGAACAGTCGAAGAAGAGACAGAACAGTAGAGGAATGCGTGAGACTTGTTGAAAAGATGCCCCGTCCCGTATTGAGGGATCTTGCTTTAACCTCTCCTCCAGTCTCCATAAGTAAAATTTTGTGTGCATAGTAGGTTGGTGGCGTTGACGGTGTCATTGACATCAAAATTTTAGCCTGAAATGCCAGACTCCCAGACTGATTTCTTTTCCTGTTTCAATTTATTTTTGCAGTTCTTTTACCAAGATTGATTGCATCGGCTGCTACTATGGTGGTGGTCGTACTCTTAAGAAGATAACAAAAATTAACTTCGATGTCATCTCAATCCCGGATAGTTTTTTTTTCAATAATTTTCAGAAATGATCATTAGCATGTTGACGGGGGTGGCTTGGCTATGACTCAAACCTACGAATTCCTGGCCATCAGAATTGATTCCGCTGGGTGGAAGTGGCTCTTGGTTTGTGGTTATTATCGTCTCAATCTGAATAATTTTTATGATCATAACTAGAATTTCTGGATATAATTTTCCAATTCCTGTAATCCTGTAATTCAACAGCATGACAACTCAATCCCATTATTAGTCGAGCAATGCATTACGGTCCAACTCCAAAGGACCTTACTGGTTTCAGTCAAATATATATGTATATATGTATTTGGTAACTGGTGCGACGCTGGTATTATTATTCCATAGGTCTACGGCCAATCAACTGCAATTTGTGACAGTGCGATTGTATGGATATAAATTGGGGGGCTATTGAGCACGTAACCATATGTCCATATTCAGAGTACAATGGTTCCACTGAATACGTAAAATTTGACGGTCACTAGTCTTAAAACGGATGATATTGAAGCTGGTAATATTCCATGTATCGCAGCTTAACCTTGGTGCTTTAATGTTTAATTTATGTTTTTACACAATATTATCCGGTTCTTTAAACCGGCGTCTTAGAAATAAGAACACCACGTGATTTGTTGAGATGGTGGCCTTAATATCCTTCTTCTTTATATTTCTTTGCTCAATAACTATACTACCAAGTACACAGGTAAAATTCAAGAACGTCAAAGTTTTGCGCATCATATGGCATCACTGCAACATTTTGTGACTCGCTGTTCCGTATTATGTTGCAACACTGCAAACGAATGCTGATGCTTTGTCCTAAGATTTTTGAACGTCAATTGTGTTATAGTTATGACAGACATGGGATATCGAGACCTAGATATATTCATATTGGAATTTTCCGACAAACATAAAAGAGAGTATATTGATGATACAAGTCATACTTTGACATTTCAATTCAGTTAACAGATTTTTAAGGGTAGACAATTTGGAAATGACAAATATATTAGCTTTACATCCGAATTTATATTGTGATGATATGCAACTTTTACAGAAATTGTGAGGGAGATAGTTAATTAAATTTAAATGCTGCTGAAGGATCATTGCAGTACCTCATACGTACCTACGCTCCCCACTTTTTTTTATGGTGAAAATCGCAAACTGTCAAACTGTCTAATTGGAAATTTTCAAGTTTTTAATCATTTTTTCATAAATATTCAAGGACGGATCATGAAACGAAGAATAATTTTATAATTTCTAAAATTTTGAATGAAAGCACGAAGGAGTTCGAAGCAAAGAATGAGATTATATCGAGCAAAATATCAAGTGGTACTCTAATTCAGTTTTACAATCATCATTTTGTACGATAACGAAATTTTATTTATTTTCTCTTTCGTAGTAAACAAAATATTCAGTAACTAATCTGCTAATATGTAAACGTCAATCCACTTCATCCACTCAAATGCTCGCATGAAAATAATTCCACTCCCCTACCGAACTAACGCAGGTGAAGTCCAGTCAAAAACGGAATAATTCTAGCAAATAATAAAGGAAAGGGACCACTGCAGTGAATCTGTGGACGCACTGCTCCCTGCTTGTGGACAGAAAACTACCTCAGAAACAAAGTCAGTATTTTCTATAAAGAAATATTTAATAACTTTCAATTTCGCAATATTTAATTACAAACTTGTTTATTTCGACAAATAATTTGACTTGACAGATATGTGTATGCCATAAAATTATAGTAACAACAACAATATAGCAGCACGAGTAGTCGAAATTGACAAATTAGAGCTGCCAATAACAATGTTTTAGTTTCAGTAACTATAAAAACTCCCTATGCTTGAGGTCTTTTTATGGTTCCGGACACCCACACAGTGACAAATCGGCGTCCGGAAAAAATTCAGGACGCGTTGGCTTCTCTAGTCACTCGGAAATAAATTTCCGTATACGATGTACGATATCCCTCACAATTTCTGTAAAATATTCATGTCATCATAATGTAAGTCCGCCTTAATGCAGTCTAAACGGCAACAATTACTTTTAAATATACGACAAATGTCAACAATTTGGAGCGAAAAAAAGAGAATATACCAATTAGGTCCTGATGGAGGAGCAAAATGTATCTGCGGATGTGATGTTCCAATTAACAATTTTGTGTGAAATGAAGAAAAGTTTGATCGAAGGTTTGTTTAAAAATAACGAAATTGTAATGGAATAAATTATTAACTTCGTTAGTTTTCGCGGGAAGTGAACATTTGCTCTTTGTGACTCCATATTCACAAAAGCTTTTTGGTTCTTTTCTTCTTATTTTTTGCTTTCTTTGGAAAGCACAGACATATTTTTGCTTAGTTTGACATATTATCATATTATTATTTACAACTAGATGGCGCTGCGCAATATAAGAAGTGCTGATGATCAGGCTATACCCTGAAATTTTTGAAAATATTGCTTTCTAGACTGTACCCACTAGTTTTCTGGATATATTGGGAGTATTTCGAATATCTAGATATCGATACCGCATGTCTGTCATAAGCAATAGTCGTTGAAAGTAATGATCAACACAACAAAATATTACAAATGGATATAATTACTTTCAACATATTAATTAATGCTATAATGAAAATTTAATTTATAGAAATCAATTTTAGAAAAAAATAAATTTTGAATGTAAAGGAAACTAATTCTAATATTCATTATGTATATATATATATATATTTATTCTTTCCACTAAAATCACAAATCAAAATTAATTTTTTATTTAATATTTTTCATTATTACAATGACGTTTCCATTCTTTTGCAATTTATTCGCTTAGACGCCGAAATGGCAGCTGCGTTACAACAATAGCATCATCGCCTGCCATGATTCGTTAGTTTCTTGACTTTGGCGCATCCGTGATGCAAAAGTGATGATATTACGATTACGATGCATTTTTGAACTCATGATGATGCAGATGCGTCCTCATTAGCACTTCGTTGTATATTTGAATTTACCCCACCTTTCTTGTGATTTTGAGAGCAGAACACAGTCGAAACTCAATAAATTGTGCCTCGAAAACTATCTACGAAATGAAATACACAAATGACGAGTTCAAGCAGTTTGAAAACTATAAAACAGAAATGTCGAAAAAATGCGTCAAGTTTTATTAAAAATAACTTAGAGCACATTTCCAGTAAGTAAGCGAAGAATGCACGGAAAAGAGAAAGATATCTGGACATCGAATGGCTAAAAAAATCAAGAAGAAAAAGCATTCGAGGTTCGTGTACACGACAGAAACAGAACGAAGAAAGAAAAAGGCATTGAAAACCTCACAGAGGAATGAAGAAGCAACTCCATCAATATCAAGGGAATTTTATCGAACGCTGTAATATTTTGGGAAGATAGGAAGGAAAGTAGTGTCATCCTTCCGCCCTTAAAAATACTTTCGGCCGTATAGTAAAATTCAGTGATGCTTTCTTATCCCGAACTGTGCGAATGTGGAACAGTCTATCATCTCTACGCTTTTGCTTGGGCTAACAATCTGCGAAGGTACATCAGCACCTCTGCCAATTACCTCGTGTCCCCTAATGGTTTCCCTATCTTCTTCCCGTCATGCTCTGCCATGGACTTGGCTTAATAATAATGAAAAATAAATAAAAAAAAAAACAGGGAAATGTCTAGAGATCATGAGAATGAGCGAATGGTAGAGACTAAGATAAAAATGTTAGAGTACATTTATCGATCAGATAAATATTCTATATTGGACCTATTATACGGGACGAAATGGTAGTCTGGTCGTGAAAGAAGGAGCAAATGGTCGAAGGAAAGGGAGTATTTTTGGACGCTCGCCTTGAAGGAAGCACATCAAAGTTAAACGTATCCAACAAGTATATTCACATTAAAAAAAAACGAAACTCAGAACAGAGTGTTTTGTACGTCAACCTTACAATGAAACTATTCTTGTTAATATACCAAATTGAAGTGCAAAATGCGTTATGGGCCCGAAATTCGATGAACAGCACTTGTATATATTATAGTTGTAATTTTGTACAAATAAACCAAAAATCTCCGACTCATCCAGAGTGTTAGAAAGAAAGAAAAGAAATCACATTTAGGAATCAGCTTAAATCGCTGTAAATTGATACCCTTTCTACTTAACTTAAGGGGGAAAAAATCGGTGCAGTTTTTTGATGTCAGGTTTATCATCATTTAACACAAATTTGGCCACTAAACTTACGAATTAATGTTGTATTGTATATAGAAAAAAGCCAATAATTGAAGGCACGCAGAATTGTATTCAATAACCTGTCGATCATATTAGGATACATTATATAAAAATACTTTCGTTTTTAACAAATTAACATTTCACTTTTTCCCATATTCAACACATAATTACTAATATTGAACATCAGATGAAAAATCTTCTTCCTTTGAATCTGATCAAAGTGAGGAAAATTATTTGCCCCAATCGTAATTTTTTATACATATATATGAATGTTTCTTCAGCGCAATCATCAGCAATAACCAAAAAAATTGTTGCTGTTTCTTTCTTGTTAGTAGTACCTACAGTGATTTTCGAAAACGATACCTGTCTGCTCGCTGTAGATATAAAAACTCCCTTTCAATCATCTGCAATTACCTTGCAACTTTTTATCATGTTTTACCAAACATACATATGTAAGATGTACCTGCATAATTCAAATCGATGGAGATATCTTTAATTTCAACTTGACACAATCTCACTTATTCGACAAACGACTTTGCACCAGTCGTCGTAGAGTTATCAGACTGGTTTATTGGTCAACTCCGGTTCAGAGATTTAAGTTGGTTTGCTTAGGTATGTACTACATATGATTAACAGATTTGTCTGTGGAGATGATAATTAAACAGGTGCTTTACAAGAAATATAGCAAAATCTCATTAAATCTGTATAGAATTAGTGATGTTTATTAATAAGTAATAGAACCGGACCTGTAGCTTCCCTTTTTGCTTCGAACCTTTTATATCAGATCTCGCACAAATACTTCATTAATCCAAAATTAAATTCTGCGAACCGGTAATCACCGGCTTACATAATTCGCAATTAATACTGAAGAAATTTGCAATTATAACGATTCATGAAAAAAAAAACAAGAAAATTAATTCAGTAAAGGTACAACATCGGTATCTCCGACCGGTTTCTTAATTCATCATGTACATACGACTACCGAGGCATTTTATATTTAGTGATCGCGTCGAGCTGTCTGCCACTTTCAAGCCTCCTAGATTACAATGTTACAAAAAAAAAAAACATAAAAATCTTTACTTTGGTGTACACAACAGAGTCAGCCGTGCGACGACTTTACGGGGCGAACATGTAAATATGCTCACTTTTGCCCCGATGTCTGTAAGCAGTTAACTCTTTAAGTGCTGCTTTTAACTGGGGTTATGGGCACACGATCGTCAAGAAACCGCCGCACCTTCGTATTAAATGAGCGCGTTCATTTCTTGAGTATTTCATTCAATGAATTTTCACTTGAATGAAATATTTTGGTTAAGGTGTTGACAGTTTTTCATGAACTGAAATTGAAAGTACACAGCCGGCGCACGGCCCCTGCTATTTACTTACATGCTAAACTTTAATGCAAAATTGTTTATATTTGCACCAAGACAGTGAATAGTAAAAAAATTATTTTTACACAAATGCAATTACAGTGAATAGTAAACAAAAAATCACAGGGTGCTCTCCAGCTCATGAGAGAAATTGAAAATATATCAAAGGTTCTGGGCCTTCTAAGAGAAAACTTACATAGATATGAAATGGAATGGATCAGGTAACTCTTTCGCAGGGTTGCCATACAAAAATTTCATTGTTTACTATATTATTTCGATACTTCCTGAGAACACGTAGACGTAGAAAGCTGAACTTTCGTACAAGGTGTTTTCATGAAAATAGTAAATATAATTTAAGAAATGTGCTAAATCTAGCAACCCCTATTTTGGGTTGCCATATAAAAATTTATCGTATACTGTGAAAACGATCAATCCTAGACATTTTTATTGTACTAAAGAGTTCTTCAGAGTATAAAATCCTATGAAATTGATTATAATTATTTTGACTGTCCTACGAACCGTTCTAGTAATAGATGCGAAAAACCATAGGAAATTACATACGGTCATTCATCTTGGGTATCCCAAGGATTGGTCTTAGACCTTAGTTGATGGAATTTTTCCGGATTTCCTACAATTCAGGCTCAGGGTTACCACATGTACCATTTGTATACTACACAAAACTGCGAACTTCAAGAAAAAACCATCTTTGCTTACGGCAGAAAACACTGCACAGCCAGCTTTCTCGCTTTGCTTTCAGTTCCGCTTTGCTTCTACTCTGACACGATCACGCGACTTTGTATGAAAATGCGTGTGCATAGTTTTCTCATGTGAGCTCTCACACTGGCCAGCTTTCCGCTCTGCTCCGCTTCTCTAGCGCACTCTGACAGCAGCCTTCGTATGACCTATCCATAGCCATGGGATGTAACACCACAAATTGGACACTTTGTATGTGAAAAGTTGGGAGAAAATTTTAGAGCCATCTTAAGTTTTTATCAATAAAATCCTTACATATTTCTAGGAAAAGCTATGGACTCAGTTCTTGCTCAAGAGATTGACCACTACAAATAAATCAATTGCATAAAATGTATATGCCTAACAGCAAGTAAGTCAATAAACCTACGCAATGCAATGCTTGGCACCCAAGAGAAAAGAAAGCTGTTTGTAGCTATCAGGGTCTAGAAGAGTATTTAACAATACCTTGTGCCATACTATTCCAATCCATCCAAAACCAGGTATCGGACCTAGCCAAAACCCTCCAGAATACCTCCCAAGCATTGAAATAGAAATCTGTATGTGTGTGTGGGAGTTCTCTAAAATCTTCTATATATTGATACTTATGGAAAAGTGCCAAATATTCACTTGATATATGCCCCAGAGCTTAAACCATTATCCATACAGGAAAATAGTCTTCTAGTAATTTAAAGCTTAATTTCTTACCTTCCCAAAGGCTACACTTACTATATACCTTACTTAAAAAAATAATAAAATAGTTTTGGTTACAAAGTAAGCTTACCATTTTACGCTCAATAACTCTCAGCTGAGTAATAATTACATGTGTATATGTTCAGCCGGTGTTCGAATCTGTATCTGTAGGCAGCTACATTCGATTTCATCAGACCACAGCACAGCGGCATGTGCGATTATTACTCAACTGAGAGTTTTTGTTGTTTTTTTAAATAATTTTGTTAGGAAAGATATAAAAATTTTATTTCGGCTCGGAAGATAAGAAAGCTCGCTTTAGATTATCAGAACACCATTTTTCTGCATGAATAGTAGTTAAAGGCGGAGGAGCTATTCCAATAAAACTTTTGTCCCTTTTACATAAGAACACTGCAAATATTTTAGAATGTTAGGACTTCGTTGGGGCTCTCATGTGATAGTGAAGGAGTCTATTTTATGTCTTGCGAAATATTCTCGAGGATCTTGTCCTAGCACTTTCATGTTTATACCGTACATGAAATCGTAGGATTCGCTAAGTTTATCATTTCTTTAATAATGTTGCGACAAAATAGACTGTAATTAAATGCATTTTGTCATATCTACGGTTTGCGCGTGGATTCCATACGTTTCTTCTGCCATGAAGGTAGTTAAATATAATCTTATTTCCCATAAAGAACTTTACCACAACAATAAAATTATCACAATTATCATGTAATACATGAACATCAATCTCACGCAAAAATAGTTCGATATTAGTTGAATTATTATTTTCAGACCATCTCTACTTATTTTAGAGTCAACTGTAATGGTAGTAATTCACTTATTATGCGTATAAATATATCGATGTCACTGGAATCAACATAATTTTGAGAAGCCATTTTCAATAAAAAAACATTTGAAAATATTGTGAAATAAAAACTGAAAATATTTGAAAAAGCTAATTGAGCCTTAAATTATGGGTGACGGAATAAGAATTCTTTTACCCGAAAAATAAGAAAAACGGCGTGATTTATAAATTTCTTTTAGGCGTATTTTGAGTTTAAATTATAAAAGTTGTCCAAAAGAGATATTTATGTATTCACATATATCAACAAAAACATCTAAAAAATATCTGTATAGAGTGTATAATAAAAGTATTACTGGGTGTTAAGGTAAAAAACAATTAAAATCACAAACCCCTTTAGCTGCATTTTGAACTCCCACCTCCCATACAATTTTTGGCAGTTGTGTACATCTCGGCAGGTACAACAACTCAACATAATATTTCCCATTTATTCGGAAACACCCTGTATAATAATCGATTTATTACAAAAATGGAACAAATTCTTAATGAGTACGAGAACTTGTCATGTTCTGTCATCCTTTTATTCTGTATACTTCCTTTAACTCTGTTAAGTTTTTAAATAGTTCGGTTAAATATTTTTACCTTGAAATAGAACGTTCTGATTCACAGAAGCATATAAATAAAATTACTAAAAAAAAAGCATAAAAAACAAAAATTTGGAAAAAAAAGCAAGAAACAAATCGTTAAACATGGGAATGTAACTAAATTCGTCAGACTTTTTTTATTGGAGTTTAATGTGTCCATCCTAATTAAAGAGTGATGAAATGAGTATTATTTTCGTGGCGCTCCCACGTATATCTCGAGGCGCACATTTTCGAAGCAAGTTTATACATTTATTTAAGGAGATAATAGTAATAAAATGGACATTTGGGAGCCACAGCCCTAAGAGATAAGAAGCTCCCAAATTCGTCTTACGAGGTAATAAAACATTTGGCACCAAATGGTGAAATGTAAAACGCTATTGCTGCATCAGAAAATGGCAAACAGAAAATCTTTATTTCAACAACAGCCAACTGTATCAGTATCAGGCCGTCGTAAATGAAGTGATGCGGAATGTTGCCTTGACGAAAGATGTATAAGAGTGAGTCTATGTACGCATAACAGTGGTGATATACCTCAAGTAATCATGGTAATTATAAGATAACAATGTTAGTCTCGTAGCCTCTCCAGTGCTCTATTTGGCGAATCCCACCTCCTATAATGGTCCCTGCTTGAAGGCTGCCTAAGCATTCTGTATAAAGAACGAATAGATAGCATTAACTTAATTCCGTTAGATGGGTGACCAGTCCCATTTATGGATGCTGCATGAAGGATATACTGGGCGTAACCATTTTCCTTTTGGCTTACGAAACTTGACCAGAGATTATAATTACAATTTTAATCTTTAATCTACATACGTTCCAAGAACTTCCATTGTCAATGTCAGATAATCACACTTCTTAAGATATCTATCTAACTAGGGGCTTATGCTAGTCAGTAGAACTGACACTGTGACTGCGCATTGATGTCCAACCCATTTTGCTGTACCAACATTATATATGTGCGTTACAAATGACAAACTTAGTAGTATACCCTATGATTTCATCTAGGTATAAAAGGCATGCTGGTATTCGTTCGCGTTACAGACGTAGTCTGGACTTTTCTATATATTTATTATTATATGGACAGAAGAAGAATATCTGCACCGATATTTTTAAAATGAACTGCCTAGTCAGTAAAATTGACAGACGAGATCTGTAGTACTGACAGTTAGTTCTACCGACGTGTGTAACACCTATGTAAAGAACATTTTTCGAAACGTTTCACATATGTCTCATCTCATGCGTAAAACACGAAATTTTGGTAAGGAAACGCTACGATGGAGTTGCTCGATTGGTCCCATTTTCGAGCTATATTTGCAATTTTTATGAAAACGCCGCTTTCAAAATATGAACTCTCCACCTCGAAGCCTTCTCAGGCAGTTACCAAGTATATAGTAAAAAACAAAACTTGTGTATGGCATCACTAAGAAGAAGTAAACCAATGTAGGCCATTTTTGAAATTTTATTTACCATTGGTATAAGAACACCACGTAGCAAATTTTTTGCATGGCAACCATACGAAGGAGTTGCCTGATTGGTGAGGCAGTGTCCAAATGTATAGTGAAACCTAAATTTTTGTATGGCAACACTAAAAAGTGGTGACCCGATATGACCCATTTTTGAACTTGTATTTGCAATTCTCATGTAAACGCCATGTACAAAATTTCAGCTCTCCACGTCACGCGTTCTTAGACAGTTTCCAAATATATAGTGAAAACCCAAAATTTTGTATGGCAACACCAAGAAGGGATTAACCAATTTAGTCCATTTTTTTAATTTTATATACTATTGCTATGAAAACACCGCGCACCAAATTTCAGCACTCTATGTGCACTCGTTGTCAGACAGTGTCCAAGTATATACTAAAAAAACGAAATATTTGTATGGCAACTCTACGAAGGAGTTGCCCGATTTAGTTCATTTTTGAACACATATTTTTAATTTTTATGAAAATGCCGTCTACAAAATTTCAGCTTTCCACATCTACGCATTGTCAGACAGTTGTTTACGTCTCGACAACAGCGCCATCTATCATGTCCAAAACTATCCTATCTCTCAAGCTGGAACCAACCAAACATATTCACAAAATTTCATTAAAATCGGTTGGACGGCTTCGAAGATTAGCGTGTACAATCACAGTGGCAACCTTAATGCCAAACACGTTCCGTTTTGTCATACATTTTACTTGCGCAGCCATAAGTCTTAATGCCTACAAATCTACAGTCTTATTAAGTGTGTTCCGTCAATTGCTTGGCTTGAATGAAATCAAGCCGTATTTGATTTTTCTCTGCGTATGCAAATATAACGTTTGATAAAACGTTTTGTCCGTGAGACTTCGATAATTCGCAGCAGATTAGTTTTCCGAGATTTTTTAAAGTAATCCTGTAATTTATATACAGAGCATTAATGTCTGTGAAAAGAATATGTATATCGACAAACATAAGAAAAATCCTGCGTATAATATTTTAGTAGAAAAAATTAAAGGGATTGATCCCGATACAAATAAGAACGTTGTTCTTAAAAACATCAATTCCTTAAGAACTTGCTTTCGGAAAGAATTAAAACAGTAGGTATAGATCGTTAAAGAAATCAGAAATAGCAAGTGTGATTGCCGCACATAATGTTAAATTACCAGCCATTCTTACTTTTTCATACAGCACGAAAAGTTAAATGTGAATCTTTGATAAGCTCCAGTACAAAACTGAAAGAAAATTACGGAGGAAAACTGAATCATTAGGGGCTCTAATTGTGTTCTGTCTTGCATTACGACCTAAAACTGAGCAAGCAAAATGTGTGAAAAAACGTGTACAGATGAAACCGACAGGAAGAATCTTGATATATATTTTACCTAGTATCCTTCTAGTGTGTTTGAAAATTATTAGCAGATGCCTCCAGTTATTAAATTCTTCCGAGTCCCGTACGTCGCTGACATTGAAATTATTCAAAATCTTTATTATATGTATTATGTTTCATACCGTTTTTAAAAAATAAAAACGAAAAATATAAATAACGTTTTCTTCTTTTTCACATTTTTTTGTAATGACTGTAATGCCGATCATTCGACAAACAAAAATGAAGCACTTCGATCACTCGTTGTACAAGAATAGAGTTTCCTAAGTGAAGCAGAATGGATCAAGGGTGATTTTTAAACGTTATCCCATGAGGACAAGGAGTACAATGGACCCACTCGAAATATAACGCAAGCAACCAACACATCCACCAGACACAAGAAGTCACGAAAACTTTTCTATACCTGTATTACCAAATAACACTTCAATTTAGTCAATAATAGATTTTGTTACTAAAATGTAGATACTAGTTACTGGTTATTTCTAAGTAAATGAGGAAATTTTTATATAAACTTGGTTTGTTAATAAATAGAGGCGTTTAAGAGGAGTCAGTACTCAGCAAAAGTTTCAGTTTAGATACTAGCAAGCCTGTAGGCAATAAAATTTACTATACTACTATTTGTGTCTTGAAAGTGAAAAAAATTCATATAAAATTAGCCTAGACCACAAGTCACATTAGAGACATCTAGCGTAAAAGACAGAAACACGTCGAAAATGAAAATTTTCAGTTCAAATAAATTGAAAATTTTTAACGAGAATTAACTCTCCCAAAATTTTTTTGTGCATAATTGCTAAATATACTATTTTACTTTGTATTCCCATAACTTTCAACGAAATATTGCAATTTCTCATCGATGAAATGTCGGGAAAAAAACAAGTACTAAGGTACCTGCGGAAAATAAGGCCCACCTAATTTGAAAATGCAATACATCAAGTATTTGGTGACAGAGAACTACAAAAACAAGTTTTCCGTGAAGTTTAATTATTTGCACAACTAAAAAAATTAGAAAAACTATAACAAAAGTGGGCATTTAACAAAATAATTCAGTTTTTTAAAACCTTTTCCAACTACCGCAGTATAATATGGCCCAAAGGAAAAATCATCTTTTTTTAAATCTTAATCAGAGAGATGATTCCCTTTAAACTTACTAAAACTAAGAAAATCAACAAAATTCGGTTCTTTTTATTAATTTCGAATAAAAATAAAAATTGGCCGTTTTAACCGCCAGGGGGATAATAAGGCCCTAACAGCTTTAGTTATAAATTTCCTAACGGAGAAGAGAGTAAATCCAAACAGTCTTCATTCTTTGGAACAAAACTTATTTAACAATCATAATCCTATATAGGAACATTGGTTTCATTGAGAATTTAGGTTAGGTAGGGTAATAACTACCACGGTCTACCCTCGTGGGCCTCATTACACACCTATGACAGAATTTTACAAAATTACTCATTAATCAAATAAACACAATGGTGGGCGATAATAAACACCAAAATCATAAACTATATTACTTAACGTTCAAACTAAACAAGTTACTGCATATGGAAATAGTAATTAAACAAAGGAAATTATGATTTGTTTAGGTGAAAATTATAATTCAAAGCAGCCATACTCTTCTCGGTGACGTAACGTTCGCTACTGGCAAGATGGCGGCGCCAGCCTTAATACCCTCCGGGCTTTATTTGTCTCAGGTATCTTATTAGAGTTAAATAATTAAAAAAAAACACCACTAAAAATGAAAAAACTCGACGTTATTTGCTAGATTTAGGCTTTCTAAAATAGTTACTATCTAAAGAAATGAGAATACCTACTAACAGGAATTTGATTTAAAAATCTTCATTTTTTACCATTTCCTAAAAGTTTCCGAGCTAATCCTCCATTCCAATTAATTTTTTTTTTAATTTTGGTCGACGTTATTTACTAGACCTCTTCGTTATCATTGATTTAAATAAATCATTATTCTGCTACAAATAGTTTGCCAGAAATTCGCATTGAAAAATGTACGAAACTTGCAAATCTTGATACTGACTGCTCTTAAAAGATATGCTTTATATATACATATATTTAACTTTTGATGAAAAAAAGCACTAAATCAATAGATGAACGTAAACATTTATTTATTTGAGTACCCGTGCCAAAGGCACGCATAGCGCTGGATACATCTTAGAAAATTACATAGTAGGTTTACATTGTAGCAGAAAAAATAATAAAAGAATGAGAATAAAATTAGTCTTAATATATAGTACAGTATAAAATATAATAAAATAGAAGCAGGAGCCTAATATATAACAATACAACATTGCATAGTCCAGTGTGCAGTGCACCTAGCAATTAGATTTACAGGTGAAAATATTGAAGTCCTTTCAATTAGAAGTGAATATGATAGTCAGAGTTGATAGCAAGCTTAAAAATATGGTACATCGAGTTTTAGTATTTGATTAATATGAGGTTACGTGCAGATAGTTTGAAAAAACTCTATATAGATAAATTAAGGTTCTGAATGATAGATAACAGGTAACATATCCAAGCACGGAACAGGAGGTTGTAAGGCAACTGGAGCAAAAATGAAGGAAAACCGGAGACAATAGCTGCGTTTTTTTTATCTCCGTGATCTGATCCGGATCAAAGGAGATTATCGATTGACGTCGGTATCAAAAACGGTTATAAATTTATATGGTTTTCTAAATTCATAAGAAATCATCACATTGCCAAGCTTTTATGGGCAAAAACTTCAAAATTTGAACCAAATTTTACTCAAGTTCTATTTTGACGTTTTGTAAAGATTGAAATCATGGCAATTTGATAATTTTCCTCATATGTAAAATCATAGCTAACTGCAGACATTTTCTACAACCAAATCAACTTGAAATTTCCAATGAACTGGATCAATATAAAAAAAACGCAGCTAATATTGAAGCAAAGATCACTGCCAGGACAGAAGGCGGAAGGCCATTAGATATCTGCTGTCAAGAAGTCCAGAGCTTCAGACTTGAATGAGTTTAGTGAAGCACTGCATCAAGCCTCATCTGACATACGGTCCAAAAAAATGGCCCCACGAAGAAATGCAGTTTTCCCACTGAACTGCGTGCGAACCCTGTGGAGGACAATTCTATAATTGTTCAAGGCGCTCCAAACGAAATGTCTAGTAATGTAGGTGGGTAGTAGGCCGTGTCTGGCCTTGAATATCAGCTTTAGAGTGTTAAATTCGTACATGTTAATAAGTGGACAAGGAAGAAGCATTGTAAAAAACAGTGGGGACACATGTGAACCTTGTTTGTAACCGAAAACAGCAGGCCTTGAATGCACGGATTAATTTAGAAAAATTACCACTGAAGATGGGGAACAGGACTACATCGGCGTAGAAAAAAAGCTGTAGAATCAGGCGGCTCAACTCCTGAAGCTTTAAAATAAATCAATATATAGTATGAATAGTAAATTATAGTTTTAATTTTATCCTGCCCTTAAATTCTGAAAAAAAACTGCACTGTTTAATACATTTTTCATTCAGTTATAGATTTTCGTTATCTTCTGTGTACCTATTAATCATAAACACATTAAAATCCAAAATTAAAACTAAACACAATATTAGGTTATGTTCAATATTTTTTATTCAGGTCTCCGTTTTTTTATATAAATAAATTTTTGTATATGAATAAATCCTTCTTATGTATAGAATATTTTTTCCAGACGAATGTATGTATTCCTTTCAACTTTTTTCCACCAAACATATTTTTAAATATACACCAGCATTAAGTGTCATTACGATAATTAATTAATTAATTTATTAAAATTATTCAGGTACACAAACTTCTGTACACCACTAAATCATTAACAAAACTGAATGATTCAATGCAAGCCAATTGAATCAAATGAAAATTTTTATCTCGGTTTGTTCGAGCTTGTTCAGTTTTAAACTGTAAAGCTTAAAACTGAAACTTCTGATCTGAACGACAGAAGGTTGAATTTCAAGCTGAGGCCATTTAATAAAGGAATTTTAAAACCCTTAAACCCTGTTCTTTACAAATTAAACAGAACAAGTTCAAAATGAATATTAACTGATTTTGGCATTGAAATCAAAACTTTATAATAAGTTTGGAGAAAAAGCGAAGTCATAAAAGGTTTTCAAGCAAAACAAAAAAGATATAATGCAATTTTTAAGCCTCTCTCTGGATTTAAACTAAAACTCATTTTACTTAAACTTTTTTTAAATTTTCGTAAGCTTAGTTCGAAATCTAAAACTATCAGAAGCCGTTTAAGTTTTTCTTGGTTTTAGAAATAAACTAAAACAATTGGATAGATATATACCTATACAATAAATATTTCTTCCCTGAAAAATCGGAGAAAATACAGAGAATAGGATGTGGTCACATCCAGTGGCGGATCTAGCATTGGAATTAGGGGGGGGGGGGGTCACCTTTCAAATTAAATTGAGAAAAAAACATCTTCCAGCGTTTAGGGTCAAACTGCTGGAGTCATTCAAACCAAACTTTTCTCAGTTTTACACACTGGCATATATGTATAATATGGACTGTTCGATATGGTATTTCATGCGGATACAATTTTTTGTGTCAAAAATAGTTCTTACGTCGGTGCCAACATTGACAAAACCATTGGCAGGAAGTTGAAAAGTGATTTTAATAAAACCGTTCAAATTTCTGTTGAGTATCTATGAATAAATTGCCTTTGGTAAAACACTTTTTATCACTAATTAACCCAAATAATTAATTTCCAAGCATTTATTTCGACCAACCCACTTATTTATTTGTTGTTTATAGCTCTCTCTCTCTCAGTTGGTACTGTGGCGCTTAGACCAAAAGGGAACGCTATATAGAAGTGAGCCCACTTTCTGCAGTGTATTTCTATGGACGTAGTCAGTCCACATTGCACATCTCAGTGGTTTTACATAAGAACGCTGTAAATATTTTAGAATGTTAGGGATTAGCACTAAGTAAGGGCTCTGATGTGTTGAAGGAGTCTGTTTCGTGGTTTGGAAAGTGTTTCTCGAGGATTTTGGATCACTCAGAGTTGGGGTCCCAAACTCAAATTTTGAGAAAAACCTATACATATACATCACATGCATAAAATAATATTCATTGAAATAAATTTTGATTTTTTTAAGTTTTGAAATAAAAAATTTTTTGAAGTTGAATTATGTAAATAAAAAAAAATGAAATAATAAATATATTTTTTCACATAACTCAATTAATTAAATATTTTTTTCTGCAAATTTGCGGGGATCATGACCTCCAAAACGTTCGGCATTTTTTAGAGTTCCGTACCCAAAAGGTAACAACGGGAACCCTGTTACTAAGACTTCGCTGCCCATCCGGCCGTCACCAGGTTGTATCTCATGAACCGTAATAGGTGGACAGTTTAAATTTTCACAGACTGTGTATGTATTTCTATTGGCAATATAACAACAAACAATAAAAATAAAATAAAATTAAAAGTTAAAGGGGGCCCCCATACAAGAATTTTCTCGGCGTGTTTTTCCTCATTTTAATCTAATTCATTATTATTATCATAAGTAGGCATTTTTTTTTTCGAATGACAGCATTATTTTTTCACATGACGCCTACTATCATTTGAAAAAATAAATAAAAAGAGCATAGTGTTAAATTTTGTACGATGGTACGGAAACCTTTGTGCGTGACTCCGACTCGCACTTGGCCGGTTATTATTTATTGAAGGCAATCATACCGAAGTAATAAAAATTCCCAAAAACATTCGGTAATTCGTACAATCTTAGGCCTAATTAAATTAAGTCCATTCGAACTGGAATCGAAAAGCTTTAACGAGTTCTTTTCTTCAAGAAAACCTATTAAAATCTTTTCAAAATTTTTAGAAACCCTTCTGAGAGCTCTGTGTCCACTGAATTTTTGACACAGGCGTGATCCATAGAAGAAATTATGCAGAACTCTTTGACAGTTTGTGCGAAAATTTTAATTGATAATGAAATTAAATTAAATTAATTTTTAAATTTCGTAAAGCTTTGTTTAATTTTCCGGAAAAAGGCATTTTAAGCTTTTTCGTTTTCGATACCAACGGATTCAGTAATAAAGGTGATTATCTTTATAAGGAAGAAGTATTTAGGCGCAATTAAAAAATTCAATAATATTCTTATTACATTACATTGTGGAATAAAACACAGAAAAACATTAAATTTGTCTAGAACGTACTCGAGTCTCGAAAAGGAGAAGGCAACCGGTGAGAGACTTTCTGATAAAGTCCACTCTAGGTAAAAGTAATTTAATAAACTTTCCATCAGATACAAGGCCATGGCCATCCGAATATTGGAAGATACATATTTACAACCAAGTCATGGCCAACATTATCACTAACTTCAAAAATAGGTTTGAAAATCTAACTTCGGCACAGTCAGTTGATTCATTTATAAAGTTCTACCTGAAACATGGTGAGGCATTTGTAGAAAATTATAAAAATGTTTTCAATGTATATCTTCATTTCCACCTTACAGGCTAAAACAAAAACAATAAAAAATATGTTCCAAAACAAGAGCATTGTAGTAAATTTGGAAAGACTGAAAACAGAAATTAATAAAGACTTCTGCCCAAATTTATACAAGTAACTGCAAGCAGCTCTGGGTCTTCCTATAAGCTCGGCCGGCTGTGAACAGAGCTTTTCCATCGGACTAAAACTTGGGAAAGAGCAACTGCTTCAGGAGAGGTTTTAGAACATGGCATAAACATTGAAAATGAGATAATTAAAAACAAACTAACTACAGGTGCTAAATAAATTTGCACACAAAAAAAACCGTAAACTAAAGCATATTAGTGCTTAATAAAAACGTAAATAATTGATCTAAAATGTAAATTGGTAAAATTGGTATCAGTATCAGGATCTGGATCTGGATTCCCGGTACTGGTAATCACAAAATTCTCAAATACAAGTCCCGATACTGGTACTTAACGCACTTGCTACAAATATCTGCATCTCGACAGTGTCTCAAGAAATCTTACCGCCTTCAAGAAAAAAAGAAAGAAAATTAGCGCAATATATGAGTAAATGTAGGACCGCAATTGACATGCTGAATCGATATCCTTTGTTGAGAAGGATGGCAATCAAGTTCCAAGTTCTGCCAGTACTAGAACCTGGACTTGTACTTGAAATTTTTTTAAGAACCAGTACCGGAACTTGTACTTGTACTTAAAAGATTTGAAGTATGGGTCCTAGATTGGTTGGAATAAATTCTGGGCATTAGGCAGGACGTCACTATCATATAAGTTTCGTGTATGGAACTTGAGGATTCCGATTTATTTTCCTTAATACATGAGATAGCAAAGGAGAGGATGTGGAAAACAAAAGTCTCTGTTAATTAAACGACACCATTTTCTTTTAGTTTTCTTTTAAAATAGTGCAAATTTTATTTCAGTTTTCAAATAAACACTACTTCCTATGATTTAAGAAAAGTTTAAATGTTTGGAGTGGACTGCAGGGAATAGATGAGTGTCGATTGGGTTCATTGGGATTAAAGAAAAGAATGCACTTTCACTCAATTCTCCAATTTCATTATCTAGTAATCTATTTTCAATAATAATAATTTAAATAAAATAAATATCGCCCAATCGCCGATTGTTGACTGACTAGCTATCCAAAAATTGATTGAATGCTGATGACTTATTTATACTAATTGATAAGCGATGTACCATGCATTTCTTTCTACGGGTGCTCAATAACATTCAACGAGAATAAAGAATGGGAAACAATTTAAAACTGTTCGTTGTTCTTCTGACCTCGTGACCTCGACAAAGACGGCCCTATCTAAAAAGCTTTTCTTAATAAAATCGCCCCGAATGTGCACACGTACCTGCATTTGCAGTAGATTAAAAGTGGTGATCTAGCTTTTTGCTTTCTTGGGACCGGGAGTTAAAGTTTCACATAGTAAGACTACATATTACAAAAATAGTGACGCGATGTCTGCAACTTGTAAAATGAGAATTTTTTTTTTTATGAGAATTATTTAATTCCCTCAGCGGAAATTATATTCTAGAATTAAGATTATGTTTCTTGTGAGTTATGTACCTTATAGACTCCCTGTACTCTCTGTAATTTTAGAAACTATATGATTTTTTTAATCTATGCAAATTCATTGGATCTAGGCATTATATCAACATCTTGTAAGTGCTCAGAGCAATGCATAAAAATTGTCGGTCAAAATCTGGGAATACTCATGAGCTGGTATACTTCGCAAACAAAATATTTGTTAAAACCTATGTACGAAAGTTGGGGAACCTGGCCCACCCCAGAAAAAAGTCCTAGTTACGCCAATGCTTGACAGACCACAAGCAATTTACATCTCACAATGTATGGTGGTATTTTGTTATTTTATTTTCCATATAAAACAATGCTTTTTGATTGGATTCAATACAATATGTACGCATAAATTTAATTTAGTGTAGGCAGGTAAAGAGGTGCTTACAAATATTCTCTTCTTCACAGATAGCACACTATTCCATTATGTGCCCATTAAAGAAAAAAACTGGAAAAATTGGCATTTAAAAGTTGGCTAGTCACTTGTGAAGCTATATGAAAAAAAAAACTAAATTACTTATGCAAAACGTAGTTAATTTGTGTTTTTTTTTAATTTCTCTAAAACCAGAATATGAGAAAAAAACCAAAGAAATGAACATAGATTAGTGGCACCAAATTCCAAATTGTGCTAAATAAGTATACTAGTACACACCTACATTAATCCATAACTTAATCCTTTTAAATTTAAGTGAAGTATTTACACCTTACTTTTTTTTATTTGTGAATATTTTAGGTGTTCTGATTTCAAGCTCTCCGCTATGCACTTTTCTTAAATGATGTAGTGCTGTCTGTCGCCTAAAACCCGCTTTTAGAAGTCAACTTAGTTAGTAAAATCTGTTGCACCGCAACGTATCTGTATCTATTTCTATCAATTCAATTTTTTTTTTGTTATTTCACAATCAGCGCACAACTTTAATTAGAGCCATAATATTTCCTTGATTGCTGGTCAAGTTAATAAAGTACAAATGCTAATTACAAATCAACTTGTCGACCTTGTCCGTTTTTTTTTATTTTTCTTTATAAAAACTAATGCAACAAATAAGATTACTTTTTGAGATCAAAGAAGAACTTATGGTATCTTACCTGTGTAGATATCGCCATCTTTTGCAAATAAATGAAAAAAACAAGTGTGAAAAATTAAAATACCAGAGGCAAGAAACTACTCATCTTCATTTAAATTGCAAAAACAAAGAAGATACAGTTGCAAGCTGTACTACATTACATTCTCAAGGAAGAAAAGCATTTTTACCTGAAACAAAAGTAATAATAAATAAATTGCTCTGTAGACCTTCATCAAGAAGAAATCATAGAACAATTACAGCATCACGTTGCACCGGATTATTTAGAGCATTAAGAAGGAAAAAATTGTTTTTATTTGACGAAGTTTTGGCGCCCCCAGAAGATTTGTAATTTGAACCCAATAGTTTGTGTCTATTTTGAACGGAATATTTAAACTAATTGGAATTGGTAATCGCATTATGGAAATGTGTTTTATTTATAACGTTGGCATCAAACCGCATATTAGTCAGACTATTTTCAGCCGGCCCAGAAGTTGTAATCTGCACAAAAATCTTCGTACAAAATTTCATTTCATTCACTTGTGTTTATCCTATCTTTTTGAAATGAAAACAAAATTGAATGTTCATAATTTTGCTGCGGTTTACTGTAGATTATGCAGTCTAAAAATATATTTGTGGTGCACTAAATTTTATGAATAAAAAACTGGTTAGGATAATCTGTAAATTGATTATTTTTACTGAATAGGTTTTAACAATAAATGGCACTATATTGTATACATATTATATGTAATGTATAAATGTTATATGAATATAAAGTATATAGCAGAAATTGAAAACAAAGTCGTCAAAAGAATTTGTAATTATTCAAATTGACCGGTATAGTGAGACGAAGAGTGAAAATTTAACATATTATTGCATTCGTGGCTTTTGCTCGTTTTATAAAATACAATATTTCAGATATAATTCACAAGTCCTTTTCATTTCACTACACACCTGACCCTTTAGTTTACACCTTTACACGATGGATTCGTTCTCCAAAAGTACCGTATAAATTGAAATCGTGCAATTAAATTCACGTTTCATATTGTAGAGGTTATCCACTCCATTGAAAACGGATTCCACTTTAAACAATCTATGCTGGCTGTTTTTTATCAAAGTAGAAAGTGCCTTTAATAATGTAATTCTACATAAGTTCACTGAAACGTTAACAAAACATGGAGTAAACCAGTCCCTAAAACATTAAATTGCACACATGTTGAACAATAGAACTGTCTTTGCCGAACTGGGCGGGGTAAGCAGAGTAAAAAGGGTCCAAAGAGGCACCCCTCAAGGCAATAATTTATCACCTTTGTTGTGTGTGCTCATTATGGATGATCTTTAACACTCTCAGACTCAGCTGGAAGGGTTACAAAGCAGTATGTTATGCCGACGACCTGATGATCTTGGTCGCCGGTAGCTACGAATCTGAGTTCTGTGGACTGGTGCAGAACGTGATCCGAACAGACTGGTGTATGAATTTCCGATTTTTCATTAATCCAACAAATAAAGCTCTTCGATGCTTCGCGATGTGCCAAAGATCCATAGGGAAAAAAACGACTTAAACCACGGATAATCCTTTTGATCTACACTAGCGTCATTTGACCTATGCTAACTTACGGCTCTCTGATGTGGTAAAAGGCAATGGAGCTCGCCAGTCATCGCAAGATATTGGAGAAGATTCAAGTATTGTGTCTCCTTAGTATAAGTGGTGCTCCCAAGTCAACCAGGGCTCTTGAGGTTATCCTCAACATACACCCCATGCATAAACACGTCAAGAAGGGGGCGTCAATCGCTACGCTGAGGCTGCATCACAATCGGAGCTAGATTCACACTGGTACAAGAGTTCCACATGAATCTATCTTTGAATTCGTGCAGTCCATCGTACAAGTCATAGACAGGGACAACGGTCCCCTCCTCGAGACTATACTAAAGGGCAACTTTAAATTGAAAATTCCAGATAGGGCAGAATGGCTATCACATTCCGTGCTTCAACCATTGAGAAACCCTATCATATATACAGACGGCTACAAATCGGAAGAGAACAACGGGGCTGTGGGGAGCTTCACATGGAAATTGCCATATACCTAGAAAGCCATATAACTGTTTTCCAGACATATGTAAAGGCCATCCTTGAAGCGAGAAGGTATCTCCTAACCTTAGATACTAAGAACAAGGAGATTCCGATTTGCTCGATAGTTCCAATAATTCTTGAAGCCTAAAAATCTGCACAGCACCAATGTCTCGGATGAAGCAGTAAAATCACATACGAACACAGTAAATTTCCTGAACTTCTGACTTAAATAAATGAAAGAGAACGGAAATACGGACATTTATTGCAAGCCAGGAAATATCAATCCCTGAATTCATGGTTTCAAAAGATCGATTCACTGTTGCGATCGGCGTTGGACTTAGTCGTTTACAGTAAACCTTTTTAAAGCTTCTAAGAACATTGACCCAAGTATGCTTGCGTTACATGTCCGTTGTTCGGATTGGAGACTGGTGCTCAGTAATCACTTGGCTCCCCAAATAAAGTAATATTATGCGGGGAAAGAAATCCCATTTAGTGTGCGCTTCTCCTTTTCTGCAATGCCCCCCCCCCCCCACAATCAATTGGAAGAGTGGGACCACTTTCATTCTGCTGTAAAAGTGATTTATCCAATCTCCTAAAACCAACTTACTCTCTTACTATTGTCACTTATGGATCAATCTGCCATTGTGCCCTTTAAAGTGTATTGTATATGGCAGAGGCGGTGGTATAATAATAAGACTAAAGGAAGCGCAATTAACTGAAAAATTACGGGAATTCCCACTATGTGGTACAATTCTGTTTATGTATTCGTTTTGCAATATTTTTGAAGGGGCGTTTGAACGCAATTATTTAAAATAACACAAACTT
Organism: Dioctria linearis; assembly: GCA_963930735.1. Lineage (NCBI taxonomy): Eukaryota > Metazoa > Arthropoda > Insecta > Diptera > Asilidae > Dioctria > Dioctria linearis. The sequence goes on along the minus strand of OZ005741.1, from coordinate 74,905,445 downwards.
GTAAACTGCACTTAAATCTGAAAAAACAAAATAAGTTGAGAACACAAAAATGTAAACAAAAAAATATTTTGAACAATTATCTTGATATTTTTGTTTCCCTATATTTTTTTTTTCAGATCTTTGGTACTTTTAGTTTAATTTCACGGCTGCAATTTTCCTTAAAAACGCCTTTCCGAGACTATTTCGCAGATTATTGCAACAGAACCGAACAGCACAATTCATTATTAAAATGTTCACACATTTAACCGCGAAACTCTCACTTCAAATTTTTATTTTTAATCACAATTAATTCGATTAACTGAATAATTTTAAGTTTTTAATTAAAAACCACACAAAATTTAAAAACCTATAAAAAAAAAGCGTATCTGACGTTTACCTCCATTTGACATAAGGTAAACTCTTCAGGCCCTTCCACCTCTTCAGCTAAGATCCTCACACACACACCGACAGGATTTTTACACGATATTTCGCTTCCTTCAAACAAATTTAAAGAACTGAAATAGATGTAAATCATTTAGTAAAAAACATTTTACATGCCATATGAAAATTGAAATAATTTTTTGTAATTTGAAAAGAACTGATTGCCATCATTGTTCATCACTCCATTTTTTGTCTTGTTTTAACAGACAGTTGCTTATTTGAATTCATATCTCACGAGAAAAAAAACAATTAGTTAATTAATCATTAATATGCAATTATCACTTAAATTTGTCATTTCGTGTTATTATAGATTACAATCGAGTAGATTCTAACACTCATTCAACTAATGGCGACTCGCATAGAAGAAGAAAGAGGACAACATATGGCGAACACGAGTATACTTTGGAAGTTCTAGTAGCAGTTGATAAAAAGATGATCGACTTTCACGGTGGAGAGATACAATCTTACATTCTTACGCTAATGTCAATTGTAGTGTTTTTATTTTCTCTTTATATACCTTTGGATTTGTAATAAATTCAATATGTTTTTAAGGTTTCCAATATTTTCTCGGATGCAAGTATCGGAAATTCAATTAACGTTGCCGTTGTTAACATTTTGAAAATTACAAGAGGCTTACATTTAAATTATATTGATCAAGGCAAGAATTATGAATATTTTCACTTTTCATATTTCAAATTATTATGAATTGTTTTTTTTATATGTGTTTGCAGGTGTATACGCTTCACATTTGCTAAAAGAATTTTGTAATTACATGCAACGAAAAGGATCACGTTACGATACGGCAATACTCCTAACGAGGTGAATAAAATAATTGTTTTTTTTTTTTGTCTAATTCAAAATTTTATTTTATTTTAAAATAAAATTAACAGAGAACAAATTTGCCGAAATACAACTGAAACAAGATGTGACACCCTTGGCCTAGCTGAACTGGGAACTGTATGCAAGGGTCACTCATGCTCAATTGTTCAAGACAATGGGCTATCAGCAGCATTCACTATAGCTCACGAATTAGGACACATGTAAGTATAATAAATAACGAATCTTAAGATATTCTCTTGTATATAGATGTGTAGATATGTATTAACTAACTATTAACGTAAGAATTGATCAAGCGAATCTATGATTCAATCGTACTAAATCTAGCTATTCTTCGTGCCACATTTTCATTGTATCCAAGCAATAATAATTGACTCAACAGGAGGAAAAAAAATTATTTTTTTTTTTTGAAAATATGCTGATAGTGAAGCTGTAAAATTTCTCTATTGTGGCTTCAGAGATGGCTGTTTAGCGCGTCGTTAAATTAAACCGATTGTGAAATGTATTCATAAATCACTTTAATTGCAGACTTAATATGCCTCACGATGATGACAAAAAATGTGATAAATTCAAAAAGGATGGAAAACCGATGCTCAATATCATGTCGAGTACTATGGGAAACGAGATTCATCCATGGTCATGGTCCGATTGCTCGAGACATTACGTAACTGAGTTTCTAGAGTAAGTGGTTTTCGTATAATATATGCATGCATAAATATGGATGCATTTGCATATGATATATTCGATTTGTTTTTTAGTGATTTATGTTCTGATTTTATTATATATATTTGTGTGTGTGTGTGTGTGTGTATGCTATTTTTATGCCCTTTTCATCGATTTAAGTAGAGGAAATTTATTAGAGGAAATCATCTTTAACTATGTATACATAAGTTTATATAGACGAAAAGGTGTGACTATGTTATCTTTATACCTTATACCTAGATGATGAAGTTATAGGGTATAATAAGTTTATCATTCCATTTGTAATGATGCGTAGCAACAAAGCTAGTAGAGTAATTTAAATTTTATTTTGATTTTTGCATATTCATGTCCGTCTTTCCGTCTGTCCAACTGTCTGTTTATCTGTCTGTCTGTTCGTCCGCACGATAACTCGATAACGCGTTTACTTAGAGTGCTAAAATATTGCATACGAGCTTTTTGAAAAAAAAAAAATCGAGCAAATTCGAGTTCGAAAATGGGACAAATCGAGCAACTCCTTCGTAGGGTTGCTATACAAAACACTATATATATGGGCACTACCTGAGAGCGTGTCAACGTAGAGAGCTGCACTTTGATGCATGATGTTTTAATAGCAATAGTAAATTAAATTTTAAAAATGGACTAAATCGGGCAATCCCTTCTTTTGGATTTTCACTATAATTAACTTTTATTTTCATCTTTTTTTTTGTTTTGTTTTTTGTTTTGTTTTTTTTTTAAAGGCAGGGGGACAGGAGACCCTATCCCAAGCACGGAGGCCATAGCGGCCCATTGTACTGTCCTGCTAGAAGGCCATTCACAAAAACCTTCCTGTCCTCTTAATGAAGTGCATCAGGTCTTGCAGGTGTGCAGGTTTTTCAGCTCATCCACAGATAGAAGGACAGACCCTAGAGTATCCAGCCTGCTACGGGCGAAGGCCGGAAACGCACACAAAAAGTGTTTGGTTTTCTCCGGCTCTCCCTCCAGGCAGGACAGACACTCAGGGCTGTCAACAACTCCCATCCTTGTTAGATGAGTGTGATTCCGTCCGAGCCCCATGAGAAAATCGGAGATATTCCCATTGGGCTTATCAAGAAACACTATTGTGCAAGTACTCAGGCTTACCCATCTCTGCTGATGCTTTCTATGAACATCAGCTTTGATGAGAGACCCAATACTCGAGGTGGCAACGCCTACGGCGGGTTCCGGTCCGAGGAACGGAGAATCAAAGCCAGCCCAAGCTAAAAGGTCAGCCATTTCATTCCCCATGATCCCCATGTGACCAGGAACCGACAGAAGGGAGGTACTAGACTGGTGCCAATACTTCTTTGAAACGAAAAAATTAATATCAGGCAAGGACCAGACGAAAAATTTAATTAAGGTTATAAATTAAACACGAAGATGAAATTGCGAAATTGATGTTGGGCGGACGGAGGCGTGTTAAGGCGTTATAAGTGGTTTTTCGCGATTTTCGGCGAAATGTGACTTCTTAGCGGAATGTTCTTCGCGAAAATTATAGATAATAAAAATATTTAAAACTTTCATATAAGGCATTTTTCAACATAACAATTTTTCGATAAAATGGCGGAAAACCGATTTTTCAGTTTTTTTTATTTTTTTCTCTCGTAAAAATAATTCAAATACCTTTTCTTGCATTGAATAAGCATAATTTTTTTGGAATCTGGGAAACGTGTATTTTCCGATATATTTACAATATTAAAAAAAAAAGCCAAAATTTTCCATGGAAAACTTTATTGGTGTTTTTTTCGATTTAAATATTCTTATTTGGACAACGAGCGCGATAACAAAAAAGTTATGTAGTGGAGCTGAAACGAACGTCTAGCTAGACTCGTGAGCAAATTTATCCCAGAGACTTCAGACTTAATTCCCGAAAAATTGTTAAGAAGTATTACCTGCAGCTGTGAAAGTGGTTGTAGTAAACAAAGATGTGGCTGCTTAAAACACGACTTATATAGAAATAAAGAAATATTTAAAGACGTAAATGATTCAGACTAGATTATTGATGCAGAGCCAGCAAAGAATTTTGTTATTGAAATTGTACAGCTCGAAGATGTCGATAATCTCGAAGATCCTTCGGAATTTGAAAATTTCATAGATGAAGGAGAACAACAACCATAATGCAAAAGATGTAAAATTCATTAGAATTTCATAACTTCTAATAAATTTTTCATTTTTATGAAAAATATCAATAAATTAATTGTTCTACTTAATAATTACGTATTCAAATATACCCTCGTTATACTATTAATTTAGTGAAAAAATAATAATATATACGTTAATAAAATTTGCACACTGGGCTAGCGAGTCTTAACTTTATCTTACGACGGCAAGGTGCATTGCCATGATGATTTCCGCCATTTTCTTCAATTAAATTGGTTCAACTTTAAATATTTTAAAGTAAATTCTGTCATTGGAATAATAAATAATAAGAAAAATTGAAAATCATAAAAAAAAAATTCAAAAATTCGAGATCAGAAAAGTCATGTTTTTGGTTTTTCTCAATTTTAAGCGGTTTCTTCTAAAATAAGCCATCAACCTATTACAGACCATTTTAAAGTAGACATTTCAACGGTTAAATTGAGCCCGGATAAAATATTTAAATCGAAAAAAACACCAATAAAGTTTGCCGTAGAAGATTTTGGTTTTTTTCCGAAAATTATAAATATACCGGAAACTACATATTTCCCAAATACCAACAAATTGTGCTTATTTAATGCAAGAAAAGGAATACTTTCACGAAATTCCATGCAATTTGAATTATTTTTACGAGAGAAAAAAATTAAAAACTGAAAAATCAGTTTTCCGCCATTTTATCGGAAAATTGGAGGTTATGTTGAAAAATGTCTTTTATGAAAGTTTTAGATATTTTTATAATCTATAATTTTCGCAAAGAACATTTTCCACTAAGAAGTTGAATATCGCCGAAAATCGCAAAAAACCACTTACAACCCCAAAACACCCTCCATTTCGACTGAATTTTCCGTCTAGTCGTTGCCTGTTATTAATTTTTTCCGTTTTAGCCTTCACAATCCGTTTTGGCACCGTCCTATATGGCTAGTTTTGAACGGAGCTTTTCCAAATTAAAATTAATTAAAAATCATCTTCGTTCCACAAAGAGTAACTTAAATTGCGAAATCTCGCTATTGTTTCAACAAAAGAAAAAAAATTGTTTATTTATTTATCATCAGTAATTGTTAATAACCACTCTTGATTTTGATTGACTTAAAAAGGACGGCAAATTCAGGACCGCCCCAGGTGGCAAAAGCCTTAGGTACACCACTGGCTATTGATTTCATTATGGCTAGGCAAGCCAATTTCTCATAAATTTAAGGGCGTAATACAGTAAGTTATAATTTTCCTTGCTTGTCTACAATGCATGGTTGGACTTATATATATTTATATTATCAATGGTCATAAAAATTGCTAACGGTCCAGAAGACACCAGAATCAATTCAACCATTTTGAACCTGAGACGGCCTCTCCCCCAATAGTGTCGAAAATATGTCCAAGAAAACTAAGAAAAGAATACACAAATTTTTATCTAAATGAGCCCATACAAATGTCTATGGTGTCCAACCAACCAATAGCAACAGAATCAAAATTTTTCTGTCTTGTCCCGACGACAGCAACAGCAAATTTTTTTAACATTTGGCAAACTTGCTGCACAGTTGCGATAAATTAATGAAGAATTTTCATTTATAAAACTCAAAATAGTATTTTTAAATAGAAAAATGATTTCGCTTCACGATTACATGCATAAATGTTACTTAATTTATTGCTTTTAATTTAATTTTGGTTTCATTTTAATTTCTTCATGTTATCACATCTATTATTATATCAAATTACAATGTTGTCATCATTATAACAGCATAACAGCAAATTTTAAATTATAGCTAACATTTCCGATTTAGCTATATTATCGATCGAGGTACCCACCCAGAATCAATCTAACATTTTATGAGCTAGCGACCAATTGTGCATACACTTTGTGAAGAAAAATTTCCACAAAAATTCGTAAGAAAAAAGTTATTGTAAAGAGAATTTAAAAAAAAAATTTAAAAAGATGAATTTTTGAGATTTTTATGTTTAACGATTCGAAATTACATTATAAATACAAGAGAAATGAAATAATCAAAAAAAAACTTTTAAGTTGAATGGTTTTGTTTTACATTAGATGATGTGTACAAGAAAATAATTATGGATCTCAACTTTGTGGCTTACTGAGACATAGGTACTGTCTACTGGTTAGGTATCGCGTAAGACCAAGACTAATGACGGCCTCGTCCTCTAGTGTCTGAGGCCATGATAAGTAAGTAAATAATGGGCTTTGATCAGACTTAAATAAAACCGGGGGGGGGGGGGGCCTTAGGTTTACAGATTTCCTCATGATGAATTTTTCACTATCAAAGCAAGTGGAAATCAAATTATGATCCGCACTTGAATTCGGAAAGTCTGAGGTAAGGACCTAGCAGCCCCCAAATTTTACTTATGTCTGATCAAAGGCCCTGCGATTACTTACTTATTCCACTGAAGCAGCAACCCAAAGTAGAACCTGGCCCCCGACACTAAAGGACATCACTGATTTTGGTCCTGCACGATTACTTATCAGTAGACAGTACCTATATCTCAATAAGCTCCACATTTGTGACCCATAATTATTTTCTAGCTTTTAGTTACATCATGTAATGTAAAAAGTCGTTTAACTTAAAAGTTTTTAGCTATTTTTTTTTTCATTTGATACCTATGCCATAAATGACAAATTATGCCCGCCATCGTGACGCCGCCAATTTGAATTTTTAGTACATAAAGTCTATTGTCATCAGAACTACACAACACGTGTATGTATAATTTTAACATAATCGGTGAAGTAGAAGTACTTAGTTGAAAAATCCATCGTAACATTTGAATCAAACAAATATACGAAAATGAAGCTATATAAAACCTATTAAAAAAACAACTGCCTTATCCGGTTGTCCAGTTTTTGAAGCCAGGTCCTTCCGCTATCCGGTTGACTTCTTGTATGACTGAGCTAATGAGAGACAGATGCTTTTGTATTTCACAATTTTTCTAACCTTTTAAGCCACAGTTACTTTCAACTGGCATTAACTTGTAACGATGAAAGCACACAAATAAATTGCCAACATTTTGCAATTTTATTTTATTTTATTTTAATCTTGTCCCATACGAGACTCAAACTCACAATTTTTAGAGTTTCAAAAACAGATCGAAGCGGTTGTTTGTTCTCAAAAATTCTTGTATTCCATGTATGGGACCTATTCTAAAAAGTCCCCAAAATAGAAGTATCACTTTTTCCATAAATTGAAATGCTATGTGGATGTAAAATTTAAGGGAAGTAAACTAAAAACGATTAATGCTTTCTTCTACTCTTTACTACTTTTTTATCTTAAGCTATTTTTTACACTAGGTACTCGATTAAAATATATCCCATGATTAACACGATTTCTTTTTTTCAGGGGTGATAACATCCCTTGCATGGAAAATTCTCCTCATAGTCCATACAACATTGAAGGGAAGAAACTTCCTGGCGAAAAATACGACTTAAATCAACAATGCGAACTTATCCATGGCAGCGAAGCCAAGCACTGTAATATTGAACTAGAAGATGAGGTAAGCGTGCAGTTCAATGCCTTTTATGAATCCCATTTCGAAATACTCTGCATCAATAGAAAGAATGTGGACGATTATGGTGCTTAGAAAAACATGGTTCATACGACTGTAGATCCAGTAATCTTCCATGGGCAGATGGTACTCCATGCCAGGATGATAAGCATTGGTGCCAGAAAGGAGAATGTGTCCGGCGGGATCTAACAATACTGAAACCTATACAGGGACGATGGGGAGAATGGACCGAGTTAGTATACATATTTAAAAAAAAATTAATTTTTATTTCTATTTTTAGTAAAAATATTTGTAAACCTTTTTACTTTTTTTACTTAAATCAATAATATTGAGGTAAAAAAAAAAATCAAATTAACTGTATTTTATCCTCGCAACAGATTTACACCATGTAGCAGAACTTGTGGGGGAGGAGTTCAGGAATCACAGAGAGAATGTAATCAACCTGTACCACAAAATGGAGGAAGATATTGTATTGGTAATAGAAAAAAATATAAATCTTGTAATCTCGATGATTGTCCTGTGGATACACCGGACTTTAGAGAACAACAATGCGCTGAGTTTAATGGTAACAATTTTAATATACAAGGAATAGATCGAAACGTACGATGGGTACCAAAATATGGAGGTAAATTGTTATTGTTTTGTCCTATCGTTTTTACTTGTCTAATTTTTACTTTTAGTTTCTCCCAAGGATGAATGCAAGCTATTTTGTCGTGTTGAGAAATCTCCAAATTATTTCCAACTTGCTGATAAGGTAAGATCATAGCATAATAATATGTCAAGAAGTACAAAGAGAGTAACGAACTTATAAGCGTTGCCGCGATGCGTCCATGACTTAGTTGAGGAATAAAAAATTTGCTTCTTAGCAATGTCTCAAACCTGACAGATAGGAACAAAACTTTCTCATCTCGTAGTAAAATACTTATTATGTTTGGGGAAAATATGAAAATGCGTGTATATTGGATTCAGCACCTTTTATATTAGAATAGAACATAAGTGAAGGCGAGGGTGACCAAGGGTTTGGCTTTGTACTTATTTCAAATGACGCATGACCATTTGGCAGCTCGTGTGGAAATTCAGATGCCTATAGCAGTAGTCCTCATGACGCTCTACAGTTCGCGCGTCTTGTGGTGAGAACGCCAGACCAAATTGGTTCGCGCGAGGAGCTCGTGTGGACAGTTCCATTATATGTACAGACTCTCATGCTGCACGGATAAAAGCGAGCGCGGCGTTAGGCGCTCGTGTGGAATTCGCCTTAAATGGCTGAGCTAAGAAATTTCGCAAGAGAATTTCTATCAGAATCTATTGATTCATTTACTACGCAAACTAAATGGCGAGATATATGTATGCTACAGCGACAAATGCACAATAATATGGTGAGAGTGTGTAGCGAGCATAAGAATATAAACGTTGAATTTAATAAGTTGATTATGTTCAGGTAATTTAAATTTACACCAATTAGCTGCTTACATTTTCATTTTTTAGTCTTATTTGTATAAACTTTGACTTTAATCAGTAAAAATGAAGAGTGAAGACGAGTCTGTATTAATGTCCGCACCAATGTGAATAATAAAAAAATAAAAAATAAAACATAAATCTAGAATTTGATCAAAACATTCCTACCTACGTACCTTTTGAATTTACTGGTTTTTCCTTAATTTTAAAAACTTTGACTCGTCGAATATTAGAGTCGTGTCCCGAATACGAGGTACTATCCAAATACTCGATGTATCCGAGTCCAGTCGAATCGAGTACAGAAACCCTAAAGACCTTAGACAACATTGTTCAAAAGAAAGAAAGATCAGTTAATTTCTCGTCAAAAGAAATAGTCAATGACATATCATGCACTTCTAGTCCTATTCCTTTCAATTTGACTCAAGGTGCAAGCTCTCATTCTCAGTAAATGACCCGTGACAAAATCAGTTGCGTCACATATATTTCTACAATCTTTGTACTAGAAGGAATATCTGGATGTGAGTCCTTAATGTCTGCCCACTCTGAGATCGATATTGATGTGGATAATATTATCGATAGGTTTTCCAAATCAAACCAAAAACTGGATCTTGTGATATCTAACTTAAATATGATTTAAAAAAAAATGTAAAAGCGACTTCTTCCAACTTTTTTCTCGAACCCTCCAACATTTTAGTTGTTCCACAAGTACAAGTACCGAAGGCCTGAGTACTTCAGCATAAGTACAAGTACCGCATGTATGAAAATTACTTGTAACTAAGTACTAAGTCTATAAAAAGTACAGAGTACTTGGTACTTAATAGGCTCAGAAATATTTAAGTAAAAATCTTGGTATTTAAGTATAAAATTAAGTCGTAAGTACAAGTAAATAAAAGCAAGTAGTTCAAATACTAAGTAGGGCATTTCAAAGGTATTGAGTAATAAGTCTTCCGTAACAAAAATGTACTTTAAGTAGTTCTTAAGTCTTTTTTTACTTAAGTATCGCCCCGCTCTGGATGATAAGTCATTCTTCCCACATTTTATAAGTATTTTACGACTAGGAAATAAAAAAAAATTTCTAGCTTTCTACATTGCTAAGATACAGATTTTACTATATTTCTACTAAAGTATGGATACCGGTGTGGTAGGCAAAATACAATTACAAATTCTTTACTATTTTATCACTTCTTGGTATTTTATTTTTCTATGATTCAATAATACAATAGCATTTAATTCTCTTACCCATAGCAAGATTAATAACATGATAAAATTTTTTACAGGTTAAAGATGGCACAACTTGCTCCTTTGACAGTTACAACAAGTGTGTCAATGGTATTTGTCGACCGGCTGGCTGTGATAATGATTTACAGTCGGCAGCTAAATTAGGTTTGTTTTTTTTCATTTAAAGCAATCTTTTGAAAATGTCCTCACAACTTCTATTTTCATTAAAATTTTAAGATCGTTGTGGAATATGCGAAGGAAACAATGATACATGTAATGAAATTACAGGAAAATTTTATAAATCTGACCTCACTGGAAAAGAGTATTCGAAATCGACATTTTACTATGATGTCATTCGAATACCTAAAGGTTTGTTTAGTAGCTAATCAAATTTACGAAGAGTATAATTACATTGTTACATATGATTGGTTTCTTTTAGGAGCATCTAATATTGAAATACTGCAGCCAGGATATCCTCACACAAACTATATAGGTATACATTCCATTGTAATATCAACATCTTTAACGGAAGTAATCATATTTTTGTATGCTATCAAGAAATCTTTAGAGGGTTGCAGTGTTTATGATCAGGCTTATCGCAATCCATCAAGCTCTGATCATGAAGGCTGTAATTTTCTAAGGGAGCAAGCGACTGGAATTTTGGTTTTGTTTTTTTTTTTTTTACTGCACTACTTTTCATAATATTTATGAGTAAATTAAGCAAATTCACAATTTATGGTGATTCTTTTAGAGAGAAGAAAAAATCTTTTATATTTTTTTGCTTTCGCAGTACTGCTTGACGACGAAGGTGAATATCTGCTGAACGGAGAAAATATAATTAACACTTTCAAGAAGTCATTCCCATATGCGGGTGTTTCTTTTGAGTATACTGGCGCCAGAGGTCCCTTTGAACGAATAAATACAACATACTCACGGAAAATTAAGAAAGACTTAATAGTACAAGTAAGATAGAATGATAATATTGAGTTTTTTTTTGCTTATAGTATCTTCTTTTTCTTCTATTAATTTTTTGTTTACTATGATAGATTCTTTCACTGCCACAAGATAATCAAACGGATAATGAAGTATTACTAACATACACATATACTGTGGACAGAATTCCACAGTTGGAACATCATCATCGTCATTTACCGAAAAAGGAGATTTTCAAATGGGAATTAGAACCATGGAGTCCTTGTGATGCCCTATGTCAAGGAGAAAGGTAACCTTATTCTATTTCCTTACGTATCATTCTAAACCAAATTTAGATTTCGCACCGCAGTTTGCATCAATATCGAAGCTGGACAAAAAGTGTCTTCAACATTGTGCGATGCGAGCTTCAAACCAAAAGGTCAATTGTATCAGGCTTGCAATTTGGAGTGTGAATTGATGTAAGTAGTGACAAATTATTTCAAATAACTAATATTTAAAAAAAAAAAAACTATGACTCAAATCAGTATAAAATAAGGTCTGCCAATGATTTCTATCTATATCTATATCACAACAAAAGTATGAGTAAACAAACCGATACAAATAAAAATAAGTCTCACACACACGCTAACGATGTCGTTGCCATGCAAAATGGTACCGGCACGGCAAAACCCTCGAGAATATACTCCACAAACCCTGAAACAAACTCCCTCACTACCACATAAGAGTCCCAACGGACTCTTAATATTCTAACATATTTGCAGTGTTCTTATGTAAAACTGACAAAAGTTTGATTTGAATAGCTCCTTCGCCCTAAACTACTATTCATACAGAAAAATTGTGTTCTGATAGTCTTAACCTTGCTTTCTTACTTTTATATCTTTCCTAACAAAATTATTTAAAAACATTTATCTGAACCAAATGACTACGATTCCTCAAACCAAAACTTTCTCTGAGTTGGTACTTGGTGCTTAGATCGAAAGAGAACGCTATATAGAAGTGAGCCCACTTTCTGTAGTGTATTTCTATGGACGTAGTCAGTCCATATTATACATCTCAGTGGTTTTACATAAGAAGGCTGCAAATATTTTAGAATGTTAGGAGCTAGGACTAAGTTAGGGATTTGATGTTTTAGTGAGGGAGTCTGTTTCGTGGCTTGGAAGCGTTTCTCGAGGTTTTTGGATCGCCCAAGTTGGAGTCCCAAACTCAAATTCTGAGAGCAACCCATACACATACATCACATGCATAGAATAATATTCATTGAAATAAATTCTGATTTTTTTGATTTTTGGAATAAAAAATTATTTTTGAAGTTGAATTATATAAATAAATAAAAAATAACTCAATTAATTAAATATTTGTTTCTTCAAATTTATAGGGGGTCATGACCCCCCCCCCCACCTTCCTAGATCCGCCACTGAATGTAAGAGCACTTCTTTGGAAGCTCGCAGCGCTTCCACACCGTATCCTTGTTCATACCTAGCGGGAAGTGGAAGCGCTCAAAGACGAATGCAAAAGCGCTTCTTTGGAAACTCGGAGCGCTTCCCCACTGTTTCCTTGATCATATCGTTTTAACGCCAGCATATCCGCAGAGGAAAGCGCTCAGTTTCAATCTCTTGGCTCTTGGAGCGCTTGTAGGGTACTACTCTTGGAGCGCTTATAAAAAAAACAGTTTTATTTTGAATGCACTCCATTTAATTATAAATCTATGCATGTTTTTGCTAAACAAAAATAAAGCAATATTAAGTTATTTCACTTAACTACTAAAATTTCAATTAGCCGCACACTTCAACTGATACAGATACAAATACAGATACAAATGAGTCATTTTTTTCGCAGAAAAAAACAGATTAGCTTATAAATAAGCCTAAACTCAGAAAAGAAATCTGCTTCTGCAAAGATTCCTTTGGCTATGGTAAGAGAGCTCTTCGGAAAAGTTATTTTCTGGTGTGAAAGCGCTTCCCTTGACAAGAGCTTGACATATTTCCCACTGGAATGGCATGGGAAGTATTCTCGAGGGTTTTGGGTACGGCAATATCGTCGTTTCAATTTAACGAGGCCGCAGAAGTTACTTACTTCCAACGAATTCTTTCGGAAAAATTGACGTCCATAAAAAAAAGCAGTTTGTATAACAAGGAAGTTGCGAGGGGATTTGTGAAAAGCTAGCATATTTTCGTTAATTAGTTGTAACTCCTCAGGTAGGCCCGATGGCAGAAATTTTGGAGGACGTTACCTTTGTCGGTTTGTGGTAGAGGAATATGCTTAATAATAGGTGTATTGGGCATAGGTAAAGATGTAGGCCTACCATGGAGACCGAAAATCTAGTTGGTATGCAAATATTGTCATGCCACAAGAAGGAAGGCAAAATTTTGACATTTAAGAGAATTTAAAATGACGTCCAAATGATTTTCTGGAGTATTTTATATATGTTGGTTAGTAAACATGGCCATTTCTTAAGCATATAAATGGATTAACCCAAGCTACTTTGTATAGATTTTAAAGTTCTTTCTAAACTGCAATTACTACAAAAAGCATAAACTTTCCTCGTTGTCGACATTTTACAAATGATTGGGCATGCCAATACTTTCCGTAACCCAGCTTGACAACTGCCAACATTTATGGAAGAAATCGAAGTCAAGACAAGAAATATTTCAATATTTTTTTTCAATATCAATTAAATTGGGTCCCCAAAATTTCGGGAGCCGGTATAGCTGTACCCGTAGTCCCCCTTTATCGCTGGGCCTGCACATAGGAGAAGAGGAGTGTATATGGAAGGCACCTTGATCTAAAACGCCCTGTATGCATACAACTAAAAAATTAAATAATAGTATCATACTGGAGAACAAGTTTAATAAAAAAACAAGTAAAAGTAAATTGATTGAGATACTCCCCTTATTCAATTTGTACTGTAACAGTTTACAATATATAATAAACAGGAATTCGGGTATTGCATAAGTTTCCTGTACATAAGTGATGCTGTGAACCCCTTATAATATCTCCAAGCGATAAGTGATAACGAGGGGCAGAATGAGATGCAAGCTCAAAAAAGTAACAACTGAAAGCTCGAGTGATAAATGAATGGCAGCATGTAGAAATATCAACAAAGCACTCTTATTAGAATAACTTGACTGCTCCTTCATAATTTCTGCGAGCTATTTACAACTGCAATATGCTTTGACACTGGAATACTTCAGCTCAACACAAAATATTGGTGCTGCTTCATTTAATTTAACTTATCAGCATTCCTGTTTGTTACAAATTCTGTGTGTAACACCGAAAAATATTATTTCACGGCCGGGCATTTGCTTCCAGCACCTGAGTTCAATTGTGACGGCGACGTCTAAAACAAAATATGGTCATGGGTCGCAACCATCTTGTATGAAGCTTTGGAAATAGCCATTATTTACTTTGCTCGGGCTTCCTAGAAGGGTGGAGGTGGCAGTGCCATCTTTACGAATAGGCCTGCTGTACCTGGGACCAGAGTCCTTTAGTTCTTGCGCTAGTTGACCAAACGATGATCAATTCTTCAACCCCTAAAACAACCTATTACATACAAGTTAGTTTAGCTGTTAGAATTTGGCTACTAAAAATAGATTGTTGGATTTATTCAAACTTGTATACATGGCAGCCTCAGTAGTTTTTAAATTTTCGGCAAGCCAAGCTCAATATATTTGGTAATCACTGAAAATTTTTATACTGTTGGTTCATGTTAGGCCGGCCTAACGCACACTGTAACACTTTTTCCTCATTTATTAGCAAAAGATATTCTGTTTGCCGCAAAATTGAAAATCGGGTCCGTTAAATTCTCTCGATGGCCGTTTGAGCGTCGAGTTATCAGATATATATATATATGTACGTATGCATGCGAATTTTATATATACGTTTAGCTTGACCTATGTACTTTCTTTTATTCGGTTCATGTACCTCTCTACTGTTTGTTGATTTTTTTTTTTTTATACACGCCGACAGTACCAACGGGCTTTGGAATCTAACAAACTACTAGAATGCTTTTTTTTTACGAGCCCATATAATTTCATATTGGTATTCTTAATAAATACGTTCAAGAAAACATCTCTGCTTAACTACCTCCGGAGTCCTATGTAATAAATCAACACTTAACCTATGCATGCAATAACAAAGAATAAATAAATACTACAACTAGACAATGTAATAAACTAATTAAACAATATACGGCGAAATCACTTCCTATTTTAATATACAATATATAAAAGGGGGCTTAGCTGCGCTCTACAGGGCTCCCAGTGTAGTGTGAGGTCGACTTAAAGTGCCCATCTACGTGTTTGCTTGAATCCGTGTTGACCTTGAGTACGCTGTGCATGCGCCTGCACTCTTTTTGTAAGTCTTTAGGCCACGACTTTTAACCCTGGATTTAATTATAATTAACACTTATAGAATTTGCCCACATGTATACAGCTATAAAATATTCCTTACCCATAGGGTTATATGTAAGTAACTCTTTTTAAAGTTTAATTGTCCTGTTGTTGCGTGAATTTTATTTCCTTGATTCACTCGCGGATTTAGTTGTTTCTTTGTGAGAATTGTTTTTCTTTTTGTTTTATTTTAAATATCACTGTACTCGATACACTACTATATAATAGGTCACATTTTACTTCACATAGAAAATGGCGTTGCCCTTATCGGAAAAAGTACTTGGTATTCCTCCACTCCCTGGTTAGCTATCTCGAATTCCAAACGGAAGTCTCCCGCCATCATTTTATTTGTCGACCATAAATTGTAGTCGATAAGGTAGTTGATTTGGTTGTGGGATTTGGAGATTAAATTTGAATTTAAAAGTTTTATACAAGTATTCATATACATAATATACGCACGTAAGTACATATACAATTTTTGTTAATTATTTTGTGTGTGTCAAAATTGATACGTTACAACACTGGAGACTTTTTGTCATCCAACTTTTTGATAACTGTCCCGTCCTGCCACTTTGGGTTCGTTTAGTACGGACACACTGAGTAACTATCACCTCAAAAATGCATGTTTTATATCACCATTCACCAATATAAATGTGTATTTGTCATAAGGATATACGAAACATCAACAAAAGAAATGATATTCGGTCCCTCCGATTTACAGTGAAAAGCTGATTAAAAGAAAATTTCACTTTATGTTTGATTCACTATGATCATATCCTGAAAAATTCCTTTGATATTTCCGTATGAGTATTGAAAAATTTGGTGATTTACTCCTACAGATTTTGAGACCTGTTTCAACTAATCAAAGTACCAATATGCGATCATCAGTTGAACCCGAAAAAAGACTTGCTATAACTCTAAGGTCTATAAGAACTTTCATGGATATTTCTTCCCACTTTTTTATTTTCAAGCTGCTATCAGAGTCACGGTAAACTGACAGTAACATGGTATGACTGCTATGAACCACGGTAGGCCATCTTTAGCGTCACACGACTTATATTTATTTTAATTTCAGCAATAAGTTAATGCTGGGATTACAATTTCTGTAATTTCTTACCTGATCGCTTGCAAAAGCTTTAACCAGAGCCGTAAATAGTTGTATTTACGGCTCTGGTATAACATTTCTTTATTAAGCAGTCAGGTAATTATAATGTTTTTTTAATATTCTAATTTTTATTTACTGCGATATTATCCGTTTTATTTTTTCAAAGCTGTTACCAAATAATTTATTTTAATAATTTTTCGGAATTCTTCATATAACTTGTGATACGGTGACGTCACAGCTCAAGGTCAACATAAATAGTAGCATACCTTCTTTCTCTGTAGCCGTGATCTGAGTATTTCTTCAATGTTTTTCCCTTTTTTTTTTTAATAGGTATAGTCTCGTTTATACTTCTTCTATTAATGCTTCATTATTTATATCTTTCTCTCACACTATCGTTGTAGCAGTTTTTTTTTTCAAAAAATATGCGTATGTTTCTTCCTTGCGTCTCCACAAAAAAATTGCAGTCAAGCTGCAACAAAAATATTACCAGTGCGTGCACATTCATATAAACTTGTAGGCGCGGTGATAGTTTCGTCACCAAAAAAATGTTAGCCGCAAGAACGAAAAAGTCACTTTGCTGTCACGTTACTTCATGTGCGCATTTACTTTAGAGCCTATGGAATTGATGGTGGTGATAAAACAGTTACGTGACAAAAAGGCTCCAGTGCGCGATCCTTAACATACTTTATGATATTATTCGTATTGATAACCAAAAGTATTTTAGAAAATAATTTCTGTATGAGGCTTCCATATCTTAAAGTACCCAGGGCCGCAATTTGACTGAAGACAGCCAGGTGGGGGGGGGGGATTTAAATTTAAAAAATAATAATAAAATAATTCAATCCATATGTTTTGCAAAACAAAAAACACTTCCAAGTTTTCCCAATTTATACCATTAAAAATGAATTCGGACCACTATTTAATGCTTATTATAAGGCTTATATATGTGTATTACAAGCACTTGTAGTTTTATTATTATTATAAATAAATATATGTATAACCTGACAATTAAAACCACTTTACCACAGAGTAAATGTAACAAGCATTTCCGAGTGCTCAGCATCCTGTGGGAAAATAGGAATGCGTGAAAAAACATACGCTTGTGTTCAGAAGTTCAGCGCCTATTCCAAGTATGTTGACATATCCTATTGTTTGACAAAAGTGAAGACCTTGCCAAAATTCGAGGAGTGCATAGAGCCATGTTGGAGTTATACCGAATGGACCCCGGTAATATTTATTAAAATTTTTCTAATCCAACATTTTTTTATCAATTTTTTTCTTCATTTCTAGTGCTCACGCAGTTGCGATACTGGCGAACAAAAGCGTTCTGTTGTCTGTCGATCGAATCATGCAATTGTGAATGACACCGAGTGTGTGGCATCGAAACGTCGGGAGTTTCGTGATGTGATCAGACCTTGTAATACAGATCCATGTCCTGCTTGGTCTATAGGAGAAAAAACTCCGGTAAATCTTGCATTTATTTATCAATTTTTATTTTATATTTCGGTGCTTTCTTTTACGGTAACACTTTGCTCGTTTGCTTTCTTTTTATGTATTTTTATGCATTAACATAATTTTTGCTTTAATTTTTTTCGTTTCGTCTTTTTTTTTTGCTGTAAATAATCTTGTTTATTTGTAATATTTAGTGTTCAGTCACATGTGGAGATGGTCAAAGTACTGCTGTTATTTATTGTATGCAAAATAATCAAATTGTTAATAAATCCCTGTGTGACGGTAGTCAAATGCCCCCAATCATAATTAATTGCTCAAT
This sequence comes from Dioctria linearis, assembly GCA_963930735.1. Taxonomy (NCBI): domain Eukaryota; kingdom Metazoa; phylum Arthropoda; class Insecta; order Diptera; family Asilidae; genus Dioctria; species Dioctria linearis. The sequence goes on along the minus strand of OZ005741.1, from coordinate 74,886,961 downwards.
GCCACTGTGTCCTGAAAAGGTTAGTTTACTGTTCTTGGTTCTTATTACTATTATTATTAAACTTTGAAAGTTATGGAATGTAAATAAATTGCCTTCTTAATATAGCTTGACAAATTATATAAAATATATTACTTCTAATTTGCTTCATAATAAAGGTGTTTTTGTATGCTTTGAGTTTATATTAAAATAATTTACTTGAAATTTTGTACTATTTATTTAAATGGCATTAATGGTAGTATGGCATGGTGGTAGAAGTATACTCTAGCTGGCACGCACTTCACGTAAAACTAGTAATCCCCTTAACTTTGGAAATATGGTTGCACACTTAACTTGCATATTTGAATGCAATTTGATGAGATTTTGTATGCGATAATTTAGGCTGTAGATTGCTTTTATAAAAAATTTTGAAAAATTTTGCAAAATATGAATTAATGAAGCTCGCCACCCTGCACCCTGTTTATTATCTACTGACAACTAGACAACTAGAAATTCATAAACGCAGTAGTAGATGAGATCGCCTAGTAAAAATCTAGTAACTACATCTATAGAACTAATGGGCTCAAAATGGTTCACCTAAATTCTATGGATTAATATGAGTTATCGGTAAAATGTGTTAGTTTAATTTACATTTTTGATAATAGATAGAAATTGTAGCATTACTGTCCCACTTAGGTGCATATCTGTGTATCTAAGATATTACATATTATTTTTTACTTTATTTGACTTTTTTTGAAATTGCAATTCATTATTCCAAATTTTACTTTATACTTCAGAAGCCATATTTTGTGAATAACCTAATTATCGTAAAATATTAATAAATACTAATTAATAAACGTTTGAAATAGAAAAATTTATTCATACATATGTGGTGAATTGAAACACTCTTCTTTTGTTTAAAGTTAGTTTTAAAAAAAAATTAATAGAACTCCAATCTTTGACCTACCTACTAGTTTTTCAATACACATAGTCGCCGTTAACATTAATACATTTCTCCCAACGATCTACATATTTTCGGATCTTGTCAATGAATATGTCAGCACTTTTTCCTCTTATATACTACTTCACAGCTTCCTTCACTTAGTCATCTGAGTTGGTTACGGCTAAAAGTCGAGTCGCATGGAGCGTAATCTAGATTGAACGGAGGGTAAAGAATTTGGAAGCAATTTCTTTCTCTTTAGCGTAGCCATAGCCCAGTAAAATTAAACACAATAAAGTATATTAAAAAACCGTTTAAAATAAACAAATTTTATAATTAAATTGCCCTAAAACGTAAAAAATATTTTTTTCTTTCTCAGTGATAAACACAAGAAAATTTGGACATAAGTTCCAGTTGGACAATTGTGATTATAGTTACGGACACTCAAAATTTTCTTGTGTATGTCACTGAGAAAAGAATTTTTTTTTTACTTTTTAGTGCTATTTATTAGTAAAAAAAAATTATTTTAAAAGTTTTTTAAAAATATTTTATTTTTCTACATTTTAGTCCGCGCTAAACTAAATTTTAGCGAGCCTCCATTATCGGGCCGTTCTTTTAACAGCTAAAATATGTCACCGGAGATTCAAAGAAGATATACAGGGTGATTCAGATCAAGATACCTTCGGGTATACCACGCGATTCCTTGAGGTAAGCTGATGAAAAAATTGTTCCACATACCCCCCTCCCCCTAGAAAGCTTCCTTTAGGAGTTGTGGCTAATTGACGATTTCGCCAGTATTCGTGAATCCTGATGGGAATAAAAGAGTATAACCTTTGAATCACCTTATAGATTTTGGTTATTGTTGACTTATTAAATACCCACGAATAGTAGCTGTAGAAAAGTGTATTACTCTGTGCTTTTTAATTAAGCATCTTTAAATTATTCTCAAATATTTTCAAAACTTTGATTTTTTTACACACAAATTTCATAAATTATTTCAAAAACTTTCTTCCATGTAACCCAAATTTATTAATTATTTATTAATGCCCCAACTACCCTCTACCACCGGGAAAAAACCGCATGCCAATACCTGTATCAGTTTTAGCACTGGAGGTTTATTGACACATTCATAAAATTGCATACAAGCAATAATCCCAGGTAGGTACGTAGGGTCTTTTATGACTGGACCCATAATTGCTTTGGTTATAATTTTCTGATAATTTTTACTTTATGTCCTTCTAAAATGGCGTAAAGATTCACTGAAGCCCAGGTGTGCAAATTATGAGTATTTACTACTTCATCAGGGATCCATCTGCAAACTTGCAATTTTATGATTCGGCTTGAATGTGCAAATAAAGCTCCAGTGCTAAACCTGATACAAGTATTGGCGTGCGGCGGTTCTTTTTCCAGTGATAGAGGGTAGTGGGGGCATTAATAAAAAGCAATAAATTTGGGTTACATGGAAGAAAGTTTTTGAAATAAATAACGATATTTATGAAATTTGTGTGTAAAAAAATCAAAGTTTTGGAAATATTTGAGAATAATTTAAAGATGCTTAATTAACAAAAACAGAGGAACACACTTTTCTACAGCTACTATTCTTGGCTATTTAATAAGCCAACAATAACCAAAATCCATAGGGTGGCTCAAAAGTTATACTCATTTATTCCCATCAGGGCTCACGAATATTGGAAAAATCTTCAACTGGCCACAACTCCTAAAGGGAGGTCTGTTGGGGGGGGGGGGGGGGGGTATGTGGAACAATTTTTTGATCAGCTTACCTCAAGGAATCGCGTAGTATACCGGAAGGTATCTTGATGTGAATCACCCTGTATAATAAAAAAAAAAAGGAACGTGTTTGTTATTTTACTCACTCTTTTCCAATATGTTGATGTTCTTACATATTTTTTTGTTTTTCGTTGTGGACATTTCTCAGAACTCTATCAAGGAATATTTTTACTGTGTTAAAGGACGGCCCGGGCCGATAACTTCAAGCTGGTGCTGCCACCTCTAATTAAGAACAACAAGCCAAATTGAGCGTGTTAACCTAAGTACTGGTCTCGATAAAATTCAGAAGAAATTTTCGCCAATAGCTCTTAGCGCTCTAAATCTTATATGATATTTAGTTTATCGCGAATCTCAGTACTAGACTTAACTATAAATGGTAATTAAATTTTTTTTAAATTTGTAGTTTTCTTCTTCTTCTTCTTTTGCTTCTTCTTTCTTCTTCTTCTGCTTCTTCTTCTTCTTCTGCTTCTTCTTCTTTCTTCTTCTTCTTCTTCTGCTTCTTCTTCTTCTTCTTAATCTTAATCCTCTTCTTCTTAATCTTCTTCTTCTTCTTAATCTTCTTCTTATTATTATTCTTCTTCTTCCTTGTCTTCTTCTTCTTCTCATTCCTCTTCTTCTTCTTCTTTAACTTCTTCTACTTCTACATCTTCTTCTTCTTCTTCTTGTCATTCCTCTTCTTCTTATTTTCTTCTTCTTCTTCTTCTTCTTCTTCTTCTTCTTCTTCTTCTTCTTCTACATTAATTTCATCCACGTTTATTACCCTAAAAAATTTCTCACTTTCGTCACGAACGTCGCCCTTTTGCACAAAGCTATAAAGTTATTTAGTCAAGGGTTATTGACTAGATAAAAGTTATTTAAATAAAAAGGACAAAACTTTGTAAAAATTCCGACCAAGCTGGATTTTTGTGAAGACCTTTCTTTATGTCCTCAGCATATCGTAAAAAGAACCCTTAATTTGTGTCGTAGATTTTTTTTTTTTGGGTTTTAATTCTAGTTTTTTCCAATTACTGTAAAATTGTAGTAAAAATGGTTCCTAGAAATTCTTTGGTTAAGGATATAGACTGAATTATGTCTGAACAGAAATTGCACGCACCACTTTATATTACATATGATTTGTTATAGTTCTTGTAGGTTATGCCCGTGTTTTGGAAGTTGATGGAAAGTGATTATTGTTTCAAAAATTATTTTCTTCTAGAGACTCCAATTATAAGTGTTTTTGTTTTAACTATCTTTCATTAGTTCATATCTCGAAAAAACTTCCACTGTACGTAAATCTCTAACTTTACTTTAATTTTTTTTATCTATAACTATTTGTATTTATACGAAAAAAATTACACGTCTAGTGAAATTCTAAAAATGTATATCTATAAATTTTACTATTGTTAACAGAAAAAAACAAACATAATTCCTTCAAAAATCCAATTCATTTCTTAATTCAATTTTCTGAAAATAAAATATTAGTTAAAATATTCGGCAAATTCGTTAGTAATCTTTGTCATTGTTTGCAAATAATTTTCCTTGGAATTATTTATTCAAAAACAAAACTTGATTTTGCTCCTTAATACCGAACACCATTAATTTATAAATAAAACTGGTGGGCGTAAAAGTATTGTCAGCACAGGTCATTGTCATATCTATATTCTATGTATCTTTTCCTTGCTAATTTGCCTTGGTCAAATTTTGTACAGCTACCTGCTGTCAGCTGTTTAGTGCCCCACAAAAAAAAATAGATAAATCGGTTCTTTTTGTACCAATGATTACATTTTAATCCTCTTCGGCTTTTAGTGAATTTCTCAAAGACTGCCTTTTTCTTCAAGATTGTGGTAAATGGTAGATATTTTTGTTGACTACAACACAAACCACATTAATCAACTATTTGGCAATAACAATAAGACATCAATCCTCATGACCCGTAAGTTTGGTAGTAGAATAAGGTCTGAGTCAAAAACGAAAACTACTCTATCGTCATCAAACATATTTAGGCTGCTATAGAAATAAGTAAAAGACGGATGATTTACCTGTGTAGTTTAAACCTTATCCAAATGTAATTGAACTCTGGTTTGATGGAAGAAATATCTTTAAGGCTATTCCCTATGAGTAGAGAAAAGGGCAACCAACGTACACCCATGGATGTGGTACTGACAAATATCAGCATCATAAACGATTGATTGCAATTAGAACAAAAATGTCTGTGTGGCACTAAACTGTAAATTTATTAGTGCTTAATCTTCGAATGTTGCAAAAATCTAAATTGCCGCAACATTAAAAACCTTAATTTTATGATAGAATCATTATATGCGTTGATCTTGCTAAGTCCTGAGAGCCTCAGTCAGAGAAACCTGGAATTTATTTCAGAGGCATTTATGTTTGAGTGGTTTGCCCCTCAATATTGCAGAACTGAAGAATTTGCTAGTAAAATGCATGTCTTCATTTTCGCGCTGCCGCTGCAAAGATCTTCCCACGAGGGGGATCATAGAAATACACTGTAGAAAGTGGGCTTATACCTATATAGTAGCCTTTTTCGATCTAAGCATCAAGTACTAACTAGGAAAGAACTGTAGACAACACAAATAAAAAAGTGCGTTAGTCGAAATAAATGTTTTTAAATTAATTACTTACGGTTATTACTGATAAAAAGTGTTTTACCAAAGGCAATATATTCGTTAGATACATAGCAGAAATTCGAAAAGTTTTTTTTTTTAAATCATTTTTCGAGTTGCGCGCTCAGTTTTTAACTCCCCGCCAATTTTTATACCCTAGACGAAATCTATAAGGTATACCTAAGTACTAAGTTTGTCATTCCGTTTGTTACGCACAGAAATAATTGGACTGAACCCCCAAGCATAATATTAAAAGTTATTGTGATTTTTGCATGTCGATTCGTCCGCTGAAATTTTGTACATGGCCATGTACAAATTGGGCAACTCCTTCATGGGGTTGCCATACAAAAATTTCGTTTTTAACTACATGTTTGGACACTACCTGAGATCGCGTCCAATTAGAAAGCTGAAATTTGGTAGATAGTGTTTTTATAGTAATAGCAAATAAAATTTCAAAAATGGTCTAAATCTGGCAGCCTTTCTTGGTGTTGCCATCTAAAAGTTTAGGTTTTTTACATATACTGTGAAAACGATCAGTCCTAGATATTTATATTGTAGCAAACATTTTTCAGAATACAAAATCCTATAAAATTGGTAATAAGCATTTTTTCTGTTCGACGAACTTTTCTAGAAATATATGCGAAAAACCACTTCAAAAATCAAACTTGCATAAATCGATTAAACCGCTTTTGCACGTTTGCCAGGAAAAGTTTACTATTTTTACTCCTCTTTCACTTTTGGAGTGTAATAATAGATTTATATTCTATCAGTGAGTTATATAACGTTCCGCAAAAAATACGTGTATTATGATTGCACAAGTCGAAACACTTCTTTGAATTGGCCATAGATTTTACATGCCCAAATATTTATGCACAGAATATGAAAAACACATTTGGCTGAAATGTTTACCATCTTAGATATCTCGCGTATCTTTACTCGACTATTCTCTAATACAATATCATTGATTTTTTTATCTCATTCGAATATCCGAGCCGCTCAGAATCATTCCAGTACTCAGTGCACAACTTATGAGCCATTCCATGTGATAGAGCAGAGTAGCCATAAGAAGCGACACCGGAGCAGGCGTCTTCTGTAAGGAGCTTGCCATACACCTGGAAAGCCATTTAATGGTCTTCCAGGCGAAGGTCAAGGCCATTCTTGAAGCGGGAAGGTACCTCCATGGCTCAAACACTGAGAATAAGGAGATTGCCATCTGCTCGGACAGACAAGCGGCCGTCAAGGCCTTTTCACCCTTCATAGCCTCCAACCTAGACCTGGAGTGTAAGACCACCTTGAACTCCCTCTTTCAGCGTAACAGGGTACTCGTTCTTTGGGTACCTGTTGACAGAGATGTTAGTGGAAACGAAAAAGCGGATGAGCTTACGCGTCTTGGGGCGACCTCGGAGTCACTTCCCTCCACGAACTGCCAACACAGTTGTCTTTGGTTAGACGACCCTTCGAGTAGAACAACAAAGGAACTGTGGGGTAAACCTAACACAAGTTTCACAAAAAAGCTGCTAGGGCTGAGCAAACCTACCATGAGAATTCTGGTGTGTATTCTCACTGGACACGGTTCTCTCAGGGGTCACTTACATAGGATAGGACTGGTTGATAACCCTACATGCAGTGAATGCGGAGAGGAATCTGAAACGGTGACTCACTTTCTTTGTCATTGTCCCGCTCTCTCTGGAAAACGTTATAGATTCCTTGGCTCACACCTCCTGGATGAATTGGATGAAGCGGATAAGGAGGGTCGGGAGCCAATTTTATGGTTTGTAAGAGCGTCTGGTTATCGTTTATCCATTATTTCACAAATTTTTCTTTTTGTACGAAATAAGAGTTAAGCAACAACTGTCTGTCTAACTGTTCTACCAATTCATGTTGGCGTACAATTGTTGTATGGTGTGTGGGCAAATTGTACGATGCATGCAAGCAACGATCGCAAGCTGTTATATATGCGACGAAAGAAATCGGTCCAACAGTTGTATCGTCTGTGGATTACCATACAACTGTTGGCCCAACGGTTGTACAACAGCTGTTGAACCTACAATTGTATCGTGTGTGGCCCGCTTTATCCATAACTTTTTGAATTTTTCTTAATAATTAGAGCTATTGCTCGATTTATTTTTATTAGTTATATATATAAAGGTGCGCGCGCATGCACAATGAAACCTAGAGAAACACCGCAGTCCAACCTACCTATACAGCATCCTTCAATTCGCGAAATCTACTAGGACACTCAATTGCATTTTGCCCAGATCTGAATACTTAATTACTAAATTCCTGTATGCCATTTACATTTTTGACGTTAAGTTGATTTTGTTCACTTGTGTCGAAATTAAATGTAAAGGGCTAAAGGCTCATTCAGACTCGACAAGTTACTTGCACAATTATATTGCTACATATGAGCAAGTTCATGTTCACATTCGTCAAGAATACTTTTGCGAGAATTTGCCTGAAGTGGAACTACTTTTGCAGGAATTTGCCTGAAGTGGAACGTTAACTTAAAACAGCTGATTGCTGTCACTCCTTTCAAAATTCTCTTTCGTTTAATGTGTCCTCAATTTCACCTTTCATCAATTCAGATATTTCCATAATACTTTTTCGATCAACCTGTTTCTACTCATTTTGGGGAATACAAAATTTAACTATATTTGTTTTTAAAAATGCTATACTGACGGTTTCCACAAATCTAGGTCATCTAACAATATACACTATCCGCCATGTTTAAAATTGTTAAAGTTAATGTTCAAAGTATGGACTTGCTCTAAAAAGTAGAAAAGAGTGGAACAAGATTTCCAACTTGTCGCAAGTAAGCATTTGGAGCAACAAGGGGCATAGGGAAGTGAAGAGAGTCTCTATTTGTGCAAGTAACTTGCCGAGTTTAAGTGGGCCTTAACCACAATGTGCATATGCTAGAATATGCAAAAATACTAGCAAGTGATTTTCATAATGGCAACCGACAATACAAATAAGGAGCAGTTCGTCAAGGTTTTAGTCCTTTCGTCAACTTCTGTTTGTACGCTCATGATCGCACTTTGCATAAGCAAATTTGACAGGTTGTGTATATAATACTATACAAATGTTGGTCACGCATATGGATGCATTCGTAAAATTTTCATAGCTTGCATATGCAAGGTTATGCACATTGTGGCTAGGCCTTAAGTTATGAGACCTCTCTGATCGCTGGGTCGAAAAGTTCGATTTTTTTCTGCATTTTCAATGCATTATAGAAATTCATTCAAATTATTTTCAGTGCATTTCAGTCTATAGAGACGAGAAATTGTCCACCTACTTAAGTTATTATAAGTGTCGCAGGAGTCTACATGACTATTTTTTGTTGAGAGTATACTTTTTATGTATCAGTCAATTTGTACGAACGCATTTTTTCTACTTCTGTTGTAATCAAAAGAAAACGCTGAAAACAAAACAAAAAGGATTTGGACGAGGGAAAAGGGGGTGAAAAGAAGAGAACTTTTTGGTTGCTTCGATACTTTGCTTCGTACAGGGTTATTGCATATGTCAGCTGTAGATTTCGATAATTTGCTTGGAAAAGTTACGCCTGTAGTTGGGATAGAAGTAGATAGTTTAAAAAGAATATTTCACTGTGAGACAGATTGTCTTTAACACTCCGATTTCTGGCAACAGGTAGAATGCCAAGAAAAGATTTCCTGTGTCATTATATCACGTAGACTTATTGTTTTTTTTTAAGGTTATCATTCTCTTCTCTATTTGTTCAGAATTTCAGTCCAAATTATTTTAAAAGCAGAGGATTACCTTCCAATTAGATATAAATTGTCGAGCTCATTCCACAGTTCACTCAACCATTGACATTTTTAATTGCCACCACTCAGAATAAATTTCCGCAAAATTGGAACCTAGCTAGATCGATTGCAATAAATAACTTGGCCTGTCCTGTGTTCGTGAAAACTACAGCTATACTGAAAAGATTGTAATTTTCTCTAACTATACAATAGTGGAGCTATACTCCTTTTAACATAAGCATTAGAGAAGAGCACTCATTTTGAACTTCGAAATGATGAAAACTGGAGCTCTCATTTTGACTGCTGTTCAGTTCAATATAATAGGTCTCCTTTTTAGCTCAAAATGATGATAAATTGAGGAGCTCTTCTTCGCAATTATCGTACTGAAATAAAATCAATTGAGAGAAAATGCAATATTTATAATGCTCCTTTTGGAGCAATACTGAAATCTATCCAAAACCCTGTGTTGCTTTATTGATTCTGGAAGGAGTACCTACTTCTCATTTTTTATCAATCAACTTTTAATTCTTATCCATAATAAGAGTTATTTTTCGATTTTATTTTATTTGTGCTTTTTATATCCCTCATAATATGAATTTATTTTTTCGGTTAACCCACAAGAATTGTACTGGTCGACATGGTTTATATTACAGAAATTCTATTAAGCTTCAAGTGCCAGACTATTGACGTACTGATGTAGTGATGGTGAAGTTTTAAAATAATCAGCAGCTGATATATTTCGAGACATGACATCAGTAAGTAATGCTACATCTACTTAAACTTTTATTTCAAAATTGCAAGCATTGAAAATGGAATTCAGGGAGGAGAAAGAGCTTTTGCTGCTATTATTATTATTAAAGAATGGAAGAAAAAGAAAAATAAACGCGAATATTAATATAGTCGTGATTTTTTGATGGCATTTACATCTGAAGGAAACTATCATTCATGATCAATAATAAAATTGAGCCATCATTCATGATAAACGATAAAGTCCAACTATTATTCAAGATAATTTCCAGAAAGCCCAACCCCTCCTTGAAAGTTAGTTATATTTCGTGTATGGAGGAAAGAAGCAATGCTAATGTAAATTGCAAATTTGAATTTCAAAAATTGATTGGAAGAAGCGTTTCGTATTGGCAGAAACTCTAATACTCTTCAGTACGGAGTAAAATTTAATGAATTCCACAATAAAACATACAATCTTTTCCAATTTACAACGAAACTTATCTGAAAGCTTTCTCAAATTTATCCCTTTTGTAGTAATCTTGACACGTTGATTCCCACAGACAGATTCGTTTCTCTACATTAATTTTGAAACATAATTTCGTTCACTCCTTTTTAATATTTTAAACTAACCCGACTTAATTAGTTTGAAAATAAAATATCGACTGATGTCAGTAAAAATCAGCAACATGCAAATCACTTACTGATTATCAGCAGATCAGTATCACATCAGCTCATCACTACCTTTTACAATGTAGCATGCTCCATTAAGATATTAGTGCTGCTGATAATCAGCACATCAGCTCATCAGTACATCAGCATATCAGTGGTCTGGTGTGGTACTAGGCGAGTCTTAAAAATTGTTGCATATTAAAAACGAATACAGTATTCAAATTCTCCGAACAACTCTTAGGCCTGCCGCACATTGAACGCAACACATGCTGGGGCATAGCGTAGGGCACGGTGGCGTAGGCTTTTGTATGCGGTCGGTCATATTTACTTGTGCATATGCTACCTTGCCCTATGCTGTGCTGTGCGGCAGGTATCAAGAGTGGCTCTGTTTATCAGTCTGTGGATATGACAATAACAACTATGCAAAGCACAATAATGTTCTTTTATTAAGAGGAGTCAGTACTCAGCAAAAGTTTCAATTGATATACCAGCGAGCCTGTAGGCAATAAAAATTACTATGCGTAGGTTTGTGTCCTGAAAGTGAGAAAATTTATATAAAATTAGCCTAGACCTAGACCAAAGACCACATTAGAGACATCTATCGTAAAAGTCAGAAACCCAACATGCGACAATTTAAGACGAAAAATTAATATTTGCAGTTCAAATAAATTGAAAATTTTTAATAAGAATTAACTCTCCTAATATTTTTTCGCGCATAATTGTTTAAATAACTGTTTTGCTTTTTATTTCAACAACTTTCAACGAAATATTTCAATTTCTCGTGGGTGAAATGTCAGCAGAAAAAAAAGTACTATTAGAGTCAACTAATTAAAAAAAAGCGCCAATGAAAATGAACAAACTAGACGTTTTTTGCCAGATTTAGGTTTCATCTTTCTAAGATAGTCACAATCTAAAGAAATGAGAATACCTACTAACAGGAATTTGATTTAAAAATGTTCAATTTTTAACATTTTTTACAAGCTTCCGAGTTAACAGTTTGGTAAAACGCACGCAATATTTCGTAAAAGTGGACAACTCCACGATCCGTACCTACTATTTCTTTGTATTATATATGCTTATGTTATATATGTACATATTTGAAAAGTTCGTGTTTTTTTTCGTTAATTTACGAATGTTTAGAAAATTGTTTTCTTGGTAGCATAGCAACTGTCGCCAAAATAGATGCATCATTTTCTTCATTTGAATTTAATTTCAATCGTCCTCAACAAGTGGAAGTTGACCCACCCCCCTTGTTACGTGCCTGGCTATCGATAGCTCTTGTTTCATAACCAAAAAGAAGATGTTATGAAATCATGGTTATCCTATAAGCAATAAAAATAAATCGCGGAGTAACTCTTATTATTGAGAAGAATTAAAAAAGTTGTCGATAATTCTTATATAATAACCAAGAAGGAAATTGTGAAATAATAGTTAAGAGTTAACTAAAAAAAATTAGTTTATCACAGATCTTATAACAATTACGGTCCCTGCTTTTTAGATCTTGTTAATGGTTTCTCCAACAAAAAGAAGTGATTTATCAGCACATGGAATTGATTTTTTTTTCAAATATAGCAAAGAAACACAAACTTATCCATTTCATACGTTGTCCAAAATTTTCTACTTGATAGATTTGAAAGTTTCTATGAATAACTAAATAAATTTGGCAAATATCTAAAATAAAATTTTCTTGTGATTTAAGCGCCATTTATGTACCTACATATGCATGTAAAAATTGGCCAATATTGCGCACAATTACAATTATAGTAGGTGGATATATTAGTATAACAAATTATTTCTGAAATCAAATTGAAGCCTTCTATGCCTTTTTAATGGTACGTAACAAAAAAATTCGTGCATGATTTAATTTTTCAAAAGAATGCTTTCAAATTCAAACATTACTATAATCGTATTTTTCTTTTTAATATAAATATTTCTAGCGTATAATATCAAAGCCTATGCCATGGAATACATCGTATTATCGCCCATATCCGGGATATATTGAAGACAAAAAGGATACAATTTACAAGCGCAATCATGAGGTTAGATTCATAGTTGTAAAATTAATTTAGAACAAAAATGGAAAAAACACCATTCTTATATATTTAGGTGTTTATTGGAGATGCATGGGTTATAGATCCATGGAATGAATGTAATGAAAATTGCGAAAGAACTCGATTAGTTTACTGTAAAGATCCATCAAATCCAGCTAATTGCCCGGAGAACGTAAAACCTTCTAGCACTGAAAAATGTTGCTCTATAAAATACGTACAACGATGGTCCCAAGTAAGTCTATATTGCATGCAATATTTTATTTTATTAATAATATTTTCTCTTTTTTCCGAACAACTCTTAAAAGTGTTCGGTTAAATGTGGAGTTGGCATAAAAAAGAAAGAAATTTATTGTGCACGGGTATCAAAACCAGATCGAAAAGGTGGTAAAACGATAAAAAGAGGAGTCGATCCAGAAAAATGCCGAAATTTAATACCTCCAAGACCAAAGCTGTCGCAAAAACAATGTCGTAATGTTTGTACCTGGATACCTGGACCATGGACACCGTGTTCATCATCAAATCGTTCAACAATAGAGTTCTCTTCAAGGCACGTTAATTGTACAACAAAAAAGGATCATATTATACGTAATGATTTTTGTGATCAAAACAAAAAACCACCAACTATGAAAAAATGTCCATCCTCACAAAAATTCAAAACTGAACTGTCAAATGTAAGTAAATATAAAAAACTTACCCGAATTAATATGAACTAATAAGAAGAAAAAAAAAGGAAAATTTGTGTTCCCTAATGCACGGCACAAAATTACAAAATTGGTGGACTAAAATATTTTTGTTGAATAAAATTGGCATGGCATAAGAAGAGAAAAAAATCGGACAAATAAAATTGGAGTTGAATTTGAGAATAATCATGCCAAAATAAAATTAACTAATCCAAATATGCATGACAATTACTCTTTTGTATATATTTTTTTATTATATATTACCTTTTAGCTTTACATAACTATTTACAGAGGTTTTAAAATTATTTATTTATTTACTTGAAATCATTTTTGGTACATTGTATGTTCTGAAAACTTCTTGGTATTTCCAAAAAATTATTAATCACGCTGCTATGGCTCAGTCTGGTTAAATGGAAAAGAAAGAAAAAAGAAAGCGCAGGTTTCTAAATTATTTAATTTCACAATGCTTGTGGGTACATGGGCGGATCCAGCTAGTGTTCGCGTGGGGGGGGGGGGGGGCTCAAGACCACAGAAAAAAATTGCAGTAGATCTTCTGAATTTTTCGCAGTAAATCTATTCTATTCTATTTTGTAAAAACACTCAGAACGTTTTCAAGCACCATACAACGACTTCTGTAGAAGCTGTATGGAGGAGAAAAAAGTTGCACCTGCCTCAATCTTGCCAAACGTAGAAGGAGTACGTTAAGTAGTCACTTCCGCGATTCGAAAAAAATAGCATTCTAAACTAATCTACATGGAGCCATTTCGACAACATAAATATTGATTGTAAATTTTCGCTTTTATCCAAATTTTAATGAAATTCTTATCGCAATAAATGCTTTCTTAGAATTGAAACACTTCTGTTGTGGGATGGAATATCCTTCGAGCAATTTTTGTTTAGATTTTACCTCTCTTTAGGATTCCGTACCCAGAGGGTGCCAACGGAACCCTATTACTAAGCCTCCCCTGTAATTATTCACGTGAAAACGAAACCCAACGGACCGAGCAATTTCGTTCGTTGTAGAGAGTTTCCATTATAAATGAGTAAAAAAATAACAAAAAAATTTGTAGATATACGGACAAAATAAATTTTGTTGCTTAAAGGGAAATAAAATACATTCTATGGCTTGAAATAATCTGTCATCTTTGCTTGCAGTTTTTTACTGTGCCAATATTTGGCTTGCACTATACTATGTATTTTTGACATATCTTGAGCGCCCTAGGATCAACTTCGATAAACAAAAGGAGTTTCTCTAATAGTTTGGCCGCTTCCAGAGTTTGTTGGATGCTAGGTGATTCGGGCTTATCGGATTGTTCCTCTTGTTCGTCCTTCTTTGTTCCTCCTCATTTTTCATGACTGCTTAGAGGATCAAACCCAAGATTGTGGCTATTTCTTCGTCTACTGAAAAAAAGCTCTGCAGCTCCTCAGGAGTGAAGACGGCTGTCGTGCTGAACTGTTTAATCCACTCGCTTAGCGGCAGATCGTCCTCTCCCGCGGCGGATTCCTGTTCCGCATATGTTTCCACATGATCCGCATGGCGAAAAGCATGCCGTATATTTGCAACCGTCACCTCTTTCTAGGCTTTGCTTAGAAAGCTCACCACGTCCAGTATACTAATGGAGAACTTGTCATCCGATTCGATAAACTCCATCAACATCTGCTTTCTGTAGTGGCTTTTAAGGCTCATTATTACGCTCTGGTCCATCAGCTGCAAAACGCTTGTTGTGTTAGCTCTATGTTCCGAAGGTTGGGGATAGTAGGATGAGCAGGGTAGCTGTCGTCGTGCAATAAAATTTTTCATTCCTTCAACTCTGCATCCCACCTCCGCTCTTCATGTTCAAAAACTGCAACGTCATCCATGCGAACTTGTTTACCTTATAGGTAACCGGCAATCGTTTGGTGTTCTTGAAACATAGTGGGTTTTATAATTTCCCAATCACCATTGGCTTTCCTTTCACCGTGCAACTCATGTTGGCAGCCACTAGCACCGTGATGCGTTCTTTAGAGTGTTTTACACCCACGCACCTCTCAGCTTTAAACCTTAAAGTTTTGTCTGGCGTCATTTTGCAAAAAAAATCCAGTCTCATCAGCATTACAAATGTTTTCGGGGCAGTACCTCTCCTTCAACTTTGGCCATCGTTGGTGACGTTCATGTTGAGATCGTAGGCTTCTCCAATAATCTGGTCGTAGTTTATTCCGTGACGCTGTTTAAACTTTCCCAGCCATCCTTCTCAAATCTGTTATACCCAATAGCTCAGTGAACTTCTCACCCTTTGATTTTACTAAAGGCTCATGTATGGGCAAAATTTTTAATGCGCTACTGCTAGAACCAGTTGTGATCCAATTTGTCACATTTCGGCTTTCTTACCTCTTTTCAAGAGCTACCCTTAACCTGCAGCACTTTCTCTTTGCACTTCCAAACAGTGAATACAGTTCAAGATTTGAGTCCAAACCGTCACCCGACTTCATCTTGCTCTATCGCACGAATTGAAGTAATTAAATTTTTGATCTAAAGACAAGATATTTCTTTTACAGCTAGCCATGTTTACCGAAAGAATATCAGGTGATCACTGACTGACTCGGTGGTATAGTGTGAAATATATTGACGCGGCCGCAGCAAATCGTTTTAATTGTTTGAAAACGATAAGTGGATTCGAAATTCTGATTTTTAATATAAATCATCCCCTTCGCACCGAGCCAGCCAATGGTCAATAAAGGCAATAATCGCAATAAACAATAGAAGCAAACGTGTTCACAAAATCAACTTACTTGAAAATTTAGGCACTTCTCCCGAAAATTGCGGTACCTATGTGGGCATCTCGCAACCTATCACAGACATTGTTTTTCGTGTATTTTTTCGCTATAGAGAGTGAGTCATTTCGTTAGAGAGGGTGAATTAATATATTAATTCGTAGGGAAACCTAACGGTTTTCGAGATAACGGGACTTTAAAATATTTGAGTATGTTTTTATATATCACCCTGTAATTTCTGAGCGTTACAATTTATGATGATTATTTGAATTTTTGGTGGTTAGATAACCGTTGGACATTTCCAATGGTTTATAAGGTTTTCTCTCCACCTCTCCATTTTGAAGAGTTTTGGTTCAACAAAGTCAAAATCTCGGAATTTTAACTCGTTTTTTTTATTTAACTACTATTTTTATCAAAAAACTTGTCAATAACACCAATTTTCATACTTAATTGTAGAATCCCAAAAGATTTCCTTTAAAATGACGTATGACACTCTGTACCCAAAATCTAACCGTTTCTGTGTTTTTTACAGTTTTTTCTTAAGCATATCCAGTAGCTCAAGAATGTAATTTCCAAAAAATAATTGCCTACTTTCTGGCACTTATTGAACTTTTTCACCATTTTTGCTGAATATGCTTAAGAAAAAGTGCAAAAAACGCAGAAACAATCGCATTTTCGGTACAGAGTGCGAAGGAAATCTTTTGGGCTTCTAAAATCCAGTATGAAAAATTGGTGTGATTGATAAGATTTTTGATAAAAATAGTAGTTAAATAAAAAAAAACTTGTGAAAATTCCGAAAGTTTAACTTTGTTGAGCCATAACTTAAATAATCATAATAGGGTGTAACGTTCAGAAGCTACAGGGTGATCTATAGAAACATACAGAAAAATCTTAAAGTCCCATTATTTCGGAAGCCGTTGGATTCCTCTCCCCCAACCCGTACAATTTTTTGCTCGTCTAAATATAGCCTATCCATAGCCTTCGGATATTACACCACTTACCGGACACTGTGTATAGTTGGCAATCTTATAAGAAAGTTTTTTCAATGCATCAATACTAAACAATACTAGTCCTTAGGTTCGACATACAAATGTTTTTTGTAAAACTAAACTAAATTATTTTGCTAAACTATTTAATTTTTTCAGTGCACATGCAACGGATACAGAAGACGGAAATTCACATGTTACGATGGTAACAATAAACATATTGCGTGCGACAGAAAACATAAATCTAGGAAAGAAAAATGTACTCCACCAGAAGCATGCCATCTTAAGTCCTGCGAACACGTTAGACAGCACAAAAATACTATTAAGGATGGCGAGTATACAATCAGTATTAATCAAACTCCGGTTCGAATCTACTGCCATAATATGGCGACTAGACCAATCGAATATGTATCGCTGAATCCGGATGAAAACTATTCCATGTATTATGCGAATCGAGCAAGAGATCCAAATCACTGTCCACGTGATAGGAACAGGGAATTTAAGGATCCTTCAATTCAAGCCGGTTCCACCCAATTCAAAAAGATTCGCTTGAATATTAAATCTATGAGAGTTGTAGAGGACGATTTTACGTTTGCAGTGAGCAGTAATTTTCCACAGAAATTCGGTTCAGCTGGAGACTGTTACAGCACAAATCAAGGCTGTCCTCAAGGCTTTTTCTCTATTAACTTAAATGGTACTGGCCTACGGATAGCAAAGAATACAAAATGGGATTCTTATGGGGATTTCACAAGTATGAGATTTTTACGAGAGGTAATCAATTTTATACTTTTTATATCATTTAATTTTATTCATTTATATATTTATTTTTATTTTACAGTTAATGTATCCTTACAAACTGGTGCAAGCGTATTGCGGCGGATATTGTGGAAGCTGTTTCGTATCCAAAAATACAAATCTAGTTTTAGAAGTTGTTTAATTTTTTAGAGAATCTCACAAAGCGCATGTATGCATTCACTCGTCGTTATAATACATAAATATCGAACGTTTCAAAGGGAATATCTTTGGGAACTCGAGCAACATTTCCCTCTACGATGGGATCAACGATATAAACTCGTACAAGTTTGGGCTGTTCATTTATATATAATAGTATTTCAATAGAATTTTAAGATTTATTTATAGTTTGAGCTTAATTTACACATACTTCAAGCCATTTTATGGACCACCGATCTTGTATATTATTAAGTTTTAAATGTACAGTTCGTAGAAAAATGTATCACACTCTAATAACTGCAAGACTCACGAAACACAAAACAAAAACACAAAAATAATTGATATCCCTTCACTTTACGAAGGTTTCATTTATTTGATCCTTTTTTAGATTATTTTTTTCTTATTTTTTTTTTTATTTCAAATACGCAAAATACTGCCATTCGTTTTTAATGAAGAAACGGAAGAAACTCATAAGAAAACATATAAAGTACTCCTTAAGGTAGTTAATTGTATTTCAATTAAAATTCATTTGAATCGTCCAAAACTCTTATACATACACGGATACAATATTGTATAAAGATATAGAATAACAAGGAAAGAAATAAAAACAAAATACGAAATGCAAATTTATTCATTACACAAAAATGAACAGCCCAAACCGAACATTTTTTTTATAAGAAAAAAGTATTCATTTAAGGATTTTAGAAGAGAATGCCTTTTATATAGTGCCATTTTTTGGGCATCTGAAAAAAATTCGGTCAGTTACCGAATTTGAAGCTTTACTGCCGCAAACGTCTATTGGAAAAATAAACAAATTTTGTAGCATGTTATATCATAATAAATTATACCGTTTTTTTTTGCACTAAAGTGATGTGTTATACAATATGAAAAGTAAACCCGGCAGACTATCCAAAATATGTATCCCTTGATGCAAAACTACACTAGCGTTCAGATATTAGATACCGTATAGATATTGTGTACGGTTTTCTAGTCGCAGCTAAAATTAGCCTTAATTAACCTAAATACTAGGTTATGTAAATCTTATTGCCTTAATCACCATTTGATCTATTACTGTGAGTAG
The DNA here is from genome assembly GCA_963930735.1 of Dioctria linearis. NCBI lineage: Eukaryota > Metazoa > Arthropoda > Insecta > Diptera > Asilidae > Dioctria > Dioctria linearis. The sequence continues at coordinate 74,867,998 of OZ005741.1, read as the reverse complement.
CACTTATTCTCACTTATATCCTTATTTAAAATGCCTATCTACTGTTTCCTGTTTTTACTATACTGTTATATTTAATTGAGACCCATTATTTTAACATTCATTTGACTTTTTTAATAGCTATGATGACACTGCTGGTCAAAAACTAAACCTTGGATTGGGATTAAACCATAGCTTCATGTTGGTTAAAATTATTAGTTTAACCACCATTCCTAGCGTATACATAAAAATAAAAGAAGTAATCGATAAATTGTGTAGGGGGCTGAGCAACTTATTTTATCGATCTCATGGGGCGTAATATATCTGGTGGTCAAAAAAAAATCGAGACTTAAAAAACACGTCCGTTCTCTATAATCTTCTTAGAACATATAGCAAACAGGAATGGTGATAAGCCAGATTTTGCGAAATGAATTCTGGTTGTGTTGGTAGTCAATGTTTTACATGTATTTCACTGACATGCATATAATGGACTGACTGATCTCCTGTTTCATGTGGCACCAGTTTTGATTTCAGAAAGTATGCTCTAACTCAGTAGGATTACATTAATACTTGAGGTATACTTCAAGTAGAGATCAAGTAATCTAAATATCATGTAAACGCGCATTGACTTCAAGTATACTTGAGTCAGTGTAAACCACAAAATTTTGTTCGATTTGAAAAAAAATTCTAGTAAACGCAACTTCAGTACTTGAACATTTTTCATTTCTGCGAGTATGAAAACGGCACAGAGGAACAAGAAGAACATCATTATTGATAATTCAGGTTGTCATTTTTAGCACTTTTCTCAAGATATTTATCTGAAAATCCGTACCTATGTATTTATCATACTGCAGAGTTGTCAAAGGTAAAATGTCAATTCAAATAAATTTCAGGAAAATTTCAATTAGAATTAATTCAACCAAAAACCCTACTTGAGTTTCAAAAGGATTTCAAGAATTCATGTAAACGTACTGACTGTCAATGCTACCAACTATCGTAAACTGCGGTGCTATATTAAAATTATTTGGGAATTTACTTATATGCATATCATTGGGATTTACCGAATTTTCCACAAAAGTATGTTGTACTATTTGTATTGTTAAATATTAATTACGAGCCGAAGGAAGCTTTTTCACTTTCTATTTGAGTAGGAAAGCTTTGATTACCAAGTTACCAGTTCTGGAAATTCCCCTGAACTTTCTCTGACAATTTCTCTCGTTACAGTTCAGTGGGAAAATATGCTCTGATAGAAAGAGATTGGAATATAAAAGTGGTGCAATTTGCTGTCATGCATTTTTGGTGCAACGAGCAGACCATTTATATACATGTCCGTGAAGTATTTACATGCCGTCCCTATTCTAAGCGACTTGTCAATTTTCAAAAAGTAAACAAAGTTTTTGTGCGTGGTATCTGCGGCAAAAACTGTTCTTTTTTTACTTTATTTTGAAATAATTCACATACATATTCAATTTAAATAAATCTTGGCTTCTATTAACAAAAAAGATAATTTACATAGTGCACTTGCCTGTGAAATAGGATTTCCTTAGTTTATAATCCGATTTATATTTGCAAGCACTGATCGAACATTTCATTTCTTTTTTTTAATTGATATGAAGGTTTTAACAGGCACTAGTGGCACTATAAAACTTTGCACTAAATAAACTTCAAAGATAAATAGTTTTGAAAAGAATTGATTTCGTACGTTTGTTAAATTTCGCAAAAGAATTTTAAATTAAGTAAACCGTTTCACAAAACAAAATCACATTTGTTAATCATAGTCCAGTTTTGACAATAGAGGTGTTTCGGCATCTCACTTACACCTATGTCTGATGTTCTCCTCTTGAAAAATTACGCTCATGTACACGCATTATACACAATTCACCCATTCCTGTTTGCTATTTATTGGCCATTTTCACAGTCGATTTTAAACCAAGGTATAGTTTAAACCATCTTCCAAGTTTAAACGTAGCTTAAACCAAATCGGGTTTCACAGTGCATTCTTTTAGTAACGTTGGTAGTACTGATTAAATTGTGAACTAAATTAGTTATCGCCATCATTGTGAAGCAATTTTTCTATCAATCAATCTGTCAATCGGAAAAGTAAACAGATCAGAAAAAAAAATTTAAAATGTAGTTTTATTTGCTAATTTTAAATATGACAACATTCAAAAAGGATGCAAATTTTAGCATAAGTGAAGTTGAGCTATTGCCTTCCTTAGTGCATAAAAGATATATAATAGAGCGCAAGAAAACGAACAAGAATAGATTCGAAGACAAAATGACAAAGCTCTTTACTTAAACGGAACCTAGCATAAAAATCAACGTCGTCCCACTCAATAAAATGAGTTGGCTGATTTATAATTACTCTCAGTCGTCGACAGAGTTGTAAATTTAATTCAAAAAAATCTTCGCTAGAAATATCTAAATCTAAATCTAAATGACGAAATTATTTTCTTGATACAAGCAAACAATGCTACTGTCAAAATAAAATGTCATACATTTCAAATACTTTTATCATGAGTTTAAACCGACGGATGGCACGGTTTAAACTCTAGTTTAAGCCGGGATTTAAACCAAACTGTGGAACTCACTACGTTTAGATGAATACTTGAAGTATACTTCAAGTAGAGATCAAGTAATCAAAATATCATGTAAACGCGCCTTGACTTCAAGTATACTTGAGTCAAGTAAATTCCAAAATTTTGTTCGATTTACTTGAAAAAATTCATGTAAACGCACTTCAGTACTTGAAAATTTTTCATTTGTGCGAGATATGAAAACGGCAAGGAGGAACAAGAAGAAGATTATTGTTGATAATTTAGGCTGTGAGTTTTAGCACTTTTCTCAAGATATTTATCTAAAAATCCGCAATTATGTATTGAACTTATTGCAGAGTTGTCAACGGTGAAATGTCACTTCAAGTAGATTTCAAGTCATGTAATTGGAATTAATTCAACTAAAAACCCTACTTGAGTTTCAATTGGATTTCAAGTCAAGTACTCAAGTATTCATGTAAACGTACTCATTCGTCGAGTTTAAACTAAATATTTGGTTTAAACTCAGGCTATGAAACTGGCCATAAGCATATCTCTTTTACATTATCATCTTCTTCTTCTTCTTCTTCTTCTCTTCTTTATGACACGTCTAATACAATGGCAATTGGCAATTTTGTAAGACGTTAATAAAATTATTTAATGTGAAAATATAAGTGCATACATATAAATGAGGACATACATACCTCGTTTTTCCCTAGCCCTCATGTAATTGAATAGTTAAAAAGTCAACTCGAGCTATACATATGTAGGTATATCCCTTGATTCTATTATCCCTTTTTATGAGAGGCTTGCATTTCTATACTATTCTTATCAAACTTTTTTAAAACAGGGAGGATGATAAATGAAAAATTATGTGTAGCATATGGTTTGACAACTTTTTTGATACGTTCCTTCATGATATTTGCAAATCTTTAATTATTTACGCTTTTTAAATATTCTCTTAATTATTGCTCAATAATGTTCTATACGGAATTTTTGTTTTTTTTAATGGCAGGGGGACGAGAGATCCCAAGCAACTAGGTAAGGGCGGCCCATTGTGCTAACCTGCTGGAAACTCCACTCCATCACCAAAACCTTCCTGTCCTCAGGTCTTTGTGTAAATTTTGTAAATTTTTCAGTTCATCCACACATAGGAGGAGGGCAGACCCAAGCTTGTCCAGCATGCTCCGGGCAAAGGTCGAACAAGCACACTGAAAGTGTTCGGTCGTCTCAGGCTCTCCTTCCAGGCAGGGGAGACACTCAGGGCTGTCAACAACGCCCATCTTTGAGCGTAAAGCGAACAGTTGCCGGTGAAGATCCCAAACACCTTTCTACATTGTTTCCTTCTGAGCCCCAAGAAAAAATCAGTGAAATTCCTATTGAGCCCATCAAGAAAAAGTTGTGTGCACCTGCAAGTGCTCAGGTTCGCCCATCCCTGCTGATTCTTCATACGAACATCCGCTTTGATAAGGGACCTGATAACCGAGGTGGCATCGCCTACAGCAGGTTCCGGTCCAAGGAATGTAGAACTAGAGGCAGATCTGGCTAGAAGGTCAGCCCTTTCATTGCCCATGATCCCCATGTGATTAGGAACCCACTGAAGGATTACCTCGTTGTGAATACACAGCATATCCACGGACGACCTGCAGTCTCCTAGTAACTTTGATGTTATCGGAACGCCACTCAGATCTATCAAGGCTGCCTGACTATCCGAAAGGATAGCAATGTTTATACGGCATAGTTCTATTAGATTATGTCATTTTTATACAAATAATGCAATCTCTTCGTAAGAAATTTCAGAAACTTTTTGACTTGTATAAGTTATTCCGGATCAAAGTATTTTACCACGTTATTCTTCATTATGAACTAATAAATTTATTTTATGGAAATTTTTCCAAAATACAACTTTTTTTCAGAGCTACGAATGACTAAGCATTTTATCGAAAGCCTTTGACTTTGGCAGTTAAATTCGCTTCCAAACTTCCCATAAGTTTTGCATATCATATTATTTAAGTTCCGTTAACTTTAAACAATAGGTTAGTAACATAGCTTTCCAATTAAGTTAATGACTTGTTGCTACCTGTTTTATTCAACAAAAATTAGTGTACCCTTCACCTGAAGAACTGTCGGTACAATTTTTTATTAACTCATAAGTGAGAATAACGTATTCTGTATTCGTGTTTGTTACAGAAAACAATGTGCTGTAATGGTAACACTGGTAAATATCTTGTCATATTGAGACTTTTGCGTTTTTATTTTCTTTCTCATTTTAATGATTTACAATCGCTGATAACCTAGACACACACAGCTCTTAATCAAGATATAACTAACGACTCATTAGTCTATAATGATTCATTATAAACTGCAGACACGCAGCCATTTAATTATTTAAATTGTACTGTCAAACTCGTTTTGATATGCTTATGACATTAAAGAAGCGATATGAATATTGACAATATACAAGGTATGTCTGGTAATTTTAGAGCAAAAATCTTTGCGTAAAAACCAAGTAAAAACTTTTATTCAGAAGAGGGGATAACTCAACAAAAGTTACCAGACACTTTTCGAGTAACTTTTTTGGTGAGCTTGCCATGTGTCAAAAATTTGGCTGCTACGTTTCTATCTGAAACAGAAAACAATTAATTAATTTGAAATACGTTTTAAAAAACTCACCCTCTTTAATAATTTTTTTAAAAATCTCAACTCTTTAGATTATCATTTTACGGCTTAACCTCAAATTTATTAATTTTGATAGTCAGCTGATTGCATACGAAGTTGCACATCCTCTTGATCATGAGTAAAAATGTGCAGCTTTGTGCAAGAGGGGAAACGTATAAATTTACTCGATTTTTACAAGCTCAAAAGTTAACAGACGGTTTGTGTGTAAAATATGTAATAGTTTTTACACCGAGTAGAAACTTTCGAGTTAACAGACAGACCTATTTATTTTGTGATTTGCAATTCTGTACATTTCTTCTTCTAATTTTTCAAATCGGCAGATTCACAGCGGAGCTCCAAATTTATATTATATGCCAAATCTAGCACTTTTTCCTCATTATAGCTATAATGAAGGAAAAACACACTTCATTAGTGTACTTCATTATGATCTGATTTTCGAGGTATAACGAATAGTTAGTACTAATATTTCATTAGATCGTGATGTGTGTCTAGGGTATAAGCTTTCTGCTCTAGCACTACTGAATAAAACTTGGATCTGGATATTGTTGAAAAGTTTATTTTTAAGTAAGCTCGTCATCCATCACTATTTACTGTCTTCTCTGTAGGAATTCTTTCTCGTAAAACTTTCCATTCGCCTAAAATGCTTATTACAGTTCAAGTTTTAGTTTTTTTGTTTTTTTTTTGTCACTCCAATTATACAAAATTCAACACACATAATTCACAAGCTCTTTTTATTTCACTCTACTGTTTACTTTTTGAAACTCACAAACAATTAATTCTCAGCTTTACTCCAATTATCCCACTTCAGATTATCGCAATCCAATTAGAGCTCTTTCGCCTATTTTCACTTTACTGTCTAAGAATCTCTTCAAACTGTCTATGTTAGAGGAGCGTGTTTTTATTATTTTTTTATTGTCTTTTAATATAAAGCCAACATTTTTCGGTAGGCCTTAGTTCCGAACAATTTGAAGGATTCGCTTCCTTGGGTACTACAGGTATGCACTGGGCATTGCTAAAATTTTTCGCTTTTCTGAAGTAGTGCCAAGTTGCTAAATCCAGCCAAAAGAAAGCTGATGAATCATGCTTTCTACAGAATGGGAGAAGGAGCTTAAAAGACACTCCTTAACGTACACATCATTGTTGATTGGGCCTGCTGTAACGAAAGGTGCTGATTTCTGGCCATACGTACATATTGCTTGCCAAATTAAGTATTTACCGGCAAATTTAGTGCACTGACGAATCACTATTTCAGTGGAATAAATATTGTGTTTCTGAATATCAGGGTTTGAGCACCATTTAAAATGTTTACTACATAAAAGCCATATAAAACTCAACCAATCAGATGAAATTTTACACTCGTAAATCGAATTAAATTAAAAAAATATATTTTCTTCTGTCGAAGTGATATTTTAATCCTTTATAAGGAATTTAAACTAATTCTGACTTTAATTTTCAAAAGGTTATTGTTACCTGAATCCTGCGTATGGGCAAGAGAAAAGGGACATGGTAAAGTCTATATTTACCTTATTCTTCCTATGGTGATTGCATTTGCAGTCAATATAAAAACATCAAATGATATTGGTAGCTCCATCTTAGCCATTACACGAAAGAGAAAACTATAAAACTTCTGCCATTCTTTCCTATAGGAAAATGACAATAAGGTCAGACCATTGCTATAAGTCAGTGTTACACAAAATTCCTGCTCTAGAGGCTGGTAGCAGTCTGCTTTCACCTAATGTCGACTTCGATGTGACTTCAGTGCAACACCAGTGTTGCACTTTTCTAGCTGTGCAGCAATCAAAATGTTCGATGGGACAATTTTTTTTAGCAAAAGTGCAACACTAGGTTTGCACTGACTTCTCCTACTTTGCACTTGATATTTTATCGGTGTTACAAATACATATTTAAGTTGAATTGTCATCTGCTCTGTCAAAGTGTACTGTCGCAATTATTTGTGAAATTTTTGAGTTAAATGAATTAAAAGACTTTATTTGGGTAATTTGCACAAAATTACGAAGAAATCTGCTTCTATGTATCAATAAAGAACATTTATTACATTTGACAGGTCCGTGTATATTAAACGTGTGTCCACAAATACAAGGAATATGACAAAAAAATGTTGATGTGTACTTCAGTGCTCTCAGCTCACCACTACCAGAAAAAGTGCAACACTTAAAGGGTCCCATCGAAATCCACATAAGTTTCATTATCCATAATGCAGCAGTCGAATTTCGTTATGAAATTTTCGTACGTGGTGTTCTGTTCGGTGTTTTCTAAACATGGAGACTTCGTAAGCCTTCCAGCCTTAGCAGCCATACGACATTTTTGAATTACGTTTAAAGTTGTCAACCACTTTTTTGGCCAATTTTTGATTTACCGAACTTGATTTCCTTCCTGACCCAAACTTTCTCTGGACATACAACATTCCCAAAATTCACTAAGAATTTTGAATGGTCGTCTTCGGGATTTTCAACTTTTTAACTAAGCCTCTATGAGACATATTCGGATTTCTCATTTGTGTAGAAAGAATTCATCTTGGAAGATTTCCAATTTCACTGCATAAAAATTCTGTACTTAATGGCTTGCAATTATAGATGCTCACCTACGCGCGTAATGGGAGGGGATAGTGGTCGCTTTATTTCTGAATCACTCCTTATTCTTAAATTTCCCATATTTTATATATGTACGTTATTGCTTGTACACGTACTATTTGATAGTGTTTAATATAAATGTTATATTATACATATGTATAACATACCAAATTAAAGATAATCAATCAAAGATTTTTCCTGGATTGAACTATTGATTCTCAAGATTTCTGATTCATTGCAAATTCCAATAGATTCACTATATAACGAAGCACGAAATGGCGGCATATATTCTTAAAAAAAAATCAGAAATAAATTAAAATTTTCATTTTATTCAAAATCATGCCTTTATAGCGAAATTTTTTTGTAAATTTGATTAAAAAAAGATATATTAATTCCTACATGGAAGACAATATTTGCAGAGGAATAGTAGCCTAAGCACTAGGACAATTATAAAACAAAATTTGTTTACTTTTCCCGTAAACTCTGATAAGTTCGACTACCTTACTAATAAGCTCCCAAAGTCAGTTCATGGCTTGTATTTTAAGAAAAAAAAAAATTTTATTTTGTCGCAAACCAATCGTATTTTTTGTCATTTTTATTAATAACTGTCTTTGTACATATGTATATTAAAACACTGCATTTAAAAATAAATCTCATTGTATGCCTATATTTTATTAAGAATATTTATTAAATCCTGTGCGATTGTATTTTTAATACAATCACCAAATCAACGTATGTACTAACTAATATGTATCCATAAGTCCCACATAAATAGTTAAATAGATAGGAAAGAATGTATTGTCGTATCAACAGGAATCACTGATAATAATTACCTATACTTATAAATGTAATCTGAACTGAGTTTCACTCACTATGAGATTTCTTTGAGCAAAAATGGCATAAATAATTTTACCGAATTCTATTTGTCGCTATTGAACTTTAAAATGTATACTGGTTCACTCAACAAATCCGAGAGATATCAAATTCTGTATTAAAACTGGTCCAAGACCTGCCTATGGATTGGTTCAAAAGCAGTACTATTTTTGAGCCAACAATAACCTATTCAGTTCATTCTTATTGTATTATTAATTACTGTCAGTGGCTTGAGTATGTTGTGATTTTATGTTTTGCGCAAAAGCTGTGAATTTTTACAATTAGTTGTGACTTTGATGAATTTCATATAAAAGCAATAAGTAGAATATTTATATTTTGCGGTGACTACCGAAGGAATTTTTATTACATAATAATTTTTTAGATGCCTTAGGTATATACACTGTACATTACTATTTCGCTTCCAGCTTATGTAAATTTATATTGTTTTTTATTTTATTTTAATTAATTTTAGTGTTAAATGTATTGCTATTTTTAAAAACTATGCATATTGTCACAATTCAAAAATAAATTAACTATTTTTTATGAATTTTTTTTCGAATTTTGATCATTACAAGTTATGGCTGATTTACATCACTCGAACATGCGATTTTACTGACAAAGTGAGTGAGAGGGTCTTATTACTTTGCACTATTAGAAAAAAAGGAAGAGGTGATCGACTGTCAAAACATTATTTCCCACTCTTTTATAGCGAACTGTCGCTTGTGACATTTCATCAAATTGTCAATTGCAAAAAAATAATCAGACGTCAAAAATAGTTCTGTTCAGGCGTTCAAAATCAGAGACTTGACACTGCTCAAATAGAACAAAAAACATATCGAAAATGCTATAAATGTAAGTATTTAGGAGTCAATATTATCCACTGGGATTTTCTTATGAAATATTGGATTTTGTAGGAAATATATCGAATAGGATTGGATGAATCTGTGTTTGGTCTCATAAACGCTTTTGACGTGCCAAGATTCACATTCAATAGTGAAAGAAAAAAATTTGAATTGAATTGAAAGCTTCAGAGTTTTTTATCTCAGGCAGAAATGAAAGCAAAATACCTCGCCGATAGGTAGGTCAAAAACAAAATTGCAAAAGTGTTTCTTAATTTCATATAAAAGTAGCTACGCAATGCTTCACCAGAAGACAGCTAGACATGAATTGTTTTCTCCAGTGATCGAAGGAACTTCCAGTCATCTTAAGAAATTCAAATTGTATTACATTAAAAATTTACTTTGTACATCAAAAGTAGAGGAAACAGTTGTACTTGATTTATTAATTCAACTTGTTGAAGGAAAATATTATATCGAAGAAACTACAGGAGTAGTACCATTGGATTTAAGCGAAGCTCGCTTTCATGCTGGATTTTTTTGCGAAGGATGTTTTGTTTTAGAAGAAGGAAAGTACATAGATGGTGTTCTTAAAGTTGCAGTCCTGGGATTTCTTCCTCCTGAACAAGCCAGTAGTAGCCGTGCATTTTTTGGAGTTCAAAATACTTGGGGTGGACCATCTAAGAAACTTCTCAAGTATTCGTCACGACTAATGGAAATTGAACAAACAAATACTGAGGCAACAATTGTGTTTCTCTCTGATGTTCGTTTAGATTTGCCAATCGTTATGACTAAACTTAAACAACTGTTTGTAGGATACGATGATTGTCCACCAGTTGCAATAATTCTAAATTGATATATTGTTTATTTTGCTATGAATCATGTAAACTAATTGATAAACTTTGTACTGTCGTGGAACCCAGCGTTATACGCTGCTTTAAGCAGGGGTTCAAAAAATAAATGCACTTTGACTTGACTTGACTTGAATTTTCTATCATCCCAAAGTCTTTTTGAAAGAAATATATTTTATTGTAAATGTTTAAAACACTTGCTTTTACTTGCTGTGATTTATCATATAAAACTCATTTAGTTCGCGTAGATTCATTTCCAATGTGGAGACTTCATCGAATCGCATTGCTTGTCTCGCTTGTTTTATATATCCCTTTATAATATTTATTTGCTCTCCTAAAGGATATATATGTGCATGTCATGTACAAACGAAATAATTTGATTAGATCTCACAATATTCCTCAGATACATCGCTCTGTACTGATAGAACTTTGGTACAGAGAATAGCCCAGTTAAAACAGTTACAACAGCTCATTTGCTTAAAAAAACCTAAAATTTCAGTATTTCGTGATTCTTAAGATATGCTTACTAAAATATAAGTTAAAAAACTAATGGTAATTAATTTTTTAAAAAAATTTATAATAATTTTATAAAAAATATTAAAAATTTTTAACAATTTTTTAAAAAATTTATAAAAAAAATTTGTACTCATTTTTTAAAAAATGTTTAAACATTTTTAATAAACTTTGACACATTCCAGTTGATGTGCTCTGACTTTCCTCAAATATTTTTATTTTGTGTGCGTGTAAACAATTATATTCGTACACGCTTGTAGTTATATGCGAGTTTGCTGCCATAATAGCAAAATTTACTGCCATAAAATATACTTCTGGCTAGAACTTTTTATGGCTAATTATAGCAGTAAAAATTTCCCCTTCGTAGGGGAATTTGACATTTAACTCAGTAAAATTTTGCTGGATTACCTTTTGTCCTTATCGTTCTAAAGTATTTTCAGATAAGGGGAAACTACTTACTCTCTTTTCTAGCAATGTTCGAGTAATGTAAATCAGCCATTACTGGTAGTTTGTATAAGTGGAATTTTTTGGCTTCTACGATGCACGTAGTATAGTCTGTTATGGTCGTACGAGCGTGGCTTTGATACATTTAGTGTCACCACTGCCATCTGTCAGAGAGAGGACAGAATACAGATGGGAGTGAAGATGACAGACGTTTTTATCTGAGACTGGGTGTCGAAAAAAAAAGCGGGAGACCGAAAGAAGTTCGAGAAAAGAGTGGAGGGTGAGACCGCCATATTGAAGCTTGTTCTGAAAATCGTTCTTGAAAGTCCAAAAGAAAACAGAGATAATTTTCTCCATATAGTGGAGCTAGAGAATCATAGTACAGATAAATCTTAGCGAAAAGTTTTCATATAATTATTAAAGCAACGCCAACGGGGTGATTCACTGATTTGACGGATATTAATCGATCTGCAGGATATGTGAAAAAAAACCGAATAAATAGCACAGTAAAATCAACACAGGCTATGGTAAAAGCATCTTCCATTCGCCTTGACCTTAAAAGTCAAATATATATAAGTAGGTATATCAGAGAAACAAACAGGACCGTGGGATTTCACAACTTCATCATGAGACTCCGCAAATCTGGGGCAGTATTTCAGGCGTACAACTGACGCAAGGACATATAATTTGCCAGATGTAATTACAATATTTATGATCCGAAGATGGTGCGACAGCATTTTCACTAATTATTCTATCTTCTTGTAAAGAGGTAAAAAAACATTCTGGATGGCTGAATTTAGAAATATACAACATGTATATTATACAGGCATATGTCAGTACCTCTTGCTGTACTGCCCGTAGTTAGAGCGTACATGCAATAAATGAAAAGTGTTGTGAAAATTATGCCACTGGTATAAAGCTCGTGGTTTTGTTCATTTATTCACTGAATCTACACTTCACATTCACACTAAATGTTTCAAGCTTAGAAATACACGACTTATATATATATTTTATAGTATAACAAGCAATACATGATTAAGATATAAATTTGATTTATGAAAATGTTGCAATTGACTTGTACTCACCTGATCGATATACGGGTGCCCCAGACGTACCGCATTTCCTTTATACCCTGAACTCCTCACTCAATTTTGCGAAATAAATTGTATGGAAGGAGACCCGGAAAATGCACGGTGTGGCGGTAGGGGGGTTTACTATTTTTAGTACTGTTTCCATTTTACACGCTGTAAATTACTTGATATACACCCTATCAAGGCAAAATTTATCTCAGGTGATAGCAAACCGTCTATGCTTTACAATGAATGCCCAACCAGCCCTACTGGCATCTTCAATCTTAAGTTGTAGTACGTCAAGGTCCAAAAATTGGGAAAAAAATCCTAATTTTTTCAAATTTTGACGATTTGCCCGCCAAAATGCATGATAACTATACAGTTAATTTACATGATTCAGAGACCCCGGAACGTTACCTTTAATACTATGCACATGTACCTACCTAAATGCTACCGTTTTTTAGATATTCCTGTTTTTATGATGCAGAATTTCATTAATTTTGCTAATAACAATAAATATCGCGCCTAACTTTATGCAATTCCATGCAAATTAGCAAAATTCATGAAATTATAAATCATAAACGGGAATAGCTAAAAAACGGTAGCATTGGTAGGTACATGTGCATAGTTAAATTAAAGGTAATATTCCGGGGTTTCTAAATCATGTAAATTAACTGTACAGTTATCATGCATTTTGGCGGGAAAATCGTCAAAATTTGAAAAAATTAGGACTTTTTTCCCAATTTTTGGACTTTGACGTACTACAACTTAAGATTGAAGATGATAGTATAGCTGGTTGGGCATTCATTCCAAAGCATAGACGGTTTGCTATCACCTGAGATAAATTTCTCTTTGATAGGGTGTATATCAAGTAATTTACAGGGTGTAAAGTGGAAACAGTACTAAAAAGAGTAAACCCCCCTACCGCCCACACCGTGCATTTTCCGACTCTCCTTCCATACAATTTATTTCACGAAATTGAATGAGGAATTCAGGGCATAAAGGAAATGCGGTACGTCTGGGACACCCGTATAGCAGCTGATTTACTTGACTTTTTATTTGATTGAGATTTGGGAGTAGGATATTCTTTATTGCAGTCGATACCCGCAATAAAGTGGCCTTGTTAGTCATTTTCTTATTACAGTCGAGACCCGCAATAAAGTGTTTTGTGTTAGTGATCTTACTACAGTCGAGACCCGCAATAAGACTCTTTATTACAGTCGAGATCCGCAATAAAGTGGTTTATTAGTAATTTTCTTATTACAGTCGAGACCCGCAATAAGACTCTTTATTACAGTCGATACCCGCAATAACGTGTTTCGGATTTACTCTCATGTTTCGCATTGTGCAGCTCTAATGTCGCTGAAGTTTCGCTGTTGTGGACGTTCGCCAAATTGTTTGCTGGGAAGTCTTGAAAAACTTAACGGTACTCATTGGTTCTGTCGAGCTGAACCCACGAAGGCTAGTGTCGATGGCTATTCCGAAATTAAAGAAGCTCTAATCATCATTTCTTCCAATTAGGAGCAAAAATGCATGGGGAGAAGTGAGTCAAAAGCTGGTGCAGAATCCGGAGATGATTCTTTAATCTGCAATGCGTACATTGGAACGTTGAAATTGTTTGTTGAATCGAAAAGAGACGATTTTGATATATACGAAGACACAGCTCGAAAAATATCAAACACTGATGAGTATGTACAATCACGCAGTAGAATGAGAAATGTGAAGCTAAATCCGCTCGATTATATAAAAAAAACAAGCCGCTAACCTATCGTCAAAAGACAAATTTAGAGTATATAGACTTCAAGATTGCATGCATACGACACTGTACGCTCACAATTTAGAATTCTTAATCATCATTTAGATGAAATGGCCCTGCAAATGTACACGCTGCATCGGAAGAATCGGTCATAACTTACAAAGACGATTTAAAATGAGGTGGTCCAATTTGTATCATTAAGCATTTTGAACAAAAACCAAAAAGATCAATCGAAACTGTTGATCTATTACCAAATACTTGAAAATCAAAATTTCAGAGCAACATTTCTAAACGTTAAAATTACGTTGAGAATGTACTAGGTGTTGATGTGCGAACTGCACTGGAGAGCGGCCACTTTCGAAAATGAAAATTATAAAAACAGGCTTCGAGGTCCAATGACACAGAATGGCCTGTGAAAGTTATACCAATTTAGTATTGAAAGTTCTCAAAGTTTTACCTTGGAATAAATTATGGAAAAAACTGTGAATAAGTAATTTTTTCTTCAGGTTTCAAAATTATTCCGGACCTCCACTTTCAGGACTTCCAAACCTTTAAATCTGGCCCTGCGCCACATCATCTCATGTATGTATACTACAGTGCAAATTTATGTGCAAAATTTATACTCAATAATCTTAATTTCCATAAAGTTGTATAAGTTACCCGCGCCCACTGACAAATATAATATGGACTGCTTAATTTTCTCTTTCACGTGGGTACAATTTCTTGTGTCAAAAAGAGTTCTTACGTCAGTGCCAACATTAAAACAATTATTTGCTGGAAATTGAAAAAGTGAGCACGCAGCTCAAAAAATGATTTTAATAAAACCCTTGGAATTTCTTCTGCGTAACTAATAAATATATTGTCTCTGGTAAAACAGTTTTTATTAGTAATAACCCTAAACAATTAATTTAAAAACGTTTATTTCTACGAACCCACTTATTTATTTGTTGTTTACAGCTCTCTCTCAGTTGGTACTTGGTGCTTAGACCGAAAAAATCAGAAATATAGAAGTGAGCCCACTTTCTGCAGTGTATTTCTATAAACAAAGTCAGTCCATATTATACATGTCAGTCCCCGCGGAAAATAAAATAAATAAAATAAATAAAGCCCAACAAAATCTGGTATACTGACAGTAACAAGGTATGATTGATATGAACTGCGGCGGCCATCATAAGCGTCACGACATTACACGATTGTACTACAGGACTTCCTGATCGCTTGAAAAAAGCTGCCAGGTATTTATAATTTTATTTTATTATTATAATTTTTATTTACTATAATATTACCCGTTTTATTTTTTCAAATGTGTTACTAAATAGTTTATTTTAATAATTATCCTGAATTTTTCATGTAACGACGACACAGCTCAAATGTCAAAATAACTAGTAGGCATACCTTGTAACGGACATTGACAGGTTCCCAGATCTGAGGGATTAAGCCCTTTTTTAAGGGATTTTTCCTTGAAAGCTCGGCTGAGGTACAAAGCTTTCAAATTTATTGAAATTAAGGGTTTTTTGACTGAGGAAGAAAATTTGGAGTATTTTCTTTATTAATATCACAGGTACAAAATATTTTCTGAGCCTAGTGACTATTTCTATTTGATTGTGAGGGACATGTGTACTACCACTATGCTATACTATGCTATATTTGGTGCGTAATAATAAGCCTTCGCCAATGCGCTTTGGTGTACGTGTGCTTAGTTTCCCGTTGGTCTATTTTGCGGAATATCTATTGGAAATAAAGTAGTAAAGTAGAAAGATAGTAAATAGTAAGAAACATGAGATATTAAATATGACTTATTTCTTCATTAAAGGAAATGGAGAATACAAAAATTTTGACACCTCAAAAAAAAAATTACAAATAAGGCAGTTAAAAAACGTTGTCAAGAAGTTTTCCGATTGCTAGTTGCAAAACGAAAGTAAATATAAGGCCTGGATTCAAAAGCTTAATGAATGGACAAAAGCTAAATGCAAGGTTTGCGGTTTTGAAATTTGTTTATCAGTGACATCTTCAAATAATTTATAGGCTTGCAGTAAAATTCTAATTTGTGGCACATCTGAACTAGACGCCGCAGTGGCAATTTTTTCAAAGTGAAACTTCTGAGTTAAAGGAATTCCAAATAACTGAACAGTATGAAGAATCGCAAAAACACCCTCTGTTTGAGGCTGTTTTCTTTCTTGAAAGGGGAGCGAGAATTGACAAAAAGGAAAACATATTGATAAAAACATTTTGGCAAGGCTCACGTAAGTGCTGCATACCAGCTGGCGAGCATAAGTTTTGGCTGCCATTTTTGACGCCAGCTATATATAAGTAATTTTGGGAACTTTCATCTGTGCTTTTGAAGATTAGTAGTGAAAGGATTTGGCGGAGGGCCACTTAATTGGTGGCAGGATATGGTCTTGAGAGCAGGGGCTAGATTCAAGGCTTAATCTACAACATGAGCTCCAAAAGCGATGTGGCAACAGGAGGCTTTGTTCCTCCCACCAAATTATTGTCGAATAGCGATATAGCGCGAATTGAAAAGAACGTGGAAGATAACTTTGCATGCGGCGTTAGAAGGGGCTGAAAAGAGCGTCAACTTAGAACAACGTAACCAAGGGGGCTCACTAAATCAAGTGGGAGTTGCGGGCGATGGAGACCGGTTGCAAACGCAAAACTTCACGAGCGTCAGTCAAGGAAATTTAAGCAAGGTTGATAAAACCCTTAAGGGCGAGAAGTCACGCAACGAACTAATCAGGCAAACTTCTACAACACCGGTTAAGTCACCTGAAGTAGGGACAATAAAACAGGCGGAACTCACAAATGGGTGTTATGATAAATAATTAAAAGCACTCTGCGAACGGATTCACAACTGTAACCTTACATCGAAAAAGAGGCACCTTCGCAAGATATTATCAAGAAATAGTGCAATGCAATAAGTTCGCTATATTAGATAAGGATGACATGGATATCGATGCAGTCTAACAGGGATCAAGACAACAAGACAATCAAGAATCTTAAAGGTAGTATGAATGTAGGTAGTAGACAAAATAGTCAGAATATTAATAGTATTTAGTAATAATGTACAGAAAGAGCCAAAAAAGTGCCCACCCACTTTAGTTTTGGAGTAAATTCTAATCTATTGACGTCAATTATAAATAATAAGATTGCTGAAATGAAGTTAAGCAACATCAGATTCCATTTTGTCAATTTGGACTACTTGAAGACTAAAATTCTTGTCAACCATGTGGGTTTGCATAGACAGCTTTTGGCTTTCCGGAAGAGAGAGCGTTAGCGTATCTCAATTTTACGGCAACAATCTTAGGATGAATACGCAAATTACAATGAAAATAATTTCAATTAATATAAATTCTCTCATTTCTCATAACAAAAGACTTGCCCTTCTGGATTTGTTGAACAGCTTTAAATCTAATTTTGCAGTTATATCAGAAACAAGACTAGCAATTGACATAGAGTATCACTTAATGGGCACAACATTATTAGAAACGACAATGGTAGAGGCATGGCTATCTTTATAGCTGAAAAAAAAAATAGTTATGAGAGAGTGGTATTGAGTAGCGAGATGTTTTCTTCTTGCCTTCCTGTAATCCCATTCAACGATGGGCGTGGTCTTTCAAAAAAATTATTAATAGGCAGCATTTATATCCCTGGTAATGTGGGCTCTTCCCTAACTAGCGAACTAAATAAATTTTACCGACTCACTCGTGACTTTGAATTAGTCAATATAGGCGGCGACTTTAACGCAAGACACAATAAATGGGGAGATACTCAAAGAAACAGGAACGGAAACATATTGGTGAAGTGGCTCAACAGTGGCCCAATCTTAAACCTAGGCATCTTTGCTCGCAACATCCCGAGATCGGCGTCAGTTCTAGACTTTTTCTTGAATTCGTCGATATTAATAGATCCTGTAGCTACTGGAAATAATGAACCTCCGTCAGACTACTTTGGGCTATTGGCAGACATTAAAATAAACAGCTTCGCGCTGATGTTTATAATAGGCTGAACGACATAGCAATCCCAGTGAGTGAAAGTCTCCTGAATATAGATATTGACAGTCACATAAAATCCATCTCATGGGAAATTAACAGCTGTACAGACAGGCACTCTAAGATTTTTAAACGATATAGACCATAAATACAACCATATATCAAGGGAAACCATTAATCTAATTAAAAGAAGAAAAGAATGGCTAAAAAGTCAGAAAAGAATCTTCCACCGGATCTAAACAGAGTAAATAGAGATTAAAACGAACTCAACGCCAGAGTTAGTTGCCTAGGCCGAATAATAAAGCAGAAAGTGGAAATTAAAATGAATGAAGCATTTTAAAAGAGACTGAACAACGTAGATCCATCTCCACATGACTTCAAAGAAATCAATAGTATTACGGGTAAAAAAATCTTCGGCACAAACATCGAAATGAGTAACCTGAGCCACTTAGGCCTGAAGCTAAAAACAACAGAAGAAAAGATAGTGGCTTTCCAAAATTACTAAGTATACCGACATTTACACAGAAAAAATGCATCTGGAGGCTACTACGCTGATTTATAAATTGAGCTCAAAAAGAGGGCGAACCCTAATTCAATTTCGAACACAAACCCAGCCTTAGCACCTAATATTAGTGCGAGTAAATTCACTATTCTCCTAAAAGTGGCAGAGAGCCGGCCTCAATAACAAAACATCACGGGGTCCCGACAATATATCGAACTACATCATACGTAAATGTCCCAAACTTTTAGACACCAAGCTGGCAATTTATTCAACCAGTGCACAAAGAGCGGTTACTTCCCGTCAGCCTGGAAAATTGCCAGAATAATTCCCATAGCAAAAAAAGTGAACTCAAAGCAGATAAGTGATTTTAGGCCAATTGCTCTATTATCTAGTCTAGGAAAACTTTACGAAAGGATTATAGCCAACAGGCTTGGCAACTTTTGTGATAATCCCAAACAATCAATTCGGATTCAAAAAATCCTATCCGATGGACCTTGCAGTCCTAACCTTGGCCAATAAAATCACATAAAATTTTCGTAACAAAACCTGTACTGTGGGTCTTGACATCGATCTCGAGAAAGCTTTCGACGTGGGTGTGGCATAAGGGTCTCTTACTTAAAATAATTGAAGTAGGGTGTTAGATGGAGATCACCAAACTTATAAATAGCTTTCTGAGTAATAGACTCACCGCGATCTCTATTTCGCAACAAATTTCGGATGCAATCCCGATTATATCAGGGGCCCCGCAGAGGGTTCCATTCTGGGACTAAAACTCTTTAATATATTCATGAACGGCTTTCCAGTTAGTAACTGCCCTGCCGCAATCATGTACGCGGATGACACACTAATCCTAGCACACGATGAAATGTCCCACCTTACGTTAACTAAAATTCAAAACTTTATTCCGCATCTAATCAAATTTTATATTAAATGAGCAAAAGAGCGGACTCATATGCTTCCGAAACGCAAGTGGCAAAGGGCATCATTTGGCAGTAAGGGAGAGAACATACATATCGTGGAGAGTAAACAACAATCTAATACTCCTCAAAGAAGAAACAAAATACTTGGGAATCAATCTGCACAACAGGTTTCGCTTTAATCCACATGCCAGGAAAGCGTTAAACAAAGCAGCCACAGCAATATTGAGACCTCTTCTCGACGCGAAGGCCTTATCAAAGAAAACTAAATTACTCATTTACAAAACATTTATCCGGCCGATTATAAGATATGGCTTTTCGTCCTGGTTTCAAATAACACCCAACGTGGCCAACGAATTTGAAATATTCGAAAGGTAGGTCGTCAGACACTGCTTAGGTAAATTTAGACGGCCCAACAGTCGCAAATGGCTCTCAAACGCAAGCCTATGCAGGGAAGCCGGCTTTCCACCCCTTTTAATGTACTTACTGGGTCTGTCATAAAAGGTTCTAAGGAAAGCCGAAGCTCATGATAATCCACTAATTAAAAACATGATAGCAACAAACAGAAACGATTCTCTAAATGACAACTATTACCTTCTTAGCGATACAGCTCGTTTCCAGAGGGCACCTTTCTACGAAAATGCTTCCGTGACAAACTACAGGGGTTAGTTTCCCCCGCGAGGAGAATGAATTTAACCACAATTACATTTTGGGCTCACAAGCTCTTCTTTCTCTTAGCCCCTTGGGCTAACTTCGACTGTATGACTCGGGAATGTTTCGCTATTTGTATAATCATCCTGCACTGGCTCCCTGCTTCGCGTGTGCTGAATCTGAAAATGGGTTGGCACTTTACAAGGTGGACCTTTATATTAGATTAACGAGTTTATACCTACATTTTGTTTGAATAAGTGCTGGAACAGCTCTCAATATTTACATAAAGGCAAAATTATTTCCTAGATAAGTAAACAAAAGATTTTAGAGAAATATGATGTTAATAATTTAATCTATAAATTCCAATTTAAAGAAATATGAGCCAGAAAACGTTAATTACCGGCTCAATAAAAATCCAGGCAAAATTTAACAAACCTAAAAAATCTAAATGTATATTCTAGTAGACATAGTATAGTCTAATGTTGCAAGAGTATCCGATTAAATATATAAGATTAAGTTAAGTAACGATGTTAAGCCAGGAATGCTCATCGAGAATAGGTATACCTAGGCACAGCTGTAAGCCAGGTAGAGATAGGCATATCTGAAAATAAGACTAATTTTAACTTTGTATGTTAAGCATTCATGTATAGGTGCAACATATATTCATATGCTGCGCCACTTAGATATTGTATAAAGGTTATAAGGACTGGCAATTCTTCTTACTGAACAGCAAGTCGTAAAAATATATAAACAATTTAAAAATTTATGAACCAACCCCTCGGTGATGGAAATAGGTAAACCTATCAGGTAAATTATAGTTAAAATAGGCAAGGTTGATTCCTTGATTCACTGCCATAATTTAAGATACTGTTGAAATCGTAGAATATTTCTAAATTAGATAGCTGACTATGTACATACCGAATTACTTCAGGTCAATGTACGCATAAAACAAGAAAAACAATTGTACATAATTGCTACATATGTAAAACGGCATTGCTCAGAAATGCCCCAATAATACTTACATTGCAATAATTCCAATAAAAACATTCTCACTGGGGTCACTGCCTTACGAGCGATTTTTGCAAGAAAATTAATTTAATGTCAATTCAGCATTGTAAGCATTTTGTATTTTATGCATTGACTTAGAGCTAGCTGTTTGTATATATAGAGTAAGATTGTGGAAATAAATTCATTCAGTTTTATATTAAAGCATATAGCGTACTCAGTTAATAAAGTTTACATTCAAATCGTTTGCATATCTTTTGCTAGTTATTCCGCCTAACATATCAACATAGTGTAGCGGTACATTTCACCGTTTACACCTTCTACAAGAAGTCAAGGTTTATGTGCCTTGGTCTTACATCTCAATTTGCATTGGTCAAGGTTTATGTGCTTTGACACTGCAAGGCAGAATAAAAGAATTCTGTACAGATACCAAGCTAGGTATTGAGCCGTAGGCTCTTGTTATGTTATTTAATGTTAAGTTAGGCTTAGTGTCAATAAGCCAATCTATAATAAATATACACCGATTGTAAATGTATAAATGCCAATGCAAAAACTTATGATTATAACAGGTGATAATGGGAAGATAATGATGTATGTCATTAACCGTAATGTAAATGCAAAAAAAAAGTATTTGTTAACCAGGCAATTAAAGATATTGTTGCGAGCGTGGCCTTTGGTTCGTTATTTAAAACACAATATTAATTATTTAACATACAAGTTCTTTATTTCACTTCTAATCATATAAAATTCATAAACCTTCAGGTAATCAACTCAACTTTAATTATCGCTATTACTGTACTTTCAATTATCGCAATCCAATTACAGCACTTTCGCCTGTTTATTACTTTCGCTTGTTACCACTGCAACGTCTAAGACAAAGCAAGGCTCTCTTATGGCGGTGACAACTGTTATGATAGACATATTGGATTTTTGAAGAAAACACTTGTTTATCTACTCCACTGAACGTTTAATTATGTAAAAACAAAAATTAAAACTAATTACTTAAATAGGCCGACGCGTTTCGTCTGACTAGGACATTATCAAAGGCCGAACTGATCTTACTGGTTTACATGCATATAAATATGTTCTGAAGTACCTAACTAAATTACAGAGAGTAAAAGCATAGAGAGAAAAATTCACAATTAAACTGAGAGGCTACATATAAATTGGGGATTAAGGAGAGGGCTTCTATCCGTAAAGTCTATTTGATCATTGACCAAAAAACAACCATCGTCTTTCGCTTTTCTAATTTCCAAGATTTCAAATTTGTCCAAAGTCGGGTCAGAATTTAATCTGTGCATAATCTCAAGGTCGTTTAGAGAACAACTGTGTCCTGTTTCTTTAAGATGCTTAGAGAGACCCGAAGCAGGGTTAGCGGACTTAGAAGATTTGATGTGCTCACTAAAACGCGTATTAAAAGATCTTCTGGTTTTACCTATGTACATCGCATCACAATTACCACAATTTATTTTATATATCCCACTACTTTCGTATTTATCTAGTTTGGGCCTTATTTTGTTGTTAAAGATAAAATTTTTTATATTATTTTTATTAAAGAAAGCTGGAGATATATTGCATCTTGCCATGGGTTTTCGCAAGAGTTCAACAGATTTGTTGATATATGGTATTTTCTTCCAAGTATTGGCCATGTCAGTACCAGCTCTTTTATCAGGAAAGACAGACTTTACAGCACCTTTACGTAATTTCACCTTTAGTAAGTTATGAATTATTTTAGGTTTATATCCGTTATTGATGGCTATTTTCTTAATGGTTTGAAGTTCAATTTTAAATTTTTCGGAGTTCAATGGAACATTCAACAATCTATTTAGCATAGAGTGGAATGCCGCCATCTTCGTGTTCCAAGGGTGTGCTGAGTCAAAGGGAATTACGTTATCACAGAATGTATTTTTTCTAAATATGTCAAATTGCAGTTTATTATTCTCTAGTGAAATCGTCAAGTCTAAGAAATTTAGTTTCTTATTACCTAATTCTATTGTAAATTTTATACAGTCGTCTAATTTATTTAAAACAAGATTAACAAAGTTTTGCAATTGTCTGTCTGTTCCCAACCAAATACAGAAGACATCGTCTACATACCTTATCCAGGTAAAGACGAGCCTCAGTAAAGGGTTTCGAGAATTAAAGAGAAAGGTCTCAAGAGAATCCATGAAGAATTCAGCACAAAACGGAGAATACGCTGAACCCATAGCAAGACCATGGTTCTGAGTGTATATTTTGTTGTTGAACATAAAGTAATTTTGCTTAATGCAGAGATTAGATAAATTTATCAATTGCGATGCTTTTGCGGGGTTATCCACTTTTTGAGAGATCTTATCATTCAACATATCCATCAGTTTACCAACGGGAATTGAAGGGAAAAGGCTGGATACATCAAATGACACCAATTTTGCGTTCAGAGGTATGGTAAGATCTTTTGTTCTATGGATAAGTTCCGTATAATTCTTAATAGAAAAGTTAGGTTTGAAATTCAACACCATAGGGATTAGGGAGTTCAATTTTTTAGCCAATTTCTGAGCAGGGGCATTAAACGAAGAAGAAACAGGACGCAGAGGAATGCCAGCTTTATGCAATTTAGGTAAACCGTACAGTAGAGGAATAGACGGGTGGCTGTTTCTCAGTCTAAACTTATCCTTATTATCAAAAACATGGTTTGAGCTATTAATTGCACTAAAAATATCTCGGTTAAATTTAATTGTTGGGTCTGAATTAATTTCATCAACATGCATTGATGTTAAACAATCATTCATTTTCTTAAGGTAATCAGCTTTATCCATAATGGTTAAAGAGTTTCCTTTATCTGCTTTACTGACAATTAAATTATTGTTCGATATTTTCTTCTTAATTGATTTTAAAATTATTAAATCCCTACTGTCAGCCTGATCATAATCTTTAATAGATTTAATTACCCTAACGCATTCAGATTTACCAACTAAATCGTCATTTTTAAAAGCTGCATCTGCATGGACCGCAAGGCTGATAAGCTCCGAGCTATTTGTTTTTAAAATTGGCGCAAATTTACCTCCTTTCTCCAAAAGATTATTCTCACGGGTAGAGAAGCTAAACGATGACATATTTACGAGACGGGGATAGAACATCACATCACAGCTGGCATCAGTTGAGTTGCTTGTAGCTCTTATCGCATTATTACGCAAGCGTGAAAATTTTGATTTCAGCCTGAGATATTGGTTGTAGGTCAATAACCTGGCTCTCTCATTGCACTTGTAGTGTAGGTGGTCGAATTCCAGCGGATGAAGGCGAAAACAGAGTTCAGAATGGATGACCTTGAGATGTACACTGATGTTATCACGAGTTCTATAGTGGTGTTTTAATTCTTCATTTAACCAAATTATTTTTGCTTTATATGTAGCCCTTTTGCTACGATAATTATGTGTGTTGCATTTTATGTTGATATATTTAGGAAATATTTTGTATTGTCGGCACATACTATTAAACCAAATGTGGTTGTTAGTGTACTTGAATGTAAGCAGAAGCCTTTGGTAAAAAACCATTAACTGGTGTAAATAAGCACTTTTAATGTGATTAATTGTATTTACTGTTGGCACTTGGTGGAAGTATTTTATGATAGACATATTGGATTTTTGAAGAAAACACTTGTTTATCTACTCCACTGAACGTTTAATTATGTAAAAACAAAAATTAAAACTAATTACTTAAATAGGCCGACGCGTTTCGTCTGACTAGGACATTATCAAAGGCCGAACTGATCTTACTGGTTTACATGCATATAAATATGTTCTGAAGTACCTAACTAAATTACAGAGAGTAAAAGCATAGAGAGAAAAATTCACAATTAAACTGAGAGGCTACATATAAATTGCGGATTAAGGAGAGGGCTTCTATCCGTAAAGTCTATTTGATCATTGACCAAAAAACAACCATCGTCTTTCGCTTTTCTAATTTCCAAGATTTCAAATTTGTCCAAAGTCGGGTCAGAATTTAATCTGTGCATAATCTCAAGGTCGTTTAGAGAACAACTGTGTCCTGTTTCTTTAAGATGCTTAGAGACATGGCCAATACTTGGAAGAAAATACCATATATCAACAAATCTGTTGAACTCTTGCGAAAACCCATGGCAAGATGCAATATATCTCCAGCTTTCTTTAATAAAAATAATATAAAAAATTTTATCTTTAACAACAAAATAAGGCCCAAACTAGATAAATACGAAAGTAGTGGGATATATAAAATAAATTGTGGTAATTGTGATGCGATGTACATAGGTAAAACCAGAAGATCTTTTAATACGCGTTTTAGTGAGCACATCAAATCTTCTAAGTCCGCTAACCCTGCTTCGGGTCTCTCTAAGCATCTTAAAGAAACAGGACACAGTTGTTCTCTAAACGACCTTGAGATTATGCACAGATTAAATTCTGACCCGACTTTGGACAAATTTGAAATCTTGGAAATTAGAAAAGCGAAAGACGATGGTTGTTTTTTGGTCAATGATCAAATAGACTTTACGGATAGAAGCCCTCTCCTTAATCCCCAATTTATATGTAGCCTCTCAGTTTAATTGTGAATTTTTCTCTCTATGCTTTTACTCTCTGTAATTTAGTTAGGTACTTCAGAACATATTTATATGCATGTAAACCAGTAAGATCAGTTCGGCCTTTGATAATGTCCTAGTCAGACGAAACGCGTCGGCCTATTTAAGTAATTAGTTTTAATTTTTGTTTTTACATAATTAAACGTTCAGTGGAGTAGATAAACAAGTGTTTTCTTCAAAAATCCAATATGTCTATCATAAAATACTTCCACCAAGTGCCAACAGTAAATACAATTAATCACATTAAAACAACTGTTATATTTATACCCTAGAAACTCTCCAGATTATTCTAGAGTGATCTATTCCAGAATCTTCTTGACTATTCTATTCATTCTATTCCTGAGCTTTCCCGAAGATTCCATTATCGATTCTCCGAACCTGAAGTTGTTTACTCTCCATTGCCAGTAGATGTCACCAGTTGTCTCTTTCTATTGCACGTAACAATATGTTTCCTTTAAGAAGTCTTTTAAAACAAACACACGGTATTATATGAATAGGCTCAATAAAATTACTTTGACTTTGACATACCTTCTAACTCTGTATACTGTGGTGAAATCCAATCTGTCAGGGTAGCATGGTATGGGGTGAGTCGTAAGAAAAGAAAACTCCGTCACTACCACGGACCATAAAATAAAAAGTAGCCACCCCCTTTGGCACACACACGGAGTCCTGGAGAGACCGTACATCAACTTTTGACATGGTGGTGATGATTTGATGGTGATGATCCTCACCGTGTCGTGCCCCAACCTCCCCTTGGTATCAGTGGACACTTAATCCTCATTTTTATGTCTTTTGAATCTGAAAACTAGCGAAGTAGTGAACCTAGTCAGCCTTCATCATCCAAATGAAAGGGCTCCGGGGGATAGAAGAAGAAATAAAGGGCTTATCGTGCCATTACGTTATAATACACGGTTTATTGATCCAAATATCCTCGTCTAACCTAGTTCAAATATGAGGCGTTGAGTGCCAGAATAGACCATCCAATAAAAATTCCAAAACTGACTTATATACACCATTCGACTGATAAACTGTTTTTCTTCGATGCCAAAACAGACCAAACTGAGTTCTAATTTTTTCTTCGAGATGGCACTAAGGTTTTACTTTGGACCATTCAACTTTTCATGCTTTTGTTGAGAGCCAGAGGGGACCATGGGTCCACTTTGGCACTAAAGGAAAATAACGGTTTTTTTCTCGAATTTTGTGATTGTATTGCAATGTGATTTTTGGAATGTTAATTAGTTGAGTACTGTCCATGAAGCTGTGAAGTAGTATAGTGAATCATTTGTATTTCTTAAGAAGTTTCAAAGTGCAAAAATTGTTGGATATGGAAAATCAATATCTACTTGAAAGTGGTAAGTATTTACCCCACCCAAATCTTTAATTTAATTATTACTGCATTGTTGCATTACTAAATTTATGTTTAAAAAATATATATGAAGATAAGAATGATGAGTCTGAAGAAGACTTTTCGGCTTCCTTAAGCTCAGACTATGTTCCTTCAGATGCTGAATGGGAATAAATGGATGTTAATTCACATCAAGAAACAGAATTCCTTGAAAAACACAAAGATCATTGGAAGAAAACTAGAAAAAAAACACTGAAGGCTCAAGGCAAGAGCTACGTTAATGAGAAAGGGGGAAATATTCCGGGAAAAAAACTTGAAGTGATTACTTCCTGTTGTAATGGTAAATGCTACAACCGTTTCGATGAAAATGCACAAAATTTAATTTACACCAAGTTTTATGAATTAGGCGATTTCGATAAACAAAAGTCTTACATATTTTACCAAAATAAAAGTAGGTTCCATTCATTGAAACCTTCATTAAATTAATGAATGATGTAATTTTTAATCACCGATGTTTTTACTCGCCGATGTATATTGTAGCGTATACCCCTATACGCTACTTTTGTTTGGCTTCTCTACAACTGTAGAGAAACCCCCTTGATTTCCCAGAGGTACCTAGAAAGGGGATAAAACAGTCATTTTCGAGAAGTAGCCCTATGCTACTTCTCCATATTACAAATTCCTGAAAAAAAGAAAGAAAATTTTTTAAATATCTACTAGAAGTAGCCCTATGCTACTTCTCCACATTATAAATTCCTGAAAAGTTAAAATTTAGATATTTTTTCGAGAAGTAGCTCTATGCTACTTCTCCATATTACAAAATTCCTGAAAAGATAAAGACATATTTATACATACCCGCATACAAGTCCAGATCTAAAAGAAACAACAACAACAGCAGAATATTTTTCAGTCAAAAAATTATAAAATGTGCAAAATGAGCACAAAATACAATTTTTCGTTTAAAACTTACCGCTAGTCAACCACATCAAAGCGACGAAAACGGCAATTCGCCTAGCTGTAACAGATCGCGTGATGCCATCATGCAATGTGTTGCAGCAGGCTTGAAAAAAGAACAAAAAAATTCTGAGAAGAAAAAGGAGCTCGCTTGCCGGTGGCTGAGTGAAGAACGATGGAATGTAGGGAGACTGCTGGTCAAAGTTTACCTAATAATAAGTTAAGAAGCTGTAGAGCAAAATGGGCAAATTTCTGGTGTTTTTTAGAATGAAACAAGTAATTTCATATACTTTTGTCTTTTGCATGAATGGGGGAAAAGAACTTGTCTATGCACTATTGTAGTGCAACTGAGACAACGAGTTAAAAACAAAAATCCAGAGAACGTAGGATTACCCGAACGACAAAATCTTATTAAATCCCTCAAAATCCTTTCAACCTATTCATAATAATTTGCTTCGGGTCACACTACTTCCCATTTTTAAGAAAAAGATAAATTTCGCTCTGGCTCAGATGCTGAAAGGAGATGTAAAATTCCTCTCAAATGAAATTCTCATTTTTCCCGAAAATATCAGAAAATCCAGCATGAGTTCTCCCACTTAATCTCTTCATAGCAAGACGAATGTAAACAGAAACACGTGCTGTTCAAATATCATAGGATTACAGCAACAACATGTGTCCTTTTAGACCTTTTACAACAACAACATGTGTCCTAACATTATCAATATTTTATGAAAACCGGTTTTCACAAAAGCGCGGGAGCATTTTATGAGAGTAAAACGTGAAAACTCCGCCCCTTCTCATTTATTTACGAAAATGAAACATTTGCCATTCTGTTTCGGTGCATGCAACTTGCGCTTTCACATTTTTTATCTTTATTCATAAAATTTTTAAAGAGAGTTTGATTTTTTTTCGATTTTTTTTCTTTCTTTCTTCCTTTTCTTGCCGTGTGCATTTTAAATGTAAAACACTCGGATATCTCACCAGCTTCTTAACTTATTATTAGGTAAACTTTGCTGCTGGTAGTCGGGAAGTTGCTTTTTGACGTTGAACGAGAACGGTCGCAGAAAACTTGAGTCGCGATTCCTCTTTATTTAAAATCAGTCTTTAGAGCTTTTTTTTGCTTTTGTGAACTGAAAGGAAAAATTTTAGTTTATTCATTCTGGATGTGAATTTTGTTAATTAGAATATTTACCTGTGCAACAGTGATTTTTCCTAAAGATCTTTCTAATAGTGAACTGAAAGAAAATGTTGTTATTAAGGTTGCGCATTCAAGAAATTTTATTCATTGAATTATTTACCTGTGCGCCAGTGATTTTCATTTAGATTTTTTTCACAAGATCTTTCTAATAGTGAACTGAAAGAAAATTTTAGTATTCATGTTGCACATTCATAAATGATATTAATTAGATTATTAACCTGTGTGCCACTGATTTTTCACACAGATCTTTCTAATAGTGAACCGAAAGAAAATGTTGTTATTAAGGTTGCGCATTCAAGAAGTTTTAGTAATTGAATTATTTACCTGTGCGCCAGTGATTTTCATTTAGATTTTTTTCATATAGATCTTTCTAATAGTGAACTGAAAGAAAATGTTGTTATTAAGGTTGCGCATTCAAGAAGGTTTAGTAATTGAATTATTTACCTATGTGCTAGTGATTTTTCATATAGATCTTTCTAATAGTGAACTGAAAGAAAATTTTAGAATTAATGTTGCGCATTCGTAAATTGTATTAATTAGAATATTTACCTGTGCTACAGTGATTTTTCCTAAAGATCTTTCCAATAGTGAACTGAAAGAAAATTTTAGTATTAATGTTGCGCAGTCATGAAATTTTATTAATTGGATTATTTACCTGTGTGACAGTGATTTTCCGCATAGATCTTCCTAATAGTGAACTGAAAGAAAATGTTGGCATTAATGTTGCGCATTCATAAATTTCATTAATTGGAATACTTACCTGTGCGACGGCGATTTTTATGTAGATCTTCCTAGTGGTGAACTGAAAGGAAAATTTTGGTTTATTCATGCTGTGCACTCATAATTTGCATTAACTGGAATATTTACCCGTGCGACAGTGATTTTTATGTAGATCTCCCTATTAGTGAACTGAAAAAAAAATTTTGGTTGATTCATTCTATGCAGTCGTAATTTGTATTAATTGGAATATTTACCTGCGCGACAGTGATTTTCATATATCATCATATTGGTAAACTGTAGAGCAAATTTCGGTTTAACCATTCTGTGCACACATAATTTGCATTATTTGAAATACTTACCTGTGCGTCGGTGAGTCTTATATACCATAGTAGTGGCGAACCTGAGAGAAAATTTGGGGAAAAGTTTCCTTGCACGTAACAAAGATCATTTTGAAAATTTGTCCTACGTGACGGCAAGTTGGATTTATACCGGCGAGGAAGTATCCCTGTGGCAGAAGTTACGGCAAAACATTTCGCTCTTACATATCCGAAGGAGCAGAGAAGCGAGGAGGTGAACTCCGACTTAACGTAGTCCTGAAGAAGCTAGCAGATAGTTGGAAAACCAGTATCCAACCGTTTTGGTGAAGGAAGAAACCCCGAATATGATTAAATCAGGTGTTATGTAAATCCATAGCGGACCACAAGGTTAGTTCAAATTTTCTCTAAGTATTATTATTTGCTTTGTGTTCTTTTGTTCCTAATTTTACAGTGTTAAAATCATTTAGTGTACATCTAAGGTTAGGCGTCGATCACAGGGTTCGATAAGTCACATAATAGGAAAGCGCTTATTAGGGTTAGTCGTAAGGATTCTGATCTAGATTAATATTAACCGGAGACTTTGTTTCCTTTAGTTTTTTTTGTATATATACCATGTTAGTCTTTTTGTGATCGGGTTTCCTCCCTCGTAAGTGATTCATATGCTTGAACATCCTCAATAAATAAACTACTTTGATTTGGACTTGATGAAATTTTGAGTTCCTTGATACGCCTTCCTTCTTCTTTTGGGTGATTTAGTTTGGTCACCTTTGGCCGCCCTTCTCCAAGTTGCTTTCTTCTTTTGTTTACAGCTTGGTAACGGATTCAGCGCGATGGAGTGAGTAGTTCCATAAAGGGGATGGTCGCGGACAGGAGGGAGGTCGTTTCCACACACACACGGCAATAGATGTAAAACACGTACAGATGGGGCTGAGCATTTCGATACGGCTTTGGAGGCTTATCCAGGGTGGATGGGGCGATTGGGCCCAACATTACCCAAAGCCGGGGTCTCAACAACATCAGAGACCCCTCTCAGCTCTCTCACTCTCTCTCGATCGTCCATTTGCCAGCGTTGTAAGCTCTCCGGGTGAATTAGGACTTGTCCAGCGTTGCTGAGGTCTTCTGTTCTCCTTCTTTTTGCAGCATATAAATAAAATCAAATTTCTTCTTTTTTAGGCTTTCAGGTTCCACCATGAGAAGGAAGCCTGCATTAGATCTTTTTTTTCCTGTCCGTCCGTCTGTCTGATCAGTTATGTTGACGATTTTGCACAGCTTACCAAGCATCAAGGGATGTGGGTGGTAAGAACCACCCCAAGCGGCTGATCGCTAGCGGCATATTTGCTGTGCAGACACCCACGCTAATCCCGCGATGATTTTGTAACCAAAAGGTGTCGGATGCAGTTTGTATCTACATTCAGGTACAAGTGAATGTAGGTAGATCTGTCGGCTGACAAGCTCTTCGCTACAATATCTCAAACTCTCAATGAAAAAAAAACAAAAAAGTATTACCAGAGATTATTAATTACCATATACTGACGGTACTGATATTAAAGTTTGTAAGGCATTCATCAAAATGGCGTTATTAGTGTATGATGGAAAAATTGATAGGGTTATAAAACACAAAGTAACTTTGATCTCTCCAAAAGATAGACGTGGACGTTATGTACCTTGGAACAAGACTTCGGATGAAGTGATCGCAAATGTTTGTAATTTTATCGAAACATTTCCTGCGTTTGAATCACACTACTGTAGACATAAATCCGAAAGGAAATATCTATCGCCAGACCTGAATATAAATATATTGTATTCCGATTATCCAAAAAAGCATGCAATCAAGGCAGTTTCTGAGAACAAATTTTAGAAATATTTTTAACACTAGGTAATATTTGATTATTTTGCAATAGTAATTACAATCAGTTTAGTAATAATTATATAACTTGCATTTCCATGCTCCGATTACGGATTCCTGCAGAAAGCTTAATTCATTTAATAATAAAATTAAATCAGATATAGATCCACAAAAAATTAAGGACATAAAAGTTGCGCAAGAATTGCATCAGAGACAAGCCGAGTAAGCTAGGGAAGAAATGCAAAATTTTTCTGAAGTTCCAGATCAAGTTGATGATACTATAGTAATCGCATTTGATTTGATGAAGACTTTGACAACTCCAATTTTATCTACGGGAATAACATACTATACAAGGCAGTTATGGACCTATTGTCTCGGTATTCAAGATCTACGAAGAAAAAAAAATCAACGATGTTTCTATGGAATGAATCAGTTGCTTCGCGTGGTCTGCAAGAGATATGCTCTTGCCTTTTATATTACTTTAAACATTTTGTAAGCACAAAAAAAGGTTGTGATGTTTTGTGATAGTTGTGAAGGACAAAATCGAAACATAATACTGGGGCTTATTTGTTCTTATGTAACGCAATCAGATGAGTATTCTATTACAAGCATCGAATACTTATTGATGGTTAGTGGTCATTCGTATCTTCCAAGTGATGCCGACTTTAATCTGATCGAAAAAAGCAAAAAATACTACAAACATGTTCCTGATGATTGGATACCGTTAATTGCTACAGCAAAAAAATCAGTTTAAGGTGGTTTCAGTAGAAAAACGTAACTACTTCTCCACTGAATATTTGGAAAACATCATTACAAACAGTAAATTAAGCGAAAGTGGTATTTAAGTTGAATGGCTAAAACTCCAATATCTACTGTACACACATGATCATCCGTTTGTACTTAGATACAAGTACAGTTTCAATGAGATCCAGGCACTTTCATCAGTAAATATAAGAAAAAGAAATATCAATGCTGAATGAAGCCTTTACTAAACAGCTTAAAGTTATCTCTCCTGTAGGTAACTCGATTAGTGAAGCTAAGAAGAAGGATCTGGAGATACTGATGGATTTTGTGCCGCATATCACGAATTTTATATAAATCTTAAAATCTCCAAAAAAGCACCAGACAAGGGAAGAAGAAACTTAACAAGGGTTAAATTTTTGCTTTTATAAAATATAATTTATTTCTATAATATTCTTATAACGAACTTGTTTTTTTTTGTATATACTTGCCAATATTTCTATGAATAAAAATTTTTATGTTTAATTATCTATGTTTTTAATGACAAACCGAAACATTCTTTGATGTATGGTACACTCAGACCATCCCAACAAATTTGGAGTCTCTTAGAAAATATGTGATATGCAAAGTGGGCTTGGTCCATACAATACTTTTTATATTTTTATATACAAAGAATCACAAATGGTTTGCAAATTAAGCAACATGCTTTCACAAAGCAATTGAAGTTAGCTGCAACACAATAACGAGTGTAAAACACAACAATCTTTTTTTTCTTCAAATGGAAGCACACGATTAAAGCGCGTATAACTTTAAAATATCTTATTGAGGGATGGTCCATTCTGGCACTCAACGCCTCATATAATAGTCAACAAAATTGTAATTCCTGTGGAGATAGCAATTACTATAATTTCTGAAGTGAAGCAATCTCGTGGATCTACATCTATCTGTACCTACTGTAAATATTATATGGTGAGCTCAAACATTAAATCCTAGTAAACCAATAGCTAACATAGCATATGCAATAATAACAAAACTAAAGATACTACACCAATGACAATTAAATTTGCGTTTCATGATTACTTCAGTGTTTCGTGTGTATTCAAAAGAAAATCCTATATTCATATTCATTTGCTATATAAAAGAATACCTGTAGAGATATTCAAAGGGGTTCCTCTCGTGGTATCTCTTTGGTCTTTGTTCTTAAGATCTCGCAAACTACTATATTTTTTTAAAGAATAATCAAATTTTGTTATCTTTAAAAGAAAACCATATGCTCTTCAAATGAAATACTCAAAACAAATACAAGAAATATACAGTATCGACGGTAGTACAAGAAAATGATGTATGGAACAGCTCATAGCAAACCTCAATAGCTCACTGATATCGGCTAAATATATCATGGGTTCGAACCAAAAATTTGTTTTAATATAGCCAAAAATTCATTTCTTTCTTAGAACTGAAATCGACCATATTTCTTCAGAATTTGTGTGCATTATTGGTGGCTGTAGACGGTGAAACAATTCTGTTTGCCGTCTTGCTGGATTGTTTGGTTCTAAGGGTGCGGGGGCGATAAATACATTAATTTTTTTTAATATCTTGCATATATACAATACAACAAACTTGTTGCTCTTAGTTTGAGTCCCGATCTTTTTTTTCATATTTCACGACTAGTCAGGCAGGGAGGGAAGCTGAAACCGTGTTATGGAACTATGTTGAGAGTGAATGGCTTGGACGTGAAGTCCCAACTGCCAGCATGAGCTGACAGATCAATCGGTGGACAGCGTTGACTGGAGGGCGACAGGCTAGCTCGCCTTGGCTATTGGCGGAGAGTGGTAGGGATTCTACGAAAACCTGCCGCTGCCACCTGTCATAATCAAAAAAAAAATCGTGCCTACTACCAACAAGCCGTAGCACACAATCCAGCCCTGAAGGGGCCTTGACACCACTTACCCTACCTGTGTGGAGGCACAGATGGACTGCCTTCTAATGCTTGCCCCATCCACCCAACGACACTGAGGGCAGATTGTTTTCAGTGTCCCTTATTCTGACCTGAAAGAGAGGAGAGTAGCGGACCTAGACGACCTCCAAATCAAGAGGGCTCCAGGAGAGTGAGGGGAGAAACAAAGATACTCTACGGTACCATTACGTTATAAGAAGAATTTTTATTATCTAATTATTTTTGAGATCCTGAGATCTAAATGGGATATCCTAATACTTTTCAACAAAAAAAAACGTTATATACTGATGGCAATGTGAGCACATTCCAAATAAATTGCATGTGAAAGACTCTGAATGTGTAGTGAGAGTATAGTCCCCATTTACAAATATTAAATATTAAAGTCCAAGTACAAAGTAACGTCATAAGATTAAGTAATAACGTAATTAGGTTCTTCAATGCAATGATTAAGTACTTATTGTATTGTGGATTTTTTTGAAGGGTGTGCACAAAAGCCAATCTACAAAAACTCATCAGGGAAGAAAATTCTGAATTTAACAAATTTTGCAGGTATTCTTCATATTCAGGGCATTAATTTTAAATTACAATGAATTTGGCATTAATAAAATTTTGAATTTTACTGTAAAAATGATTGGAAAACGAAAATAAACACATTGGAGCATATTCTGGGTATAGCAGTACGAAATATAACCTCTTACGAGTACGTGAACTAAAATTTATATTCTCAAGCTAAAGGAAAAGTTTATCTATATTATACATTTATATGTATATAGAAGAAAAGTGCAATATATATTTTACATACCTATATATATAGACAAATTTGTGAATTCATTCAAATGCAAGAATTAATAATAAATGGCACCAACAAACATACATATACATATACTTCGTTGCTGTGGTTCCATCGCAGAGGCGCCTCAGAGACGTTCCACGATGCCACTGTCAATATATTGTAAAAAAAAAATTTATCCGTAGCCTATTATTATGTCACTTAACTGGGATACTGCCCCTGCACTTAAAAGCTAAGCTTGTATACAAAATTTGAATTTGGTGACAAATTCATTGAGACTTCTTAACTTGCAAATCTTATCACACCATAGTGATGTTGGTTTGGTGTTTTCCGGGGGCCTCGTCGGCGACTGGATGACTACTGAATGGTACTCTGATATTACTGTGATGTGGCAAATGCTCGCAGCTGGCCTGGCGTTTTTGTTTGAAGACCACTTTTCCTTTTTTTTTTAAAGGGCTTCCTCTTGTACTAATAGGGTGGATAACCTTATCATGCATAATTCGTTGTTACTACTCTATACGATGTGTACTGGAACAAACGTTAATAGATTACAAGATTGTGAACAGCCCTGATCTGCGCCTTAGAACAGCGATCGCTATTATCAGCGGGGAACATAAATTCCGGTTTAAGTTTAAAAAGCTCCCGTCACTCCAATAGATGATCTATAAACATTCTTGTACAGAAAACTCAAAGCGGGCTTCCTTTCGGGTACTAAAGGATTCCGGAAAACTTTTCACCATAATCCAGACTTTAGGTACGTGATGATTGGAAGTTCAAAATCGGTCATTCATCCGCTTAAATTCGAATCCCAGATGAAGATGCAAAGTATTTTGTAAAACGATTACACGAACAGTGAATCTCGCAACTTGTGCACTCCTTACTTCCAAAAATTTTTATCCGGCAAATCTCGATGACAAAAATGTAGCTCGATTTTTCTTTTTCGTGCCTTCACAAAATTACACTTGTTCACCCGAGTCTTCTTCTTCCTCTTTTCTTTTCAGTCCCTTCTAGCGAGTGGCCCACCATCAGCTGTCAAACGTGCAACTTGCGAGGATGGCAGCACATTAGCCATGCGGGTTTGTGTAACATACTGTTGCTTACATTATGCTGCGACCATAACAGGGCAGGGTTATCTAGTCCACCTGTGGTTCAGACAACGCTGAAAAATAGTCGACTGAGCTAGCTGGTATGAAACATAGGCCTCAAGGCTGCGGGCGCCCAATGTGTGGCTCGACCCTTGACCCATGAAATTTCTTCATGCTCAAGCTAGGCACGGACTGTCCAAGGCAGTCAGATGTACTCGACAGATAACGAATTGAAGGCACATCCCTGAAGTCCCGCTAGTCCTTGACCAGACCTCGACGTCATTTTCCGTGTCGGGAACCAGAGGTGCACTGAGACGTTGGTAACCCAGAAAATCCAGCCCCTCTGCCGTCCTTCACCGAGATGCTGAAAGACCCCGCGGTCAGTAATAGGAGGTCTTCGCAATATCCTATAGTTTACCAGTTAAGCTGGTTGGATGCCTTCTTAGGGCTACCAGGATCTAGATTTGGTTCTCCCATGGCCGATTGTTGCAGATTAGCAAAATGTTGAGAACGGACATACAAAGAAAAAAAAATCCTCCTAATGAGGCCGATCCAGAAGGGATTATAAAAAGTTTATCTAATCCTAAGGGGTAGAGGTATGTTGACGAGGTGGAATTCCAACAGGTATATCACCCACCATTGACGAGGCAATAGGAGGGCTTCGCGATATCCTATATTTTACCAGTTAAGCTGGCTGGATGCCTTCTTAGGGCTACCAGGATTGAAAGTGACAATAGCCGGATGACGTGTCCGAGAATATGAGTATCACGGCCTGATGTCTTTGGCGTGATAAACTCCTACCGTTTTTCCCTGCAGATCTTCAAGATAATAGTCGCCACAAAAAAAAAAGGATCTCAATGATCACCAGATTCAACAAATACGACCATTGAAATAAATACATATGTATATCAACAACACGATTAGCTATACCTAATATCACAGTTGGACGGAAAAGATATTAAAATTGAATGATAGGAAGATCTATCGAACAGGCATCCTAGGTATACATTTGAGTTGCGAAGTCCATCTTGCCAAAAAGGGTCTGTATAAACTGGATGAGAAAGAATTTCTCACGAACTAATACTCGCATTGTATAGCCTAATAGCCCCAGGTAACCATTTCATGTAAGAGAATGTATCGAAAATTTAATGAAAAGGAAAAATTTATTGACTATATGGAGGTACATATGCGAAAACGTATACATGAAATGCAGAATATTGCCGATAAGAAAAATTTGACGAAACATCGTCAAAGCATGATCAAAAATAAAACGCAGAATAGAAATCTACCTAATGTATCAAAATTTTAAGCAAAAAAAAATTTAAAAAAATGTTATCAAACAACAATTTTAAAGCTGCGAAAACTTCCTCCTCTCTCTCTCCAAACCTCCTCTCAAAAAGATCTAGCACAGCCGTGATCCGATAATTTTACCCCCGTGCGCAGCTCCATCCAATGAGACCTCGCTGAGCATTGTATTGGTCACTTCAAGTCGGTTACCAAACTAAGGAATGGTGAATCGACATTCTCCTCTTGGTATGGACTAGTCATACCGCGGGGGCCACCAGCCTAAAGTAATGCCGCCGCAGCCACCATTCCCCCGTCGAACTGAACAAAACAATCCCAGGTCAGCCCCACGAGACAGATCCCAACACAAGCACGAAACCCCAAAATCATCTCACCATGCTCGCTCTCTCTAAAAAATTTCAGGTCAAAACGGTAATAGATAAGTAGTGTTAGTGTGTGCATGAAAAACTAGCTTTTCACGATTCTCTATGGGAAATCTTTGGAAAGTCAGTTGGAAAAATCGGGGCAGAGAAAGTTTGATGATATCCCGCAGTCAGACAGTTAGCAACATGCCAGCTTCCGATCTCCGAAGGTATCAGGCCACCATTCCAGTCACGAAAACTCCTTCCTTCTTTTCCTCCGACTGTCCCGTATACCTAGTCACATAGCTGGGCAGCGCCATGAACGAGGTCAACTAATTATCATAGCGCAGGCTCATGGCCCTGTTCAGTCGTACGACCAAAATAAACGGGCTCCATGAGTACCGGAATGCAAAAAAAATTCGTGAGGCCAGTAGTTACGCTATGGCGCCACCAGACCACTTCTTCCATACAAAAAGTACACGGAAAATTCCAACTATTTTGGTGGTTGTGGACCGGATTCTGGGCCACTGAGGAGGATTCCGTCTAGTGGACTACGTCACAGGGCCTGCCTGGGGTATTCCTTACGTACTGTCTGGCAGCCCATGAGGTGACATCAGCCTTTTTTAGTAATAATTCAAGTTTTTTTTGCTCATGGGGTGCTGTAGGCTTTTTTACTATGATTTTTCTTGAACGGCTAAATGTAGGCTTTTGGTTTAGAACTAATATTAGTAATAATTAAAGTAAATAGTAGGACATTTTTGTTCATACCGATGGATTCTAGATGGTTGGGGTGTTCGTATTAGGGGGGATAAAATTTTCATCAGAAATCCTCTACGGGCTTTGGTTGTCGAGATATTAGCGATATTACCTTTTCAGGTGTAATCAATATTAGTAATAATTCAAGTTTTTTTTTGCTCATGGCGATGCTGCGCCTAAATGTAGGCTTTTTACTATGATTTTTCTTGAGCGCCTAAATGTAGGCTTCTGGTTTTGAACTAATATTAGTAATAACTAAAGTTAATAGTAGGACATTTTTGTTCATACCGATGGATTCTAGATGGTTGGGGTGTGCGTATTAGGGGGGATAAAATTTTCATCAGAAATCCTCTACGGG
Source organism: Dioctria linearis (assembly GCA_963930735.1). NCBI lineage: Eukaryota > Metazoa > Arthropoda > Insecta > Diptera > Asilidae > Dioctria > Dioctria linearis. The sequence goes on along the minus strand of OZ005741.1, from coordinate 74,828,510 downwards.
CTTTGGTTTTCGAGATATTAGCGATTTTACCTTTTCAGATATAGTTAATATTATTAATAATTTAAGCTACCTAGGATAGTTTTGTGCATGCCAATAGATTCTTGAGGGTATTAGTGGGGAGGGGGTTAGGGGGGTTAACATTTTTGTTAGAAATCCTCTACGGGCTGTGGTTTTCGAAATATTAGCGATTTTACCTTTTTAGATATAGTTAATATTAGTAATAATTCAAGTTTTTTTTTGCTCATGTGGTGCTGCGCCTAAATGTAGGCTTTTTCAGGTTGGTTTTGAATTTATAATAGTAATAATTAAAGTTAATAGTAGGAAATTTTTGTTCATGCCAATGGATTCTAGGTAGATGGTTGTGGTGCGGGTATTAGGGGGGATAAAATGTTCATCAGAAATCCTCTACGGGCTCTAGTTTTCGAGATATTAGCGTATTAATAATTCAAGTTCATGCCAATGGATTCTAGGTCGCGTGGGGTGGGAGGGGGGGGGGGACGACATCTTCATCAGAAATCCTATACGAGCTATGGTTTTCGAAATATTAGCGCTTTGGTTTTGAATTAATATTAGTAATAATTAAAGTTGACACCAGGATATTTTTGTTCATACTAATGGATTCTACATGGTGGAGGGTGGAAGTATTAGTTCTAGGAGGACGAAATGTTCATCAGAAATCGTATACGGTCTATGATTTTCGAGATATTAGCGATCTTACCTTTTCAGGTGTAGTCAATATTAGCAATAATTCAAGTTAACCCTAGCCTTTTTTTTCATACCAATAGATTCTAGAAGGTGCCAGTGGATAGGGTATTGGTACTGTTGGAGGACGAAATTTTCATCAGAAATCCTCTACGGCTTCTGGTTTTCGAGATATTAGCGTATTAATAATTCAAGTTATTTTTGTTCATGACAATGGATTCTAGGTGGTGTAGGGTGGGAGGGGGAATGAAATTTTCATCAGAAATCCTCTACGAGCTATGGTTTTCGAAGTATTAGCGTATTAATAACTCAAGTTACCCTGGGGAGTTGTAGATATCAGCATGATGTCACCTTGGATTTGCTGTTTTCTTACTTCAAGATTTCTTACTGAGGAATTTATAGATATCAGAAGTTCTGGATCACTTTCTATGGGGGTTCTGGGTATCAAATATTAAATGTTTACCAAACATTAGGCATGCTTCCCCTGTTTATGATGTAATTTGATATCACCGCTGTAAACAAATTCGCATTTAAGCTGAATGGTTCATACACACCCGTGTAAACTTCCTGTTCACAAATTCGCATTTTAGCTGAATGAGTCATGCACACCTGTGTAAACAAATTTAAGCAATATCAGCACATTTATTCTTTTCATGTAATTTGATACCACACTTACTGTAGGCGGCCAAAATATTTGATTTTATTGTTCCAAGAATTGTGTTTTATTGTTTATTCGATATCATCTCAGCCTGTAAGCAAATTCGTTGGAATTCATCCTGTGCAATCATTATTGCAGCAGCATGATCATTCATGTTTACATAATGCTGCTATACAAGCCCAAGCAAACTCTTGGGGAGCATCAGTCAGTTTTAGTGAGTCTCAGTGATAGTTTAAAAACATACAAAAAAATTAAAAATGTCTTCGGTGTTAGTAAATAAAAGTTTTTCAATAATTGAAAATTTGAGAAAAGATGTGATGGAGTGTTTAAAATATTCAGTGAATAAAGACTATATTGTTCAAAAGTGCAATAGAAACATGCATAAATTTCCAGTTGCATTTCGGAAGTGCAATAAGAGTGCTAGGAAACGACATTTCGAGAGCTACTCGAGCAAATTAAAGCATTGAGAGCACTATTGAGAGCTCCCCGTGGAGGTGGAGGAATTACTCGCGTAAGAAGAAGTGATTTTGTAAAGTGGGAGGAAATAAAGACAGCGTTCGCAGACAGAATTCGACAAGGTGTTATTGCAAATTTAAAACATATCGATCCGAAGCTATTTATGCAAGACGCTGCCAAGTTATTTACGCGTCGTGTTAAAAATACCTTAAAACATTATTTTAGTATTAAAGTTTCTACAACGTTTTGCGGTGAATTTGTTAAAGAAACGGGTGACAATGAAATTATAAAAGACATTAAATATTTCCAAGCGAGAACTGCTCCAATTAGTGCAGATGATAACCTAGACGAGTGGTTTAAATCAAACATTTTGGATCCAATACACACTCAGCTGGAAGAATTCCAGGAAAAAGACAGTGGCTGGGCACTGCACTCTATAATATATCTAGCAGTACACATCAACAAGTTTGTACAGCTCCGAGGATCTTCGTATATACCCCTACCAAAGGAAATTGCTTTAAAGCAAGCTTGCGTTAATGTAAAGAATAATGATGAAGCTTGCTTCGCGTGGCCCATAGCATCAGCGCTTTATCGTGCAAAAGTTCACACCGATAGGACCTCATCATATCCACATTATTCAACCGTGCTAAATTTAACTGGAAGAACAGTTCCCATTACGCTTAACCAGACTAAACAATTAGAAGGACAGAGCAATTTGTCAATCCAAGAATTTTTATCCGGCAAATCTCGATGACAAAAATATATCTTGATTTTTCTTTTTCGTGCCTTCACAAAATTACACTTGTTCACCCGAGTCTGCTTCTTCCTCTTTTCTTTTCAGTCCCTTCTAGCGGGTGGCCTGCCGTCAGCTGTCAAACGTGCAACTTGCGAGGATGGCAGCACATTCGCCATGCGGGTTTGTTTAGCATACTGTTGCTTACATTATGCTACGACCATAAAAACCGCTGAGAGTTCTTGCAATTATTCGTTCTTTAGGCTGGACCACTATTGCCGTAAAGAAATTTAAGATTTTAACGATACTGAGGTATACTTACGAAAAATTGATATTTTAACCTAAATAGATATCACGTTCCGTAAGGGTTATTATCTTGATATTTAATGCTTTCAATTTTAAAAAGTGGTAAAAACAAAATAACAAATGGAAGTTGATTTAATTGAAGATTTGTGCTTTCTATTACTTCGCAGTACCATTTTTATTACATTTTAATTTTTACATACCACCCATTTAGTAATAATTTAATTGTTTGACACATCGCTTTCTTACGGAATGAGCGAATTGATAATGTCGTAGCGTACTGCAGGCAGCAGTATACTACCCGACGGCTAGCAGCAGCACACAGCTTGGACCATACGGCGAATGTGCTGTTGACGAGACGCGACCAGACGTCTCAAGTCTGACGGAGGCGAGTGCCCGAGAGGCAAACGTTTTTGAAGGAAAGAAGAAGAGATTGATGTCAGACATTTTGTCGATTGATTCTTTTGAACGCCAACGACGTGAAGCAAGTTTCGGGCAGTAAAGAGCATTGGAAAAAAAGGAAAGAACATCAAAAAAAATCTGGAACTGAAAGAAGTCATCGGCTAAAAAAGGAAGAAAAAACGGAAAGAACAGGGAAGTCTGTAAAATTTACGAGGTAAGAAAAATTATAAGTAATCAGAGAGAAAGGTAGATTAAAAGAAATTCCTGTAGAAACCAGAGACGGAACTGCGAAAAGGCCCTGCAAGAAGGCCCGAACTGCATCTCTAAAAATTTGAGATGGAACACAAGAAATGTACGAGGGATGGTTTGGAAAATAAGAAAAACCCCGGAAGAGCAACCCCATGGCTAGATGACTGCGGAAGGTGAGCCAAAGAAAAAAAGAAAAAAAACCAAGCAAGGAATTTTCACCAAGTTACGACAACAAAACAATTATCCGAAGTAAATGGAGCACGAATTAGTGCTGAGAAGCAGAACAAAGGAGAAACGGGATAGAGCTGTTTATATAGAAATTATTCCTAAGAATATTTAAATATTTATCGAACTCACAACGTAGATAAATATTTAAAACTGTATGGAAATCGCAACGAAATCTAATATCTAAGTCTTTATCGGAATCACAACGAAATTCTGATATTTAAATCTTTATTGAAATCACAACGTAGGTAAATATTTAAATCTTTATTGAACTCAAAATGTAGATAAATATTTTAAACTGTATGGAAATCGCAACGAAATCTAATATTTAAGTCTTTATCGGAATCACAACGAAATTCTGATATTTAAATCTTTATTGAAATCACAACGTAGATAAATATTTAAATCTTTATTGAACTCAAAACGTAGATAAATATTTAAAACTGTATGAAAATCCCAACGAAATCTAATATCTAAGTCTTTATCGGAATCACAACGAAATTCTGATATTAAAATCTTTATTGAAATCACAACGTACATAAATATTTAAATCTTTATTGAACTCAAAACGTAGGTAAATATTTAAAACTGTATGAAAATCGCAACGAAATCTAATATTTAAGTCTCTATCGGATTCACAACGAAATTCTGATATTTAAATCTTTATTGAAATCACAACGTAGATAAATATTTAAATCTTTATTGAACTCTAAATGTAGATAAATATTTCAAACTGTATGGAAATCGCAACGAAATCTAATATATAAGTCTTTATCGGAATCACAACGAAATTCTGATATTTAAATCTGTATTGAAATCACAACGTAGGTAAATATTTAAATCTTTATTGAACTCAAAATGTAGATAAATATTTTAAACTGTATGGAAATCGCAACGAAATCTAATATTTAAGTCTTTATCGGAATCACAACGAAATTCTGATATTTAAATCTTTATTGAAATCACAACGTAGATAAATATTTAAATCTTTATTGAACTCAAAACGTAGGTAAATATTTAAAACTGTATGGAAATCGCAACGAAATCTAATATTTAAGTCTTTATCGGAATCACAACGAAATTCTGATATTTAAATCTTTATTGAAATCACAAAGTAGGTAAATATTTAAGTCTTTATTGAACTCACAACATAGATAAATATTTAAATCATTATTGAACTCAAAACGTAGGTAAATATTTAACACTGTATGGAAATCGCAACGAAATCTAATATTTAAGTCTTTATCGGAATCACAACGAAATTCTAATATTTAAATCTTTATTGAACTCACAACGTAGATAAATATTTCAAACTGTATGGAAATCGCAACGAAATCTAATATTTAAGTCTTTATCGGACTCACAACGAAATTCTGATATTTAAATCTTTATTGAAATCACAAATTAGGTAAATATTTAAGTCTATATTGAACTCACGACGTAGATAAATATTTCAAACTGTATGGAAATCGTAACGAAATCTAATATTTAAGCCTTTATCGGAATCACAACGAAATTCTGATATTTAAATCTTTATTGAAATCACAACGTAGATAAATATTTAAATCTTTATTGAACTCAAAACGTAGGTAAATATTTAACACTGTATGGAAATCGCAACGAAATCTAATATTTAAGTCTTTATCGGAATCACAACGAAATTCTAATATTTAAATCTTTATTGAACTCACAACGTAGATAAATATTTCAAACTGTATGGAAATCGCAACGAAATCTAATATTTAAATCTTTATCGGAATCACAACGAAATTCTGATATTTAAATCTTTATTGAAATCACAAAGTAGGTAAATATATAAGTCTTTATTGAACTCACAACATAGATAAATATTTAAATCATTATTGAACTCAAAACGTAGGTAAATATTTAACACTGTATGGAAATCGCAGAAATCGCAACGAAATCTAATATCTAAGTCTTTATCGGAATCACAAAGAAATTCTAATATTTAAATCTTTATTGAACTCACAACGTAGATAAATATTTCAAACTGTATGGAAATCGCAACGAAATCTAATATTTAAGTCTTTATCGGAATCACAACGAAATTCTGATATTTAAATCTTTATTGAAATCACAACGTAGGTAAATATTTAAATCTTTATTGAACTCAAAATGTAGATAAATATTTAAAACTGTATGGAAATCGCAACGAAATCTAATATTTAAGTCTTTATCGGAATCACAACGAAATTCTGATATTTAAATCTTTATTGAAATCACAACGTAGATAAATATTTAAATCTTAATTGAACTCAAAATGTAGATAAATATTTAAATCTTTATTGAACTCAAAACGTAGGTAAATATTTAACACTGTATGGAAATCGCAACGAAATCTAATATTTAAGTCTTCATCGGAATCACAACGAAATTCTGATATTTAAATCTTTATTGAAATCACATCGTAGATAAATATTTAAGTCTTTATTGAACTCACAATGTAGATAAATATTTAAATCTTTATTGAACTCACAACGTAGATAAATTTTTCAAACTGTATGGATATCGCAACGAAATCTAATATTTAAGTCTTCATCGGAATCACAACGAAATTCTGATATTTAAATCTTTATTGTAATCACAACGTAGGTAAATATTTAAATCTTTATTGAACTCTAAATGTAGATAAATATTTAAAACTGTATGGAAATCGCAGCGAAATCTAATATTTAAGTCTTTATCGCAATCACAACGAAATTCTGATATTTAAATCTTTATTGAAATCACATCGTAGATAAATATTTAAGTCTTTATTGAACTCACAAAGTAGATAAATATTTCAAACTGTATGGAAATCGCAACGAAATCTAATATTTAAGTCTTTATCGGAATCACAACGAAATTCTGATATTTAAATCTTTATTGAAATCACAACGTAGATAAATATTTAAATCTTCATTGAACTCAAAGCGTAGGTAAATATTTAACACTGTATGGAAATCGCAACGAAATCTAATATCTAAGTCTTTATCGGAATCACAACGAAATTCTGATATTTAAATCTTTATTGAAATCACAACGTAGATAAATATTTAAATCTTTATTGAACTCAAAATGTAGATAAATATTTAAAACTGTATGGAAATCGCAACGAAATCTAATATTTAAGTCTCTATCGGAATCACAACGAAATTCTGATATTTAAATCTTTGTTGAAATCACAACGTAGGTAAATATTTAAATCTTTATTGAACTCAAAATGTAGATAAATATTTAAAACTGTATGGAAATCGCAACGAAATTTAATATTTAAGTCTTTATCGGAATCGCGACGAAATTCTGATATTTAAATCTTTATTGAAATCACAACGTAGATAAATATTTAAATCTTTATTGAACTCAAAACGTCAGTAAATATTTAAAACTGTATGGAAATCGCAACGAAATCTAATATTTAAGTCTTTATCGGAATCACAACGAAATTCTGATATTTAAATCTTTATTAAATCACAACGTAGATAAATATTTAAATCTTTATTGAACTCAAAACGTAGATAAATATTTAAAACTGTATGGATATCGTAACGAAATCTAATATTTAATTCTTTATCGGAATCACAACGAAATGCTGATATTTAAATCTTTATTGAAATCACAACGTAGATAAATATTTAAATCTTTATTGAACTCAAAACGTAGATAAATATTTAAAACTGTACGGAAATCGCAACGAAATCTAATATTTAAGTCTTTATCGGAATCGCAACGAAATTCTGATATTTAAATCTTTATTGAAATCACAACGTAGGTAAATATTTAAGTCTTTATTGAACTCACAACGTAGATAAATATTTCAAACTGTATGGAAATCGCAACGAAATCTAATATTTAAGTCTTTATCGGAATCACAACGAAATTCTGATATTTAAATCTTTATTGAAATCACAACGTAGGTAAATATTTAAGTCTTTATTGCACTCACAACGTAGATAAATATTTCAAACTGTATGGAAATCGCAACGAAATCTAATATTTAAGTCTTTATCGGAATCACAACGAAATTCTGATATTTAAATCTTTATTGAAATCACAACGTAGATAAATATTTAAATCTTTATTGAACTCAAAACGTAGGTAAATATTTAACACTGTATGGAAATCGCAACGAAATCTAATATTTAAGTCTCTATCGGAATCACAACGCAATTCTGATATTGAAATCTTTATTGAAATCACAACGTAGGTAAATATTTAAATCTTTATTGAACTCAAAATTTAGATAAATATGTAAATAATTATTGAACTCACAACGTAGATAAATATTTAAAACTGTATTGAAATCGCAACGAAATCTAATATCTAAGTCTTTATCGGAATAACAACGAAATTCTGATATTTAAATCTTTATTGAAATCACAACGTAGATAAATATTTAAATCTTCATTGAAGTCAAAACGTAGGTAAATATTTAACACTGTATGGAAATCGGAACGAAATGTAATATCTAAATCTTTATCGGAATCACAACGAAATTCTGATATATAAATCTTTATTGAAATCACAACGTAGATAAATATTTAAATCTTTATTGAACTCAACACGTAGGTAAATATTTAACACTGTATGGAAATCGCAACGAAATCTAATATCTAAGTCTTTATCGGAATCACAACGAAATTCTGATATTTAAATCTTTATTGAAATCACAACGTAGATAAATATTTAAATCTTCATTGAACTCAAAACGTAGGTAAATATTTAACACTGTATGGAAATCGCAACGAAATCTAATATCTAAGTCTTTATCGGAATCACAACGAGATTCTGATATTTAAATCTTTATTGAAATCACAACGTAGATAAATATTTAAATCTTCATTGAACTCAAAACGTAGGTAAATATTTAACACTGTATGGAAATCGCAACGAAATCTAATATCTAAGCCTTTATCGGAATCACAACGAAATTCGGATATTTAAATCTTTATTGAAATCACAACGTAGATAAATATTTAAATCTTTATTGAACTCTAAATGTAGATAAATATTTCAAACTGTATTGAAATCGCAACGAAATCTAATATTTAAGTTTCTATCGGAATCACAACGAAATTTTGATATTTAAATCTTTATTGAAATCACATCGTAAATAAATATCTAATCCTTTTTTGAAATCACAACGTAGATAAATATTTCCAACTGTATGGAAATCGCAACGAAATCTAATATTTAAGTCTTTGTCGGAATCACAACGAAATTCTGATATTCAAATCTTTATTGAAATCAAAACGTAGGTAAATATTTAAATCTTTATTGAACTCAAAATGTAGATAAATATTTAAAACTGTATGGAAATCGCAACGAAATCTAATATTTAAGTCTTTATCGCAATCACAACGAAATTCTGACATTTAAATCTTTATTGAAATCACAACGTAGATAAATATTTAAATCTTTATTGAACTCAAAACGTAGGTAAATATTTAACACTGTATGGAAATCGCAACGAAAACTAATATTTAAGTCTCTATCGGAATCACAACGAAATTCTGATATTGAAATCACAACGTAGATAAATATTTAAATCTTTATTGAACTTAAAATGTAGATAAATATTTAAAACTGTATGGAAATCGCAACGAAATCTATTATTTAAGTATTTATCGGAATCACAACGAAATTCTGATATTTAAATCTTTATTGAAATCACAACGTAGGTAAATATTTAAATCTTTATTGAACTCTAAATGTAGATAAATATTTAAAACTGTATGGAAATCGCAACGAAATCTAATATTTAAGTCTTTATCGGAATCACAACGAAATTCTGATATTTAAATCTATATTGAAATCACATCGTAAATAAATATTAAAGTCTTTATTGAACTCACAACGTAGATAAATATTTCAAACTGTATGGAAATCGCAACGAAATCTAATATTTAAGTCTCTATCGGAATCACAACGAAATTCTGATATTGAAATCACAACGTAGATAAATATTTAAATCTTTATTGAACTTAAAATGTAGATAAATGTTTACAACTGTATGGAAATCGCAACGAAATCTAATATTTAAGTCTTTATCGGAATCACAACGAAATTCTGATATTTAAATCTTTATTGAAATCACAACGTAGGTAAATATTTAAGTCTGTATTGATCTCAAAACGTAGTTAAATATTTCAAACTGTATGGAAATCGCAACGAAAACTAATATTTAAGTCTTTATCGGAATCACAACGAAATTCTGATATTTAAATCTTTATTGAAATCACAACGTAGGTAAATATTTAAGTCTTTATTGAACTCACAACGTAGATAAATATTTCAAACTGTATGGAAATCGCAACGAAATCTAATACTTAAGTCTTTATCGGAATCATAACGAAATTCTGATATTTAAATCTTTATTGAAATCACATCGTGAATAAATATTTAAGTCTTTATTGAACTCACAACGTAGATAAATATTTCAAACTGTATGGAAATCGCAACGAAATCTAATATTTAAGTCCTTATCGGAATCACAACGAAATTCTGATATTTAAATATTTATTGAAATCATTATCATTATTGAACTCAAAATGTAGATAAATATTTCAAACTGTATGGAAATCGCAACGAAATCTAATATTTAAGTCTTTATCGGAATCACAACGAAATTCTGATATTTAAATCTTTGTTGAAATCACAACGTAGGTAAATATTTAAATCTTTATTGAACTCAAAATGTTGATAAATATTTAAAACTGTATGGAAATCGCAACGAAATCTAATATTTAAGTCTTTATCGGAATCACGACGAAATTCTGATATTTAAATCTATATTGAAATCACAACGTAGATAAATATTTAAATCTTTATTGAACTCAAAACGTCAGTAAATATTTAAAACTGTATGGAAATCGCAACGAAATCTAATATTTAAGTCTTTATCGGAATCACAACGAAATTCTGATATTTAAATCTTTATTAAATCACAACGTAGATAAATATTTAAATCTTTATTGAACTCAAAACGTAGATAAATATTTAAAACTGTATGGATATCGTAACGAAATCTAATATTTAATTCTTTATCGGAATCACAACGAAATGCTGATATTTATATCTTTATTGAAATCACAACGTAGATAAATATTTAAATCTTTATTGAACTCAAAACGTAGATAAATATTTAAAACTGTACGGAAATCGCAACGAAATCTAATATTTAAGTCTTTATCGGAATCGCAATGAAATTCTGATATTTAAATCTTTATTGAAATCACAACGTAGGTAAATATTTAAGTCTTTATTGAACTCACAACGTAGATAAATATTTCAAACTGTATGGAAATCGCAACGAAATCTAATATTTAAGTCTTTATCGGAATCACAACGAAATTCTGATATTTAAATCTTTATTGAAATCACAACGTAGGTAAATATTTAAGTCTTTATTGAACTCACAACGTAGATAAATATTTCAAACTGTATGGAAATCGCAACGAAATCTAATATTTAAGTCTTTATCGGAATCACAACGAAATGCTGATATTTAAATCTTTATTGAAATCACAACGTAGATAAATATTTAAATCTTTATTGAACTCAAAACGTAGATCAATATTTAAAACTGTATGGAAATCGCAACGAACTCTAATATTTAAGTCTTTATCGGAATCGCAACGAAATTCTGATATTTAAATCTCTATTGAAATCACAACGTAGGTAAATATTTAAGTCTTTATTGAACTCACAACGTAGATAAATATTTCAAACTGTATGGAAATCACAACGAAATCTAATATTTAAGTCTTTATCCGAATCACAACGAAATTCTGATATTTAAATCTTTATTGAAATCACAACGTAGGTAAATATTTAAGTCTTTATTGAACTCACAACGTAGATAAATATTTCAAACTGTATGGAAATCGCAACGAAATCTAATATTTAAGTCTTTATCGGAATCACAACGAAATTCTGATATTTAAATCTTTATTGAAATCACAACGTAGGTAAATATTTAAGTCTTTACTGAACTCACAACGTAGATGAATATTTCAAATTGTATGGAGATCGCAACGAAATCTAATATTTAAGTCTTTATCGGAATCACAACGAAATTCTGATATTTAAATCTTTATTGAAATCACAAAGTAGGTAAATATTTAAGTCTTTATAGAACTCACAACGTAGATAAATATTTCAAACTGTATGGAAATCGCAACGAAATCTAATATTTAAGTCTTTATCGGAATCACAACGAAATTCTCATATTTAAAACTTTATTGAAATCACAACGTAGGTAAATATTTAAATCTTTATTGAACTCAAAATGTAGATAAATATTTAAATCATTATTGAACTCACAACGTAGATAAATATTTAAAACTGTATTGAAATCGCAACGAAATCTAATATTTAAGTTTCTATCGGAATCACAACGAAAGTCTGATATTTAAATCTTTATTGAAATCACAACGTAGATAAATATTTAAATCTTTATTGAACTCAAAATGTAGACAAATATTTAAAACTGTATGGAAATCGCAACGAAATCTAATATTTAAGTCTTTATCGGAATCACAACGAAATTCTGATATTTAAATCTTTATTGAAATCACAACGTAGGTAAATATTTAAGTCTTTATTGAACTCACAACGTAGATAAATATTTCAAACTGTATGGAGATCGCAACGAAATCTAATATTTAAGTCTTTATCGGAATCACAACGAAATTCTCATATTTAAATCTTTATTGAAATCACATCGTAAATAAATATCTAAGTCTTTATTCAACTCACAACGTAGGTAAATATTTCAAACTGTATGGAAATCGCAACGAGATCTAATATTGAAGTCTTTATCGGAATCACAACGAAATTCTCATATTTAAAACTTTATTGAAATCACAACGTAGGTAAATATTTAAGTCTTTATTGAACTCACAACGTAGATAAATATTTCAAACTGTATGGAGATCGCAACGAAATCTAATATTTAAGTCTTTATCGGAATCACAACGAAATTCTGATATTTAAATCTTTATTGAAATCACAAAGTAGGTAAATATTTAAGTCTTTATTGAACTCACAACGTAGATAAATATTTAAATCATTATTGAACTCACAACGTAGATAAATATTTAAAACTGTATTGAAATCGCAACGAAATCTAATATTTAAGTTTCTATCGGAATCACAACGAAATTTTGATATTTAAATCTTTATTGAAATCACAACGTAGATAAATATTTAAATCTTTATTGAACTCAAAATGTAGACAAATATTTAAAACTGTATGGAAATCGCAACGAAATCTAATATTTAAGTCTTTATCGGAATCACAACGAAATTCTGATATTTAAATCATTATTGAAATCACAACGTAGGTAAATATTTAAATCTTTATTGAACTCAAAATGTAGATAAATATTTAAATCATTATTGAACTCAAAACGTAGGTAAATATTTAACACTGTATGGAAATCGCAACGAAATCTAATATTTAAGTCTTTATCGGAATCACAACGAAATTCTGATATTTAAATCTTTATTGAAATCACATCGTAGATAAATATTTAAGTCTTTATTGAACTCACAACGTAGATAAATATTTCAAACTGTATGGAAATCGCAACGAAATCTAATATTTAAGTCTTTATCGGATACACAACGGAATTCTGATATTTAAATCTTTATTGAAATCACATCGTAAATAAATATCTAAGTCTTTATTGAACTCACAACGTAGATAAATATTTAAAACTGTATGGAAATCGCAACGAAATCTAATATTTAATCTTTATCGGAATCACAACGAAATTCTCATATTTAAATCTTTATTGAAATCACAACGTAGGTAAATATTTAAATCTTTATTGAACTCAAAATGTAGATAAATATTTAAATCTTTATTGAACTCACAACGTAGATAAATATTTAAAACTGTATTGAAATCGCAACGAAATCCAATATTTAAGTTTCTATCGGAATCACAACGAAATTCTGATGTTTCCATCTTTATTGATATCACAACGTAGGTAAATATTTAAATCTTTATTGAACTCAAAATGTAGATAAATATTTAAAGCTGTATGGAAATCGCAACGAAATCTATTATTTAAGTCTTTATCGGAATCACAACGAAATTCTGATATTTGAATCTTTATTGAAATCACAACGTAGATAAATATTTAAATCTTTATTGAACTCAAAACGTAGGTAAATATTTAACACTGTATGGAAATCGCAACGAAATCTAATATTTAAGTCTTTATAGGAATCACAACGAAATTCTGATATTTAAATCTTTATTGAAATCACAACGTAGATAAATATTTAAATCTTAATTGAACTCAAAACGTAGGTAAATATTTAACACTGTATGGAAATCGCAACGAAATCTAATATTTAAGTCTTTAAAGGAATCACAACGAAATTCTGATATTTAAATCTTTATTGAAATCACAACGTAGATAAATATTTAAATATTTATTGAACTCAAAATGTAGATAAATTTTTAAAACTGTATGGAAATCGCAAAGAAATCTAATATTTAATTCTTTATCGGAATCACAACGAAATTCTGATATTGAAATCACAACGTAGATAAATATTTAAATCTGTATTGAACTTAAAATGTAGATAAATATTTAAAACTGTATGGAAATCGCAACGAAATCTAATATTTAAGTCATTATCGGAATCACAACGAAATTCTGATATTTAAATCTTTATTGAAATCACATCGTAGTTAAATATTTAAGTCTTTATTGAACTCACAACGTAGATAAATATTTCAAACTGTATGGAAATCGCAACGAAATCTAATATTTAAATCTTTATCGGAATCACAACGAAATTCTGATATTTAAATCTTTATTGAAATCACATCGTAGATAAATATTTAAATCTATATTGAACTCAAAATGTAGATAAATATTTAAAACTGTATGGAAATCGCAACGAAAACTAATATTTAAGTCTTTATCGGAATCACAACTAAATTCTGATATTTAAATCTTTATTGAAATCACAACGTAGATAAATATTTAAATCTTTATTGAACTTAAAATATAGATAAATATTTAAAACTGTATGGAAATCGCAACGAAATCTAATATTTAAGTCTTTATCGGAATCACAACGAAATTCTGATATTTAAATCTTTATTGAAATCACAACGTAGGTAAATATTTAAGTCTTTATTTAACTCACAACGTAGATAAATATTTCAAACTGTATGGAAATCGCAACGAAATCTAATATTTAAGTCTTTATCGGAATCACAACGAAATTCTGATATTTAAATCTTTATTGAAATCACATCGTAAATAAATATCTAAGTCTTTATTGAACTCACAACGTAGATAAATATTTCAAACTGTATCGTAATCGCAACGAAATCTAATATTTAAATCTTTATCGGAATCACAACGAAATTCTCATATTTAAATCTTTATTGAAATCACAACGTAGGTAAATATTTAAATCTTTATTGAACTCAAAATGTAGATAAATATTTAAATCATTATTGAACTCACAACGTAGATAAATATTTAAAACTGTATTGAAATCGCAACGAAATCTAATATTTAAGTTTCTATCGGAATCACAACGAAATTCTGATATTTAAATCTTTATTGAAATCACAACGTAGATAAATATTTAAATCTTTATTGAACTCAACATGTAGACAAATTTTTAAAACTGTATGGAAATCGCAAAGAAATCTAATATTTAATTCTTTATCGGAATCACAACGAAATTCTGATATTTAAATCTTTATTGAAATCACAACGTAGGTAAATATTTAAATCTTTATTGAACTCAAAATGTAGATAAATATTTAAAACTGTATGGAAATCGCAACGAAATCTAATATTTAAGTCTTTATCGGAATCACAACGAAATTCTGATATTTAAATCTTTATTGAAATCACATCGTAGATAAATATTTAAGTCTTTTTTGAACTCACAACGTAGATATATATTTCAAACTGTATGGAAATCGCAACGATATCTAATATTTAAGTCTTTATCGGAATCACAACGAAATTACGATATTTAAATCTTTATTGAAATCACAACGTAGGTAAATATTTAAATATTTATTGAACTCAAAATGTAGATAAATATTTAAAACTGTATGGAAATCGCAACGAAATCTAATATTTAAGTCTTTATCGGAATCACAACGAAATTCTGATATTTAAATCTTTATTGAAATCACAACGTAGATAAATATTTAAATCTTTATTGAACTCAAAATGTAGACAAATATTTAAAACTGTATGGAAATCGCAACGAAATCTAATATTTAAGTCTTTATCGGAATCACAACGAAATTCTGATATTTAAATCTTTATTGAAATCACATCGTAGATAAATATTTAAGTATTTTTTGAACTCACAACGTAGATAAATATTTCAAACTGTATGGAAATCGCAACGATATCTAATATTTAAGTCTTTATCGGAATCACAACGAAATTATGATATTTAAATCTTTATTGAAATCACAACGTAGGTAAATATTTAAATCTTTATTGAACTCAAAATGTAGATAAATATTTAAAACTGTATGGAAATCGCAACGAAATATAATATTTAAGTCTTTATCGGAATCACAACTAAATTCTGATATTTAAATCTTTATTGAAATCACAACGTAGATAAATATTTAAATCTTTATTGAACTCAAAACGTAGGTAAATATTTAACACTGTATGGAAATCGCAACGAAATCTAATATTTAAGTCTTTATAGGAATTACAACGAAATTCTGATATTTAAATCCTTTATTGAAATCACAACGTAGCTAAATATTTAAATCTTTATTGAACTCAAAATGTAGATAAATATTTAAAACTGTATGGAAATCGCAACGAAATCTAATATTTAAGTCTTTATCGGAATCACAACGAAATTCTGATATTGAAATCACAACGTAGATAAATATTTAAATCTTTATTGAACTTAAAATGTAGATAAATATTTAAAACTGTATGTAAATCGCAACGAAATCTAATATTTAATTCTTTATCGGAATCACAACGAAATTCTGATATTTAAATCTTTATTGAAATCAAATCGTAGATAAATATTTAAGTCTTTATTGAACTCACAACGTAGATAAATATTTCAAACTGTTTGGAAATCGCAACGAAATCTAATATTTAAGTCTTTATCGGAATTACAACGAAATTCTGATATTTAAATCTTTATTGAAATCACATCGTAAATAAATATTTAAGTCTTTATTGAACTCACAACGTAGATAAATATTTCAAACTGTATGGAAATCGCAACGAAATCTAATATTTAAGTCTTTATCGGAATCACAACGAAATTCTGATATTTAAATCTTTATTGAAATCACAACGTAGATAAATATTTAAGTCTTCATTGAACTCACAACGTAGATAAATATTTCAAACTGTATGGAGATCGCAACGAAATCTAAAATTTAAGTCTTTACCGGAATCACAACGAAATTCTGATATTTAAATCTTTATTGAAATCACAAAGTAGGTAAATATTTAAGTCTTTATTGAACTCACAACGTAGATAAATATTTCAAACTGTATGGAAATCGCAACGAAATCTAATATTTAAGTCTTTATCGGAATCACAACGAAATTCTGATATTTAAATCTTTATTGAAATCACAACGTAGGTAAATAATTAAGTCTTTATTGAACTCACAACGTAGATAAATATTTCAAACTATATGGAAATCGCAACGAAATCTAATATTTAAGTCTTTATCGGAATCACAACGAAATTCTGATATTTAAATCTTTATTGCAATCACAACGTACATAAATATTTAAATCTTTATGGAACTCAAAATGTAGATAAATATTTCAAACTGTATGGAAATCGCAACGAGATCTAATATTTAAGTCTTTATCGGAATCACAACGAAATTCTGATATTTAAATCTTTATTGAAATCACAACGTAGGTAAATATTTAAGTCTTTATTGAAATCCCAACGTAGATAAATATTTCAAACTGTATGGAAATCGCAACGAATCTAATATTTAAGACTTTATCGGAATCACAACGAAATTCTGATATTTAAATCTTTATTTAAATCACAACGTAGGTAAATATTTAAGTCTTTATTGAAATCACAACGTAAATAAATATTTCAAACTGTATGGAAATCGCAACGAAATCTAATATTTAAGTCTTTATCGGAATCACAACGAAATTCTGATATTTAAATCTTTATTGAAATCACAACGTAGGTCAATATTTTAGTCTTTATTGAACTCACAACGTAGATAAATATTTCAAACTGTATGGAAATCGCAACGAAATCTAATATTTAAGTCTTTATCGGAATCACAACGAAATTCTGATATTTAAATCTTTATTGAAATCACAATATAAGTAAATATTTAAATCTTTATTGAACTCAAAATGTAGATAAATATTTAAATCATTATTGAATTCAAAACGTAGGTAAATATTTAACACTGTATGGAAATCGCAACGAAATCTAATATTTAAGTCTTTATCAGAATCACAACGAAATTCTGATATTTAAATCTTTATTGAAATCAAAACGTACATAAATATCTAAATCTTTATTGAACTCAAAATGTAGATAAATATTTAAAACTGTATGGAAATCGCAACGAAATCTAATATTTAAGTCTTTATCGGAATCACAACGAAATTCTGATATTTAAATCTTTATTGAAATCACATCGTAGATAAATTTTTAGGTCTTTATTGAAATCACAACGTATATAAATATTTCAAACTGTATGGAAATCGCAACGAAATCTAATATTTAAGTCTTTATCGGAATCACAACGAAATTCTGATATTTAAATCTTTATTAAAATCACATCGTAAATAAATATCTAAGTCTTTATTGAACTCACAACGTAGATAAATATTTCAAACTGTATAGAAATCGCAACGAAATCTAATATTTAAGTCTTTATCGGAATCACAACGAAATTCTGATATTTAAATCTTTATTGAAATCACAACGTAGGTAAATATTTAAATCTTTATTGAACTCAAAATGTAGATAAATATTTAAATTATTATTGAACTCACAACGTAGATAAATATTTAAAACTGTATTGAAATCGCAACGAAATCTAATATTCAAGTTTCTATCGGAATCACAACGAAATTCTGATATTTAAATCTTTATTGAAATCACAACGTAGATAAATATTTAAATCTTTATTGAACTCAAAATATAGATAAATATTTAAAACTGTATGGAGATCGCAACGAAATCTAATATTTGAGTCTTTATCGGAATCACAACGAAATTCTGATATTTAAATCTTTATTGAAATCATATCGTAGATAAATATTTAAGTCTTTATTGAACTCACAACGTAGATAAATATTTCAAACTGTATGGAAATCGCAACGAAATCTAATATTTAAGTCTTTATCGGAATCACAACGAAATTCTTATATTTAAATCTTTATTGAAATCACATCGTAAATAAATATCTAAGTCTTTATTGAACTCACAACGTAGATAAATATTTCAAACTGTATGGAAATCGCAACGAAATCTAATATTTAAGTCTTTATCGGAATCACAACGAAATTCTGATATTTAAATCTTTATTGAAATCACAACGTAGGTAAATCTTTAAATCTTTATTGAACTCAAAATGTAGATAAATATTTAAATCATTATTGAACTCAAAACGTAGGTAAATAATTAACACTGTATGGAAATCGCAACGAAATCTAATATTTAAGTCTTTATCGGAATCACAAGGAAATTCTGATATATAAATCGTTATTGAAATCACAACGTAGATAAACATTTAAATCTTTATTTAACTCAAAATGCAGATAAATATTTAAAACTGTATGGAAATCGCAACGAAATCTAATATTTAGTTCTTTATCGGAATCACAACGAAATTCTGATATTTAATCTTTATTGAAATCACAACGTAGATAAATATTTAAATCTTTATTGAACTCAAAACGTAGGTAAATATTTAACACTGCATGGAAAACGCAACGAAATCTAATATTTAAGTCTTTATCAGAATCACAACGAAATTCTGATATTTAAATCTTTATTGAAATCACAGCGTAGATAAATATTTAAATCTTTATTGAACTCAAGATGTAGATAAATATTTAAAACTGTATGGAAATCGCAACGAAATCTAATATTTAAGTCTTTAGCGGAATCACAACGAAATTCTGATATTTAAATCTTTGTTGAAATCACATCGTAAATAAATATTTAAGTCTTTATTGAACTCACAACGTAGATAAATATTTCAAACTGTATGGAAATCGCAACGAAATCTAATATTTAAGTCTTTATTGGAATCACAACGAAATTCTGATATTTAAATCTTTATTGAAATCACATCGTAGATAAATATTTAAGTCTTTATTGAA
Organism: Dioctria linearis; assembly: GCA_963930735.1. Taxonomy (NCBI): domain Eukaryota; kingdom Metazoa; phylum Arthropoda; class Insecta; order Diptera; family Asilidae; genus Dioctria; species Dioctria linearis. The sequence goes on along the minus strand of OZ005741.1, from coordinate 74,808,406 downwards.
CTCACAACGTAGATAAATATTTCAAACTGTATGGAAATCGCAACGAAATCTAATATTTAAGTCTTTATCGGAATCACAACGAAATTCTGATATTTAAATCTTTATTGAAATCACAATGTAGGTAAATATTTAAGTCTTTATTGAACTCAAAACGTAGATAAATATTTCAAACTGTATGGAAATCGCAACGAAATCTAATATTTAAGTCTTTATCGGAATCACAACGAAATTCTGATATTTAAATCTTTATTGAAATCACAATGTAAGTAAATATTTAAATCTTTATTGAACTCAAAATGTAGATAAATATTTAAATCATTATTGAATTCAAAACGTAGGTAAATATTTAACACTGTATGGAAATCGCAACGAAATCTAATATTTAAGTCTTTATCAGAATCACAACGAAATTCTGATATTTAAATCTTTATTGAAATCAAAACGTAGATAAATATCTAAATCTTTATTGAACTCAAAATGTAGATAAATATTTAAAACTGTATGGAAATCGCAACGAAATCTAATATTTAAGTCTTTATAGGAATCACAACGAAATTCTGATATTTAAATCTTTATTGAAATCACATCGTAGATAAATTTTTAGGTCTTTATTGAAATCACAACGTATATAAATATTTCAAACTGTATGGAAATCGCAACGAAATCTAATATTTAAGTCTTTATCGGAATCACAACGAAATTCTGATATTTAAATCTTTATTAAAATCACATCGTAAATAAATATCTAAGTCTTTATTGAACTCACAACGTAGATAAATATTTCAAACTGTATAGAAATCGCAACGAAATCTAATATTTAAGTCTTTATCGGAATCACAACGAAATTCTCATATTTAAATCTTTATTGAAATCACAACGTAGGTAAATATTTAAATCTTTATTGAACTCAAAATGTAGATAAATATTTAAATTATTATTGAACTCACAACGTAGATAAATATTTAAAACTGTATTGATATCGCAACGAAATCTAATATTCAAGTTTCTATCGGAATCACAACGAAATTCTGATATTTAAATCTTTATTGAAATCACAACGTAGATAAATATTTAAATCTTTATTGAACTCAAAATATAGATAAATATTTAAAACTGTATGGAGATCGCAACGAAATCTAATATTTGAGTCTTTATCGGAATCACAACGAAATTCTGATATTTAAATCTTTATTGAAATCATATCGTAGATAAATATTTAAGTCTTTATTGAACTCAAAATGTAGATAAATATTTAAATTATTATTGAACTCACAACGTAGATAAATATTTAAAACTGTATTGAAATCGCAACGAAATCTAATATTCAAGTTTCTATCGGAATCACAACGAAATTCTGATATTTAAATCTTTATTGAAATCACAACGTAGATAAATATTTAAATCTTTATTGAACTCAAAATATAGATAAATATTTAAAACTGTATGGCGATCGCAACGAAATCTAATATTTGAGTCTTTATCGGAATCACAACGAAATTCTGATATTTAGATCTTTATTGAAATCATATCGTAGATAAATATTTAAGTCTTTATTGAACTCACAACGTAGATAAATATTTCAAACTGTATGGAAATCGCAACGAAATCTAATATTTAAGTCTTTATCGGAATCACAACGAAATTCTGATATTTAAATCTTTATTGAAATCACAACGTAGGTAAATCTTTAAATCTTTATTGAACTCAAAATGTAGATAAATATTTAAATCATTATTGAACTCAAAACGTAGGTAAATAATTAATACTGTATGGAAATCGCAACGAAATCTAATATTTAAGTCTTTATCGGAATCACAAGGAAATTCTGATATATAAATCGTTATTGAAATCACAACGTAGATAAATATTTAAATCTTTATTGAACTCAAAATGCAGATAAATATTTAAAACTGTATGGAAATCGCAACGAAATCTAATATTTAAGTGTTTATCGGAATCACAACGAAATTCTGAAATTTAATCTTTATTGAAATCACAACGTAGATAAATATTTAAATCTTTATTGAACTCAAAACGTAGGTAAATATTTAACACTGCATGGAAAACGCAACGAAATCTAATATTTAAGTCTTTATCAGAATCACAACGAAATTCTGATATTTAAATCTTTATTGAAATCACAGCGTAGATAAATATTTAGATCTTTATTGAACTCAAGTTGTAGATAAATATTTAAAACTGTATGGAAATCGCAACGAAATCTAATATTTAAGTCTTTATCGGAATCACAACGAAATTCTGATATTTAAATCTTTGTTGAAATCACATCGTAAATAAATATTTAAGTCTTTATTGAACTCACAACGTAGATAAATATTTCAAACTGTATAGAAATCGCAACGAAATCTAATATTTAAGTCTTTATCGGAATCACAACGAAATACTGATATTTAAATCTTTATTGAAATCACATTGTAGATAAATATTTAAGTCTTTATTGAACTCACAACGTAGATAAATATTTCAAACTGTATGGAAATCGCAACGAAATCTAATATTTAAGTCTTTATCGGAATTACAACGAAATTCTGATATTTAAATCTTTATTGAAATCACAACGTAGGTAAATAATTAAGTCTTTATTGAATTCACAACGTAGATAAATATTTCAAACTGTATGGAAATCGTAACGAAATCTAATATTTAAGTCTTTATCGGAATCACAACGAAATTCTGATATTTAAATATTTATTGAAATCACAACGTAGATAAGTATTTAAATCTTTATTGAACTCAAAATGTAGATAAATATTTAAAACTGTATGGAAATCGCAACGAAATCTAATTTTTAAGTCTTTATCGGAATCACAACGAAATTCTGATATTTAAATCTTTATTGAAATCACAACGTAGGTAAATATTTAAATCTTTATTGCACTCAAAATGTAGATAAATATTTAAAACTGTATGGAAATCGCAACGAAATCTAATATTTAAGTCTTTATCGGAATCACAAAGAAATTCTGATATTTAAATCTTTGTTGAAATCACATCGTAAATAAATATTTAAGTCTTTATTGAACTCACAACGTAGATAAATATTTCAAACTGTATAGAAATCGCAACGAAATCTAATATTTAATTCTTTATCGGAATCACAACGAAATACTGATATTTAAATCTTTATTGAAATCACATTGTAGATAAATATTTAAGTCTTTATTGAACTCACAACGTAGATAAATATTTCAAACTGTATTTAAATCGCAACGAAATCTAATATTTAAGTCTTTATCGGAATTACAACGAAATTCTGATATTTAAATCTTTATTGAAATCACAACGTAGGTAAATAATTAAGTCTTTATTGAATTCACAACGTAGATAAATATTTCAAACTGTATGGAAATCGTAACGAAATCTAATATTTAAGTCTTTATCGGAATCACAACGAAATTCTGATATTTAAATATTTATTGAAATCACAACGTAGATAAGTATTTAAATCTTTATTGAACTCAAAATGTAGATAAATATTTAAAACTGTATGGAAATCGCAACGAAATCTAATATTTAAGTCTTTATCAGAATCAAAATGAAAATCTGATATTTAAATCTTTATTGAAATCATAACGTAGGTAAATATTTAAGTCTTTATTGAACTCACAACGTAGATAAATATTTCAAACTGTATGGAAAACGCAACGAAATCTAATATTTAAGTCTTTATCGGAATCACAACGAAATTCAGATATTTAAATCTTTATTGAAATCACAACGTAGGTAAATATTTAAGTCTTTATTGAACTCACAACGTAGATAATTATTTCAAACTGTATGGAAATCGCAACGAAATCTAATATATAAGTCTTTATCGGAATCACAACGAAATTCTGATATTTAAATCTTTATTGAAATCATAACGTAGGTAAATATTTAAGTCTTTATTGAACTCACAACGTAGATAAATATTTCAAACTGTATGGAAATCGCAACGAAATCTAATATTTAAGTCTTTATCGGAATCACAACGAAATTCTGATATTTAAATCTTTATTGAAATCACAACGTAGGTAAATCTTTAAATCTTTATTGAACTCAAAATGTAGATAAATATTTAAATCATTATTGAACTCAAAACGTAGGTAAATAATTAATACTGTATGGAAATCGCAACGAAATCTAATATTTAAGTCTTTATCGGAATCACAAGGAAATTCTGATATATAAATCGTTATTGAAATCACAACGTAGATAAATATTTAAATCTTTATTGAACTCAAAATGCAGATAAATATTTAAAACTGTATGGAAATCGCAACGAATTCTAATATTTAAGTCTTTATCGGAATCACAACGAAATTCTGAAATTTAATCTTTATTGAAATCACAACGTAGATAAATATTTAAATCTTTATTGAACTCAAAACGTAGGTAAATATTTAACACTGCATGGAAAACGCAACGAAATCTAATATTTAAGTCTTTATCAGAATCACAACGAAATTCTGATATTTAAATCTTTATTGAAATCACAGCGTAGATAAATATTTAGATCTTTATTGAACTCAAGTTGTAGATAAATATTTAAAACTGTATGGAAATCGCAACGAAATCTAATATTTAAGTCTTTATCGGAATCACAACGAAATTCTGATATTTAAATCTTTGTTGAAATCACATCGTAAATAAATATTTAAGTCTTTATTGAACTCACAACGTAGATAAATATTTCAAACTGTATAGAAATCGCAACGAAATCTAATATTTAAGTCTTTATCGGAATCACAACGAAATACTGATATTTAAATCTTTATTGAAATCACATTGTAGATAAATATTTAAGTCTTTATTGAACTCACAACGTAGATAAATATTTCAAACTGTATGGAAATCGCAACGAAATCTAATATTTAAGTCTTTATCGGAATTACAACGAAATTCTGATATTTAAATCTTTATTGAAATCACAACGTAGGTAAATAATTAAGTCTTTATTGAATTCACAACGTAGATAAATATTTCAAACTGTATGGAAATCGTAACGAAATCTAATATTTAAGTCTTTATCGGAATCACAACGAAATTCTGATATTTAAATATTTATTGAAATCACAACGTAGATAAGTATTTAAATCTTTATTGAACTCAAAATGTAGATAAATATTTAAAACTGTATGGAAATCGCAACGAAATCTAATTTTTAAGTCTTTATCGGAATCACAACGAAATTCTGATATTTAAATATTTATTGAAATCACAACGTAGGTAAATATTTAAATCTTTATTGCACTCAAAATGTAGATAAATATTTAAAACTGTATGGAAATCGCAACGAAATCTAATATTTAAGTCTTTATCGGAATCACAAAGAAATTCTGATATTTAAATCTTTATTGAAATCACAACGTAGATAAATATTTAAGTCTGTATTGAACTCACAACGTAGATAAATATTTCAAACTGTATGGAAATCGCAACGAAATCTAATATTTAAATATTTATCGGAATCACAACGAAATTCTGATATTTAAATCTCTGTTGAAATCACAACGTAGGTAAATATTTAAATCTTTAATGAGCTCAAAATGTAGATAAATATTTAAAACTGTATGGAAATCGCAACGAAATCTAATATTAAAGTCTTTATCGGAATAACAACGAAATTCTGATATTTAAATCTTTATTGAAATCACAACGTAGGTAAATATTTAAGTCTTTATTGAACTCACAACGTAGATAAATATTTCAAACTGTATGGAAATCGCAACGAAATCTAATATTTAAGTCTTTATCAGAATCACAATGAAAATCTGATATTTAAATCTTTATTGAAATCATAACGTAGGTAAATATTTAAGTCTTTATTGAACTCACAACGTAGATAAATATTTCAAACTGTATGGAAAACGCAACGAAATCTAATATTTAAGTCTTTATCGGAATCACAACGAAATTCAGATATTTAAATCTTTATTGAAATCACAACGTAGGTAAATATTTAAGTCTTTATTGAACTCACAACGTAGATAATTATTTCAAACTGTATGGAAATCGCAACGAAATCTAATATATAAGTCTTTATCGGAATCACAACGAAATTCTGATATTTAAATCTTTATTGAAATCACAACGTAGGTAAATATTTAAGTCTTTATTGAACTCACAACGTAGATAAATATTTAAAACTGTATGGAAATCGCAACGAAATCTAATATTTAAATCTTTATCGGAATCACAACGAAATTCTGATATTTAAATCTTTATTGAAATCACAACGTAGGTAAATATTTAAGTATTTATTTAACTCACAACGTAGACAAATATTTCAAACTGTATGGAAATCGCAACGAAATCTAATATTTAAGTCTTTATCGGAATAACAACGAAATTCTGATATTTAAATCTTTATTGAAATCACAACGTAGATAAATATTTAAGTCTTTATGGAACTCACAACGTAGATAAATATTTCAAACTGTATGGAAATCGCGACGAAATCTAACATTTAAGTCTTTATCGGAATCACAACGAAATTCTGATATTTAAATCTTTATTGAAATCACAACGTAGGTAAATATTTAAGTCTTCATTGAACTCACAACGTAGATAAATATTTAAAAATATATGGAAATCGCAACGAAATCTAATATTTAAGTCTTTATCGGAATCACAACGAAATTCTGATATTTAAATCTTTATTGAAATCACAACGTAGATAAATATTTAAATCTTTATTGAACTCAATACGTAGGTAAATATTTAAAACTGTATGGAAATCGCAACGAAATCTAATATTTAAGTCTTTATCGGAATCACAACGAAATTCTGATATTTAAATCTTTATTGAAATCACAACGTAGATAAATATTTAAATCTTTATTGAACTCAAAACGTAGATGAATATTTCAAACTGTATGGAAATCGCAACGAAATCTAATATTTAAGTCTTTATCGGAATTACAACGAAATACTGATATTTAAATCTTTATTGAAATCACAACGTAGATAAATATTTAAAACTGTATGGAAATCGCAGCGAAATCTAATATTTAAGTCTTTATCGGAATCACAACGAAATTCTGATATTTAAATCTTTATTGAAATCACAACGTAGGTAAATATTTAAATCTTTATTGAACTCAAAATGTAGATAAATATTTAAAGCTGTATGGAAATCGCAACGAAATCTAATATTTAAGTCTTTATCGGAATCACACCGAAATTCTGATATTTAAATCTTTATTGAAATCACAACGTAGATAAATATTTAAATCTTTATTGAACTCAAAACGTAGGTAAATATTTAAAACTGTATGGAAATCGCAACGAAATCTAATATATAAAACTCTATCGGAATCACAACGAAATTCTGATATTTAAATCTTTATTGAAATCACAACGTAGATAAATGCTTAAATCTTTATTGAACTCAAAATGTAGATAAATATTTAAAACTGTATGGAAATCTCAAAGAAATCTAATATTTAATTCTTTATCGGAATCCAACGAAATTCTGATATTTAAATCTTCATTGAAATCTCAACGTAGATAAATATTTAAAACTGTATGGAAATCGCAACGAAATCTAATATTTAAGTCTTTATCGGAATTACAACGAAATACTGATATTTAAATCTTTATTGAAATCACAACGTAGATAAATATTTAAAACTGTATGGAAATCGCAGCGAAATCTAATATTTAAGTCTTTAACGGAATCACAACGAAATTCTGATATTTAAATCTTTATTGAAATCACAACGTAAATAAATATTTAAAACTTTATTGAACTCACAAAGTAGATAAATATTTAAAACTGTAATGAAATCGCAACGAAATCTAATATTTAAGTCTCTATCGGAATCACAACGAAATTCTGATATTTAAATCTTTATTGAATTCACATCGTAGATAAATATTTAAATTTTTATTGAGCTCAAAATGTAGATAAATATTTAAAACTGTATGGAAATCGCAACGAAATCTAAAATTTAATTCTTTATCGGAATCACAACCAAATTCTGATATTTAAATCTTTTTTGAAATCACATCGTAGATAAATATTTAAGTCTTTATTGAACTCACAACGTAGATAAATATTTCAAACTTTATGAAAATCGCAACGAAATCTAATATTTAAGTCTTTATCGGAATCACTACGAAGTTCTGATATTTAAATCTTTATTGAAATCCCAACGTAGGTAAATATTTAAATCTTTATTGAACTCAAAATGTAGATAAATATTTAAAACTGTATGGAACTCGCAACGAAATCTAATATTTAAGTCTTTATCGGAATCACAACGAAATTCTGGTTAAATATTTAAATCTAGGTAAATATTTAAATCTTTATTGAACTCAAAACGTAGGTACATATTTAAAACTGTATGGAAATCGCAACGAAATCTAATATTTAAGTCTTTATCGGAATCACAACGAAATTCTGAGATTTAAATCTTTATTGAAATCACAACGTAGATAAATATTTAAATCTTTATTGAACTCAAAATGTTGATAAATATTTAAAACTGTATGGAAATCGCAACGAAATCTAATATTTAAGTCTTTATCGGAATCACAACGAAATTCTGATATTTAAATCTTTATTGAAATCAAAACGTAGGTAAATATTGAAATCTTTTTTGAACTCAAAATGTAGATAAATATTTAAAACTGTATGGAAATCGCAACGAAATCTAATATTTAAGTCTTTATCGGAATCACAACGAAATTCTGATATTTAAATCTTTATTGAAATCACAACGTAGGTAAATATTTAAATCATTATTGAACTCAAAATGTAGATAAATATTTAAAACTGTATGGAAATCGCAACGAAATCTAATATTTAAGTCTTTATCGGAATCACAACGAAATTCTGATATTTAAATCTTTATTGAGGTCACAACGTAGATAAATATTTAAAACTGTATGGAAATCGCAACGAAATCTAATATTTAATTCTCTATCGGAATTACAACGAAATTCTGATATTTAAATCTTTATTGAAATCACAACGTAGATAAATATTTAAATCTTTATTGAACTCACAACGTAGATAAATATTTAAAACTGTATGGAAATCGCAACGAAATCTAATATTTAAGTCTCTACCGGAATCATAACGAACTTCTGATATTTAAATCTTTATTGAAATCACAACGTAGATAAATATTTAAAACTGTATTGAAATCGGAACGAAATATAATATTTAAGTCTCTATCGGAATCGCAACGAAATTCTGATATTTAAATCTTTATTGAAATCACAACGTAGATAAATATTTAAATCTTTAGTGAACCCAAAATGTAGATAAATAATTAAAACTGTATGGAAATCGCAACGAAATCTAATATTTAAGTCTTTATCGGAATCAGAACGAAATTCTGATATTTAAATCTTTATTGAAATCACAACGTAGATAAATATTTAAAACTGTATGGAAATCGCAACGAAATCTAATATTTAATTCTCTATCGGAATTACAACGAAATTCTGATATTTAATTATTTATTGAAATCACAACGTAGATAAATATTTAAATCTTTATTGAACTCACAACGTAGATAAATATTTAAAACTGTATGGAAATCGCAACGAAATTTAATATTTAAGTCTCTATCGGAATCACAACGAAATTCTGATATTTAAATCTTTATTGAAATCACAACGTAGATAAATATTTAAATCTTTATTGAACTCAAAATGTAGATAAATATTTAAAACTGTATGGAAATCGCAACGAAATCTAATATTTAAGTCTTTATCGGAAACACAACGAAATTCTGATATTTAAATCTTTATTGAAATCACAACGTAGGTAAATATTTAAATCTTTATTGAACTCAAAATGTAGATAACTATTTAAAACTGTATGGAAATCGCAACGACATCTAATATTTAAGTCTCTATCGGAATCACAACGAAATTCTTATATTTAAATCTTTATTGAAATCACATCGTAGATAAATATTTAAATCTTTATTGAACTCAAAATGTAGATAAATATTTAAAACTGTATGGAAATCGCAACGAAATCTAATATTTAAGTCTTTATCGGAATCATAACGAAATTCTGATATTTAAATCTTTATTGAAATCACAACGTAGTTAAATATTTAAATCGTTATTGAACTCAAAATGTAGATAAATACTTAAAACTGTATGGAAATCGCAACGAAATCTAATATTTAAGTCTTTATCGGAATCACAACGAAATTCGGAAATTCAAATCTTTATTGAAATCACAACGTAGATAAATATTTAAATCTTTATTGAACTCAAAATGTTGATAAATATTTAAAACTGTATGGAAATCGCAACGAAATCTAATATTTAAGTCTTTATCCGAATCACAACGAAATTCTGATATTTAAATCTTTATTGAAATCAGAACGTAGGTAAATATTTAAATCTTTATTGAACTCAAAATGTAGATAAATATTTAAAACTGTATGGAAATCGCAACGAAATCTAATATTTAAGTCTTTATCGGAATCACAACGAAATTCTGATATTTAAATCTTTATTGAAATCACAACGTAGGTAAATATTTAAATCTTTATTTAACTCACAACGTAGATAAATATATAAAACTGTATGGAAATCGCAACGAAATCTAATATTTAAGTCTCTATCGGAATCACAACGAAATTCTGATATTTAAATCTTTATTGAAATCTCAACGTAGATAAATATTTAAATCTTTATTGAACTCAAAATGTAGATAAATATTTAAAACTGTATGGAAATCGCAACGAAATTTAATATTTAAGTCTCTATCGGAATCACAACGAAATTCTGATATTTAAATCTTTATTGAAATCACAACGTAGATAAATATTTAAATCTTTATTGAACTCAAAATGTAGATAAATATTTAAAACTGTATGGAAATCGCAACGAAATCTAATATTTAAGTCTTTATCGGAAACACAACGAAATTCTGATATTTAAATCTTTATTGAAATCACAACGTAGGTAAATATTTAAATCTTTATTGAACTCAAAATGTAGATAACTATTTAAAACTGTATGGAAATCGCAACGACATCTAATATTTAAGTCTCTATCGGAATCACAACGAAATTCTTATATTTAAATCTTTATTGAAATCACAACGTAGATAAATATTTAAATCTTTATTGAACTCAAAATGTAGATAAATATTTAAAACTGTATGGAAATCGCAACGAAATCTAATATTTAAGTCTTTATCGGAATCACAACAAAATTCTGATATTTAAATCTTTATTGAAATCACAACGTAGGTAAATATTTAAATCTTTATTGAACTCAAAATGTAGATAAATATTTAAAACTGTATGGAAATCGCAACGAAATCTAATATTTAAGTCTTTATCGGAATCACAACGAAATTCTGATATTTAAATCTTTATTGAAATCACAACGTAGATAAAACTGTATGGAATTCGCAACGAAATCTAATATTTAAGTCTCTATCGGAATCACAACGAAATTCTGACATTTAAATCTTTATTGAAATCACAACGTAGATAAACATTTAAATCTTGATTGAACTCAAAATGTAGATAAATATTTAAAACTGTATGGAAATCGCAACGAAATCTAATATTTAAGTCTTTATCGGAAACACAACGAAATTCTGATATTTAAATCTTTATTGAAATCACAACGTAGATAAATATTTAAATCTTTATTGAACTCAAAATGTAGATAAATATTTAAAACTGTATGGAAATCGCAACGAAATTTAATATTTAAGTCTCTATCGGAATCACAACGAAATTCTGATATTTAAATCTTTATTGAAATCACAACGTAGATAAATATTTAAATCTTTATTGAACTCAAAATGTAGATAAATATTTAAAACTGTATGGAAATCGCAACGAAATCTAATATTTAAGTCTTTATCGGAAACACAACGAAATTCTGATATTTAAATCTTTATTGAAATCACAACGTAGGTAAATATTTAAATCTTTATTGAACTCAAAATGTAGATAACTATTTAAAACTGTATGGAAATCGCAACGACATCTAATATTTAAGTCTCTATCGGAATCACAACGAAATTCTTATATTTAAATCTTTATTGAAATCACAACGTAGATAAATATTTAAATCTTTATTGAACTCAAAATGTAGATAAATATTTAAAACTGTATGGAAATCGCAACGAAATCTAATATTTAAGTCTTTATCGGAATCATAACGAAATTCTGATATTTAAATCTTTATTGAAATCACAACGTAGTTAAATATTTAAATCGTTATTGAACTCAAAATGTAGATAAATATTTAAAACTGTATGGAAATCGCAACGAAATCTAATATTTAAGTCTTTATCGGAATCACAACGAAATTCGGAAATTCAAATCTTTATTGAAATCACAACGTAGATAAATATTTAAATCTTTATTGAACTCAAAATGTTGATAAATATTTAAAACTGTATGGAAATCGCAACGAAATCTAATATTTAAGTCTTTATCCGAATCACAACGAAATTCTGATATTTAAATCTTTATTGAAATCAGAACGTAGGTAAATATTTAAATCTTTATTGAACTCAAAATGTAGATAAATATTTAAAACTGTATGGAAATCGCAACGAAATCTAATATTTAAGTCTTTATCGGAATCACAACGAAATTCTGATATTTAAATCTTTATTGAAATCACAACGTAGGTAAATATTTAAATCTTTATTTAACTCACAACGTAGATAAATATATAAAACTGTATGGAAATCGCAACGAAATCTAATATTTAAGTCTCTATCGGAATCACAACGAAATTCTGATATTTAAATCTTTATTGAAATCTCAACGTAGATAAATATTTAAATCTTTATTGAACTCAAAATGTAGATAAATATTTAAAACTGTATGGAAATCGGAACGAAATCTAATATTTAAGTCTTTATCGGAATCACAACGAAATTCTGATACCTAAATCTTTATTGAAATCCCAACGTACGTAAATATTTAAATCTTTATTGAAATCACAACGTAGATAAATATTTAAAACTGTATGGAAATCGCAACGAAATCTAATATTTATGTTTTTATCGGAATCACAACGAAATTCTGATATTTAAATCTTTATTGGAATCACAACGTAGGTAAATATTTAAATCTTTATTGAACTCAAAATGTAGATAAATATTTAAAACTGTATGTAAATCGCAACGAAATCTAATATTTAAGTCTTTATCGGAATCACAACGAAATTCTGATATTTAAATCTTTATTGAAATCACAACGTAGATAAATTTTTAAATATTTTTTGAAATCAAAATGTAGATAAATATTTAAAACTGTATGGAAATCGCAACGAAATCTAATATTTAAGTCTTTATCGGAATCACAACGAAATTCTGATATTTAAATTTTTATTGAAATCATAAAGTATATAAAACTGTATGGAATTCGCAACGAAATCTAATATTTAAGTCTTTATCGGAATCACAACGAAATTCTGATATTTAAATCTTTATTGAAATCACAACGTAGGTAAATATTTAAATCTTTATTGAACTCAAAATGTAGATAAATATTTAAAACTGTATGGAAATCCCAACGAAATCTAATATTTAAGTCTTTATCGGAATCACAACGAAATTCTGATATTTAAATCTTTATTGAAATCACAACGTAGATAAAACTGTATGGAAATCGCAACGAAATCTAATATTTAAGTCTCTATCGGAATCACAACGAAATTCTGACATTTAAATCTTTATTGAAATCACAACGTAGATAAACATTTAAATCTTGATTGAACTCACAACGTAGATAAATATTTAAAACTGTATGGAAATCGCAACGAAATCTAATATTTAAGTCTTTATCGGAATCACAACGATATTCTGATATTTAAATCTTTATTGAAATCACAACGTATGTAAATATTTAAATCTTTATTGCACTCAAAATGTAGATAAATATTTAAAACTGTATGGAAATCGCAACGAAATCTAATATTTAAGTCTTTATCGGAATCACAACGATATTCTGATATTTAGATCTTTATTGAAATCACAACGTAGGTAAATATTTAAATCTTTATTGAACTCCAAATGTAGATAAATATTTAAAACTGTATGGAAATCGCAACGAAATCTAATATTTAAGTCTTTATCGGAATCACAACGAAATTCTGATATTTAAATCTTTATTGAAATCACAACGTAGGTAAATATTTACTCAAAATATTGATAAATATTTAAAACTGTATGGAAATCGCAACGAAATCTAATATTTAAGTCTTTATCGGAATCACAACGAAATTCTGATATTTAAATCTTTATTGAAATCTCAACGTAGATAAATATTTAAATCTTTATTGAAATCAAAATGTAGATAAATATTTAAAGCTGTATGGAAATCGCAACGAAATCTAATATTTAAGTCTTTATCGGAATCACAACGAAATTCTGATATTTAAATCTTTATTGAAATCACAACGTAGATAAAACTGTATGGAATTCGCAACGAAACCTAATATTTAAGTCTCTATCGGAATCACAACGAAATTCTGACATTTAAATCTTTATTGAAATCACAACGTAGATAAATATTTAAATCTTGATTGAACTCACAACGTAGATAAATAATTAAAACTGTATGGAAATCGCAACGAAATCTAATATTTAAGTCTTTATCGGAATCACATCGAAATTCTGATATTTAAATCGTTATTGAGATCACAACGTAGATAAATATTTAAAACTGTATGGAAATCGCAACGAAATCTAATATTTAATTCTCTATCGGAATCACAACGAAATTCTGATATTTAAATCTTTATTGAAATCACAACGTAGGTAAATATTTAAATCTTTATTGAACTCAGAATGTAGATAAATATTTAAAACTGTATGTAAATCGCAACGAAATCTAATATTTAAGTCTTTATCGGAATCACAACGAAATTCTGATATTTAAATCTTTATTGAAATCAGAACGTAGATAAATATTTAAAACTGTATTGAAATCTGAACGAAATCTAATATTTAAGTCTCTATCGGAATCGCAACGAAATTCTGATATTTAAATCTTTATTGAAATCACAACGTAGATAAATATTTAAATCTTTATTGAACTCACAACGTAGATAAATATTTAAAACTGTATTGAAATCGCAACGAAATCTAATATTTACCTCTCTATCGGAATCGCAACGAAATTCTGATATTTAAATCTTTATTGAAATCACAACGTAGATAAATATTTAAATCTTTATTGAACTCACAACGTAGATAAATATTTAAAACTGTATTGAAATCGCAACGAAATCTAATATTTACCTCTCTATCGGAATCGCAACGAAATTCTGATATTTAAAGCTTTATTGAAATCACAACGTAGATAAATATTTAAATCTTTATTGAACTCAAAATGTAGATAAATATTTAAAACTATATGGAAATCGCAACGAAATCTAATATTTAAGTCTTTGTCGGAATCACAACGAAATTCTGATATTTAAATCTTTATTGAAATCACAACGTAGATAAATATTTAAATCTTTATTGAACTCAAAATGTAGGTAAATATTTAAAACTGCATGGAAATCGCTACCAAATCCAATATTTAAGTCTTTATTGGAATCACAACGAAATTCTGATATTTAAATCTTTATTGAAATCACAACGTAGATAAATATTTAAAACTGTATGGAAATCGCAACGAAATCTAATATTTAAGTCTCTATCGGAATCACAACGAAATTCTGATATTTAAATCTTTATTGAAATCACAACGTAGATAAATATTTAAGTCCTTATTGAACTCACAACGTAGATAAATATTTAAAACTGTATGGAAATCGCAACGAAATCTAATATTTAAGTCTTTATCGGAATCACAACGAAATTCTGATATTTAAATCTTTATTGAAATCAAAACGTAGGTAAATATTTACTCAAAATGTTGATAAATATTTAAAACTGTATGGAAATCGCAACGAAATCTAATATTTAAGCCTTTATCGGAATCACAACGAAATTCTGATATTTAAATCTTTATTGAAATCTCAACGTAGATAAATATTTAAATCTTTATTGAAATCAAAATGTAGATAAATATTTAAAACTGTATGGAAATCGCAACGAAATCTAATATTTAAGTCTTTATCGGAATTACAACGAAATTCTGATATTTAAATCTTTATTGAAATCACAACGTAGATAAAACTGTATGGAATTCGCAACGAAATCTAATATTTAAGTCTCTATCGGAATCACAACGAAATTCTGACATTTAAATCTTTATTGAAATCACAACGTAGATAAATATTTAAATCTTTATTGAACTCAAAATGTAGATAAATATTTAAAACTGTATGGAAATCGCAACGAAATCTAATATTTAAGTCTTTATCGCAATCACAACGAAATTCTGATATTTAAATCTTTATTGAAATCACAACGTAGATAAAACTGTATGGAATTCGCAACGAAATCTAATATTTAAGTCTCTATCGGAATCACAACGAAATTCTGATATTTAAATCTTTATTGAAATCACAACGTAGATAAATATTTAAATCTTGATTGAACTCACAACGTAGATAAATAATTAAAACTGTATGGAAATCGCAACGAAATCTAATATTTAAGTCTTTATCGGAATCACAACGAAATTCTGATATTTAAATCTTTATTGAAATCAGAACGTAGATAAATATTTAAAACTGTATTGAAATCGGAACGAAATCTAATATTTAAGTCTCTATCGGAATCGCAACGTAATTCTGATATTTAAATCTTTATTGAAATCACAACGTAGATAAATATTTAAATCTTTAGTGAACTCAAAAAGTAGATAAATAATTAAAACTGTATGGAAATCGCAACGAAATCTAATATTTAAGTCTTTATCGGAATCACAACGAAATTCTGATATTTAAATCTTTATTGAAATCACAACGTAGATAAATATTTAAATCTTTATTGAACTCAAAATGTAGATAAATATTTAAAACTGCATGGAAATCGCTACGAAATCCAATATTTAAGTCTTTATTGGAATCACAACGAAATTCTGATATTTAAATCTTTATTGAAATCACAACGTAGATAAATATTTAAAACTGTATGGAAATCGCAACGAAATCTAATATTTAAGTCTTTATCGGAATCACAACGAAGATAAATATTTAAATCTTTAGTGAACTCAAAATGTAGATAAATAATTAAAACTGTATAGAAATCGCAACGAAATCTAATATTTAAGTCTTTTTTGGAATCACAACGAAATTCTGATATTTAAATCTTTATTGAAATCACAACGTAGATAAATATTTAAAACTGTATGGAAATCGCAACGAAATCTAATATTTAAGTCTCTATCGGAATCACAACGAAATTCTGATATTTAAATCTTTATTGAAATCACAACGTAGATAAATATTTAAATCTTTATTGAACTCACAACGTAGATAAATGTTTAAATCTGTATGGAAATCGCAACGAAATCTAATATTTAAGTCTCTATCGGAATCACAACGAAATTCTGATATTTAAATCTTTATTGAAATCACAACGTAGATAAATATTTAAATCTTTATTGAACTGAAAATGTAGATAAATATTTAAAACTGTATGGAAATTGCAACGAAATCTAATATTTAAGTCTTTATTGGAATCACAACGAAATTCTGATATTTAAATCTTTATTGAAATCACAACGTAGATAAATATTTAAAACTGTATGGAAATCGCAACGAAATCTAATATTTAAGTCTCTATTTAAATATTTAAATCTTTAGTGAACTCAAAATGTAGATAAATAATTAAAACTGTATGGAAATCGCAACGAAATCTAATATTTAAGTCTTTATCGGAATCACAACGAAATTCTGATATTTAAATCTTTATTGAAATCACAACGTAGATAAATATTTAAATCTTTATTGAACTCAAAATGTAGATAAATATTTAAAACTGCATGGAAATCGCTACGAAATCCAATATTTAAGTCTTTATTGGAATCACAACGAAATTCTGATATTTAAATCTTTATTGAAATCACAACGTAGATAAATATTTAAAACTGTATGGAAATCGCAACGAAATCTAATATTTAAGTCTCTATCGGAATCACAACGAAATTCTGATATTTAAATCTTTATTGAAATCACAACGTAGATAAATATTTAAATCTTTGTTGAACTCACAACGTAGATAAATGTTTAAAACTGTATGGAAATCGCAACGAAATCTAATATTTAAGTCTCTATCGGAATCACAACGAAATTCTGATATTTAAATCTTTATTGAAATCACAACGTAGATAAATATTTAAAGCTTTATTGAACTCAAAACGTAGGTAAATATTTCAAACTGTATGGAAATCGCAAAGAAATCTAATATTTAAATCTTTATTGGAATCATAACGAAATTCTGATATTTAAATCTTTATTGAAATCACAACGTAGATAAATATTTAAATCTTATTGAACTCACAACGTAGATAAATATTTAAAACTGTATTGAAATCGCAACGAAATCTAATATTTACCTCTCTATCAGAATCGCAACGAAATTCTGATATTTAAATCTTTATTGAAATCACAACGTAGATAAATATTTAAATCTTTATTGAACTCAAAATGTAGATAAATATTTAAAACTGTATGGAAATCGCAACGAAATCTAATATTTAAGTCTTTGTCGGAATCACAACGAAATTCTGATATTTAAATCTTTATTGAAATCACAACGTAGATAAATATTTAAATCTTTATTGAACTCAAAATGTTGATAAATATTTAAAACTGCATGGAAATCGCTACGAAATCCAATATTTAAGTCTTTATTGGAATCACAACGAAATTCTGATATTTAAATCTTTATTGAAATCACAACGTAGATAAATATTTAAATCTTTATTGAACTCACAACGTAGATAAATGTTTAAAACTGTATGGAAATCGCAACGATATCTAATATTTAAGTCTTTATCGGAATCACAACGAAATTCTGATATTTAAATCTTTATTGAAATCACAACGTAGATAAAATTTAAGTCTTTATTGAACTCACAACGTAGATAAATATTTAAAACTGTATGGAAATCGCAACGAAATCTAATATTTAAGTCTTTATCGGAATCACAACGAAGATAAATATTTAAATCTTTAGTGAACTCAAAATGTAGATAAATAATTAAAACTGTATGGAAATCGCAACGAAATCTAATATTTAAGTCTTTATCGGAATCACAACGAAGATAAATATTTAAATCTTTAGTGAACTCAAAATGTAGATAAATAATTAAAACTGTATGGAAATCGCAACGAAATCTAATATTTAAGTCTTTATTGGAATCACAACGAAATTCTGATATTTAAATCTTTATTGAGATCACAACGTAGATAAATATTTAAAACTGTATGGAAATCGCAACGAAATCTAATATTTAATTCTCTATCGGAATTACAACGAAATTCTGATATTTAATTCTTTATTGAAATCACAACGTAGATAAATATTTAAATCTTTATTGAACTCACAACGTAGATAAATATTTAAAACTGTATGGAAATCGCAACGAAATCTAATATTTAAGTCTCTATCGGAATCATTACGAAATTCTGATATTTAAATCTTTATTGAAATCACAACGTAGATAAATATTTAAATCTTTATTGAACTCACAACGTAGATAAATATTTAAAACTGTATTGAAATCGCAACGAAATCTAATATTTACCTCTCTATCGGAATCGCAACGAAATTCTGATATTTAAATCTTTATTGAAATCACAACGTAGATAAATATTTAAATCTTTATTGAACTCACAACGTAGATAAATATTTAAAACTGTATTGAAATCGCAACGAAATCTAATATTTACCTCTCTATCGGAATCGCAACGAAATTCTGATATTTAAAGCTTTATTGAAATCACAACGTAGATAAATATTTAAATCTTTATTGAACTCAAAATGTAGATAAATATTTAAAACTGTATGGAAATCGCAACGAAATCTAATATTTAAGTCTTTGTCGGAATCACAACGAAATCTAATATTTAAGTCTTTATCGGAATCACAACGAAGATAAATATTTAAATCTTTATTGAACTCACAACGTAGATAAATATTTAAAACTGTATTGAAATCGCAACGAAATCCAATATTTAAGTCTTTATTGGAATCACAACGAAATTCTGATATTTAAATCTTTATTGAAATCACAACGTAGATAAATATTTAAAACTGTATGGAATTCGCAACGAAATCTAATATTTAAGTCTCTATCGGAATCACAACGAAATTCTGATATTTAAATCTTTATTGAAATCACAACGTAGATAAATATTTAAATCTTTATTGAACTCACAACGTAGATAAATGTTTAAATCTGTATGGAAATCGCAACGAAATCTAATATTTAAGTCTCTATCGGAATCACAACGAAATTCTGATATTTAAATCTTTATTGAAATCACAACGTAGATAAATATTTAAATCTTTATTGAACTCAAAACGTAGGTAAATATTTCAAACTGTATGGAAATCGCAAAGAAATCTAATATTTAAGTCTTTATCGGAATCACAACGAAATTCTGATATTTAGATCTTTATTGAAATCACAACGTAGATAAATATTTAAATCTTTATTGAAATCACAACGTAGATATATATTTAAAACTGTATGGAAATCGCAACGAAATCTAATATTTAAGTCTCTATCGGAATCACAACGAAATTCTGATATTTAAATCTTTATTGAAATCACAACGTAGATAAATATTTAAATCTTTATTGAACTCAAAATGTATGTAGATAAATATTTAAAACTGTATGGAAATCGCAACGAAATCTATAATTTAAGTCTTTATCGGAAACACAACGAAATTCTGATATTTAAATCTTTATTGAATCACAACGTAGGTAAATATTTAAATCTTTATTGAACTCAAAATGTAGATAACTATTTAAAACTGTATGGAAATCGCAACGAAATCTAATATTTAAGTCTCTATCGGAATCACAACGAAATTCTTATATTTAAATCTTTATTGAAATCACAACGTAGATAAATATTTAAATCTTTATTGAACTCAAAATGTAGATAAATATTTAAAACTGTATGGAAATCGCAACGAAATCTAATATTTAAGTCTTTATCGGAATCACAACGAAATTCTGATATTTAAATCTTTATTGAAATCACAACGTAGGTAAATATTTAAATCTTTATTGAACTCAAAATGTAGATAAACATTTAAAACTGTATGGAAATCGCAACAAAATCTAATATTTAAGTCTTTATCCGAATCACAACGAAATTCGGAAATTTAAATCTTTATTGAAATCACAACGTAGATAAATATTTAAATCTTTATTGAACTCAAAATGTTGATAAATATTTAAAACTGTATGGAAATCGCAACGAAATCTAATATTTAAGTCTTTATCCGAATCACAACGAAATTCTGATATTTAAATCTTTATTGAAATCACAACGTAGGTAAATATTTAAATCTTTATTTAACTCACAACGTAGATAAATATTTAAAACTGTATGGAAATCGCAACGAAATCTAATATTTAAGTCTCTATCGGAATCACAACGAAATTCTGATATTTAAATCATTCTTGAAATCACAACGTAGGTAAATATTTAAATCTTTATTGAACTCAAAATGTAGATAAATATTTAAAACTGTATGGAAATCGCAACGAAATCTAATATTTAAGTCTCTATCGGAATCACAACGAAATTCTGATATTTAAATCTTTATTGAAATCTCAACGTAGATAAATATTTAAATCTTTATTGAACTCAAAATGTAGATAAATATTTAAAACTGTATGGAAATCGGAACGAAATCTAATATTTAAGTCTTTATCGGAATCACAACGAAATTCTGATATTTAAATCTTTATTGAAATCAAAACATAGGTAAATATTTAAATCTTTATTGAACTCACAACGTAGATAAATATTTAAAACTGTATGGAAATCGTAACGAAATCTAATATTTAAGTTTTTATCGGAATCACAACAAAATTCTGATATTTAAATCTTTATTGAAATCACAACGTAGATAAATATTTAAATCTTTATTGAACTCAAAATGTAGATAAATATTTAAAACTGTATGGAAATCGCAACGAAATCTAATATTTAAGTCTTTATCGGAATTACAACGAAATTCTGATATTTAAATCTTTATTGAAATCTCAACGTAGATAAATATTTAAATCTTTTTTGAAATCAAAATGTAGATAAATATTTAAAACTGTATGGAAATCGCAACGAAATCTAATATTTAAGTCTCTATCGGAATCATTACGAAATTCTGATATTTAAATCTTTATTGAAATCACAACGTAGATAAATATTTAAATCTTTATTGAACTCACAACGTAGATAAATATTTAAAACTGTCTTGAAATCGCAACGAAATCTAATATTTACCTCTCTATCGGAATCGCAACGAAATTCTGATATTTAAAGCTTTATTGAAATCACAACGTAGATAAATATTTAAATCTTTATTGAACTCAAAATGTAGATAAATATTTAAAACTGTATGGAAATCGCAACGAAATCTAATATTTAAGTCTTTGTCGGAATCACAACGAAATTCTGATATTTAAATCTTTATTGAAATCACAACGTAGATAAATATTTAAATCTTTATTGAACTCAAAATGTAGATAAATATTTAAAACTGCATGGAAATCGCTACGAAATCCAATATTTAAGTCTTTATTGGAATCACAACGAAATTCTGATATTTAAATCTTTATTGAAATCACAACGTAGATAAATATTTAAAACTGTATGGAAATCGCAACGAAATCTAATATTTAAGTCTCTATCGGAATCACAACGAAATTCTGATATTTAAATCTTTATTGAAATCACAACGTAGATAAATATTTAAATCTTTATTGAACTCACAACGTAGATAAATGTTTAAATCTGTATGGAAATCGCAACGAAATCTAATATTTAAGTCTCTATCGGAATCACAACGAAAATCTGATATTTAAATCTTTATTGAAATCACAACGTAGATAAATATTTAAATCTTTATTGAACTCAAAACGTAGGTAAATATTTCAAACTGTATGGAAATCGCAAAGAAATCTAATATTTAAGTCTTTATCGGAATCACAACGAAATTCTGATATTTAGATCTTTATTGAAATCACAACGTAGATAAATATTTAAATCTTTATTGAAATCACAACGTAGATATATATTTAAAACTGTATGGAAATCGCAACGAAATCTAATATTTAAGTCTCTATCGGAATCACAACAAAATTCTGTTATTTAAATCTTTATTGAAATCACAACGTAGATAAATATTTAAATCTTTATTGAACTCAAAATGTATGTAGATAAATATTTAAAACTGTATGGAAATCGCAACGAAATCTATAATTTAAGTCTTTATCGGAAACACAACGAAATTCTGATATTTAAATCTTTATTGAATCACAACGTAGGTAAATATTTAAATCTTTATTGAACTCAAAATGTAGATAACTATTTAAAACTGTATGGAAATCGCAACGAAATCTAATATTTAAGTCTCTATCGGAATCACAACGAAATTCTTATATTTAAATCTTTATTGAAATCACAACGTAGATAAATATTTAAATCTTTATTGAACTCAAAATGTAGATAAATATTTAAAACTGTATGGAAATCGCAACGAAATCTAATATTTAAGTCTTTATCGGAATCACAACGAAATTCTGATATTTAAATCTTTATTGAAATCACAACGTAGGTAAATATTTAAATCTTTATTGAACTCAAAATGTAGATAAATATTTAAAACTGTATGGAAATCGCAACAAAATCTAATATTTAAGTCTTTATCGGAATCACAACGAAATTCAGAAATTTAAATCTTTATTGAAATCACAACGTAGATAAATATTTAAATTTTATTGAACTCAAAATGTTGATAAATATTTAAAACTGTATGGAAATCGCAACGAAATCTAATATTTAAGTCTTTATCCGAATCACAACGAAATTCTGATATTAAAATCTTTATTGAAATCACAACGTAGGTAAATATTTAAATCTTTATTTAACTCACAACGTAGATAAATATTTAAAACTGTATGGAAATCGCAACGAAATCTAATATTTAAGTCTCTATCGGAATCACAACGAAATTCTGATATTTAAATCATTATTGAAATCACAACGTAGGTAAATATTTAAATCTTTATTGAACTCAAAATGTAGATAAATATTTAAAACTGTATGGAAATCGCAACGAAATCTAATATTTAAGTCTCTATCGGAATCACAACGAAATTCTGATATTTAAATCTTTATTGAAATCTCAACGTAGATAAATATTTAAATCTTTATTGAACTCAAAATGTAGATAAATATTTAAAACTGTATGGAAATCGGAACGAAATCTAATATTTAAGTCTTTATCGGAATCACAACGAAATTCTGATATTTAAATCTTTATTGAAATCAAAACATAGGTAAATATTTAAATCTTTATTGAACTCACAACGTAGATAAATATTTAAAACTGTATGGAAATCGTAACGAAATCTAATATTTAAGTTTTTATCGGAATCACAACAAAATTCTGATATTTAAATCTTTATTGAAATCAAAACATAGGTAAATATTTAAATCTTTATTGAACTCACAACGTAGATAAATATTTAAAACTGTATGGAAATCGCAACGAAATCCAATATTTAAGTCTTTATTGGAATCACAACGAAATTCTGATATTTAAATCTTTATTGAAATCACAACGTAGATAAATATTTAAAACTGTATGGAATTCGCAACGAAATCTAATATTTAAGTCTCTATCGGAATCACAACGAAATTCTGATATTTAAATCTTTATTGAAATCACAACGTAGATAAATATTTAAATCTTTATTGAACTCACAACGTAGATAAATGTTTAAATCTGTATGGAAATCGCAACGAAATCTAATATTTAAGTCTCTATCGGAATCACAACGAAATTCTGATATTTAAATCTTTATTGAAATCACAACGTAGATAAATATTTAAATCTTTATTGAACTCAAAACGTAGGTAAATATTTCAAACTGTATGGAAATCGCAAAGAAATCTAATATTTAAGTCTTTATCGGAATCACAACGAAATTCTGATATTTAGATCTTTATTGAAATCACAACGTAGATAAATATTTAAATCTTTATTGAAATCACAACGTAGATATATATTTAAAACTGTATGGAAATCGCAACGAAATCTAATATTTAAGTCTCTATCGGAATCACAACGAAATTCTGATATTTAAATCTTTATTGAAATCACAACGTAGATAAATATTTAAATCTTTATTGAACTCAAAATGTATGTAGATAAATATTTAAAACTGTATGGAAATCGCAACGAAATCTATAATTTAAGTCTTTATCGGAAACACAACGAAATTCTGATATTTAAATCTTTATTGAATCACAACGTAGGTAAATATTTAAATCTTTATTGAACTCAAAATGTAGATAACTATTTAAAACTGTATGGAAATCGCAACGAAATCTAATATTTAAGTCTCTATCGGAATCACAACGAAATTCTTATATTTAAATCTTTATTGAAATCTCAACGTAGATAAATATTTAAATCTTTATTGAACTCAAAATGTAGATAAATATTTAAAACTGTATGGAAATCGCAACGAAATCTAATATTTAAGTCTTTATCGGAATCACAACGAAATTCTGATATTTAAATCTTTATTGAAATCACAACGTAGGTAAATATTTAAATCTTTATTGAACTCAAAATGTAGATAAACATTTAAAACTGTATGGAAATCGCAACAAAATCTAATATTTAAGTCTTTATCCGAATCACAAAGAAATTCGGAAATTTAAATCTTTATTGAAATCACAACGTAGATAAATATTTAAATCTTTATTGAACTCAAAATGTTGATAAATATTTAAAACTGTATGGAAATCGCAACGAAATCTAATATTTAAGTCTTTATCCGAATCACAACGAAATTCTGATATTTAAATCTTTATTGAAATCACAACGTAGGTAAATATTTAAATCTTTATTTAACTCACAACGTAGATAAATATTTAAAACTGTATGGAAATCGCAACGAAATCTAATATTTAAGTCTCTATCGGAATCACAACGAAATTCTGATATTTAAATCATTATTGAAATCACAACGTAGGTAAATATTTAAATCTTTATTGAACTCAAAATGTAGATAAATATTTAAAACTGTATGGAAATCGCAACGAAATCTAATATTTAAGTCTCTATCGGAATCACAACGAAATTCTGATATTTAAATCTTTATTGAAATCTCAACGTAGATAAATATTTAAATCTTTATTGAACTCAAAATGTAGATAAATATTTAAAACTGTATGGAAATCGGAACGAAATCTAATATTTAAGTCTTTATCGGAATCACAACGAAATTCTGATATTTAAATCTTTATTGAAATCAAAACATAGGTAAATATTTAAATCTTTATTGAACTCACAACGTAGATAAATATTTAAAACTGTATGGAAATCGTAACGAAATCTAATATTTAAGTTTTTATCGGAATCACAACAAAATTCTGATATTTAAATCTTTATTGAAATCACAACGTAGATAAATATTTAAATCTTTATTGAACTCAAAATGTAGATAAATATTTAAAACTGTATGGAAATCGCAACGAAATCTAATATTTAAGTCTTTATCGGAATCACAACGAAATTCTGATATTTAAATCTTTATTGAAATCTCAACGTAGATAAATATTTAAATCTTTTTTGAAATCAAAATGTAGATAAATATTTAAAACTGTATGGAAATCGCAACGGAATCTAATATTTAAGTCTTTATCGCAATCACAACGAAATTCTGATATTTAAATCTTTATTGAAATCACAACGTAGGTAAATATTTAAATCTTTATTGAACTCAAAATGTAGATAAATATTTAAAACTGTATGGAAATCGCAACGAAATCTAATATTTAAGTCTTTATCGGAATCACAACGATATTCTGATATTTAAATCTTTATTGAAATCACAACGTAGATAAATCTTTAAATCTTTATTGAACTCAAAATGTAGATAAATATTTAAAACTGTATGGAAATCGCAACGAAATCTAATATTTAAGTCTTTATCGGAATCACAACGAAATTCTGATATTTAAATCTTTATTGAAATCACAACGTAGGTAAATATTTAAATCTTTATTGAACTCAAAATGTTGATAAATATTTAAAACTGTATGGAAATCGCAACGAAATCTAATATTTAAGTCTTTATCCGAATCACAACGAAATTCTGATATTTAAATCATTATTGAAATCACAACGTAGATAAAACTGTATGGAATTCGCAACGAAATCTAATATTTAAGTCTCTATCGGAATCACAACGAAATTCTGACATTTAAATCTTTATTGAAATCACAACGTAGATAAACATTAAAATCTTGATTGAACTCACAACGTAGATAAATATTTAAAACTGTATGGAAATCGCAACGAAATCTAATATTTAAGTCTTTATCGGAATCACAACGATATTCTGATATTTAAATCTTTATTGAAATCACAACGTATGTAAATATTTAAATCTTTATTGCACTCAAAATGTAGATAAATATTTAAAACTGTATGGAAATCGCAACGAAATCTTATATTTAAGTCTTTATCGGAATCACAACGATATTCTGATATTTAAATCTTTATTGAAATCACAACGTAGGTAAATATTTAAATCTTTATTGAACTCCAAATGTAGATAAATATTTAAAACTGTATGGAAATCGCAACGAAATCTAATATTTAAGTCTTTATCGGAATCACAACGAAATTCTGATATTTAAATCTTTATTGAAATCACAACGTAGGTAAATATTTACTCAAAATGTAGATAAATATTTAAAACTGTAAGGAAATCGCAACGAAATCTAATATTTAAGTCTTTATCGGAATCACAACGAAATTCTGATATTTAAATCTTTATTGAAATCTCAACGTAGATAAATATTTAAATCTTTATTGAAATCAAAATGTAGATAAATATTTAAAACTCTATGGAAATCGCAACGAAATCTAATATTTAAGTCTTTATCGGAATCACAACGAAATTCTGATATTTAAATCTTTATTGAAATCACAACGTAGATAAAACTGTATGGAATTCGCAACGAAATCTAATATTTAAGTCTCTATCGGAATCACAACGAAATTCTGACATTTAAATCTTTATTGAAATCACAACGTAGATAAATATTTAAATCTTTATTGAACTCAAAATGTAGATAAATATTTAAAACTGTATGGAAATCGCAACGAAATCTAATATTTAAGTCTTTATCGCAATCACAACGAAATTCTGATATTTAAATCTTTATTGAAATCACAACGTAGATAAGACTGTATGGAATTCGCAACGAAATCTAATATTTAAGTCTCTATCGGAATCACAACGAAATTCTGACATTTAAATCTTTATTGAAATCACAACGTAGATAAATATTTAAATCTTGATTGAACTCACAACGTAGATAAATATTTAAAACTGTATGGAAATCGCAACGAAATCTAATATTTAAGTCTTTATCGGAATCACAACGATATTCTGATATTTAAATCTTTATTGAAATCACAACGTATGTAAATATTTAAATCTTTATTGCACTCAAAATGTAGATAAATATTTAAAACTGTATGGAAATCGCAAAGAAATCTAATATTTAAGTCTTTATCGGAATCACAACGATATTCTGATATTTAAATCTTTATTGAAATCACAACGTAGGTAAATATTTAAATCTTTATTGAACTCCAAATGTAGATAAATATTTAAAACTGTATGGAAATCGCAACGAAATCTAATATTTAAGTCTTTATCGGAATCACAACGAAATTCTGATATTTAAATCTTTATTGAAATCACAACGTAGGTAAATATTTAAACCATTATTGAACTCAAAATGTAGATAAATATTTCAAACTGTATGGAAATCGCAACGAAATCTAATATTTAAATCTTTATAGGAATAACAACGAAATTCTGATATTTAAATCTTTATTGAAATCACAACGTAGATAAAACTGTATGGAATTCGCAACGAAATCTAATATTCAAGTCTCTATCGGAATCACAACGAAATTCTGACATTTAAATCTTTATTGAAATCACAACGTAGATAAACATTTAAATCTTGATTGAACTCACAACGTAGATAAATATTTAAAACTGTATGGAAATCGCAACGAAATCTAATATTTAAGTCTTTATCGGAATCACAACGATATTCTGATATTTAAATCTTTATTGAAATCACAACGTATGTAAATATTTAAATCTTTATTGCACTCAAAATGTAGATAAATATTTAAAACTGTATGGAAATCGCAACGAAATCTAATATTTAAGTCTTTATCGGAATCACAACGATATTCTGATATTTAAATCTTTATTGAAATCACAACGTAGGTAAATATTTAAATCTTTATTGAACTCCAAATGTAGATAAATATTTAAAACTGTATGGAAATCGCAACGAAATCTAATATTTAAGTCTTTATCGGAATCACAACGAAATTCTCATATTTAAATCTTTAT
Source organism: Dioctria linearis (assembly GCA_963930735.1). Classification (NCBI taxonomy): domain Eukaryota; kingdom Metazoa; phylum Arthropoda; class Insecta; order Diptera; family Asilidae; genus Dioctria; species Dioctria linearis. Next base: position 74,778,828 of record OZ005741.1, on the reverse strand, counting down.
TGAAATCACAACGTAGGTAAATATTTACTCAAAATGTAGATAAATATTTAAAACTGTATGGAAATCGCAACGAAATCTAATATTTAAGTCTCTATCGGAATCACAACGAAATTCTGACATTTAAATCTTTATTGAAATCACAACGTAGATAAATATTTAAATCTTTATTGAACTCAAAATGTAGATAAATATTTAAAACTGTCTGGAAATCGCAACGAAATCTAATATTTAAGTCTTTATCGCAATCACAACGAAATTCTGATATTTAAATCTTTATTGAAATCACAACGTAGATAAATATTTAAGTCTTTATTGAACTCACAACGTAGATAAATATTTAAAACTGTATGGAAATCGCAACGAAATCTAATATTTAAGTCTTTATCGGAATCACAACGAAATTCTGATATATAAATCTTTATTGACATCACAACGTGGATAAATATTTAAATCTTTATTGAACTCAAAACGTGGGTAAATATTTAAAACTGTACGGAAATCGCAACGAAATCTAATATTTAAGTCTTTATCGGAATCACAACGAAATTCTTATATTTAAATCTTTATTGAAATCACAACGTAGATAAATATTTAAATCTTTATTGAACTCCAAATGTAGATAAATATTTAAAGCTGTATGGAAATCGCAACGAAATCTAATATTTAAGTCTTTATCGGAATCACAACGATATTCTGATATTTAAATCTTTATTGAAATCTCAACGTAGCTAAATATTTAAATCTTTATTGAACTCAAAATGTAGATAAATATTTAAAACTGTATGGAAATCGCAACGAAATCTAATATTTAAGTCTTTATCGGAATCACAACGATATTCTGATATTTAAATCTTTATTGAAATCACAACGTAGGTAAATATTTAAATCTTTATTGAACTCCAAATGTAGATAAATATTTAAAACTGTATGGAAATCGCAACGAAATCTAATATTTAAGTCTGCATCGGAATCACAACGAAATTCTGATATTTAAATCTTTATTGAAATCACAACGTAGGTAAATATTTACTCAAAATGTAGATAAATATTTAAAACTGTATGGAAATCGCAACGAAATCTAATATTTAAGTCTTTATCGGAATCACAACGAAATTCTGATATTTAAATCTTTATTGAAATCTCAACGTAGATAAAACTGTATGGAATTCGCAACGAAATCTAATATTTAAGTCTCTATCGTAATCACAACGAAATTCTGACATTTAAATCTTTATTGAAATCACAACGTAGATAAATATTTAAATCTTTATTGAACTCCAAATGTAGATAAATATTTAAAACTGTATGGAAATCGCAACGAAATCTAATATTTAAGTCTTTATCGCAATCACAACGAAATTTTGATATTTAAATCTTTATTGAAATCACAACGTAGATAAAACTGTATGGAATTCGCAACGAAATCTAATATTTAAGTCTCTGTCGGAATTACAACGAAATTCTGACATTTAAATCTTTATTGAAATCACAACGTAGATAAATATTTAAATCTTGATTGAACTCACAACGTAGATAAATATTTAAAACTGTATGGAAATCGCAACGAAATCTAATATTTAAGTCTTTATCGGAATCACAACGATATTCTGATATTTAAATCTTTATTGAAATCACAACGTATGTAAATATTTAAATCTTTATTGCACTCAAAATGTAGATAAATATTTAAAACTGTATGGAAATCGCAACGAAATCTAATATTTAAGTCTTTATCGGAATCCTAACGAAGTTCTGATATTTAAATCTTTATTGAAATCTCAACGTAGATAAATATTTAAATCTTTATTGAAATCAAAATGTAGATAAATATTTCAAACTGTATGGAAATCGCAACGAAATCTAATATTTAAGTCTTTATCGGAATCACAACGAAATTCTGATATTTAAATCTTTATTGAAATCACAACGTAGGTAAATATTTAAATCTTTATTGAACTCAAATTGTAGATAAATATTTAAAACTGTATGGAAATTGCAACGAAATCTAATATTTAAATCTTTATCGGAATCACAACGAAATTCTTATATTTAAATCTTTATTGAAATCACAACGTAGATAAATATTTAAATCTTTATTGAACTCCAAATGTAGATAAATATTTAAAGCTGTATGGAAATCGCAACGAAATCTAATATTTAAGTCTTTATCGGAATCACAACGATATTCTGATTTTTAAATCTTTATTGAAATCACAACGTAGCTAAATATTTAAATCTTTATTGAACTCAAAATGTAGATAAATATTTAAAACTGTATGGAAATCGCAACGAAATCTAATATTTAAGTCTCTATCGGAATCACAACGAAATTCTGATATTTAAATCTTTATTGAAATCACAACGTAGATAAATATTTAAATCTTTATTGAACTCAAAATGTAGATAAATATTTAAAACTGTATGGAAATCGCAACGAAATCTAATATTTAAGTCTTTATCGGAATCACAACGAAATTCTGATACTTAAATCTTTATTGAAATCACAACGTAGGTAAATATTTAAATCTTTATTGAACTCAAAATGTAGATAAATATTTCAAACTGTATGGAAATCGCAACGAAATCTAATATTTAAGTCTTTATCGGAATCACAACGAAATTCTGATATTTAAATCTTTATTGAAATCACAACGTAGGTAAATATTTAAATCTTTATTGAACTCAAATTGTAGATAAATATTTAAAACTGTATGGAAATTGCAACGAAATCTAATATTTAAATCTTTACCGGAATCACAACGAAATTCTGATATTTAAATCTTTATTGAAATCACAACGTATATACATATTTAAAACTGTCTGGAAATCGCAACGAAATCTAATATTTAAGTCTTTATCGGAATCACAACGATATTCTGATATTTAAATCTTTATTGAAATCACAACGTAGGTAAATATTTAAATCTTTATTGAACTCAAAATGTAGATAAATATTTAAAACTGTATGGAAATCGCAACGAAATCTAATATTTAAGTCTCTATCGGAATCACAACGAAATTCTGATATTTAAATCTTTATTGAAATCACAACGTAGATAAATATTTAAATCTTTATTGAACTCAAAATGTAGATAAATATTTAAAACTGTATGGAAATCGCAACGAAATCTAATATTTAAGTCTTTATCGGAATCACAACGAAATTCTGATATTTAAATCTTTATTGAAATCACAACGTAGGTAAATATTTAAATCTTTATTGAACTCAAAAAGTAGATAAATATTTCAAACTGTATGGAAATCGCAACGAAATCTAATATTTAAGTCTTTATCAGAATCACAACGAAATTCTGATATTTAAATCTTTATTGAAATCACAACGTAGGTAAATATTTAAATCTTTATTGAACTCAGAATGTAGATAAACATTTAAAACTGTATGGAAATCGCAACGAAATCTAATATTTAAGTCTCTATCGGAATCACAACGTAATTCTGATATTTAAATCTTTATTGAAATCACAACGTAGGTAAATATTTAAATCTTTATTGAACTCAGAATGTAGATAAATATTTAAAACTGTATGGAAATCGCAACGAAATCTAATATTTAAGTCTCTATCGGAATCACAACGAAATTCTGATATTTAAATCTTTATTGAAATCACAACGTAGATAAATATTTAAATCTTTATTGAACTCAAAATGTAGATAAATATTTAAAACTGTATGGAAATCGCAACGAAATCTAATATTTAAATCTTTACCGGAATCACAACGAAATTCTGATATTTAAATCTTTATTGAAATCACAACGTATATACATATTTAAAACTGTATGGAAATCGCAACGAAATCTAATATTTAAGTCTCTATCGGAATCACAACGAAATTCTGATATTTAAATCTTTATTGAAATCACAACGTAGGTAAATATTTAAATCTTTATTGAACTCAAAATGTAGATAAATGTTTAAAACTGTATGGAAATCGCAACGAAATCTAATATTTAAGTCTTTATCGGAATCACAACGAAATTCTGATATTTAAATCTTTATTGAAATCACAACGTAGGTAAATATCTAAATCTTTATTGAAATCAAAATGTAGATAAATATTTAAAACTGTATGGAAATCGCAACGAAATCTAATATTTAAGTCTTTATCGGAATCACAACGAAATTCTGATATTTAAATTTTTATTGAAATCAAAACGTAGGTAAATATTAAAATCTTTATTGAACTCAAAATGTAGATAAATATTTAAAACTGTATGGAAATCGCAACGAAATCTAATATATAAGTCTTTATCGGAATCACAACGAAATTCTGATATTTAAATCTTTATTGAAATCACAACGTAGGTAAATATTTAAATCTTTATTGAACTTAAAATGTAGATAAATATTTAAAACTGTATGGAAATCGCAACGAAATCTAATATTTAAGTCTTTATCAGAATCACAACGAAATTCTGATATTTAAATCTTTATTGAAATCACAACGTAGGTAAATATTTAAATCTTTATTGAACTCAAAATGTAGATAAATATTTAAAACTGTATGGAAATCGCAAGGAAATCTAATATTTAAATCTTTACCGGAATCACAACGAAATTCTGATATTTAAATCTTTATTGAAATCACAACGTAGATAAATATTTAAAACTGTATGGAAATCACAACGAAATCTAATATTTAAGTCTCTATCGAAATCACAACGAAATTCTGATATCTAAATCTTTATTGAAATCACAACGTAGATAAATATTTAAATCTTTATTGAACTCAAAATATAGATAAATATTTAAAACTGTATGGAAATCGCAACGAAATCTAATATTTAAGTCTTTATCGGAATCTTTATTGAAATCACAACGTAGATAAATATTTAAATCTTTATTGAACTCACAACGTAGATAAATGTTTAAATCTGTATGGAAATCGCAACGAAATCTAATATTTAAGTCTCTATCGGAATCACAACGAAAATCTGATATTTAAATCTTTATTGAAATCACAACGTAGATAAATATTTAAATCTTTATTGAACTCAAAACGTAGGTAAATATTTCAAACTGTATGGAAATCGCAAAGAAATCTAATATTTAAGTCTTTATCGGAATCACAACGAAATTCTGATATTTAGATCTTTATTGAAATCACAACGTAGATAAATATTTAAATCTTTATTGAAATCACAACGTAGATATATATTTAAAACTGTATGGAAATCGCAACGAAATCTAATATTTAAGTCTCTATCGGAATCACAACAAAATTCTGTTATTTAAATCTTTATTGAAATCACAACGTAGATAAATATTTAAATCTTTATTGAACTCAAAATGTATGTAGATAAATATTTAAAACTGTATGGAAATCGCAACGAAATCTATAATTTAAGTCTTTATCGGAAACACAACGAAATTCTGATATTTAAATCTTTATTGAATCACAACGTAGGTAAATATTTAAATCTTTATTGAACTCAAAATGTAGATAACTATTTAAAACTGTATGGAAATCGCAACGAAATCTAATATTTAAGTCTCTATCGGAATCACAACGAAATTCTTATATTTAAATCTTTATTGAAATCACAACGTAGATAAATATTTAAATCTTTATTGAACTCAAAATGTAGATAAATATTTAAAACTGTATGGAAATCGCAACGAAATCTAATATTTAAGTCTTTATCGGAATCACAACGAAATTCTGATATTTAAATCTTTATTGAAATCACAACGTAGGTAAATATTTAAATCTTTATTGAACTCAAAATGTAGATAAATATTTAAAACTGTATGGAAATCGCAACAAAATCTAATATTTAAGTCTTTATCGGAATCACAACGAAATTCAGAAATTTAAATCTTTATTGAAATCACAACGTAGATAAATATTTAAATTTTATTGAACTCAAAATGTTGATAAATATTTAAAACTGTATGGAAATCGCAACGAAATCTAATATTTAAGTCTTTATCCGAATCACAACGAAATTCTGATATTAAAATCTTTATTGAAATCACAACGTAGGTAAATATTTAAATCTTTATTTAACTCACAACGTAGATAAATATTTAAAACTGTATGGAAATCGCAACGAAATCTAATATTTAAGTCTCTATCGGAATCACAACGAAATTCTGATATTTAAATCATTATTGAAATCACAACGTAGGTAAATATTTAAATCTTTATTGAACTCAAAATGTAGATAAATATTTAAAACTGTATGGAAATCGCAACGAAATCTAATATTTAAGTCTCTATCGGAATCACAACGAAATTCTGATATTTAAATCTTTATTGAAATCTCAACGTAGATAAATATTTAAATCTTTATTGAACTCAAAATGTAGATAAATATTTAAAACTGTATGGAAATCGGAACGAAATCTAATATTTAAGTCTTTATCGGAATCACAACGAAATTCTGATATTTAAATCTTTATTGAAATCAAAACATAGGTAAATATTTAAATCTTTATTGAACTCACAACGTAGATAAATATTTAAAACTGTATGGAAATCGTAACGAAATCTAATATTTAAGTTTTTATCGGAATCACAACAAAATTCTGATATTTAAATCTTTATTGAAATCAAAACATAGGTAAATATTTAAATCTTTATTGAACTCACAACGTAGATAAATATTTAAAACTGTATGGAAATCGCAACGAAATCCAATATTTAAGTCTTTATTGGAATCACAACGAAATTCTGATATTTAAATCTTTATTGAAATCACAACGTAGATAAATATTTAAAACTGTATGGAATTCGCAACGAAATCTAATATTTAAGTCTCTATCGGAATCACAACGAAATTCTGATATTTAAATCTCTATTGAAATCACAACGTAGATAAATATTTAAATCTTTATTGAACTCACAACGTAGATAAATGTTTAAATCTGTATGGAAATCGCAACGAAATCTAATATTTAAGTCTCTATCGGAATCACAACGAAATTCTGATATTTAAATCTTTATTGAAATCACAACGTAGATAAATATTTAAATCTTTATTGAACTCAAAACGTAGGTAAATATTTCAAACTGTATGGAAATCGCAAAGAAATCTAATATTTAAGTCTTTATCGGAATCACAACGAAATTCTGATATTTAGATCTTTATTGAAATCACAACGTAGATAAATATTTAAATCTTTATTGAAATCACAACGTAGATATATATTTAAAACTGTATGGAAATCGCAACGAAATCTAATATTTAAGTCTCTATCGGAATCACAACGAAATTCTGATATTTAAATCTTTATTGAAATCACAACGTAGATAAATATTTAAATCTTTATTGAACTCAAAATGTATGTAGATAAATATTTAAAACTGTATGGAAATCGCAACGAAATCTATAATTTAAGTCTTTATCGGAAACACAACGAAATTCTGATATTTAAATCTTTATTGAATCACAACGTAGGTAAATATTTAAATCTTTATTGAACTCAAAATGTAGATAACTATTTAAAACTGTATGGAAATCGCAACGAAATCTAATATTTAAGTCTCTATCGGAATCACAACGAAATTCTTATATTTAAATCTTTATTGAAATCTCAACGTAGATAAATATTTAAATCTTTATTGAACTCAAAATGTAGATAAATATTTAAAACTGTATGGAAATCGCAACGAAATCTAATATTTAAGTCTTTATCGGAATCACAACGAAATTCTGATATTTAAATCTTTATTGAAATCACAACGTAGGTAAATATTTAAATCTTTATTGAACTCAAAATGTAGATAAACATTTAAAACTGTATGGAAATCGCAACAAAATCTAATATTTAAGTCTTTATCCGAATCACAAAGAAATTCGGAAATTTAAATCTTTATTGAAATCACAACGTAGATAAATATTTAAATCTTTATTGAACTCAAAATGTTGATAAATATTTAAAACTGTATGGAAATCGCAACGAAATCTAATATTTAAGTCTTTATCCGAATCACAACGAAATTCTGATATTTAAATCTTTATTGAAATCACAACGTAGGTAAATATTTAAATCTTTATTTAACTCACAACGTAGATAAATATTTAAAACTGTATGGAAATCGCAACGAAATCTAATATTTAAGTCTCTATCGGAATCACAACGAAATTCTGATATTTAAATCATTATTGAAATCACAACGTAGGTAAATATTTAAATCTTTATTGAACTCAAAATGTAGATAAATATTTAAAACTGTATGGAAATCGCAACGAAATCTAATATTTAAGTCTCTATCGGAATCACAACGAAATTCTGATATTTAAATCTTTATTGAAATCTCAACGTAGATAAATATTTAAATCTTTATTGAACTCAAAATGTAGATAAATATTTAAAACTGTATGGAAATCGGAACGAAATCTAATATTTAAGTCTTTATCGGAATCACAACGAAATTCTGATATTTAAATCTTTATTGAAATCAAAACATAGGTAAATATTTAAATCTTTATTGAACTCACAACGTAGATAAATATTTAAAACTGTATGGAAATCGTAACGAAATCTAATATTTAAGTTTTTATCGGAATCACAACAAAATTCTGATATTTAAATCTTTATTGAAATCACAACGTAGATAAATATTTAAATCTTTATTGAACTCAAAATGTAGATAAATATTTAAAACTGTATGGAAATCGCAACGAAATCTAATATTTAAGTCTTTATCGGAATCACAACGAAATTCTGATATTTAAATCTTTATTGAAATCTCAACGTAGATAAATATTTAAATCTTTTTTGAAATCAAAATGTAGATAAATATTTAAAACTGTATGGAAATCGCAACGGAATCTAATATTTAAGTCTTTATCGCAATCACAACGAAATTCTGATATTTAAATCTTTATTGAAATCACAACGTAGGTAAATATTTAAATCTTTATTGAACTCAAAATGTAGATAAATATTTAAAACTGTATGGAAATCGCAACGAAATCTAATATTTAAGTCTTTATCGGAATCACAACGATATTCTGATATTTAAATCTTTATTGAAATCACAACGTAGATAAATCTTTAAATCTTTATTGAACTCAAAATGTAGATAAATATTTAAAACTGTATGGAAATCGCAACGAAATCTAATATTTAAGTCTTTATCGGAATCACAACGAAATTCTGATATTTAAATCTTTATTGAAATCACAACGTAGGTAAATATTTAAATCTTTATTGAACTCAAAATGTTGATAAATATTTAAAACTGTATGGAAATCGCAACGAAATCTAATATTTAAGTCTTTATCCGAATCACAACGAAATTCTGATATTTAAATCATTATTGAAATCACAACGTAGATAAAACTGTATGGAATTCGCAACGAAATCTAATATTTAAGTCTCTATCGGAATCACAACGAAATTCTGACATTTAAATCTTTATTGAAATCACAACGTAGATAAACATTAAAATCTTGATTGAACTCACAACGTAGATAAATATTTAAAACTGTATGGAAATCGCAACGAAATCTAATATTTAAGTCTTTATCGGAATCACAACGATATTCTGATATTTAAATCTTTATTGAAATCACAACGTATGTAAATATTTAAATCTTTATTGCACTCAAAATGTAGATAAATATTTAAAACTGTATGGAAATCGCAACGAAATCTTATATTTAAGTCTTTATCGGAATCACAACGATATTCTGATATTTAAATCTTTATTGAAATCACAACGTAGGTAAATATTTAAATCTTTATTGAACTCCAAATGTAGATAAATATTTAAAACTGTATGGAAATCGCAACGAAATCTAATATTTAAGTCTTTATCGGAATCACAACGAAATTCTGATATTTAAATCTTTATTGAAATCACAACGTAGGTAAATATTTACTCAAAATGTAGATAAATATTTAAAACTGTAAGGAAATCGCAACGAAATCTAATATTTAAGTCTTTATCGGAATCACAACGAAATTCTGATATTTAAATCTTTATTGAAATCTCAACGTAGATAAATATTTAAATCTTTATTGAAATCAAAATGTAGATAAATATTTAAAACTCTATGGAAATCGCAACGAAATCTAATATTTAAGTCTTTATCGGAATCACAACGAAATTCTGATATTTAAATCTTTATTGAAATCACAACGTAGATAAAACTGTATGGAATTCGCAACGAAATCTAATATTTAAGTCTCTATCGGAATCACAACGAAATTCTGACATTTAAATCTTTATTGAAATCACAACGTAGATAAATATTTAAATCTTTATTGAACTCAAAATGTAGATAAATATTTAAAACTGTATGGAAATCGCAACGAAATCTAATATTTAAGTCTTTATCGCAATCACAACGAAATTCTGATATTTAAATCTTTATTGAAATCACAACGTAGATAAGACTGTATGGAATTCGCAACGAAATCTAATATTTAAGTCTCTATCGGAATCACAACGAAATTCTGACATTTAAATCTTTATTGAAATCACAACGTAGATAAATATTTAAATCTTGATTGAACTCACAACGTAGATAAATATTTAAAACTGTATGGAAATCGCAACGAAATCTAATATTTAAGTCTTTATCGGAATCACAACGATATTCTGATATTTAAATCTTTATTGAAATCACAACGTATGTAAATATTTAAATCTTTATTGCACTCAAAATGTAGATAAATATTTAAAACTGTATGGAAATCGCAAAGAAATCTAATATTTAAGTCTTTATCGGAATCACAACGATATTCTGATATTTAAATCTTTATTGAAATCACAACGTAGGTAAATATTTAAATCTTTATTGAACTCCAAATGTAGATAAATATTTAAAACTGTATGGAAATCGCAACGAAATCTAATATTTAAGTCTTTATCGGAATCACAACGAAATTCTGATATTTAAATCTTTATTGAAATCACAACGTAGGTAAATATTTAAACCATTATTGAACTCAAAATGTAGATAAATATTTCAAACTGTATGGAAATCGCAACGAAATCTAATATTTAAATCTTTATAGGAATAACAACGAAATTCTGATATTTAAATCTTTATTGAAATCACAACGTAGATAAAACTGTATGGAATACGCAACGAAATCTAATATTCAAGTCTCTATCGGAATCACAACGAAATTCTGACATTTAAATCTTTATTGAAATCACAACGTAGATAAACATTTAAATCTTGATTGAACTCACAACGTAGATAAATATTTAAAACTGTATGGAAATCGCAACGAAATCTAATATTTAAGTCTTTATCGGAATCACAACGATATTCTGATATTTAAATCTTTATTGAAATCACAACGTATGTAAATATTTAAATCTTTATTGCACTCAAAATGTAGATAAATATTTAAAACTGTATGGAAATCGCAACGAAATCTAATATTTAAGTCTTTATCGGAATCACAACGATATTCTGATATTTAAATCTTTATTGAAATCACAACGTAGGTAAATATTTAAATCTTTATTGAACTCCAAATGTAGATAAATATTTAAAACTGTATGGAAATCGCAACGAAATCTAATATTTAAGTCTTTATCGGAATCACAACGAAATTCTCATATTTAAATCTTTATTGAAATCACAACGTAGGTAAATATTTACTCAAAATGTAGATAAATATTTAAAACTGTATGGAAATCGCAACGAAATCTAATATTTAAGTCTCTATCGGAATCACAACGAAATTCTGACATTTAAATCTTTATTGAAATCACAACGTAGATAAATATTTAAATCTTTATTGAACTCAAAATGTAGATAAATATTTAAAACTGTCTGGAAATCGCAACGAAATCTAATATTTAAGTCTTTATCGCAATCACAACGAAATTCTGATATTTAAATCTTTATTGAAATCACAACGTAGATAAATATTTAAGTCTTTATTGAACTCACAACGTAGATAAATATTTAAAACTGTATGGAAATCGCAACGAAATCTAATATTTAAGTCTTTATCGGAATCACAACGAAATTCTGATATATAAATCTTTATTGACATCACAACGTGGATAAATATTTAAATCTTTATTGAACTCAAAACGTGGGTAAATATTTAAAACTGTACGGAAATCGCAACGAAATCTAATATTTAAGTCTTTATCGGAATCACAACGAAATTCTTATATTTAAATCTTTATTGAAATCACAACGTAGATAAATATTTAAATCTTTATTGAACTCCAAATGTAGATAAATATTTAAAGCTGTATGGAAATCGCAACGAAATCTAATATTTAAGTCTTTATCGGAATCACAACGATATTCTGATATTTAAATCTTTATTGAAATCTCAACGTAGCTAAATATTTAAATCTTTATTGAACTCAAAATGTAGATAAATATTTAAAACTGTATGGAAATCGCAACGAAATCTAATATTTAAGTCTTTATCGGAATCACAACGATATTCTGATATTTAAATCTTTATTGAAATCACAACGTAGGTAAATATTTAAATCTTTATTGAACTCCAAATGTAGATAAATATTTAAAACTGTATGGAAATCGCAACGAAATCTAATATTTAAGTCTTTATCGGAATCACAACGAAATTCTGATATTTAAATCTTTATTGAAATCACAACGTAGGTAAATATTTACTCAAAATGTAGATAAATATTTAAAACTGTATGGAAATCGCAACGAAATCTAATATTTAAGTCTTTATCGGAATCACAACGAAATTCTGATATTTAAATCTTTATTGAAATCTCAACGTAGATAAAACTGTATGGAATTCGCAACGAAATCTAATATTTAAGTCTCTATCGTAATCACAACGAAATTCTGACATTTAAATCTTTATTGAAATCACAACGTAGATAAATATTTAAATCTTTATTGAACTCCAAATGTAGATAAATATTTAAAACTGTATGGAAATCGCAACGAAATCTAATATTTAAGTCTTTATCGCAATCACAACGAAATTTTGATATTTAAATCTTTATTGAAATCACAACGTAGATAAAACTGTATGGAATTCGCAACGAAATCTAATATTTAAGTCTCTGTCGGAATTACAACGAAATTCTGACATTTAAATCTTTATTGAAATCACAACGTAGATAAATATTTAAATCTTGATTGAACTCACAACGTAGATAAATATTTAAAACTGTATGGAAATCGCAACGAAATCTAATATTTAAGTCTTTATCGGAATCACAACGATATTCTGATATTTAAATCTTTATTGAAATCACAACGTATGTAAATATTTAAATCTTTATTGCACTCAAAATGTAGATAAATATTTAAAACTGTATGGAAATCGCAACGAAATCTAATATTTAAGTCTTTATCGGAATCCTAACGAAGTTCTGATATTTAAATCTTTATTGAAATCTCAACGTAGATAAATATTTAAATCTTTATTGAAATCAAAATGTAGATAAATATTTCAAACTGTATGGAAATCGCAACGAAATCTAATATTTAAGTCTTTATCGGAATCACAACGAAATTCTGATATTTAAATCTTTATTGAAATCACAACGTAGGTAAATATTTAAATCTTTATTGAACTCAAATTGTAGATAAATATTTAAAACTGTATGGAAATTGCAACGAAATCTAATATTTAAATCTTTATCGGAATCACAACGAAATTCTTATATTTAAATCTTTATTGAAATCACAACGTAGATAAATATTTAAATCTTTATTGAACTCCAAATGTAGATAAATATTTAAAGCTGTATGGAAATCGCAACGAAATCTAATATTTAAGTCTTTATCGGAATCACAACGATATTCTGATTTTTAAATCTTTATTGAAATCACAACGTAGCTAAATATTTAAATCTTTATTGAACTCAAAATGTAGATAAATATTTAAAACTGTATGGAAATCGCAACGAAATCTAATATTTAAGTCTCTATCGGAATCACAACGAAATTCTGATATTTAAATCTTTATTGAAATCACAACGTAGATAAATATTTAAATCTTTATTGAACTCAAAATGTAGATAAATATTTAAAACTGTATGGAAATCGCAACGAAATCTAATATTTAAGTCTTTATCGGAATCACAACGAAATTCTGATACTTAAATCTTTATTGAAATCACAACGTAGGTAAATATTTAAATCTTTATTGAACTCAAAATGTAGATAAATATTTCAAACTGTATGGAAATCGCAACGAAATCTAATATTTAAGTCTTTATCGGAATCACAACGAAATTCTGATATTTAAATCTTTATTGAAATCACAACGTAGGTAAATATTTAAATCTTTATTGAACTCAAATTGTAGATAAATATTTAAAACTGTATGGAAATTGCAACGAAATCTAATATTTAAATCTTTACCGGAATCACAACGAAATTCTGATATTTAAATCTTTATTGAAATCACAACGTATATACATATTTAAAACTGTCTGGAAATCGCAACGAAATCTAATATTTAAGTCTTTATCGGAATCACAACGATATTCTGATATTTAAATCTTTATTGAAATCACAACGTAGGTAAATATTTAAATCTTTATTGAACTCAAAATGTAGATAAATATTTAAAACTGTATGGAAATCGCAACGAAATCTAATATTTAAGTCTCTATCGGAATCACAACGAAATTCTGATATTTAAATCTTTATTGAAATCACAACGTAGATAAATATTTAAATCTTTATTGAACTCAAAATGTAGATAAATATTTAAAACTGTATGGAAATCGCAACGAAATCTAATATTTAAGTCTTTATCGGAATCACAACGAAATTCTGATATTTAAATCTTTATTGAAATCACAACGTAGGTAAATATTTAAATCTTTATTGAACTCAAAAAGTAGATAAATATTTCAAACTGTATGGAAATCGCAACGAAATCTAATATTTAAGTCTTTATCAGAATCACAACGAAATTCTGATATTTAAATCTTTATTGAAATCACAACGTAGGTAAATATTTAAATCTTTATTGAACTCAGAATGTAGATAAACATTTAAAACTGTATGGAAATCGCAACGAAATCTAATATTTAAGTCTCTATCGGAATCACAACGTAATTCTGATATTTAAATCTTTATTGAAATCACAACGTAGGTAAATATTTAAATCTTTATTGAACTCAGAATGTAGATAAATATTTAAAACTGTATGGAAATCGCAACGAAATCTAATATTTAAGTCTCTATCGGAATCACAACGAAATTCTGATATTTAAATCTTTATTGAAATCACAACGTAGATAAATATTTAAATCTTTATTGAACTCAAAATGTAGATAAATATTTAAAACTGTATGGAAATCGCAACGAAATCTAATATTTAAATCTTTACCGGAATCACAACGAAATTCTGATATTTAAATCTTTATTGAAATCACAACGTATATACATATTTAAAACTGTATGGAAATCGCAACGAAATCTAATATTTAAGTCTCTATCGGAATCACAACGAAATTCTGATATTTAAATCTTTATTGAAATCACAACGTAGGTAAATATTTAAATCTTTATTGAACTCAAAATGTAGATAAATGTTTAAAACTGTATGGAAATCGCAACGAAATCTAATATTTAAGTCTTTATCGGAATCACAACGAAATTCTGATATTTAAATCTTTATTGAAATCACAACGTAGGTAAATATCTAAATCTTTATTGAAATCAAAATGTAGATAAATATTTAAAACTGTATGGAAATCGCAACGAAATCTAATATTTAAGTCTTTATCGGAATCACAACGAAATTCTGATATTTAAATTTTTATTGAAATCAAAACGTAGGTAAATATTAAAATCTTTATTGAACTCAAAATGTAGATAAATATTTAAAACTGTATGGAAATCGCAACGAAATCTAATATATAAGTCTTTATCGGAATCACAACGAAATTCTGATATTTAAATCTTTATTGAAATCACAACGTAGGTAAATATTTAAATCTTTATTGAACTTAAAATGTAGATAAATATTTAAAACTGTATGGAAATCGCAACGAAATCTAATATTTAAGTCTTTATCAGAATCACAACGAAATTCTGATATTTAAATCTTTATTGAAATCACAACGTAGGTAAATATTTAAATCTTTATTGAACTCAAAATGTAGATAAATATTTAAAACTGTATGGAAATCGCAAGGAAATCTAATATTTAAATCTTTACCGGAATCACAACGAAATTCTGATATTTAAATCTTTATTGAAATCACAACGTAGATAAATATTTAAAACTGTATGGAAATCACAACGAAATCTAATATTTAAGTCTCTATCGAAATCACAACGAAATTCTGATATCTAAATCTTTATTGAAATCACAACGTAGATAAATATTTAAATCTTTATTGAACTCAAAATATAGATAAATATTTAAAACTGTATGGAAATCGCAACGAAATCTAATATTTAAGTCTTTATCGGAATCACAACGAAATTCTGATATTTAAATCTTTATTGAAATCACAACGTAGATAAATATTTAAATCTTTATTGAACTCACAACGTAGATAAATATTTAAAACTGTATGGAAATCGCAACGAAATCTAATATTTAAGTCTTTATCGGAATCACAACGAAATTCTGATATTTAAATCTTTATTGAAATCACAACGTAGGTAAATATTTAAATCTTTATTGAACTCAAAATGTAGATAAATATTTAAAACTGTATGGAAATCGCAACGAAATCTAATATTTAAGTTTTTATCGGAATCACAACGAAATTCTGATATTTAAATCTTTATTGAAATCACAACGTAGGTAAATATTTAAATCTTTATTGAACTCAAAATGTAGATAAATATTTAAAACTGTATGTAAATCGCAACGAAATCTAATATTTAAGTCTTTATCGGAATCACAACGAAATTCTGATATTTAAATCTTTATTGAAATCTCAACGTAGATAAATATTTAAATGTTTATTGAAATCAAAATGTAGATAAATAATTAAAACTGTATGGAAATCGCAACGAAATCTAATATTTAAGTCTTTATCGGAATCACAACGAAATTCTGATATTTAAATCTTTATTGAAATCACAACGTAGATAAAACTGTATGGAATTCGCAACGAAATCTAATATTTAAGTCTCTATCGGAATCACAACGAAATTCTGATATCTAAATCTTTATTGAAATCACAACGTAGATAAATATTTAAATCTTTATTGAACTCAAAATGTAGATAAATATTTAAAACTGTATGGAAATCGCAACGAAATCTAATATTTAAGTCTTTATCGGAATCACAACGAAATTCTGATATTTAAATCTTTATTGAAATCACAACGTAGATAAATATTTAAATCTTTATTGAACTCACAACGTAGATAAATATTTAAAACTGTATGGAAATCGCAACGAAATCTAATATTTAAGTCTTTATCGGAATCACAACGAAATTCTGATATTTAAATCTTTATTGAAATCACAACGTAGGTAAATATTTAAATCTTTATTGAACTCAAAATGTAGATAAATATTTAAAACTGTATGGAAATCGCAACGAAATCTAATATTTAAGTCTTTATCGGAATCACAACGAAATTCTGATATTTAAATCTTTATTGAAATCACAACGTAGGTAAAGTTATAAATCTTTATTTAACTCACAACGTAGATAAATATTTAAAACTGTATGGAAATCGCAACGAAATCTAATATTTAAGTCTCTATCGGGATCACAACGAAATTCTGATATTTAAATCTTTATTGAAATCACAACGTAGGTAAATATTTAAATCTTTATTGAACTCAAAATGTATATAAATATTTAAAACTGTATGGAAATCGCAATGAAGTCTAATATTTAAGTCTTTATCGGAATCACAACGAAATTCTGAGATTTAAAACTTTATTGAAATCCCAACGTAGGTAAATATTTAAATCTTTATTGAACTCACAACGTAGATAAATATTTAAAACTGTATGGAAATCGCAACGAAATCTAATATTTAAGTTTTTATCGGAATCACAACGAAATTCTGATATTTAAATCTTTATTGAAATCACAACGTAGGTAAATATTTAAATCTTTATTGAACTCAAAATGTAGATAAATATTTAAAACTGTATGTAAATCGCAACGAAATCTAATATTTAAGTCTTTATCGGAATCACAACGAAATTCTGATATTTAAATCTTTATTGAAATCTCAACGTAGATAAATATTTAAATGTTTATTGAAATCAAAATGTAGATAAATAATTAAAACTGTATGGAAATCGCAACGAAATCTAATATTTAAGTCTTTATCGGAATCACAACGAAATTCTGATATTTAAATCTTTATTGAAATCACAACGTAGATAAAACTGTATGGAATTCGCAACGAAATCTAATATTTAAGTCTCTATCGGAATCACAACGAAATTCTGACATTTAAATCTTTATTGAAATCACAACGTAGATAAACATTTAAATCTTTATTGAACTCAAAATGTAGATAAATATTTAAAACTGTATGGAAATCGCAACGAAATCTAATATTTAAGTCTTTATCGCAATCACAACGAAATTCTGATATTTAAATCTTTATTGAAATCACAACGTAGGTAAATATTTAAATCTTTATTGAACTCACAACGTAGATAAATATTTCAAACTGTATGGAAATTGCAACGAAATCTAATATTTAAGTCTTTATAGGAATCACGACGATATTCTGATATTTAAATCTTTATTGAAATCACAACGTAGGTAAATATTTAAATCTTTATTGAACTCAAAATGTAGATAAATATTTAAAACTGTATGGAAATCGCAACGAAATCTAATATTTAAGTCTTTATCGGAATCACAACGAAATTCTGATATTTAAATCTTTATTGAAATCACAACGTAGGTAAATATTTAAATCTTTATTGAACTCAAAATGTAGATAAATATTTAAAACTGTATGGAAATCGCAACGAAATCTAATATTTAAGTCTTTATCGGAATCACAACGAAATTCTGATATTTAAATCTTTATTGAAATCACAACGTAGATAAATATTTAAATCTTTATTGAACTCAAAATGTAGATAAATATTTAAAACTGTATGGAAATCGTAACGAAATCTAATATTTAAGTCTCTATCGGAATCACAACGAAATTCTGATATTTAAATCTTTATTGAAATCTGAACGTAGATAAATATTTAAATCTTTATTGAAATCAAAATGTAGATAAATATTTAAAACTGTATGGAAATCGCAACGAAATCTAATATTTAATTCTGTATCGGAATCACAACGAAATTCTGATATTTAAATCTTTATTGAAATCACAACGTAGGTAAATATTTAAATCTTTATTGAACTCACAACGTAGAATAAATATTTAAAACTGTATGGAAATCGCAACGAAATCTAATATTTAAGTCTCTATCGGAATCACAACGAAATTCTGATATTTAAATCTTTATTGAAATCACACCGTAGGTAAATATTTAAATCTTTATTGAACTCAAAATGTAGATAAATATTTAAAACTGTATGGAAATCGCAACGAAATCTAATATTAAAGTCTCTATCGGAATCACAACGAAATTCTGATATTTAAATCTTTATTGAAATCTCAACGTAGATAAATATTTAAATCTTTATTGAGCTCAAAATGTAGATAAATATTTAAAAATGTATGGAAATCGCAACGAAATCTAATATTTAAGTCTTTATCGGAATCACAACGAAATTCTGATATTTAAATCTTTATTGAAATCACAACGTAGGTAAATATTTAAATCTTTATTGAACTCACAACATAGATAAATATTTAAAACTGTATGGAAATCGCAACGAAATCTAATATTTAAGTCTTTATCGGAATCACAACGAAATTCTGATATTTAAATCTTTATTGAAATCACAACGTAGGTAAATATTTAAATCTTTATTGAACTCAAAATGTAGATAAATATTTAAAACTGTATGGAAATCGCAACGAAATCTAATATTTAAGTCTCTATCGGAATCACAACGAAATTCTGATATTTAAATCTTTATTGAAATCTCAACGTAGATAAATATTTAAATCTTTATTGAACTCAAAATGTAGATAAATATTTAAAACTGTATGGAAATCGCAACGAAATCTAATATTTAAGTCTTTATCGCAATCACAACGAAATTCTGATATTTAAATCTTTATTGAAATCACAACGTAGATAAATATTTAAGTCTTTATTGAACTCACAACGTAGATAAATATTTAAAACTGTATGGAAATCGCAACGAAATCTAATATTTAAGTCTTTATCGGAATCACAACGAAATTCTGATATTTAAAGCTTTATTGACATCACAACGTGGATAAATATTTAAATCTTTATTGAACTCAAAACGTAGGTAAATATTTAAAACTGTATGGAAATCGCAACGAAATCTAATATTTAAGTCTTTATCGGAATCACAACGAAATTCTTATAATTAAATCTGTATTGAAATCACAACGTAGATAAATATTTAAATCTTGATTGAACTCACAACGTAGATAAATATTTAAAACTGTATGGAAATCGCAACGAAATCTAATATTTAAGTCTCTATCGGAATCACAACGAAATTCTTATATTTAAATCTTTATTGAAATCACAACGTAGATAAATATTTAAATCTTTATTGAACTCAAAATGTAGATAAATATTTAAAACTGTATGGAAATCGCAACGAAATCTAATATTTAAATCTTTATCGGAATCACAACGATATTCTGATATTTAAATCTTTATTGCAATCACAACGTAGGTAAATATTTAAATCTTTATTGAACTCAAAATGTAGATAAATATTTAAAACTGTATGGAAATCGCAACGAAATCTAATATTTAAGTCTCTATCGGAATCACAACGAAATTCTGATATTTAAATCTTTATTGAAATCACAACGTAGATAAATATTTAAATTTTTATTCAACTCAAAATGTAGATAAATATTTAAAACTGTATGGAAATCGCAACGAAATCTAATATTTAAATCTTTATCGGAATCACAACGAAATTCTGATATTTAAATCTTTATTGAAATCACAACGTAGGTAAATATTTAAATCTTTATTGAACTCAAAATGTAGATAAATATTTAAAACTGTATGGAAATCGCAACGAAATCTAATATTTAAGTCTTTATCAGAATCACAACGAAATTCTGATATTTAAATCTTTATTGAAATCACAACGTAGGTAAATATTTAAATCTTTATTGAACTCAGAATGTAGATAAATATTTAAAACTGTATGGAAATCGCAACGAAATCTAATATTTAAGTCTCTATCGGAATCACAACGAAATTCTGATATTAAAATCTTTATTGAAATAACAACGTAGATAAATATTTAAATCTTTATTGAACTCAAAATGTAGATGAATATTTAAAACTGTATGGAAATCACAACGAAATCTAATATTTAAATCTTTACCGGAATCACAACGAAATTCTGATATTTAAATCTTTATTGAAATCACAACGTATATACATATTTAAAACTGTATGGAAATCGCAACGAAATCTAATATTTAAGTCTCTATCGGAATCACAACGAAATTCTGATATTTAAATCTTTATTGAAATCACAACGTAGGTAAATATTTAAACCTTTATTGAACTCAAAATGTAGATAAATGTTTAAAACTGTATGGAAATCGCAACGAAATCTAGTATTTAAGTCTTTATCGCAATCACAACGAAATTCTGATATTTAAATCTTTATTGAAATCACAACGTAGATAAATATTTAAGTCTTTATTGAACTCACAACGTAGATAAATATTTAAAACTGTATGAAAATCGCAACGAAATCTAATATTTAAGTCTTTATCGGAATCACAACGAAATTCTGATATTTAAAGCTTTATTGACATCACAACGTGGATAAATATTTAAATCTTTATTGAACTCAAAACGTAGGTAAATATTTAAAACTGTATGGAAATCGCAACGAAATCTAATATTTAAGTCTTTATCGGAATCACAACGAAATTCTTATAATTAAATCTGTATTGAAATCACAACGTAGATAAATATTTAAATCTTGATTGAACTCACAACGTAGATAAATATTTAAAACTGTATGGAAATCGCAACGAAATCTAATATTTAAGTCTCTATCGGAATCACAACGAAATTCTTATATTTAAATCTTTATTGAAATCACAACGTAGATAAATATTTAAATCTTTATTGAACTCAAAATGTAGATAAATATTTAAAACTGTATGGAAATCGCAACGAAATCTAATATTTAAATCTTTATCGGAATCACAACGATATTCTGATATTTAAATCTTTATTGCAATCACAACGTAGGTAAATATTTAAATCTTTATTGAACTCAAAATGTAGATAAATATTTAAAACTGTATGGAAATCGCAACGAAATCTAATATTTAAGTCTCTATCGGAATCACAACGAAATTCTGATATTTAAATCTTTATTGAAATCACAACGTAGATAAATATTTAAATTTTTATTCAACTCAAAATGTAGATAAATATTTAAAACTGTATGGAAATCGCAACGAAATCTAATATTTAAATCTTTATCGGAATCACAACGAAATTCTGATATTTAAATCTTTATTGAAATCACAACGTAGGTAAATATTTAAATCTTTATTGAACTCAAAATGTAGATAAATATTTAAAACTGTATGGAAATCGCAACGAAATCTAATATTTAAGTCTTTATCAGAATCACAACGAAATTCTGATATTTAAATCTTTATTGAAATCACAACGTAGGTAAATATTTAAATCTTTATTGAACTCAGAATGTAGATAAATATTTAAAACTGTATGGAAATCGCAACGAAATCTAATATTTAAGTCTCTATCGGAATCACAACGAAATTCTGATATTAAAATCTTTATTGAAATCACAACGTAGATAAATATTTAAATCTTTATTGAACTCAAAATGTAGATGAATATTTAAAACTGTATGGAAATCACAACGAAATCTAATATTTAAATCTTTACCGGAATCACAACGAAATTCTGATATTTAAATCTTTATTGAAATCACAACGTATATACATATTTAAAACTGTACGGAAATCGCAACGAAATCTAATATTTAAGTCTCTATCGGAATCACAACGAAATTCTGATATTTAAATCTTTATTGAAATCACAACGTAGGTAAATATTTAAATCTTTATTGAACTCAAAATGTAGATAAATGTTTAAAACTGTATGGAAATCGCAACGAAATCTAGTATTTAAGTCTTTATCGGAATCACAACGAAATTCTGATATTTAAATCTTTATTGACATCACAACGTAGGTAAATATCTAAATCATTATTGAAATCAAAATGTAGATAAATATTTAAAACTGTATGGAAATCGCAACGAAATCTAATATTTAAGTCTTTATCGGAATCACAACGAAATTCTGATATTTAAATCTTTATTGAAATCACAACGTAGGTAAATATTTAAATCTTTATTGAACTCAAAATGTAGATAAATATTTAAAACTGTATGGAAATCGCAACGAAATCTAATATATAAGTCTTTATCGGAATCACAACGAAATTCTGATATTTAAATCTTTATTGAAATCACAACGTAGGTAAATATTTAAATCTTTATTGAAATTAAAATGTAGATAAATATTTAAAACTGTATGGAAATCGCAACGAAATCTAATATTTAAATCTTTACCGGAATCACAACGAAATTCTGATATTTAAATCTTTATAGAAATCAAAACGTAGATAAATATTTAAAACTGTATGGAAATCGCAACGAAATCTAATATTTAAGTCTCTATCGGAATCACAACGAAATTCTGATATTTAAATCTTTATTGAAATCAAAACGTAGGTAAATATTTAAATCTTTATTGAACTCACAACGTAGATAAATATTTAAAACTGTATGGAAATCGCAACGAAATCTAATATTTAAGTCTCTATCGGAATCACAACGAAATTCTGATATTTAAATCTTTATTGAAATCACAACTTAGGTAAATATTTAAATCTTTATTGAACTCAAAATGTAGATAAATATTTAAAACTGTATGGAAATCGCAACGAAATCTAATATTTAAGTCTCTATCGGAATCACAACGAAATTCTGATATTTAAATCTTTATTGAAATCTCAACGTAGATAAATATTTAAATCTTTATTGAACTCAAAATGTAGATAAATATTTAAAACTGTATGGAAATCGCACGAAATCTAATATTTAAGTCTTTATCGGAATCACAACGAAATTCTGATATTTAAATCTTTATTGAAATCACAACGTAGGTAAATATTTAAATCTTTATTGAACTCACAACGTAGATAATTATTTACAACTGTATGGAAATCGCAACGAAATATAATATTTAAGTCTTTATCGGAATCACAACGAAATTCTGATATTTAAATCTTTATTGAAATCACAACGTAGGTAAATATTTAAATCTTTATTGAACTCAAAATGTAGATAAATATTTAAAACTGTATGGGAATCGCAACGAAATCTAATATTTAAGTCTCTATCGGAATCACAACGAAATTCTGATATTTAAATCTTTATTGAAATCTCAACGTAGATAAATATTTAAATCTTTATTGAAATCAAAATGTAGATAAATATTTAAAACTGTATGGAAATCGCAACGAAATCTAATATTTAAGTCTTTATCGGAATAACAACGAAATTCTGATATTTAAATATTTATTGAAATCACAACGTAGATAAAACTGTATGGAATTCGCAACGAAATCTAATATTTAAGTCTCTATCGGAATCACAACGAAATTCTGACATTTAAATCTTTATTGAAATCACAACGTAGATAAATATTTAAATCTTTATTGAACTCAAAATGTAGATAAATATTTAAAACTGTATGGAAATCTGAACGAAATCTATTATTTAAGTCTTCATCGCAATCACAACGAAATTCTGATATTTAAATCTTTATTGAAATCACAACGTAGATAAATATTAAAGTCTTTATTGAACTAACAACGTAGATAAATATTTCAAACTGTATGGAAATCGCAACGAAATCTAATATTTAAGTCTTTATCGGAATCACAACGAAATTCTTATATTTAAATCTTTATTGAAATCACAACGTAGATAAATATTTAAATCTTGATTGAACTCACAACGTAGATAAATATTTAAAACTGTATGGAAATCGCAACGAAATCTAATATTTAAATCTCTATCGGAATCACAACGAAATTCTGATATTTAAATCTTTATTGAAATCACAACATTGATAAATATTTAAATCTTTATTGAACTCACAACGTAGATAAATATTTACAACTGTATTTAAATCGCAACGAAATCTAATATTTAAGTCTCTATCTGAATCACAACGAAATTCTGATATTTAAATCTTTATTGAAATCACAACGTAGATAAATATTTAAATCTTTATTGAACTCAAAATGTAGATAAATATTTAAAACTGTATGGAAATCGCAACGAAATCTAATATTTAAGTCTTTATCGGAATCACAACGAAATTCTGATATTTAAATCTTTATTGAAATCACAACGTAGATAAATATTTAAAACTGTATGGAATTCGCAACGAAATCTAATATTTAAGTCTCTATCGGAATCACAACGAAATTCTGATATTTAAATCTTTATTGAAATCACAACGTAGATAAATATTTAAATCTTTATTGAACTCAATATGTAGATAAATATTTAAAACTGTATGGAAATCGCAACGAAATTTAATATTTAAGTCTTTATCGGAATCACAACGAAATTCTTATATTTAAATCTTTATTGAAATCACAACGTAGATAAATATTTAAATCTTGATTGAACTCACAACGTAGATAAATATTTAAAACTGTATGGAAATCGCAACGAAATCTAATATTTAAGTCTCTATCGGAATCACAACGAAATTCTGATATTTAAATCTTTATTGAAATCACAACGTAGATAAATATTTAAATCTTTATTGAACTCACAACGTAGATAAATATTTAAAACTGTATTGAAATCGCAACGAAATCTAATATTTAAGTCTCTATCAGAATCACAACGAAATTCTGATATTTAAATCTTTATTGAAATCACAACGTAGATAAATATTTAAATCTTTATTGAAATCAAAATTTTGATAAATATTTAAAACTGTATGGAAATCGCAACGAAATCTAATATTTAAGTCTTTATCGGAATCACAACGAAATTATGATATTTAAATCTTTATTGAAATCACAACGTAGGTAAATATTTAAATCTTTATTGAACTCAGAATGTAGATAAATATTTAAAACTGTATGGAAATCGCAACGAAATCTAATATTTAAGTCTCTATCGGAATCACAACGAAATTCTGATATTTAAATCTTTATTGAAATCACAACGTAGATAAATATTTAAATCTTTATTGAACTCAAAATGTAGATAAATATTTAAAACTGTATGGAAATCGCAACGAAATCTAATATTTAAGTCTCTATCGGAATCACAACGAAATTCTGATATTTAAATCTTTATTGAAATCACAACGTAGATAAATATTTAAATCTTTATTGAACTCAAAATGTAGATAAATATTTAAAACTGTATGGAAATCGCAAAGAAATCTAATATTTAAGTCTTTAAATTTAAATCTTTATTGAAGTCAGAACGTAGGTAAATATTTAAATCTTTATTGAACTCAAAATGTAGATAAATATTTAAAACTGTATGGAAATCGCAACGAAATCTAATATTTAAGTCTTTATCAGAATCACAACGAAATTCTGATATTTAAATCTCTATTGAAATCAGAACGTAGGTAAATATTTAAATCTTTATTGAACTCAAAATGTAGATAAATATTTAAAACTGTATGGAAATCGCAACGAAATCTAATATTTAAATATATACCGGAATCACAACGAAATTCTGATATTTAAATCTTTATTGAAATCACAACGTAGATAAATATTTAAAACTGTATGGAAATCGCAACGCAATCTAATATTTCATTCTCTATCGGAATCACAACGAAATTCTGCTAATTAAATCTTTATTGAAATCACAACGTAGATAAATATTTAAATCTTTATTGAATTCAAAATGTAGAAAAATATTTAAAACTGTATGGAAATCGCAAAGAGATCTAATATTTAAGTCTTTATCGGAATCACAACGAAATTCTGCTATTTAAATCTTTATTGAAATCAGAACGTAGGTAAATATTTAAATCTTTATTGAACTCAAAATGTAGATAAATATTTAAAACTGTATGGAAATCGCAACGAAATCTAATATTTAAGTCTTTATCAGAATCACAACGAAATTCTGATATTTAAATCTTTATTGAAATCACAACGTAGGTAAATATTTAAATCTTTATTGAACTCAAAATGTAGATAAATATTTAAAACTGTATGGAAATCGCAACGAAATCTAATATTTAAATCTTTACCGGAAGCACAACGAAATTCTGATATTTAAATCTTTATTGAAATCACAACGTAGATAAATATTTAAAACTGTATGGAAATCGCAACGAAATCTAATATTTCAGTCTCTATCGGAATCACAACGAAATTCTTATATTTAAATCTTTATTGAAATCACAACGTAGATAAATATTTAAATCTTGATTGAACTCACAACGTAGATAAATATTTAAAACTGTATGGAAATCGCAACGAAATCTAATATTTAAGTCTCTATCGGAATCACAACGAAATTCTGATTTTTAAATCTTTATTGAAATCACAACGTAGGTAAATTTTTAAATCTTTATTGAACTCAAAATGTAAATAAATATTTAAAACTGTATGGAAATCGCAACGAAATCTAATATTTAAATATTTACCGGAATCACAACGAAATTCTGATATTTAAATCTTTATTGAAATCATAACGTAGATAAATATTTAAAACTGTATGAAAATCGCAACGAAATCTAATATTCAAGTCTCTATCGGAATCACAACGAAATTCTGATATTTAAATCTTTATTGAAATCACAACGTAAATGAATATTTAAATCTTTATTGAACTCAAAATGTAGATAAATATTTAAAACGGTATGGAAATCGCAACGAAATCTAATATTTAAATCTTTATCGGAATCACAACGAAATTCTGATATTTAAATCTTTATTGAAATCACAACGTAGATAAATATTTAAAACTGTATGGAATTCGCAACGAAATCTAATATTTAAGTCTCTATCGGAATCACAACGAAATTCTGATATTTAAATCTTAATTGAAATCACAACGTAGATAAATATTTAAATCTTTATTGAATTCAAAATGTAGGTAAATATTTAAAACCGTATGGAAATCGCAACGAAATCTAATATTTAAGTCTTTATCGGAATCACAACGAAATTCTGATATTTAAATCTTTATTGAAATCACAACGTAGATAAATATTTAAGCCATTATTGAACTCACAACGTAGATAAATATTTAAAACTGTATGGAAATCGCAACGAAATCTAATATTTAAGTCTTTATCGGAATCACAACGAAATTCTTATATTTAAATCATTATTGAAATCACAACGTAGATAAATATTTAAATCTTGATTGAACTCACAACGTAGATAAATATTTAAAACTGTATGGAAATCGCAACGAAATCTAATATTTAAGTCTCTATCGGAATCACAACGAAATTCTGATATTTAAATTTTTATTGAACTCACAACGTTGATAAATATTTAAATCTTTGTCGAACTCACAACGTTGATAAATATTAAAACTGTATTGAAATCGGAACGAAATCTAATATTTAAGTCTCTATCGGAATCACAACGAAATTCTGATATTTAAATCTTTATTGAAATCACAACGTAGATAAATATTTAAATCTTTATTGAACTCAAAATGTAGATAAATATTTAAAACTCTATGGAAATCGCAACGAAATCTAATATTTAAGTCTTTATCTGAATCACAACGAAATTCTGATATTTAAATCTTTATTGAAATCACAACGTAGATAAATATTTAAATCTTTATTGAACTCACAACGTAGATAAATATTTAAAACTGTATGGAAATCGCAACGAAATCTAATATTTAAGTCTTTAGCGGAATCACAAAGAAATTCTGATATTTAAATCTTTATTGAAATCACAACGTAGGTAAATATTTAAATCTTTATTGAACTCAAAATGTAGATAAATATTTAAAACTGTATGGAAATCGCAACGAAATCTAATATTTAAGTCTTTATCAGAATCACAACGAAATTCTGATATTTAAATCTTTATTGAAATCACAACGTAGATAAATATTTAAATCTTTATTGAACTCGAAATGTAGATAAATATTTAAAACTGTATGGAAATCGCAAAGAAATCTAATACTTAAATCTTTACCGGAATCACAACGAAATTCTGATATTTAAATCTTTATTGAAATCACAACGTAGATAAATATTTAAAACTGTATGGAAATCGCAACGAAATCTAATATTTCAGTCTCTATCGGAATCACAACGAAATTCTGATATTTAAATCTTTATTGAAATCACAACGTAGGTAAATATTTAAATCTTTATTGAACTCAAAATGTAGATAAATATTTAAAACTGTATGGAAATCGCAACGAAATCTAATATTTAAGTCTTTATCAGAATCACAACGAAATTCTGATATTTAAATCTTTATTGAAATCACAACGTAGATAAATATTTAAATCTTTATTGAACTCGAAATGTAGATAAATATTTAAAACTGTATGGAAATCGCAAAGAAATCTAATACTTAAATCTTTACCGGAATCACAACGAAATTCTGATATTTAAATCTTTATTGAAATCACAACGTAGATAAATATTTAAAACTGTATGGAAATCGCAACGAAATCTAATATTTCAGTCTCTATCGGAATCACAACGAAATTCTGATATTTAAATCTTTATTGAAATCACAACGTAAATAAATATTTAAATCTTTATTGAACTCAAAATGTAGATAAATATTTAAAACTGTATGGAAATCGCAACGAAGCCTAATATTTAAGTCTTTATCAGAATCACAACGAAATTCTGATATTTAAATCTTTATTGAAATCACAACGTAGATAAATATTTAAATCTTTATTGAACTCGAAATGTAGATAAATATTTAAAACTGTATGGAAATCGCAAAGAAATCTAATACTTAAATCTTTACCGGAATCACAACGAAATTCTGATATTTAAATCTTTATTGAAATCACAACGTAGATAAATATTTAAAACTGTATGGAAATCGCAACGAAATCTAATATTTCAGTCTCTATCGGAATCACAACGAAATTCTGATATTTAAATCTTTATTGAAATCACAACGTAAATAAATATTTAAATCTTTATTGAACTCAAAATGTAGATAAATATTTAAAACTGTATGGAAATCGCAACGAAATCTAATATTTAAGTCTTTATCAGAATCACAACGAAATTTTGAAATTTAAATCTTTATAGAAATCACAACGTAGGTAAATATTTAAATCTTTATTGAACTCAAAATGTAGATAAATATTTTAAACTGTATGGAAATCGCAACGAAATCTAATATTTAAATCTTTACCGGAATCACAACGAAATTCTGATATTTAAATCTTTATTGAAATCACAACGTAGATACATATTTAAAACTGTATGGAAATCGCAACGAAATCTAATATTTAAGTCTCTATCGGAATCACAACGAAATTCTGATATTGAAATCTTTATTGAAATCACAACGTAGATAAATATTTAAATCTTTATTGAACTCAAAATGTAGATAAATATTTAAAACTGTATGGAAATCGCAACGAAATCTAATATTTAAGTCTTTATCGGAATCACAACGAAATTCTGATATTTAAATCTTTATTGAAATCACAACGTAGGTAAATATTTAAATCTTTATTGAACTCAAAATGTAGATAAATATTTAAAACTGTATGGAAATCGCAACGAAATCTAATATTTAAGTCTTTATCGGAATCACAACGAAATTCTGATATTTAAATCTTTATTGAAATCACAACGTAGGTAAATATTTAAAACTTTATTGAACTGAAAATGTAGATAAATATTTAAAACTGTATGGAAATTGCAACGAAATCTAATATTTAAGTCTTTATCAGAATCTCAACGAAATTCTGATATTTAAATTTTTATTGAAATCACAACGTAGATAAATATATAAGTCTTTATTGAACTCACAACGTAGATAAATATTTAAAACTGTATGAAAATCGCAACGAAATCTAATATTTAAGTCTTTAGCGGAATCACAACGAAATTCTGATATTTAAATCTTTATTGAAATCACAACGTAGATAAATATTTAAATCTTTATTGAACTCAAAACGTAGGTAAATATTTAAAACTGTATGGAAATCGCAACGAAGTCTAATATTTAAATCTTTATCGGAATCACAACGAAATTCTTATATTTAAATCTTTATTGAAATCACAACGTAGATAAATATTTAAATCTATATTGAGCTCAAAATGTAGATAAATATTTAAAACTGTATGGAAATCGCAACGAAACCTAATATTTAAATCTTTACCGGAATCACAACGAAATTCTGATATTTAAATCTTTATTGAAATCACAACGTAGATAAATATTTAAAACTGTATGGAACTCGCAACGAAATCTAATATTTAAGTCTCTATCGGAATCACAACGAAATTCTGATATTTAAATCTTTATTGAAATCACAACGTAGGTAAATATTTAAATCTTTATTGAACTCAAAATGTAGATAAATATTTAAAACTGTATGGAAATCGCAACGAAATCTAATATTTAAGTCTTTATCGGAATCACAACGAAATTCTTATATTTAAATCTTTATTGAAATCACAACGTAGGTAAATATTTAAATCTTTATTGAACTTAAAATGTAGATAAATATTTAAAACTGTATGGAAATCGCAACGAAATCTAATATTTAAGTCTTTATCAGAATCACAACGAAATTCTGATATTTAAATCTTTATTGAAATCACAACGTAGGTAAATATTTAAATCTTTATTGAACTCAAAACGTAGATAAATATTTAAAACTGTATGGAAATCGCAACGAAATCTAATATTTAAATCTTTACCGGAATCACAACGAAATCCTGATATTTAAATCTTTATTGAAATCACAACGTGGATAAATATTTAAAACTGTATGGAGATCGCAACGAAATCTAATATTTAAGTCTCTATCAGAATCACAACGAAATTCTGATATTTAAATCTTTATTGAAATCACAACGTAGATAAATATTTAAATCATTATTGAACTCAAAATGTAGATAAATATTTAAAACTGTATGGAAATCGCAACTAAATCTAATATTTAAGTCTTTATCGGAATCACAACGAAATTCTGATATTAAAATCTTTATTGAAATCACAACGTAGGTAAATATTTAAATCTTTATTGAACTCAAAATGTAGATAAATATTTAAAACTGTATGGAAATCGCAACGAAATCTAATATTTAAGTCTTTATCAGATTCACAACGAAATTCTGATATTTAAATATTTATTGAAATCACAACGTAGGTAAATATTTAAATCTTTATTGAACTGAAAATGTAGATAAATATTTAAAACTGTATGGAAATCGCAACGAAATCTAATATTTAAGTCTTTATCGGAATCACAACGAAATTCTGATATTTAATTCTTTATTGAAATCACAACGTAGGTAAATATTTAAATCTTTATTGAACTCAAAATGTAGATAAATATTTAAAACTGTATGGAAATCGCAACGAAATCTAATATTTAAGTCTTTATCAGAATCACAACGAAATTCTGAAATTTAAATCTTTATAGAAATCACAACGTATGTAAATATTTAAATCTTTATTGAACTCAAAATGTAGATAAATATTTTAAACTGTATGGAATTCGCAACGAAATCTAATATTTAAATCTTTACCGGAATCACAGCGAAATTCTGATATTTAAATCTTTATTGAAATCACAACGTAGATACATATTTAAAACTGTATGGAAATCGCAACGAAATCTAATATTTAAGTCTCTATCGGAATCAAAACGAAATTCTGATATTGAAATCTTTATTGAAATCACAATGTAGATAAATATTTAAATCTTTATTGAACTCAAAATGTAGATAAATATTTAAAACTGTATGGAAATCGCAACGAAATCTAATATTTTAGTCTTTATCGGAATCACAACGAAATTCTGATATTTAAATCTTTATTGAAATCACAACGTAGGTAAATATTTAAATCTTTATTGAACTCAAAATGTAGATAAATATTTAAAACTGTATGGAAATCGCAACGAAATCTAATATTTAAGTCTTTATCGGAATCACAACGAAATTCTGATATTTAAATCTTTATTGAAATCACAACGTAGGTAAATATTTAAAACTTTATTGAACTGAAAATGTAGATAAATATTTAAAACTGTATGGCAATTGCAACGAATTCTAATATTTAAGTCTTTATCAGAATCACAACGAAATTCTGATATTTAAATCTTTATTTAAATCACAACGTAGATAAATATTTAAGTCTTTATTGAACTCACAACGTAGATAAATATTTAAAACTGTATGAAAATCGCAACGAAATCTAATATTTAAGTCTCTATCGGAATCACAACGAAATTCTGATATTTAAATCTTTATTGAAATCACAACGTAGATAAATATTTAAATCTTTATTGAACTCAAAATGTAGATAAATATTTAAAATTGTATGGAAATCGCAACGAAATCTAATATTTAAGTCTTTATCAGAATCACAACGAAATTCTGATATTTAAATCTTTATTGAAATCACAACGTAGGTAAATATTTAAATCTTTATTGAACTCAGAATGTAGATAAATATTTAAAACTGTATGGAAATTGCAACGAAATCTAATATTTAAGTCTTTATCAGAATCACAACGAAATTCTGATATTTAAATCTTTATTGAAATCACAACGTAGATAAATATTTAAGTCTTTATTGAACTCACAACGTAGATAAATATTTAAAACTGTATGGAAATCGCAACGAAATCTAATATTTAAGTCTTTACCGAAATCACAACGAAATTCTGATATTTAAATCTTTATTGAAATCACAACGTAGATAAATATTTAAATCTTTATTGAACTCAAAACGTAGGTAAATATTTAAAACTGTATGGAAATCGCAACGAAGTCTAATATTTAAGTCTTTATCGGAATCACAACGAAATTCTTATATTTAAATCTTTATTGAAATCACAACGTAGATAAATATTTAAAACTGTATGGAAATCGCAACGAAATCTAATATTTAAGTCTTTATCAGAATCACAACGAAATTCTGATATTTAAATCTTTATTGAAATCACAACGTAGGTAAATATTTAAATCTTTATTGAACTCAGAATGTAGATAAATATTTAAAACTGTATGGAAATTGCAACGAAATCTAATATTTAAGTCTTTATCAGAATCACAACGAAATTCTGATATTTAAATCTTTATTGAAATCACAACGTAGATAAATATTTAAGTCTTTATTGAACTCACAACGTAGATAAATATTTAAAACTGTATGGAAATCGCAACGAAATCTAATATTTAAGTCTTTATCAGAATCGCAACGAAATTCTGATATTTAAATCTTTATTGAAATCACAACGTAGATAAATATTTAAGTCTTTATTGAACTCGCAACGTAGATAAATATTTAAAACTGTATGGAAATCGCAACGAAATCTAATATTTAAGTCTTTACCGAAATCACAACGAAATTCTGATATTTAAATCTTTATTGAAATCACAACGTAGATAAATATTTAAATCTTTTTTGAACTCAAAACGTAGGTAAATATTTAAAACTGTATGGAAATCGCAACGAAGTCTAATATTTAAGTCTTTATCGGAATCACAACGAAATTCTTATATTTAAATCATTATTGAAATCACAACGTAGATAAATATTTAAATCTTGATTGAACTCACAACGTAGGTAAATATTTAAAACTGTATGGAAATCGCAACGAAATCTAATATTTAAGTCTTTATCGGAATCACAACGAAAGTCTGATATTTAAATCTTTATTGAAATCACAACGTTGATAAATATTTAAATCTTTATCGAACTCACAACGTAGATAAATATTTAAAACTGTATGGAAATCGCAACTAAATCTAATATTTATGTCTTTATCGGAATCACAACGAAATTCTGATATTAAAATCTTTATTGAAATCACAACGTAGGTAAATATTTAAATCTTTATTGAACTCAAAATGTAGATAAATATTTAAAACTGTATGGA
Source organism: Dioctria linearis (assembly GCA_963930735.1). Classification (NCBI taxonomy): domain Eukaryota; kingdom Metazoa; phylum Arthropoda; class Insecta; order Diptera; family Asilidae; genus Dioctria; species Dioctria linearis. Next base: position 74,743,634 of record OZ005741.1, on the reverse strand, counting down.
AATCGCAACGAAATCTAATATTTAAGTCTTTATCAGATTCACAACGAAATTCTGATATTTAAATATTTATTGAAATCACAACGTAGGTAAATATTTAAATCTTTATTGAACTGAAAATGTAGATAAATATTTAAAACTGTATGGAAATCGCAACGAAATCTAATATTTAAGTCTTTATCGGAATCACAACGAAATTCTGATATTTAATTCTTTATTGAAATCACAACGTAGGTAAATATTTAAATCTTTATTGAACTCAAAATGTAGATAAATATTTAAAACTGTATGGAAATCGCAACGAAATCTAATATTTAAGTCTTTATCAGAATCACAACGAAATTCTGAAATTTAAATCTTTATAGAAATCACAACATATGTAAATATTTAAATCTTTATTGAACTCAAAATGTAGATAAATATTTAAAACGGTATGGAAATCGCAACGAAATCTAATATTTAAATCTTTATCGGAATCACAACGAAATTCTGATATTTAAATCTTTATTGAAATCACAACGTAGATAAATATTTAAACCTGTATGGAATTCGCAACGAAATCTAATATTTAAGTCTCTATCGGAATCACAACGAAATTCTGATATTTAAATCTTAATTGAAATCACAACGTAAATGAATATTTAAATCTTTATTGAATTCAAAATGTAGGTAAATATTTAAAACCGTATGGAAATCGCAACGAAATCTAATATTTAAGTCTTTATCGGAATCACAACGAAATTCTGATATTTAAATCTTTATTGAAATCACAACGTAGATAAATATTTAAGCCATTATTGAACTCACAACGTAGATAAATATTTAAAACTGTATGGAAATCGCAACGAAATCTAATATTTAAGTCTTTATCGGAATCACAACGAAATTCTTATATTTAAATCATTATTGAAATCACAACGTAGATAAATATTTAAATCTTGATTGAACTCACAACGTAGATAAATATTTAAAACTGTATGGAAATCGCAACGAAATCTAATATTTAAGTCTCTATCGGAATCACAACGAAATTCTGATATTTAAATTTTTATTGAACTCACAACGTTGATAAATATTTAAATCTTTGTCGAACTCACAACGTTGATAAATATTAAAACTGTATTGAAATCGGAACGAAATCTAATATTTAAGTCTCTATCGGAATCACAACGAAATTCTGATATTTAAATCTTTATTGAAATCACAACGTAGATAAATATTTAAATCTTTATTGAACTCAAAATGTAGATAAATATTTAAAACTCTATGGAAATCGCAACGAAATCTAATATTTAAGTCTTTATCGGAATCACAACGAAATTCTGATATTTAAATCTTTATTGAAATCACAACGTAGATAAATATTTAAATCTTTATTGAACTCACAACGTAGATAAATATTTAAAACTGTATGGAAATCGCAACGAAATCTAATATTTAAGTCTTTAGCGGAATCACAAAGAAATTCTGATATTTAAATCTTTATTGAAATCACAACGTAGGTAAATATTTAAATCTTTATTGAACTCAAAATGTAGATAAATATTTAAAACTGTATGGAAATCGCAACGAAATCTAATATTTAAGTCTTTATCAGAATCACAACGAAATTCTGATATTTAAATCTTTATTGAAATCACAACGTAGATAAATATTTAAATCTTTATTGAACTCGAAATGTAGATAAATATTTAAAACTGTATGGAAATCGCAAAGAAATCTAATACTTAAATCTTTACCGGAATCACAACGAAATTCTGATATTTAAATCTTTATTGAAATCACAACGTAGATAAATATTTAAAACTGTATGGAAATCGCAACGAAATCTAATATTTCAGTCTCTATCGGAATCACAACGAAATTCTGATATTTAAATCTTTATTGAAATCACAACGTAAATAAATATTTAAATCTTTATTGAACTCAAAATGTAGATAAATATTTAAAACTGTATGGAAATCGCAACGAAATCTAATATTTAAGTCTTTATCAGAATCACAACGAAATTCTGATATTAAAATCTTTATTGAAATCACAACGTAGGTAAATATTTAAATCTTTATTGAACTCAAAATGTAGATAAATATTTAAAACTGTATGGAAATAGCAACGAAATCTAATATTTAAGTCTTTATCGGAATCACAACGAAATTCTTATATTTAAATCTTTATTGAAATCACAACGTAGGTAAATATTTAAATCTTTATTGAACTTAAAATGTAGATAAATATTTAAAACTGTATGGAAATCGCAACGAAGTCTAATATTTAAGTCTTTATCAGAATCACAACGAAATTCTGATATTTAAATCTTTATTGAAATCACAACGTAGATAAATATTTAAATCATTATTGAACTCAAAATGTAGATAAATATTTAAAACTGTATGGAAATCGCAACTAAATCTAATATTTAAGTCTTTATCGGAATCACAACGAAATTCTGATATTAAAATCTTTATTGAAATCACAACGTAGGTAAATATTTAAATCTTTATTGAACTCAAAATGTAGATAAATATTTAAAACTGTATGGAAATCGCAACGAAATCTAATATTTAAGTCTTTATCAGATTCACAACGAAATTCTGATATTTAAATATTTATTGAAATCACAACGTAGGTAAATATTTAAATCTTTATTGAACTGAAAATGTAGATAAATATTTAAAACTGTATGGAAATCGCAACGAAATCTAATATTTAAGTCTTTATCGGAATCACAACGAAATTCTGATATTTAATTCTTTATTGAAATCACAACGTAGGTAAATATTTAAATCTTTATTGAACTCAAAATGTAGATAAATATTTAAAACTGTATGGAAATCGCAACGAAATCTAATATTTAAGTCTTTATCAGAATCACAACGAAATTTTGAAATTTAAATCTTTATAGAAATCACAACGTAGGTAAATATTTAAATCTTTATTGAACTCAAAATGTAGATAAATATTTTAAACTGTATGGAAATCGCAACGAAATCTAATATTTAAATCTTTACCGGAATCACAACGAAATTCTGATATTTAAATCTTTATTTAAATCACAACGTAGATACATATTTAAAACTGTATGGAAATCGCAACGAAATCTAATATTTAAGTCTCTATCGGAATCACAACGAAATTCTGATATTGAAATCTTTATTGAAATTACAACGTAGATAAATATTTAAATCTTTATTGAACTCAAAATGTAGATAAATATTTAAAACTGTATGGAAATCGCAACGAAATCTAATATTTAAGTCTTTATCGGAATCACAACGAAATTCTGATATTTAAATCTTTATTGAAATCACAACGTAGGTAAATATTTAAATCTTTATTGAACTCAAAATGTAGATAAATATTTAAAGCTGTATGGAAATCGCAACGAAATCTAATATTTAAGTCTTTATCGGAATCACAACGAAATTCTGATATTTAAATCTTTATTGAAATCACAACGTAGGTAAATATTTAAAACTTTATTGAACTGAAAATGTAGATAAATATTTAAAACTGTATGGAAATTGCAACGAAATCTAATATTTAAGTCTTTATCAGAATCTCAACGAAATTCTGATATTTAAATTTTTATTGAAATCACAACGTAGATAAATATATAAGTCTTTATTGAACTCACAACGTAGATAAATATTTAAAACTGTATGAAAATCGCAACGAAATCTAATATTTAAGTCTTTAGCGGAATCACAACGGAATTCTGATATTTAAATCTTTATTGAAATCACAACGTAGATAAATATTTAAATCTTTATTGAACTCAAAACGTAGGTAAATATTTAAAACTGTATGGAAATCGCAACGAAGTCTAATATTTAAATCTTTATCGGAATCACAACGAAATTCTTATATTTAAATCTTTATTGAAATCACAACGTAGATAAATATTTAAATCTATATTGAGCTCAAAATGTAGATAAATATTTAAAACTGTATGGAAATCGCAACGAAACCTAATATTTAAATCTTTACCGGAATCACAACGAAATTCTGATATTTAAATCTTTATTGAAATCACAACGTAGATAAATATTTAAAACTGTATGGAACTCGCAACGAAATCTAATATTTAAGTCTCTATCGGAATCACAACGAAATTCTGATATTTAAATCTTTATTGAAATCACAACGTAGGTAAATATTTAAATCTTTATTGAACTCAAAATGTAGATAAATAGTTAAAACTGTATGGAAATCGCAACGAAATCTAATATTTAAGTCTTTATCGGAATCACAACGAAATTCTTATATTTAAATCTTTATTGAAATCACAACGTAGGTAAATATTTAAATCTTTATTGAACTTAAAATGTAGATAAATATTTAAAACTGTATGGAAATCGCAACGAAATCTAATATTTAAGTCTTTATCAGAATCACAACGAAATTCTGAAATTTAAATCTTTATAGAAATCACAACGTATGTAAATATTTAAATCTTTATTGAACTCAAAATGTAGATAAATATTTTAAACTGTATGGAATTCGCAACGAAATCTAATATTTAAATCTTTACCGGAATCACAGCGAAATTCTGATATTTAAATCTTTATTGAAATCACAACGTAGATACATATTTAAAACTGTATGGAAATCGCAACGAAATCTAATATTTAAGTCTCTATCGGAATCACAACGAAATTCTGATATTGAAATCTTTATTGAAATCACAATGTAGATAAATATTTAAATCTTTATTGAACTCAAAATGTAGATAAATATTTAAAACTGTATGGAAATCGCAACTAAATCTAATATTTAAGTCTTTATCGGAATCACAACGAAATTCTGATATTAAAATCTTTATTGAAATCACAACGTAGGTAAATATTTAAATCTTTATTGAACTCAAAATGTAGATAAATATTTAAAACTGTATGGAAATCGCAACTAAATCTAATATTTAAGTCTTTATCGGAATCACAACGAAATTCTGATATTAAAATCTTTATTGAAATCACAACGTAGGTAAATATTTAAATCTTTATTGAACTCAAAATGTAGATAAATATTTAAAACTGTATGGAAATCGCAACGAAATCTAATATTTAAGTCTTTATCAGATTCACAACGAAATTCTGATATTTAAATATTTATTGAAATCACAACGTAGGTAAATATTTAAATCTTTATTGAACTGAAATTGTAGATAAATATTTAAAACTGTATGGAAATCGCAACGAAATCTAATATTTAAGTCTTTATCGGAATCACAACGAAATTCTGATATTTAATTCTTTATTGAAATCACAACGTAGGTAAATATTTAAATCTTTATTGAACTCAAAATGTAGATAAATATTTAAAACTGTATGGAAATCGCAACGAAATCTAATATTTAAGTCTTTATCAGAATCACAACGAAATTCTGAAATTTAAATCTTTATAGAAATCACAACGTATGTAAATATTTAAATCTTTATTGAACTCAAAATGTAGATAAATATTTTAAACTGTATGGAATTCGCAACGAAATCTAATATTTAAATCTTTACCGGAATCACAGCGAAATTCTGATATTTAAATCTTTATTGAAATCACAACGTAGATACATATTTAAAACTGTATGGAAATCGCAACGAAATCTAATATTTAAGTCTCTATCGGAATCACAACGAAATTCTGATATTGAAATCTTTATTGAAATCACAATGTAGATAAATATTTAAATCTTTATTGAACTCAAAATGTAGATAAATATTTAAAACTGTATGGAAATCGCAACGAAATCTAATATTTAAGTCTTTATCGGAATCACAACGAAATTCTGATATTTAAATCTTTATTGAAATCACAACGTAGGTAAATATTTAAATCTTTATTGAACTCAAAATGTAGATAAATATTTAAAACTGTATGGAAATCGCAACGAAATCTAATATTTAAGTCTTTATCGGAATCACAACGAAATTCTGATATTTAAATCTTTATTGAAATCACAACGTAGGTAAATATTTAAAACTTTATTGAACTGAAAATGTAGATAAATATTTAAAACTGTATGGCAATTGCAACGAATTCTAATATTTAAGTCTTTATCAGAATCACAACGAAATTCTGATATTTAAATCTTTATTTAAATCACAACGTAGATAAATATTTAAGTCTTTATTGAACTCACAACGTAGATAAATATTTAAAACTGTATGAAAATCGCAACGAAATCTAATATTTAAGTCTCTATCGGAATCACAACGAAATTCTGATATTTAAATCTTTATTGAAATCACAACGTAGATAAATATTTAAATCTTTATTGAACTCAAAATGTAGATAAATATTTAAAATTGTATGGAAATCGCAACGAAATCTAATATTTAAGTCTTTATCAGAATCACAACGAAATTCTGATATTTAAATCTTTATTGAAATCACAACGTAGCTAAATATTTAAATCTTTATTGAACTCAGAATGTAGATAAATATTTAAAACTGTATGGAAATTGCAACGAAATCTAATATTTAAGTCTTTATCAGAATCACAACGAAATTCTGATATTTAAATCTTTATTGAAATCACAACGTAGATAAATATTTAAGTCTTTATTGAACTCACAACGTAGATAAATATTTAAAACTGTATGGAAATCGCAACGAAATCTAATATTTAAGTCTTTACCGAAATCACAACGAAATTCTGATATTTAAATCTTTATTGAAATCACAACGTAGATAAATATTTAAATCTTTATTGAACTCAAAACGTAGGTAAATATTTAAAACTGTATGGAAATCGCAACGAAGTCTAATATTTAAGTCTTTATCGGAATCACAACGAAATTCTTATATTTAAATCTTTATTGAAATCACAACGTAGATAAATATTTAAAACTGTATGGAAATCGCAACGAAATCTAATATTTAAGTCTTTATCAGAATCACAACGAAATTCTGATATTTAAATCTTTATTGAAATCACAACGTAGGTAAATATTTAAATCTTTATTGAACTCAGAATGTAGATAAATATTTAAAACTGTATGGAAATTGCAACGAAATCTAATATTTAAGTCTTTATCAGAATCACAACGAAATTCTGATATTTAAATCTTTATTGAAATCACAACGTAGATAAATATTTAAGTCTTTATTGAACTCACAACGTAGATAAATATTTAAAACTGTATGGAAATCGCAACGAAATCTAATATTTAAGTCTTTATCAGAATCGCAACGAAATTCTGATATTTAAATCTTTATTGAAATCACAACGTAGATAAATATTTAAGTCTTTATTGAACTCACAACGTAGATAAATATTTAAAACTGTATGGAAATCGCAACGAAATCTAATATTTAAGTCTTTACCGAAATCACAACGAAATTCTGATATTTAAATCTTTATTGAAATCACAACGTAGATAAATATTTAAATCTTTATTGAACTCAAAACGTAGGTAAATATTTAAAACTGTATGGAAATCGCAACGAAGTCTAATATTTAAGTCTTTATCGGAATCACAACGAAATTCTTATATTTAAATCATTATTGAAATCACAACGTAGATAAATATTTAAATCTTGATTGAACTCACAACGTAGGTAAATATTTAAAACTGTATGGAAATCGCAACGAAATCTAATATTTAAGTCTTTATCGGAATCACAACGAAAGTCTGATATTTAAATCTTTATTGAAATCACAACGTTGATAAATATTTAAATCTTTATCGAACTCACAACGTAGATAAATATTTAAAACTGTATGGAAATCGCAACTAAATCTAATATTTATGTCTTTATCGGAATCACAACGAAATTCTGATATTAAAATCTTTATTGAAATCACAACGTAGGTAAATATTTAAATCTTTATTGAACTCAAAATGTAGATAAATATTTAAAACTGTATGGAAATCGCAACGAAATCTAATATTTAAGTCTTTATCAGATTCACAACGAAATTCTGATATTTAAATATTTATTGAAATCACAACGTAGGTAAATATTTAAATCTTTATTGAACTGAAAATGTAGATAAATATTTAAAACTGTATGGAAATCGCAACGAAATCTAATATTTAAGTCTTTATCGGAATCACAACGAAATTCTGATATTTAATTCTTTATTGAAATCACAACGTAGGTAAATATTTAAATCTTTATTGAACTCAAAATGTAGATAAATATTTAAAACTGTATGGAAATCGCAACGAAATCTAATATTTAAGTCTTTATCAGAATCACAACGAAATTCTGAAATTTAAATCTTTATAGAAATCACAACGTATGTAAATATTTAAATCTTTATTGAACTCAAAATGTAGATAAATATTTTAAACTGTATGGAATTCGCAACAAAACCTAATATTTAAATCTTTACCGGAATCACAACGAAATTCTGATATTTAAATCTTTATTGAAATCACAACGTAGATACATATTTAAAACTGTATGGAAATCGCAACGAAATCTAATATTTAAGTCTCTATCGGAATCACAACGAAATTCTGATATTGAAATCTTTATTGAAATCACAATGTAGATAAATATTTAAATCTTTATTGAACTCAAAATGTAGATAAATTTTTAAAACTGTATGGAAATCGCAACGAAATCTAATATTTAAGTCTTTATCGGAATCACAACGAAATTCTGATATTTAAATCTTTATTGAAATCACAACGTAGGTAAATATTTAAATCTTTATTGAACTCAAAATGTAGATAAATATTTAAAACTGTATGGAAATCGCAACGAAATCTAATATTTAAGTCTTTATCGGAATCACAACGAAATTCTGATATTTAAATCTTTATTGAAATCACAACGTAGGTAAATATTTAAAACTTTATTGAACTGAAAATGTAGATAAATATTTAAAACTGTATGAAAATCGCAACGAAATCTAATATTTAAGTCTCTATCGGAATCACAACGAAATTCTGATATTTAAATCTTTATTGAAATCACAACGTAGATAAATATTTAAATCTTTATTGAACTCAAAATGTAGATAAATATCTAAAATTGTATGGAAATCGCAACGAAATCTAATATTTAAGTCTTTATCAGAATCACAACGAAATTCTGATATTTAAATCTTTATTGAAATCACAACGTAGGTAAATATTTAAATCTTTATTGAACTCAGAATGTAGATAAATATTTAAAACTGTATGGAAATTGCAACGAAATCTAATATTTAAGTCTTTATCAGAATCACAACGAAATTCTGATATTTAAATCTTTATTGAAATCAGAACGTAGATAAATATTTAAGTCTTTATTGAACTCACAACGTAGATAAATATTTAAAACTGTATGGCAATTGCAACGAAATCTAATATTTAAGTCTTTATCAGAATCACAACGAAATTCTGATATTTAAATCTTTATTTAAATAACAACGTAGATAAATATTTAAGTCTTTATTGAACTCACAACGTAGATAAATATTTAAAACTGTATGAAAATCGCAACGAAATCTAATATTTAAGTCTCTATCGGAATCACAACGAAATTCTGATATTTAAATCTTTATTGAAATCACAACGTAGATAAATATTTAAATCTTTATTGAACTCAAAATGTAGATAAATATTTAAAATTGTATGGAAATCGCAACGAAATGTAATATTTAAGTCTTTATCAGAATCACAACGAAATTCTGATATTTAAATCTTTATTGAAATCACAACGTAGGTAAATATTTAAATCTTTATTGAACTCAGAATGTAGATAAATATTTAAAACTGTATGGATATTGCAACGAAATCTAATATTTAAGTCTTTATCAGAATCACAACGAAATTCTGATATTTAAATCTTTATTGAAATCAGAACGTAGATAAATATTTAAGTCTTTATTGAACTCACAACGTAGATAAATATTTAAAACTGTATGGAAATCGCAACGAAATCTAATATTTAAGTCTTTACCGAAATCACAGCGAAATTCTGATATTTAAATCTTTATTGAAATCACAACGTAGATAAATATTTAAATCTTTATTGAACTCAAAACGTAGGTAAATATTTAAAACTGTATGGAAATCGCAACGAAGTCTAATATTTAAGTCTTTATCGGAATCACAACGAAATTCTTATATTTAAATCTTTATTGAAATCACAACGTAGATAAATATTTAAAACTGTATGGAAATCGCAACGAAATCTAATATTTAAGTCTTTATCAGAATCACAACGAAATTTTGATATTTAAATCTTTATTGAAATTACAGCGTAGGTAAATATTTAAATCTTTATTGAACTCAGAATGTAGATAAATATTTAAAACTGTATGGAAATTGCAACGAAATCTAATATTTAAGTCTTTATCAGAATCACAACGGAATTCTGATATTTAAATCTTTATTGAAATCACAACGTAGATAAATATTTAAGTCTTTATTGAACTCACAACGTAGATAAATATTTAAAACTGTATGGAAATCGCAACGAAATCTAATATTTAAGTCTTTATCAGAATCGCAACGAAATTCTGATATTTAAATCTTTATTGAAATCACAACGTAGATAAATATTTAAGTCTTTATTGAACTCACAACGTAGATAAATATTTAAAACTGTATGGAAATCGCAACGAAATCTAATATTTAAGTCTTTACCGAAATCACAACGAAATTCTGATATTTAAATCTTTATTGAAATCACAACGTAGATAAATATTTAAATCTTTATTGAACTCAAAACGTAGGTAAATATTTAAAACTGTATGGAAATCGCAACGAAGTCTAATATTTAAGTCTTTATCGGAATCACAACGAAATTCTTATATTTAAATCATTATTGAAATCACAACGTAGATAAATATTTAAATCTTGATTGAACTCACAACGTAGGTAAATATTTAAAACTGTATGGAAATCGCAACGAAATCTAATATTTAAGTCTTTATCGGAATCACAACGAAATTCTGATATTTAAATCTTTATTGAAATCACAACGTTGATAAATATTTAAATCTTTATCGAACTCACAACGTAGATAAATATTTAAAACTGTATGGAAATCGCAACGAAAACTAATATTTAAGTCTTTATCGGAATCACAACGAAAGTCTGATATTTAATTATTTATTGAAATCACAACGTAGGTAAATATTTAAATCTTTATTGAACTCAAAATGTAGATAAATATTTAAAACTGTATGGAAATCGCAACGAAATCTAATATTTAAGTCTTTATCAGAATCACAACGAAATTCTGATATTTAAATCTTTATTGAAATCACAACGTAGGTAAATATTTAAATCTTTATTGAACTCAAAATTTAGATAAATATTTTAAACTGTATGGAAATCGCAACGAAAACTAATATTTAAATCTTTAGCGGGATCACAATGAAATTCTGATATTTAAATCTTTATTGAAATCACAACGTAGATAAATATTTAAAACTGTATGGAAATCGCAACGAAATCTTATATTTAAGCCTCTATCGGAATCACAACGAAATTCTGATATTTAAATCTTTATTGAAATCACAACTTAGATAAATATTTAAATCTTTATTGAACTCAAAATGTAGATAAATATTTAAAACTGTATGGAAATCGCAACGAAATCTAATATTTAAGTCTTTATCGGAATCACAACGAAATTATGATATTTAAATCTTTATTGAAATCACAACGTAGGTAAATATTTAAATCTTTATTGAACTCAAAATGTAGATAAATATATAAAACTGTATGGAAATCGCAACGAAATCTAATATTTAAGTCTTTATCGGAATCACAACGAAATTCTGATATTTAAATCTTTATTGAAATCACAACGTAGGTAAATATTTAAATCTTTATTGAACTCAAAACGTAGATAAATATTTAAAGCTGTATGGAAATCGCAACGAAATCTAATATTTAAATGTTTATCGGAATCACAACGAAATTCTGATATTTAAATCTTTATTAAAATCACAACGTAGATAAATATTTAAATCTTTATTGAACTCAAAATGTAGATAAATATTTAAAACTGTATGGAAATCGCAACGAAATCTAATATTTAAGTCTTTATCGGAATCACAACGAAATTCTGATATTTAAATCTTTATTGAAATAACAACGTAGGTAAATATTTAAATCTTTATTGAACTCAAAATGTAGATAAATATTTAAAACTGTATGGAAATCGCAACGAAATCTAATATTTAAGTCTTTATCGGAATCACAACGAAATTCTGATAATTAAATCTATATTGAAATAACAACATAAGTAAATATTTAAATCTTTATTGAACTCAAAACGTAGATAAATATTTAAAGCTGTATGGAAACCGCAACGAAATCTAATATTTAAGTCTTTATCGGAATCACAACGAAATTCTGATATTTAAATCTTAATTGAAATCACAACGTAGGTAAATATTTAAATCTTTATTGAACTCAAAATGTAGATAAATATTTAAAACTGTATGGAAATCGCAACGAAATCTAATATTTAAGTCTTATCAGAATCACAACGAAATTCTGATATTTAAATCTTTATTGAAATCACAACTTAGGTAAATATTTAAATCTTTATTGAGCTCAAAATGTAGATAAATATTTAGAACTGTATGGAAATCGCAACGACATCTAATATTTAAATCTTTACCGGAATCACAACGAAATTCTGATATTTAAATCTTTATTGAAATCACAACGTAGATAAATATTTAACACTGTATGGAACTCGCAACGAAATCTAATATTTAAGTCTCTATCGGAATCACAATGAAATTCTGATATTTAAATCTTTATTGAAATCACAACGTAGGTAAATATTTAAATCTTTATTGAACCCAAAATGTAGATAAATATTTCAAATTGTATGGAAATCGCAACGAAATCTAATATTTAAGTCTTTATCAGAATCACAACGAAATTCTGATATTTAAATCTTTATTGAAATCACAACGTAGGTAAATATTTAAATCTTTATTGAATTCAGAATGTAGATAAATATTTAAAACTGTATGGAAATAGCAACGAAATCTAATATTTAAGTCTTTATCAGAATCACAACGAAATTCTGATATTTAAATCTTTATTGAAATCACAACGTAGATAAATATTTAAGTCTTTATTGAACTCACAACGTAGATAAATATTTAAAACTGTATGGAAAACGTAACGAAATCTAATATTTAAGTCTTTATCGGAATCACAACGAAATTCTGATATTTAAATCTTTATTGAAATCACAACGTAGATAAATATTTAAATCTTTATTGAACTCAAAATGTAGATAAATATTTAAAACTGTATGGAAATCGCAACGAAATCTAATATTTAAGTCTTAATCGGAATCACAACGAAATTCTGATATTTAAATCTTTATTGAAATCACAACGTAGGTAAATATTTAAATCTTTATTGAACTCAAAATGTAGATAAATATTTAAAACTGTATGGAAATCGCAACGAAATCTAATATTTAAGTCTTTATCGGAATCACAACGAAATTCTGATATTTAAATCTTTATTGAAATCACCACATAGATAAATATTTAAATCTTTATTGAACTCAAAATGTAGATAAATATTTAAAACTGTATGGAAATCGCAACGAAATCTAATATTTAAGTCTTTATCGGAATCACAACGATATTCTGATATTTAAATCTTTATTGCAATCACAACGTAGGTAAATATTTAAATCTTTATTGAACTCAAAATGTAGATAAATATTTAAAACTGTATGGAAATCGCAACGAAATCTAATATTTAAGTCTCTATCGGAATCACAACGAAATTCTGATATTTAAATCTTTATTGAAATCACAACGTAGATAAATATTTAAATCTTTATTGAACTCAAAATGTAGATAAATATTTAAAACTGTATGGAAATCGCAACGAAATCTAATATTTAAGTCTTTATCGGAATCACAACGAAATTCTGATATTTAAATCTTTATTGAAATCACAACGTAGGTAAATATTTAAATCTTTATTGAACTCCAAATGTAGATAAATATTTAAAACTGTATGGAAATCGCAACGAAATCTAATATTTAAGTCTTTATCAGAATCACAACGAAATTCTGATATTTAAATCTTTATTGAAATCGCAACGTAGGTAAATATTTAAATCTTTATTGAACTCAAAATGTAGATAAATATTTAAAACTGTATGGAAATCGCAACGAAATCTAATATTTAAATCTCTATCGGAATCACAACGAAATTCTGATATTAAAATCTTTATTGAAATCACAACGTAGATAAATATTTAAATCTTTATTGAACTCAAAATGTAGATGAATATTTAAAACTGTATGGAAATCGCAACGAAATCTAATATTTAAATCTTTACCGGAATCACAACGAAATTCTGATATTTAAATCTTTATTGAAATCAAAACGTATATACATATTTAAAACTGTATGGAAATCGCAACGAAATCTAATATTTAAGTCTCTATCGGAATCACAACGAAATTCTGATATTTAAATCTTTATTGAAATCACAACGTAGGTAAATATTTAAATCTTTATTGAACTCGAAATGTAGATAAATGTTTAAAACTGTATGGAAATCGCAACGAAATCTAATATTTAAGTCTTTATCGGAATCACAACGCAATTCTGATATTTAAATCTTTATTGACATCACAACGTAGGTAAATATCTAAATCATTATTGAAATCAAAATGTAGATAAATATTTAAAACTGTATGGAAATCGCAACGAAATCTAATATTTAAGTCTTTATCGGAATCACAACGAAATTCTGATATTTAAATCTTTATTGAAATCACAACGTAGGTAAATATTTAAATCTTTATTGAACTCAAAATGTAGATAAATATTTAAAACTGTATGGAAATCGCAACGAAATCTAATATATAAGTCTTTATCGGAATCACAACGAAATTCTGATATTTAAATCTTTATTGAAATCACAACGTAGGTAAATATTTAAATCTTTATTGAAATTAAAATGTAGATAAATATTTAAAACTGTATGGAAATCGCAACGAAATCTAATATTTAAATCTTTACCGGAATCACAACGAAATTCTGATATTTAAATCTTTATAGAAATCAAAACGTAGATAAATATTTAAAACTGTATGGAAATCGCAACGAAATCTAATATTTAAGTCTCTATCGGAATCACAACGAAATTCTGATATTTTAATCTTTATTGAAATCAGAACGTAGGTAAATATTTAAATCTTTATTGAACTCACAACGTAGATAAATATTTAAAACTGTATGGAAATCGCAACGAAATCTAATATTTAAGTCTCTATCGGAATCACAACGAAATTCTGATATTTAAATCTTTATTGAAATCACAACGTAGGTAAACATTTATATCTTTATTGAACTCAAAATGTAGATAAATATTTAAAACTGTATGCAAATCGCAACGAAATCAAATATTTAAGTCTCTATCGGAATCACAACGAAATTCTGATATTTAAATCTTTATTGAAATCTCAACGTAGATAAATATTTAAATCTTTATTGAACTCAAAATGTAGATAAATATTTAAAACTGTATGGAAATCGCAACGAAATCTAATATTTAAGTCTTTATCGGAATCACAACGAAATTCTGATATTTAAATCTTTATTGAAATCACAACGTAGGTAAATATTTAAATCTTTATTGAACTCACAACGTAGATAAATATTTAAAACTGTATGGAAATCGCAACGAAATATAATATTTAAGTCTTTATCGGAATCACAACGAAATTCTGATATTTAAATCTTTATTGAAATCACAACGTAGGTAAATATTTAAATCTTTATTGAACTCAAAATGTAGATAAATATTTAAAACTGTATGGGAATCGCAACGAAATCTAATATTTAAGTCTCTATCGGAATCACAACGAAATTCTGATATTTAAATCTTTATTGAAATCTCAACGTAGATAAATATTTAAATCTTTATTGAAATCAAAATTTAGATAAATATTTAAAACTGTATGGAAATCGCAACGAAATCTAATATTTAAGTCTTTATCGGAATAACAACGAAATTCTGATATTTAAATATTTATTGAAATCACAACGTAGATAAAACTGTATGGAATTCGCAACGAAATCTAATATTTAAGTCTCTATCGGAATCACAACGAAATTCTGACATTTAAATCTTTATTGAAATCACAACGTAGATAAATATTTAAATCTTTATTGAACTAACAACGTAGATAAATATTTCAAACTGTATGGAAATCGCAACGAAATCTAATATTTAAGTCTTTATCGGAATCACAACGAAATTCTGATATTTAAATCTTTATTGACATCACAACGTAGATAAATATTTAAATCTTTATTGAACTCAAAACGTAGGTAAATATTTAAAACTGTATGGAAATCGCAACGAAATCTAATATTTAAGTCTTTATCGGAATCACAACGAAATTCTTATATTTAAATCTTTATTGAAATCACAACGTAGATAAATATTTAAATCTTGATTGAACTCACAACGTAGATAAATATTTAAAACTGTATGGAAATCGCAACGAAATCTAATATTTAAATCTTTACCGGAATCACAACGAAATTCTGATATTTAAATCTTTATTGAAATCACAACGTATATACATATTTAAAACTGTATGGAAATCGCAACGAAATCTAATATTTAAGTCTCTATCGGAATCACAACGAAATTCTGATATTTAAATCTTTATTGAAATCACAACGTAGGTAAATATTTAAATATTTATTGAACTCGAAATGTAGATAAATGTTTAAAACTGTATGGAAATCGCAACGAAATCTAATATTTAAGTCTTTATCGGAATCACAACGCAATTCTGATATTTAAATCTTTATTGACATCACAACGTAGGTAAATCTCTAAATCATTATTGAAATCAAAATGTAGATAAATATTTAAAACTGTATGGAAATCGCAACGAAATCTAATATTTAAGTCTTTATCGGAATCACAACGAAATTCTGATATTTAAATCTTTATTGAAATCACAACGTAGGTAAATATTTAAATCTTTATTGAACTCAAAATGTAGATAAATATTTAAAACTGTATGGAAATCGCAACGAAATCTAATATATAAGTCTTTATCGGAATCACAACGAAATTCTGATATTTAAATCTTTATTGAAATCACAACGTAGGTAAATATTTAAATCTTTATTGAAATTAAAATGTAGATAAATATTTAAAACTGTATGGAAATCGCAACGAAATCTAATATTTAAATCTTTACCGGAATCAAAACGAAATTCTGATATTTAAATCTTTATAGAAATCAAAACGTAGATAAATATTTAAAACTGTATGGAAATCGCAACGAAATCTAATATTTAAGTCTCTATCGGAATCACAACGAAATTCTGATATTTAAATCTTTATTGAAATCACAACGTAGGTAAATATTTAAATCTTTATTGAACTCACAACGTAGATAAATATTTAAAACTGTATGGAAATCGCAACGAAATCTAATATTTAAGTCTCTATCGGAATCACAACGAAATTCTGATATTTAAATCTTTATTGAAATCACAACGTAGGTAAACATTTAAATCTTTATTGAACTCAAAATGTAGATAAATATTTAAAACTGTATGCAAATCGCAACGAAATCTAATATTTAAGTCTCTATCGGAATCACAACGAAATTCTGATATTTAAATCTTTATTGAAATCTCAACGTAGATAAATATTTAAATCTTTATTGAACTCAAAATGTAGATAAATATTTAAAACTGTATGGAAATCGCAACGAAATCTAATATTTAAGTCTTTATCGGAATCACAACGAAATTCTGATATTTAAATCTTTATTGAAATCACAACGTAGGTAAATATTTAAATCTTTATTGAACTCACAACGTAGATAAATATTTAAAACTGTATGGAAATCGCAACGAAATATAATATTTAAGTCTTTATCGGAATCACAACGAAATTCTGATATTTAAATCTTTATTGAAATCACAACGTAGGTAAATATTTAAATCTTTATTGAACTCAAAATGTAGATAAATATTTAAAACTGTATGGGAATCGCAACGAAATCTAATATTTAAGTCTCTATCGGAATCACAACGAAATTCTGATATTTAAATCTTTATTGAAATCTCAACGTAGATAAATATTTAAATCTTTATTGAAATCAAAATGTAGATAAATATTTAAAACTGTATGGAAATCGCAACGAAATCTAATATTTAAGTCTTTATCGGAATAACAACGAAATTCTGATATTTAAATATTTATTGAAATCACAACGTAGATAAAACTGTATGGAATTCGCAACGAAATCTAATATTTAAGTCTCTATCGGAATCACAACGAAATTCTGACATTTAAATCTTTATTGAAATCACAACGTAGATAAATATTTAAATCTTTATTGAACTCAAAATGTAGATAAATATTTAAAACTGTATGGAAATCGCAACGAAATCTAATATTTAAGTCTTCATCGCAATCACAACGAAATTCTGATATTTAAATCTTTATTGAAATCACAACGTAGATAAATATTAAAGTCTTTATTGAACTAACAACGTAGATAAATATTTCAAACTGTATGGAAATCGCAACGAAATCTAATATTTAAGTCTTTATCGGAATCACAACGAAATTCTGATATTTAAATCTTTATTGACATCACAACGTAGATAAATATTTAAATCTTTATTGAACTCAAAACGTAGGTAAATATTTAAAACTGTATAGAAATCGCAACGAAATCTAATATTTAAGTCTTTATCGGAATCACAACGAAATTCTTATATTTAAATCTTTATTGAAATCACAACGTAGATAAATATTTAAATCTTGATTGAACTCACAACGTAGATAAATATTTAAAACTGTATGGAAATCGCAACGAAATCTAATATTTAAATCTCTATCGAAATCACAACGAAATTCTGATATTTAAATCTTTATTGAAATCACAACATTGATAAATATTTAAATCTTTATTGAACTCACAACGTAGATAAATATTTACAACTGTATTGAAATCGCAACGAAATCTAATATTTTAGTCTCTATCGGAATCACAACGAAATTCTGATATTTAAATCTTTATTGAAATCACAACGTAGATAAATATTTAAATCTTTATTGAACTCAAAATGTAGATAAATATTTAAAACTGTATGGAAATCGCAACGAAATCTAATATTTAAGTCTTTATCGGAATCACAACGAAATTCTGATATTTAAATCTTTATTGAAATCACAACGTAGATAAATATTTAAAACTGTATGGAATTCGCAACGAAATCTAATATTTAAGTCTCTATCGGAATCACAACGAAATTCTGATATTTAAATCTTTATTGAAATCACAACGTAGATAAATATTTAAATCTTTATTGAACTCAATATGTAGATAAATATTTAAAACTGTATGGAAATCGCAACGAAATCTAATATTTAAGTCTTTATCGGAATCACAACGAAATTCTGATATTTAAATCTTTATTGAAATCACAACGTAGATAAATATTTAAGTCTTTATTGAACTCACAACGTAGATAAATATTTAAAACTGTATGGAAATCGCAAAGAAATCTAATATTTAAGTCTTTAGCGGAATCACAACGAAATTCTGATATTTAAATTTTTATTGAAATCACAACGTAGATAAATATTTAAATCTTTATTGAATTCAAAACGTAGGTAAATATTTAAAACTGTATGGAAATCGCAACGAAATCTAATATTTAAGTCTTTATTGGAATCACAACGAAATTGTTATATTTAAATCTTTATTGAAATCACAACGTAGATAAATATTTGAATCTTGATTGAACTCACAACGTAGATAAATATTTAAAACTGTATGGAAATCGCAACGAAATCTAATATTTAAGTCTCTATCGGAATCACAACGAAATTCTGATATTTAAATCTTTATTGAAATCACAACGTAGATAAATATTTAAATCTTTATTGAACTCACAACGTAGATAAATATTTAAAACTGTACTGAAATCGCAACGAAATCTAATATTTAAGTCTCTATCAGAATCACAACGAAATTCTGATATTTAAATCTTTATTGAAATCACAACGTAGATAAATATTTAAATCTTTATTGAACTCAAAATGTAGATAAATATTTAAAACTGTATGGAAATCGCAACGAAATCTAATATTTAAGTCTTTATCGGAATCACAACGAAATTCTGATATTTAAATCTTTATTGAAATCACAACGTAGGTAAATATTTAAATCTTTATTGAACTCAAAATGTAGATAAATATTTAAAACTGTATGGAAATCCCAACGAAATCTAATATTTAAGTCTTTCTCAGAATCACAACGAAATTCTGATATTTAAATCTTTATTGAAATCACAACGTAGGTAAATATTTAAATCTTTATTGAACTCAGAATGTAGATAAATATTTAAAACTGTATGGAAATCGCAACGAAATCTAATATTTAAGTCTCTATCGGAATCACAACGAAATTCTGATATTTAAATCTTTATTGAAATCACAACGTAGATAAATATTTAAATCTTTATTGAACTCAAAATGTAGATAAATATTTAAAACTGTATGGAAATCGCAAAGAAATCTAATATTTAAGTCTTTATCGGAATCACAACGAAATTCTGATATTTAAATCTTTATTGAAATCAGAACGTAGGTAAATATTTAAATCTTTATTG
The DNA here is from genome assembly GCA_963930735.1 of Dioctria linearis. Taxonomy (NCBI): domain Eukaryota; kingdom Metazoa; phylum Arthropoda; class Insecta; order Diptera; family Asilidae; genus Dioctria; species Dioctria linearis. The sequence continues at coordinate 74,723,022 of OZ005741.1, read as the reverse complement.
AACTCAAAATGTAGATAAATATTTAAAACTGTATGGAAATCGCAAAGATATCTAATATTTAAGTCTTTATCAGAATCACAACGAAATTCTGATATTTAAATCTTTATTGAAATCACAACGTAGATAAATATTTAAAACTGTATGGAAATCGCAACGAAATCTAATATTTCAGTCTCTATCGGAATCACAACGAAATTCTGATAATTAAATCTTTATTGAAATCACAACGTAGATAAATATTTAAATCTTTATTGAAATCAAAATGTAGAAAAATATTTAAAACTGTATGGAAATCGCAAAGATATCTAATATTTAAGTCTTTATCGGAATCACAACGGAATTCTGATATTTAAATCTTTATTGAAATCAGAACGTAGGTAAATATTTAAATCTTTATTGAACTCAAAATGTAGATAAATATTTAAAACTGTATGGAAATCGCAACGAAATCTAATATTTAAGTCTTTATCAGAATCACAACGAAATTCTGATATTTAAATCTTTATTGAAATCACAACGTAGGTAAATATTTAAATCTTTATTGAACTCAAAATGTAGATAAATATTTAAAACTGTATGGAAATCGCAACGAAATCTAATATTTAAATCTTTACCGGAATCACAACGAAATTCTGATATTTAAATCTTTATTGAAATCACAACGTAGATAAATATTTAAAACTGTATGGAAATCGCAACGAAATCTAATATTTCAGTCTCTATCGGAATCACAACGAAATTCTGATATTTAAATCTTTATTGAAATCACAACGTAGATAAATATTTAAATCTTGATTGAGCTCACAACGTAGATAAATATTTAATACTGTATGGAAATCGCAACGAAATCTAATATTTAAGTCTCCATCGGAATCACAACGAAATTTTGATTTTTAAATCTTTATTGAAATCACAACGTAGGTAAATTTTTAAAACTTTATTGAACTCAAAATGTAAATAAATATTTAAAACTGTATGGAAATCACAACGAAATCTAATATTTAAATCTTTACCGGAATCACAACGAAATTCTGGTATTTAAATCTTTATTGAAATCATAACGTAGATAAATATTTAAAACTGTATGAAAATCGCAACGAAATCTAATATTTAAGTCTCTATCGGAATCACAACGAAATTCTGATATTTAAATCTTTATTGAAATCACAACGTAAATAAATATTTAAATCTTTATTGAACTCAAAATGTAGATAAATATTTAAAACTGTATGGAAATCGCAACGAAATCTAATATTTAAGTCTTTATCGGAATCACAACGAAATTCTGATATTTAAATCTTTATTGAAATCACAACGTAGATAAATATTTAAAACTGTATGGAATTCGCAACGAAATCTAATATTTAAGTCTCTATCGGAATCACAACGAAATTCTGATATTTAAATCTTTATTGAAATCACAACGTAGATAAATATTTAAATCTTTATTGAATTCAAAATGTAGGTAAATATTTAAAACTGTATGGAAATCGCAACGAAATCTAATATTTAAGTCTTTATCGGAATCACAGCGAAATTCTGATATTTAAATCTTTATTGAAATCACAACGTAGATAAATATTTAAGTCATTATTGAACTCACAACGTAGATAAATATTTAAAACTGTATGGAAATCGAAACGAAATCTAATATTTAAGTCTTTATCGGAATCACAACGAAATTCTTATATTTAAATCTTTATTGAAATCACAACGTAGATAAATATTTAAATCTTGATTGAACTCACAACGTAGATAAATATTTCAAACTGTATGGAAATCGCAACGAAATCTAATATTTAAGTCTCTATCGGAATCACAACGAAATTCTGATATTTAAATTTTTATTGAACTCACAACGTTGATAAATATTTAAATCTTTGTCGAACTCACAACGTTGATAAATATTTAAAACTGTATTGAAATCGGAACGAAATCTAATATTTAAGTCTCTATCGGAATCACAACGAAATTCTGATATTTAAATCTTTATTGAAATCACAACGTAGATAAATATTTAAATCTTTATTGAACTCAAAATGTAGATGAATATTTAAAACTCTATGGAAATCGCAACGAAATCTAATATTTAAGTCTTTATCGGAATCACAACGAAATTCTGATATTTAAATCTTTATTGAAATCACAACGTAGATAAATATTTAAATCTTTATTGAACTCACAACGTAGATAAATATTTAAAACTGTATGGAAATCGCAACGAAAGCTAATATTTAAGTCTTTAGCGGAATCACAAAGAAATTCTGATATTTAAATCTTTATTGAAATCACAACGTAGGTAAATATTTAAATCTTTATTGAACTCAAAATGTAGATAAATATTTAAAACTGTATGGAAATCGCAACGAAATCTAATATTTAAGTCTTTATCAGAATCACAACGAAATTCTGATATATAAATCTTTATTGAAATCACAACGTAGATAAATATTTAAATCTTTATTGAACTCGAAATGTAGATAAATATTTAAAACTGTATGGAAATCGCAACGAAATCTAATACTTAAATCTTTACCGTAATCACAACGAAATTCTGATATTTAAATCTTTATTGAAATCACAACGTAGATAAATATTTAAAACTGTATGGAAATCGCAACGAAATCTAATATTTCAGTCTCTATCGGAATCACAACGAAATTCTGATATTTAAATCTTTATTGAAATCACAACGTAGATAAATATTTAAAACTGTATGAAATTCGCAACGAAATCTAATATTTAAGTCTCTATCGGAATCACAACGAAATTCTGATATTTAAATCTTTATTGAAATCACAACGTAGATAAATATTTAAATCTTTATTGAACTCAAAATGTAGATAAATATTTAAAACTGTATGGAAATCGCAACGAAATCTAATATTTAAGTCTTTATCGGAATCACAACGAAATTCTGATATTTAAATCTTTATTGAAATCACAACGTAGATAAATATTTAAAACTGTATGAAATTCGCAACGAAATCTAATATTTAAGTCTCTATCGGAATCACAACGAAATTCTGATATTTAAATCTTTATTGAAATCACAACGTAGATAAATATTTAAATCTTTATTGAACTCAATATGTAGATAAATATTTAAAACTGTATGGAAATCGCAACGAAATCTAATATTTAAGTCTTTATCGGAATCACAACGAAATTCTGTTATTTAAATCTTTATTGAAATCACAACGTAGATAAATATTTAAGTCTTTATTGAACTCACAACGTAGATAAATATTTAAAACTGTATGGAAATCGCAACGAAATCTAATATTTAAGTCTTTAGCGGAATCACAACGAAATTCTGATATTTAAATTTTTATTGAAATCACAACGTAGATAAATATTTAAATCTTTATTGAACTCAAAACGTAGGTAAATATTTAAAACTGTATGGAAATCGCAACGAAATCTAATATTTAAGTCTTTATCGGAATCACAACGAAATTCATATATTTAAATCTTTATTGAAATCACAACGTAGATAAATATTTAAATCTTGATTGAACTCACAACGTAGATAAATATTTAAAACTGTATGGAAATCGCAACGAAATCTAATATTTAAGTCTCTATCGGAATCACAACGAAATTCTGATATTTAAATCTTTATTGAAATCACAACGTAGATAAATATTTAAATCTTTATTGAACTCACAACGTAGATAAATATTTAAAACTGTATTGAAATCGCAACGAAATCTAATATTTAAGTCTCTATCAGAATCACAACGAAATTCTGATATTTAAATCTTTACTGAAATCACAACGTAGGTAAATATTTAAATCTTTATTGAACTCAGAATGTAGATAAATATTTAAAACTGTATGGAAATCGCAACGAAATCTAATATTTAAGTCTCTATCGGAATCACAACGAAATTCTGATATTTAAATCTATATTGAAATCACAACGTAGGTAAATATTTAAATCTTTATTGAACTCAAAATGTAGATAAATATTTAAAACTGTATGGAAATCGCAACGAAATCTAATATTTAAGTCCTTATCGGAATTACAACGAAATTCTGATATTTAAAACTTTATTGAAATCACAACGTAGGTAAATATTTAAATCTTTATTGAACTCAAAATGTAGATAAATATTTAAAACTGTATGGAAATCCCAACGAAATCTAATATTTAAGTCTTTATCAGAATCACAACGAAATTCTGATATTTAAATCTTTATTGAAATCACAACGTAGGTAAATATTTAAATCTTTATTGAACTCAGAATGTAGATAAATATTTAAAACTGTATGGAAATCGCAACGAAATCTAATATTTAAGTCTCTATCGGAATCACAACGAAATTCTGATATTTAAATCTTTATTGAAATCACAACGTAGATAAATATTTAAATCTTTATTGAAATCACAACGTAGATAAATATTTAAATCTTTATTGAACTCAAAACGTAGGTAAATATTTAAAACTGTATGGAAATCGCAACGAAATCTAATATTTAAGTCTTTATCGGAATCACAACGAAATTCATATATTTAAATCTTTATTGAAATCACAACGTAGATAAATATTTAAATCTTGATTGAACTCACAACGTAGATAAATATTTAAAACTGTATGGAAATCGCAACGAAATCTAATATTTAAGTCTCTATCGGAATCACAACGAAATTCTGATATTTAAATCTTTATTGAAATCACAACGTAGATAAATATTTAAATCTTTATTGAACTCAAAATGTAGATAAATATTTAAAACTGTATGGAAATCGCAACGAAATCTAATATTTAAGTCCTTATCGGAATCACAACGAAATTCTGATATTTAAAACTTTATTGAAATCACAACGTAGGTAAATATTTAAATCTTTATTGAACTCAAAATGTAGATAAATATTTAAAACTGTATGGAAATCCCAACGAAATCTAATATTTAAGTCTTTATCAGAATCACAACGAAATTCTGATATTTAAATCTTTATTGAAATCACAACGTAGGTAAATATTTAAATCTTTATTGAACTCAGAATGTAGATAAATATTTAAAACTGTATGGAAATCGCAACGAAATCTAATATTTAAGTCTCTATCGGAATCACAACGAAATTCTGATATTTAAATCTTTATTGAAATCACAACGTAGATAAATATTTAAATCTTTATTGAACTCAAAATGTAGATAAATATTTAAAACTGTATGGAAATTGCAAAGAAATCTAATATTTAAGTCTTTATCGGAATCACAACGAAATTCTGATATTTAAATCTTTATTGAAATCAGAACATAGGTAAATATTTAAATCTTTATTGAACTCAAAATGTAGATAAATATTTAAAACTGTATGGAAATCGCAACGAAATCTAATATTTAAGTCTTTATCAGAATCACAACGAAATTCTGATATTTAAATCTCTATTGAAATCAGAACGTAGGTAAATATTTAAATCTTTATTGAACTCAAAATGTAGATAAATATTTAAAACTGTATGGAAATCGCAACGAAATCTAATATTTAAATATTTACCGGAATCACAACGAAATTCTGATATTTAAATCTTTATTGAAATCACAACGTAGATAAATATTTAAAACTGTATGGAAATCGCAACGAAATCTAATATTTAAGTCTCTATCGGAATCACAACGAAATTCTGATATTTAAATCTTTATTGAAATCACAACGTAGATAAATATTTAAATCTTTATTGAACTCAAAATGTAGATAAATATTTAAACCTGTATGGAAATCGCAAACAAATCTAATATTTAAGTCTTTATCGGAATCACAACGAAATTCTGATATTTAAATCTTTATTGAAATCACAACGTAGATAAATATTTAAATCTTGATTGAACTCACAACGTAGATAAATATTTAAAACTGTATGGAAATCGCAACGAAATCTAATATTTAAGTCTCTATCGGAATCACAACGAAATTCTGATATTTAAATTTTTATTGAACTCACAACGTTGATAAATATTTAAATCTTTATTGAACTCACAACGTAGATAAATATTTAAAACTGTATGGAAATCGCAACGAAATCTAATATTTAAGTCTTTAGCGGAATCACAAAGAAATTCTGATATTTAAATCTTTATTGAAATCACAACGTAGATAAATATTTAAATCTTTATTGAACTCGAAATGTAGATAAATATTTAAAACTGTATGGAAATCGCAACGAAATCTAATATTTAAGTCTTTATCAGAATCACAACGAAATTCTGATATTTAAATCTTTATTGAAATCACAACGTAGGTAAATATTTAAATCTTTATTGAACTCAAAACGTAGATAAATATTTAAAACTGTATGGAAATCGCAACGAAATCTAATATTTAAATCTTTACCGGAATCACAACGAAATCCTGATATTTAAATCTTTATTGAAATCACAACGTGGATAAATATTTAAAACTGTATGGAGATCGCAACGAAATCTAATATTTAAGTCTCTATCAGAATCACAACGAAATTCTGATATTTAAATCTTTATTGAAATCACAACGTAGATAAATATTTAAATCATTATTGAACTCAAAATGTAGATAAATATTTAAAACTGTATGGAAATCGCAACTAAATCTAATATTTAATTCTTTATCGGAATCACAACGAAATTCTGATATTAAAATCTTTATTGAAATCACAACGTAGGTAAATATTTAAATCTTTATTGAACTCAAAATGTAGATAAATATTTAAAACTGTATGGAAATCGCAACGAAATCTAATATTTAAGTCTTTATCAGATTCACAACGAAATTCTGATATTTAAATCTTTATTGAAATCACAACGTAGGTAAATATTTAAATCTTTATTGAACTCACAACGTAGATAAATATTTAAAACTGTATGGAAATCGCAACGAAATCTAATATTTAAGTCTTTAGCGGAATCACAAAGAAATTCTGATATTTAAATCTTTATTGAAATCACAACGTAGATAAATATTTAAATCTTTATTGAACTCACAATGTAGATAAATATTTAAAACTCTATGGAAATCGCAACGAAATCTAATATTTAAGTCTTTATCGGAATCACAACGAAATTCTGATATTTAAATCTTTATTGAAATCACAACGTAGATAAATATTTAAATCTTTATTGAACTCACAACGTAGATAAATATTTAAAACTGTATGGAAATCGCAACGAAATCTAATATTTAAGTCTTTAGCGGAATCACAAAGAAATTCTGATATTTAAATCTTTATTGAAATCACAACGTAGATAAATATTTAAATCTTTATTGAACTCGAAATGTAGATAAATATTTAAAACTGTATGGAAATCGCAACGAAATCTAATATTTAAGTCTCTATCGGAATCACAACGAAATTCTGATATTTAAATCTTTATTGAAATCACAACGTAGGTAAATATTTAAATCTTTATTGAACTCAAAACGTAGATAAATATTTAAAACTGTATGGAAATCGCAACGAAATCTAATATTTAAATCTTTACCGGAATCACAACGAAATCCTGATATTTAAATCTTTATTGAAATCACAACGTGGATAAATATTTAAAACTGTATGGAGATCGCAACGAAATCTAATATTTAAGTCTCTATCAGAATCACAACGAAATTCTGATATTTAAATCTTTATTGAAATCACAACGTAGATAAATATTTAAATCATTATTGAACTCAAAATGTAGATAAATATTTAAAACTGCATGGAAATCGCAACTAAATCTAATATTTAATTCTTTATCGGAATCACAACGAAATTCTGATATTAAAATCTTTATTGAAATCACAACGTAGGTAAATATTTAAATCTTTATTGAACTCAAAATGTAGATAAATATTTAAAACTGTATGGAAATCGCAACGAAATCTAATATTTAAGTCTTTATCAGATTCACAACGAAATTCTGATATTTAAATCTTTATTGAAATCACAACGTAGGTAAATATTTAAATCTTTATTGAACTGAAAATGTAGATAAATATTTAAAACTGTATGGAAATCGCAACGAAATCTAATATTTAAGTCTTTATCGGAATCACAACGAAATTCTGATATTTAATTCTTTATTGAAATCACAACGTAGGTAAATATTTAAATCTTTATTGAACTCAAAATGTAGATAAATATTAAAAACTGTATGGAAATCGCAACGAAATCTAATATTTAAGTCTTTATCAGAATCACAACGAAATTCTGAAATTTAAATCTTTATAGAAATCACAACGTAGGTAAATATTTAAATCTTTATTGAACTCAAAATGTAGATAAATATTTTAAACTGTATGGAAATCGCAACGAAATCTAATATTTAAATCTTTACCGGAATCACAACGAAATTCTGATATTTAAATCTTTATTGAAATCACAACGTAGATACATGTTTAAAACTGTATGGAAATCGCAACGAAATCTAATATTTAAGTCTCTATCGGAATCACAACGAAATTCTGATATTGAAATCTTTATTGAAATCACAACGTAGATAAATATTTAAATCTTTATTGAACTCAAAATGTAGATAAATATTTAAAACTGTATGGAAATCGCAACGAAATCTAGTATTTAAGTCTTTATCGGAATCACAACGAAATTCTGATATTTAAATCTTTATTGAAATCACAACGTAGGTAAATATTTAAAACTTTATTGAACTGAAAATGTAGATAAATATTTAAAACTGTGTGGAAATTGCAACGAAATCTAATATTTAAGTCTTTATCGGAATCACAACGAAATTCTGATATTTAAATCTTTATTGAAATCACAACTTAGATAAATATTTAAGTCTTTATTGAACTCACAACGTAGATAAATATTTAAAACTGTATGAAAATCGCAACGAAATCTAATATTTAAGTCTTTAGCGGAATCACAACGAAATTCTGATATTTAAATCTTTATTGAAATCACAACGTAGATAAATATTTAAATCTTTATTGAACTCAAAACGTAGGTAAATATTTAAAACTGTATGGAAATCGCAACGAAGTCTAATATTTAAGTCTTTATCGGAATCACAACGAAATTCTTATATTTAAATCTTTATTGAAATCACAACGTAGATAAATATTTAAATCTTTGTTGAGCTCAAAATGTAGATAAATATTTAAAACTGTATGGAAATCGCAACGAAATCTAATATTTTAATCTTTACCGGAATCACAACGAAATTCTGATATTTAAATCTTTATTGAAATCACAACGTAGATAAATATTTAAAACTGTATGGAACTCGCAACGAAATCTAATATTTAAGTCTCTATCGGAATCACAACGAAATTCTGATATTTAAATCTTTATTGAAATCACAACGTAGATAAATATTTAAATCTTTATTGAACTCAAAACGTAGGTAAATATTTAAAACTGTATGGAAATCGCAACGAAGTCTAATATTTAAGTCTTTATCGGAATCACACCGAAATTCTTATATTTAAATCTTTATTGAAATCACAACGTTGATAAATATTTAAATCTTTATTGAACTCAAAATGTAGATAAATATTTAAAATTGTATGGAAATCGCAACGAAATCTAATATTTAAGTCTTTATCAGAATCACAAGGAAATTCTGATATTTAAATCTTTATCGAAATCACAACGTAGGTAAATATTTAAATCTTTATTGAAATCACAACGTAGATAAATATTTACAACTGTATGGAAATCGCAACGAAATCTAATATTTAAGTCTTTATCAGAATCACAACGAAATTCTGATATTTAAATCTTTATTGAAATCACAACGTAGATAAATATTTAAGTCTTTATTGAACTCACAACGTAGGTAAATATTTAAAACTGTATGGAAATCGCAACGAAATCTAATATTTAAGTCTTTACCGAAATCACAACGAAATTCTGATATTTAAATCTTTATTGAAATCACAACGTAGATAAATATTTAAATCTTTATTGAACTCACAACGTAGGTAAATATTTAAAACTGTATGGAAATCGCAACGAAATCTAATATTTAAGTCTTTACCGAAATCACAACGAAATTCTGATATTTAAATCTTTATTGAAATCACAACGTAGATAAATATTTAAATCTTTATTGAACTCAAAACGTAGGTAAATATTTAAAACTGTATGGAAATCGCAACGAAGTCTAATATTTAAGTCTTTATCGGAATCACAACGAAATTCTTATATTTAAATCTTTATTGAAATCACAACGTAGATAAATATTTAAATCTTTATTGAGCTCAAAATGTAGATAAATATTTAAAACTGTATGGAAATCGCAACGAAATCTAATATTTAAATCTTTACCGGAATCACAACGAAATTCTGATATTTAAATCTTTATTGAAATCACAACGTAGATAAATATTTAAAACTGTATGGAACTCGCAACGAAATCTAATATTTAAGTCTCTATCGGAATCACAACGAAATTCTGATATTTAAATCTTTATTGAAATCACAACGTAGATAAATATTTAAATCTTTATTGAACTCAAAACGTAGGTAAATATTTAAAACTGTATGGAAATCGCAACGAAGTCTAATATTTAAGTCTTTATCGGAATCACACCGAAATTCTTATATTTAAATCTTTATTGAAATCACAACGTTGATAAATATTTAAATCTTTATTGAACTCAAAATGTAGATAAATACTTAAAATTGTATGGAAATCGCAACGAAATCTAATATTTAAGTCTTTATCAGAATCACAAGGAAATTCTGATATTTAAATCTTTATCGAAATCACAACGTAGGTAAATATTTAAATCTTTATTGAACTCAGAATGTAGATAAATATTTAAAACTGTATGGAAATTGCAACGAAATCTAATATTTAAGTCTTTATCAGAATCACAACGAAATTCTGATATTTAAATCTTTATTGAAATCACAACGTAGATAAATATTTAAGTCTTTATTGAACTCACAACGTAGGTAAATATTTAAAACTGTATGGAAATCGCAACGAAATCTAATATTTAAGTCTTTACCGAAATCACAACGAAATTCTGATATTTAAATCTTTATTGAAATCACAACGTAGATAAATATTTAAATCTTTATTGAACTCAAAACGTAGGTAAATATTTAAAACTGTATGGAAATCGCAACGAAGTCTAATATTTAAGTCTTTATCGGAATCACAACGAAATTCTTATATTTAAATCTTTATTGAAATCACAACGTAGATAAATATTTAAGTCTTGATTGAACTCACAACGTAGGTAAATATTTAAAACTGTATGGAAATCGCAACGAAATCTAATATTTAAGTCTTTATCGGAATCAGAACGAAATTCTGATATTTAAATCTTTATTGAAATCACAACGTAGATAAATATTTAAATATTTATTGAACTCAAAATGTAGATAAATATTTAAAACTGTATGGAAATCGCAACGAAAACTAATATTTAAGTCTTTATCGGAATCACAACGAAAGTCTGATATTTAAATCTTTATTGAAATCACAACGTAGATAAATATTTAAAACTGTATGGAAATCGCAACGAAATCTAATATTTAATTCTCTATCGGAATCACAACGAAATTCTGATATTTAAATCTTTATTGAAATCACAACGTAGATAAATATTTAAATATTTATTGAACTCAAAATGTATATAAACATTTAAAACTGTATGGAAATCGCAACGAAATCTAATAAGTCTTTATCGGAATCACAACGAAATTCTGATAATTAAATCTTTATTGAAATCACAACGTAGATAAATATTTAAATCTTTATTGAACTCAAAACGTAGGTAAATATTTAAAACTGTATGGAAATCGCAACGAAGTCTAATATTTAAGTCTTTATCGGAATCACAACGAAATTCTTATATTTAAATCTTTATTGAAATCACAACGTAGATAAATATTTAAATCTTTATTGAGCTCAAAATGTAGATAAATATTTAAAACTGTATGGAAATCGCAACGAAATCTAATATTTAAATCTTTACCGGAATCACAACGAAATTCTGATATTTAAATCTTTATTGAAATCACAACGTAGATAAATATTTAAAACTGTATGGAACTCGCAACGAAATCTAATATTTAAGTCTCTATCGGAATCACAACGAAATTCTGATATTTAAATCTTTATTGAAATCACAACGTAGGTAAATATTTAAATCTTTATTGAACTCAAAATGTAGATAAATATTTAAAATTGTATGGAAATCGCAACGAAATCTAATATTTAAGTCTTTATCAGAATCACAACGAAATTCTGATATTTAAATCTTTATTGAAATCACAACGTAGGTAAATATTTAAATCTTTATTGAACTCAGAATGTAGATAAATATTTAAAACTGTATGAAAATTGCAACGAAATCTAATATTTAAGTATTTATCAGAATCACAACGAAATTCTGATATTTAAATCTTTATTGAAATCACAACGTAGATAAATATTTAAATATTTATTGAACTCAAAATGTAGATAAATATTTAAAACTGTATGGAAATCGCAACGAAAACTAATATTTAAGTCTTTATCGGAATCACAACGAAAGTCTGATATTTAAATCTTTATTGAAATCACAACGTAGATAAATATTTAAAACTGTATGGAAATCGCAACGAAATCTCATATTTATTTCTCTATCGGAATCACAACGAAATTCTGATATTTAAATCTTTATTGAAATCACAACGTAGATAAATATTTAAATATTTATTGAACTCAAAATGTAGATAAATATTTAAAACTGTATGGAAATCGCAACGAAATCTAATATTTAAATCTTTACCGGAATCACAACGAAATTCTGATATTTAAATCTTTATTGAAATCACAACGTAGATAAATATTTAAAACTGTATGGTACTCGCAACGAAATCTAATATTTAAGTCTCTATCGGAATCACAACGAAATTCTGATATTTGAATCTTTATTGAAATCACAACGTTGATAAATATTTAAATCTTTATCGAACTCACAACGTAGATAAATATTTAAAACTGTATGGAAATTGCAACGAAATCTAATATTTAAGTCTCTATCGGAATCACAACGAAATTCTGATATTGAAATCTTTATTGAAATCACAACGTAGATAAATATTTAAATCTTTATTGAACTCAAAATGTAGATAAATATTTAAAACTGTATGGAAATCGCAACGAAATCTAATATTTAAGTCTTTATCGGAATCACAACGAAATTCTGATATTTAAATCTTTATTGAAATCACAACGTAGGTAAATATTTAAATCTTTATTGAACTCAAAATGTAGATAAATATTTAAAACTGTATGGAAATCGCAACGAAATCTAATATTTAAGTCTTTATCGGAATCACAACGAAATTCTGATATTTAAATCTTTATTGAAATCACAACGTAGGTAAATATTTAAAACTTTATTGAACTGAAAATGTAGATAAATATTTAAAACTGTATGGAAATTGCAACGAAATCTAATATTTAAGTCTTTATCGGAATCACAACGAAATTCTGATATTTAAATCTTTATTGAAATCACAACGTAGATAAATATTTAAGTCTTTATTGAACTCACAACGTAGATAAATATTTAAAACTGTATGAAAATCGCAACGAAATCTAATATTTAAGTCTTTAGCGGAATCACAACGAAATTCTGATATTTAAATCTTTATTGAAATCACAACGTAGATAAATATTTAAATCTTTATTGAACTCAAAACGTAGGTAAATATTTAAAACTGTATGGAAATCGCAACGAAGTCTAATATTTAAGTCTTTATCGGAATCACAACGAAATTCTTATATTTAAATCTTTATTGAAATCACAACGTAGATAAATATTTAAATCTTTATTGAGCTCAAAATGTAGATAAATATTTAAAACTGTATGGAAATCGCAACGAAATCTAATATTTAAATCTTTACCGGAATCACAACGAAATTCTGATATTTAAATCTTTATTGAAATCACAACGTAGATAAATATTTAAAACTGTATGGAACTCGCAACGAAATCTAATATTTAAGTCTCTATCGGAATCACAACGAAATTCTGATATTTAAATCTTTATTGAAATCACAACGTAGATAAGTATTTAAATCTTTATTGAACTCAAAATGTGGATAAATATTTAAAATTGTATGGAAATCGCAACGAAATCTAATATTTAAGTCTTTATCAGAATCACAACGAAATTCTGATATTTAAATCTTTATTGAAATCACAACGTAGGTAAATATTTAAATCTTTATTGAACTCAGAATGTAGATAAATATTTAAAACTGTATGAAAATTGCAACGAAATCTAATATTTAAGTATTTATCAGAATCACAACGAAATTCTGATATTTAAATCTTTATTGAAATCACAACGTAGATAAATATTTAAATATTTATTGAACTCAAAATGTAGATAAATATTTAAAACTGTATGGAAATCGCAACGAAAACTAATATTTAAGTCTTTATCGGAATCACAACGAAAGTCTGATATTTAAATCTTTATTGAAATCACAACGTAGATAAATATTTAAAACTGTATGGAAATCGCAAAGAAATCTCATATTTATTTCTCTATCGGAATCACAACGAAATTCTGATATTTAAATCTTTATTGAAATCACAACGTAGATAAATATTTAAATATTTATTGAACTCAAAATGTAGATAAATATTTAAAACTGTATGGAAATCGCAACGAAATCTAATATTTAAGTCTTTATCAGAATCACAACGAAATTCTGATATTTAAATCTTTATCGAAATCACAACGTAGGTAAATATTTAAATCTTTATTGAACTCAAAACGTAGGTAAATATTTAAAACTGTATGGAAATCGCAACGAAGTCTAATATTTAAGTCTTTATCGGAATTACACCGAAATTCTTATATTTAAATCTTTATTGAAATCACAACGTTGATAAATATTTAAATCTTTATTGAACTCAAAATGTAGATAAAAATTTAAAATTGTATGGAAATCGCAACGAAATCTAATATTTAAGTCTTTATCAGAATCACAACGAAATTCTGATATTTAAATCTTTATCGAAATCACAACGTAGGTAAATATTTAAATCTTTATTGAACTCAGAATGCAGATAAATATTTAAAACTGTATGGAAATTGCAACGAAATCTAATATTTAAGTCTTTATCAGAATCACAACGAAATTCTGATATTTAAATCTTTATTGAAATCACAACGTAGATAAATATTTAAGTCTTTATTGAACTCACAACGTAGGTAAATATTTAAAACTGTATGGAAATCGCAACGAAATCTAATATTTAAGTCTTTACCGAAATCACAACGAAATTCTGATATTTAAATCTTTATTGAAATCACAACGTAGATAAATATTTAAATCTTTATTGAACTCAAAACGTAGGTAAATATTTAAAACTGTATGGAAATCGCAACGATGTCTAATATTTAAGTCTTTATCGGAATCACAACGAAATTCTTATATTTAAATCTTTATTGAAATCACAACGTAGATAAATATTTAAATCTTGATTGAACTCACAACGTAGGTAAATATTTAAAACTGTATGGAAATTGCAACGAAATCTAATATTTAAGTCTTTATCGGAATCAGAACGAAATTCTGATATTTAAATCTTTATTGAAATCACAACGTAGATAAATATTTAAATATTTATTGAACTCAAAATGTAGATAAATATTTAAAACTGTATGGAAATCGCAACGAAAACTAATATTTAAGTCTTTATCGGAATCACAACGAAAGTCTGATATTTAAATCTTTATTGAAATCACAACGTAGATAAATATTTAAAACTGTATGGAAATCGCAACGAAATCTCATATTTATTTCTCTATCGGAATCACAACGAAATTCTGATATTTAAATCTTTATTGAAATCACAACGTAGATAAATATTTAAATATTTATTGAACTCAAAATGTAGATAAATATTTAAAACTGTATGGAAATCGCAACGAAATCTAATATTTAAGTCTTTATCAGAATCACAACGAAATTCTGATATTTAAATCTTTATCGAAATCACAACGTAGGTAAATATTTAAATCTTTATTGAACTCAAAACGTAGGTAAATATTTAAAACTGTATGGAAATCGCAACGAAGTCTAATATTTAAGTCTTTATCGGAATTACACCGAAATTCTTATATTTAAATCTTTATTGAAATCACAACGTTGATAAATATTTAAATCTTTATTGAACTCAAAATGTAGATAAAAATTTAAAATTGTATGGAAATCGCAACGAAATCTAATATTTAAGTCTTTATCAGAATCACAACGAAATTCTGATATTTAAATCTTTATCGAAATCACAACGTAGGTAAATATTTAAATCTTTATTGAACTCAGAATGTAGATAAATATTTAAAACTGTATGGAAATTGCAACGAAATCTAATATTTAAGTCTTTATCAGAATCACAACGAAATTCTGATATTTAAATCTTTATTGAAATCACAACGTAGATAAATATTTAAGTCTTTATTGAACTCACAACGTAGGTAAATATTTAAAACTGTATGGAAATCGCAACGAAATCTAATATTTAAGTCTTTACCGAAATCACAACGAAATTCTGATATTTAAATCTTTATTGAAATCACAACGTAGATAAATATTTAAATCTTTATTGAACTCAAAACGTAGGTAAATATTTAAAACTGTATGGAAATCGCAACGATGTCTAATATTTAAGTCTTTATCGGAATCACAACGAAATTCTTATATTTAAATCTTTATTGAAATCACAACGTAGATAAATATTTAAATCTTGATTGAACTCACAACGTAGGTAAATATTTAAAACTGTATGGAAATTGCAACGAAATCTAATATTTAAGTCTTTATCGGAATCAGAACGAAATTCTGATATTTAAATCTTTATTGAAATCACAACGTTGATAAATATTTAAATCTTTATCGAACTCACAACGTAGATAAATATTTAAAACTGTATGGAAATCGCAACGAAAACTAATATTTAAGTCTTTATCGGAATCACAACGAAAGTCTGATATTTAAATCTTTATTGAAATCACAACGTAGATAAATATTTAAAACTGTATGGAAATCGCAACGAAATCTAATATTTAATTCTCTATCGGAATCACAACGAAATTCTGATATTTAAATCTTTATTGAAATCACAACGTAGATAAATATTTAAATATTTATTGAACTCAAAATGTATATAAATATTTAAAACTGTATGGAAATCGCAACGAAATCTAATAAGTCTATATCGGAATCACAACGAAATTCTGATAATTAAATCTTTATTGAAATCACAACTTAGATAAATATTTAAATCTTTATTGAACTCAAAACGTAGGTAAATATTTAAAACTGTATGGAAATCGCAACGAAGTCTAATATTTAAGTCTTTATCGGAATCACAACGAAATTCTTATATTTAAATCTTTATTGAAATCACAACGTAGATAAATATTTAAATCTTTATTGAGCTCAAAATGTAGATAAATATTTAAAACTGTATGGAAATCGCAACGAAATCTAATATTTAAATCTTTACCGGAATCACAACGAAATTCTGATATTTAAATCTTTATTGAAATCACAACGTAGATAAATATTTAAAACTGTATGGTACTCGCAACGAAATCTAATATTTAAGTCTCTATCGGAATCACAACGAAATTCTGATATTTAAATCTTTATTGAAATCACAACGTAGGTAAATATTTAAATCTTTATTGAACTCAAAATGTAGATAAATATTTAAAATTGTATGGAAATCGCAACGAAATCTAATATTTAGGTCTTTATCAGAATCACAACGAAATTCTGATATTTAAATCTTTATTGAAATCACAACGTAGGTAAATATTTAAATCTTTATTGAACTCAGAATGTAGATAAATATTTAAAACTGTATGAAAATTGCAACGAAATCTAATATTTAAGTATTTATCAGAATCACAACGAAATTCTGATATTTAAATCTTTATTGAAATCACAACGTAGATAAATATTTAAATATTTATTGAACTCAAAATGTAGATAAATATTTAAAACTGTATGGAAATCGCAACGAAAACTAATATTTAAGTCTTTATCGGAATCACAACGAAAGTCTGATATTTAAATCTTTATTGAAATCACAACGTAGATAAATATTTAAAACTGTATGGAAATCGCAACGAAATCTCATATTTAATTCTCTATCGGAATCACAACGAAATTCTGATATTTAAATCTTTATTGAACTCACAACGTAGAAAATATTTAAATATTTATTGAACTCAAAATGTAGATAAATATTTAAAACTGTATGGAAATCGCAACGAAATCTAATATTTAAGTCTTTATCGGAATCACAACGAAATTCTGATATTTAAATCTTTATTGAAATCACAACGTAGGTAAATATTTAAATCTTTATTGAACTCAAAATGTAGATAAATATTTTAAACTGTATGGAAATCGCAACGAAAACTAATATTTAAATCTTTACCGGAATCACAACGAAATTCTGATATTTAAATCTTTATTGAAATCACAACGTAGATAAATATTTAAAACTGTATGGAAATCGCAACGAAATCTAATATTTAAGTCTCTATCGGAATCACAACGAAATTCTGATATTTAAATCTTTATTGAAATCACAACTTAGATAAATATTTAAATCTTTATTGAACTCAAAATATAGATAAATATTTAAAACTGTATGGAAATCGCAACGAAATCTAATATTTAAGTCTTTATCGGAATCACAACGAAATTCTGATATTTAAATCTTTATTGAAATCACAACGTAGGTAAATATTTAAATCTTTATTGAACTCAAAATGTAGATAAATATTTAAAACTGTATGGAAATCGCAACGAAATCTAAAATTTTAGTCTTTATCGGAATCACAACGAAATTCTGATATTTAAATCTTTATTGAAATCACAACGTAGGTAAATATTTAAATCTTTATTGAACTCAAAACGTAGATAAATATTTAAAGCTGTATGGAAATCGCAACGAAATCTAATATTTAAATCTTTATCGGAATCACAACGAAATTCTGATATTTAAATCTTTATTATAATCACAACGTAGATAAATATTTAAATCTTTATTGAACTCAAAATGTAGATAAATATTTAAAACTGTATGGAAATCGCAACGAAATCTAATATTTAAGTCTTTATCGGAATCACAACGAAATTCTGATATTTAAATCTTTATTGAAATCACAACGTAGGTAAATATTTAAATCTTTATTGAACTCAAAATGTAGATAAATATTTAAAACTGTATGGAAATCGCAACGAAATCTATTATTTAAGTATTTATCGGAATCACAACGAAATTCTGATAATTAAATCTTTATTGAAATAACAACGTAAGTAAATATTTAAATCTTTATTTAACTCAAAACGTAGATAAATATTTAAAGCTGTATGGAAACCGCAACGAAATCTAATATTTAAGTCTTTATCGGAATCACAACGAAATTCTGATATTTAAATCTTTATTGAAATCACAACGTAGGTAAATATTTAAATCTTTATTGAGCTCAAAATGTTGATAAATATTTAAAACTGTATGGAAATCGCAACGACATCTAATATTTAAATCTTTACCGGAATCACAACGAAATTCTGATATTTAAATCTTTATTGAAATCACAACGTAGGTAAATATTTAAATCGTTATTGAATTCAAAATGTAGATAAATATTTAAAACTGTATGGAAATCGCAACGAAATCTAATATTTAAGTCTTTATCGGAATCACAACGAAATTCTAATATTTAAATCTTTATTCAAATCACAACGTAGGTAAATATTTAAATCTTTATTGAACTCAAAACGTAGATAAATATTTAAAGCTGTATGGAAACCGCAACGAAATCTAATATTTAAGTCTTTATCGGAATCACAACGAAATTCTGATATTTAAATCTTTATTGAAATCACAACGTAGGTAAATATTTAAATCTTTATTGAACTCAAAATGTAGATAAATATTTAAAACTGTATGGAAATCGCAACGAAATCTAATATTTAAGTCTTATCAGAATCACAACGAAATTCTGATATTTAAATCTTTATTGAAATCACAACGTAGGTAAATATTTAAATCTTTATTGAGCTCAAAATGTAGATAAATATTTAAAACTGTATGGAAATCGCAACGAAATCTAATATTTAAATCTGTACCGGAATCACAACGAAATTCTGATATTTAAATCTTTATTGAAATCACAACGTAGATAAATATTTAAAACTGTATGGAACTCGCAACGAAATCTAATATTTAAGTCGCTATCGGAATCACAATGAAATTCTGATATTTAAATCTTTATTGAAATCACAACGTAGGTAAATATTTAAGTCTTTATTGAACTCACAACGTAGATAAATGTTTAAAACTGTATGGAAATCGTAACGAAATCTAATATTTAAGTCTTTATCGGAATCACAACGAAATTCTGATATTTAAATCTTTATTGAAATCACAACGTAGATAAATATTTAAATCTTTATTGAACTCAAAACGTAGGTAAATATTTAAAACTGTATGGAAATCGCAACGAAGTCTAATATTTAAGTCTTTATCGGAATCACAACGAAATTCTTATATTTAAATCTTTATTGAAATCACAACGTAGATAAATATTTAAATTTTGATTGAACTCACAACGTAGGTAAATATTTAAAACTGTATGGAAATCGCAACGAATTCTAATATTTAAGTCTTTATCGGAATCACAACGAAATTCTGATATTTGAATCTTTATTGAAATCACAACGTTGATAAATATTTAAATCTTTATCGAACTCACAACGTAGATAAATATTTAAAACTGTATGGAAATCGCAACGAAATCTAATATTTAAGTCTTTATCGGAATCACAACGAAATTCTGATATTTAAATCTTTATTGAAATCACGACGTAGGTAAATATTTAAATCTTTATTGAACTCAAAACGTAGATAAATATTTAAAACTGTATGGAAATCGCAACGAAATCTAATATTTAAGTCTTTATCGGAATCACAACGAAATTCTTATATTTAAATCTTTATTGAATTCACAACGTAGATAAATATTTAAATCTTGATTGAACTCACAACGTAGGTAAATATTTAAAACTGTACTGAAATCGCAACGAAATCTATTATTTAAGTCTCTATCGGAATCACAACGAAATTCTGATATTTAAATCTTTATTGAAATCACAACGTAGATAAATATTTAAATCTTTATTGAACTCAAAATGTAGATAAATATTTAAAACTGTATGGAAATCGCAACGAAATCTAATATTTAAGTCTTTATCAGAATCACAACGAAATTCTGATATTTAAATCTTTATTGAAATCACAACGTAGATAAATATTTAAATCTTTATTGAACTCAAAATGTAGATAAATATTTAAAACTGTATGGAAATCGCAACGAAAACTAATATTTAAGTCTTTATCGGAATCACAACGAAATTCTGATATTTAAATCTTTATTGAAATCACAACGTAGGTAAATATTTAAATCTTTATTGAACTCAAAATGTAGATAAATATTTAAAACTGTATGGAAATCGCAACGAAATCTAATATTTAAGTCTTTATCAGAATCACAACGAAATTCTGATATTTAAATCTTTATTGAAATCACAACGTAGATAAATATTTAAATCTTTATTGAACTCAAAATGTAGATAAATATTTAAAACTGTATGGAAATCGCAACGAAATCTAATATTTAAATCTTTACCGGAATCACAACGAAATTCTGATATATAAATCTTTATTGAAATCACAACGTAGATAAATATTTAAAACTGTATGGAAATCGCAACGAAATCTAATATTTCAGTCTCTATCGGAATCACAACGTAATTCTGATATTTAAATCTTTATTGAAATCACAACGTAGATAAATATCTAAATCTTTATTGAATTCAAAATGTAGATAAATATTTAAAACTGTGTGGAAATCGCAACGAAATCTTAAATTTAAGTTTTTATCGGAATCACAACGAAATTCTGATATTTAAATCTTTATTGAAATCACAACGTAGGTAAAAATTTAAATCTTTATTGAACTCAAAATGTAGATAAATATTTAAAACTGTATGGAAATCGCAACGAAATCTAATATTTAAGTCTTTAACGGAATCACAACGAAATTCTGATAATTAAATCTTTATTGAAAGCACAACGTAGGTAAATATTTAAATCTTCATTGAACTCAAAATGTATATAAATATTTAAAACTGTATGGAAATCGCAACGAAATCTAATATTTAAGTTTTTATCGGAATCACAACGAAATTCTTATATTTAAATCTTTATTGAAATCACAACGTAGGTAAATATTTAAATCTTTATTGAACTTAAAATGTAGATAAATATTTAGAACTGTATGGAAATCGCAACGAAATCTAATATTTAAGTCTTTATCAGAATCACAACGAAATTCTGATATTTAAATCTTTATTGAAATCACGACGTAGGTAAATATTTAAATCTTTATTGAACTCAAAACGTAGATAAATATTTAAAACTGTATGGAAATCGCAACGAAATCTAATATTTAAATCTTTACCGGAATCACAACGAAATTCTGATATTTAAATCTTTATTGAAATCACAACGTGGATAAATATTAAAAACTGTATGGAGATCGCAAAGAAATCTAATATTTAAGTCTCTATCGGAATCACAACGAAATTCTGATATTTAAATCTTTATTGAAATCACAACGTAGATAAATATTTATATCTTTATTGAACTCAAAATGTAGATAAATATTTAAAACTGTATGGAAAGCGCAACTAAATCTAATATTTAAGTCTTTATCGGAATCACAACGAAATTCTGATATTTAAATCTTTATTGAAATCACAACGTAGATAAATATTTAAATCTTTATTGAACTCAAAATGTAGATAAATATTTAAAACTGTATGGAAATCGCAACGAAAACTAATATTTAAGTCTTTATCGGAATCACAACGAAATTCTGATATTTAAATCTTTATTGAAATCACAACGTAGGTAAATATTTAAATCTTTATTGAACTCAAAATGTAGATAAATATTTAAAACTGTATGGAAATCGCAACGAAATCTAATATTTAAATCTTTACCGGAATCACAACGAAATTCTGATATATAAATCTTTATTGAAATCACAACGTAGATAAATATTTAAATCTTTATTGAACTCAAAATGTAGATAAATATTTAAAACTGTATGGAAATCGCAACGAAAACTAATATTTAAGTCTTTATCGGAATCACAACGAAATTCTGATATTTAAATCTTTATTGAAATCACAACGTAGGTAAATATTTAAATCTTTATTGAACTCAAAATGTAGATAAATATTTAAAACTGTATGGAAATCGCAACGAAAACTAATATTTAAGTCTTTATCGGAATCACAACGAAATTCTGATATTTAAATCTTTATTGAAATCACAACGTAGGTAAATATTTAAATCTTTATTGAACTCAAAATGTAGATAAATATTTAAAACTGTATGGAAATCGCAACGAAATCTAATATTTAAATCTTTACCGGAATCACAACGAAATTCTGATATATAAATCTTTATTGAAATCACAACGTAGATAAATATTTAATACTGTATGGAAATCGCAACGAAAACTAATATTTAAGTCTTTATCGGAATCACAACGAAATTCTGATATTTAAATCTTTATTGAAATCACAACGTAGGTAAATATTTAAATCTTTATTGAACTCAAAATGTAGATAAATATTTAAAACTGTATGGAAATCGCAACGAAAACTAATATTTAAGTCTTTACCGGAATCACAACGAAATTCTGATATTTAAATCTTTATTGAAATCACAACGTAGATAAATATTTAAGTCTTTATTGAACTCACAACGTAGGTAAATGTTTAAAACTGTATGGAAATCGTAACGAAATCTAATATTTAAGTCTTTATCGGAATCACAACGAAATTCTGATATTTAAATCTTTATTGAAATCACAACGTAGATAAATATTTAAATCTTTATTGAACTCAAAACGTAGGTAAATATTTAAAACTGTATGGAAATCGCAACGAAGTCTAATATTTAAGTCTTTATCGGAATCACAACGAAATTCTTATATTTAAATCTTTATTGAAATCACAACGTAGATAAATATTTAAATCTTGATTGAACTCACAACGTAGGTAAATATTTAAAACTGTATGGAAATCGCAACGAATTCTAATATTTAAGTCTTTATCGGAATCACAACGAAATTCTGATATTTGAATCTTTATTGAAATCACAACGTTGATAAATATTTAAATCTTTATCGAACTCACAACGTAGATAAATATTTAAAACTGTATGGAAATCGCAACGAAATCTAATATTTAAGTCTTTATCGGAATCACAACGAAATTCTGATATTTAAATCTTTATTGAAAGCACAACGTAGGTAAATATTTAAATCTTTATTGAACTCAAAATGTAGATAAATATTTAAAACTGTATGGAAATCGTAACGAAATCTAATATTTAAGTCTTTATCGGAATCACAACGAAATTCTGATATTTAAATCTTTATTGAAATCACAACGTAGATAAATATTTAAATCTTTATTGAACTCAAAATGTAGATAAATATTTAAAACTGTATGGAAATCGCAACGAAAACTAATATTTAAGTCTTTATCGGAATCACAACGAAATTCTGATATTTAAATCTTTATTGAAATCACAACGTAGGTAAATATTTAAATCTTTATTGAAATCACAACGTGGATAAATATTTAAAACTGTATGGAAATCGCAACGAAATCTAATATTTAAATCTTTACCGGAATCACAACGAAATTCTGATATATAAATCTTTATTGAAATCACAACGTAGATAAATATTTAAATCTTTATTGAACTCAAAATGTAGATAAATATTTAAAACTGTATGGAAATCGCAACGAAAACTAATATTTAAGTCTTTATCGGAATCACAACGAAATTCTGATATTTAAATCTTTATTGAAATCACAACGTAGGTAAATATTTAAATCTTTATTGAACTCAAAATGTAGATAAATATTTAAAACTGTATGGAAATCGCAACGAAAACTAATATTTAAGTCTTTATCGGAATCACAACGAAATTCTGATATTTAAATCTTTATTGAAATCACAACGTAGGTAAATATTTAAATCTTTATTGAACTCAAAATGTAGATAAATATTTAAAACTGTATGGAAATCGCAGCGAAATCTAATATTTAAATCTTTACCGGAATCACAACGAAATTCTGATATATAAATCTTTATTGAAATCACAACGTAGATAAATATTTAAAACTGTATGGAAATCGCAACGAAATCTAATATTTCAGTCTCTATCGGAATCACAACGTAATTCTGATATTTAAATCTTTATTGAAATCACAACGTAGATAAATATTTAAATCTTTATTGAACTCAAAATGTAGATAAATATTTAAAACTGTATGGAAATCGCAACGAAATCTAATATTTAAGTCTTTATCAGAATCACAACGAGATTCTGATATTTAAATCTTTATTGAAATCACAACGTAGATAAATATTTAAATCTTTATTGAACTCAAAATGTAGATAAATATTTAAAACTGTATGGAAATCGCAACGAAAACTAATATTTAAGTCTTTATCGGAATCACAACGAAATTCTGATATTTAAATCTTTATTGAAATCATAACGTAGGTAAATATTTAAATCTTTATTGAACTCAAAATGTAGATAAATATTTAAAACTGTATGGAAATCGCAACGAAATCTAATATTTAAGTCTTTATCAGAATCACAACGAAATTCTGATATTTAAATCTTTATTGAAATCACAACGTAGATAAATATTTAAATCTTTATTGAACTCAAAATGTAGATAAATATTTAAAACTGTATGGAAATCGCAACGAAATCTAATATTTAAATCTTTACCGGAATCACAACGAAATTCTGATATATAAATCTTTATTGAAATCACAACGTAGATAAATTTTTAAAACTGTATGGAAATCGCAACGAAATCTAATATTTCAGTCTCTATCGGAATCACAACGTAATTCTGATATTTAAATCTTTATTGAAATCACAACGTAGATAAATATCTAAATCTTTATTGAATTCAAAATGTAGATAAATATTTAAAACTGTGTGGAAATCGCAACGAAATCTTAAATTTAAGTTTTTATCGGAATCACAACGAAATTCTGATATTTAAATCTTTATTGAAATCACAACGTAGGTAAAAATTTAAATCTTTATTGAACTCAAAATGTAGATAAATATTTAAAACTGTATGGAAATCGCAACGAAATCTAATATTTAAGTCTTTAACGGAATCACAACGAAATTCTGATAATTAAATCTTTATTGAAAGCACAACGTAGGTAAATATTTAAATCTTCATTGAACTCAAAATGTAGATAAATATTTAAAACTGTATGGAAATCGCAACGAAATCTAATATTTAAGTTTTTATCGGAATCACAACGAAATTCTTATATTTAAATCTTTATTGAAATCACAACGTAGGTAAATATTTAAATCTTTATTTAACTTAAAATGTAGATAAATATTTAGAACTGTATGGAAATCGCAACGAAATCTAATATTTAAGTCTTTATCAGAATCACAACGAAATTCTGATATTTAAATCTTTATTGAAATCACGACGTAGGTAAATATTTAAATCTTTATTGAACTCAAAACGTAGATAAATATTTAAAACTGTATGGAAATCGTAACGAAATCTAATATTTAAATCTTTACCGGAATCACAACGAAATTCTGATATTTAAATCTTTATTGAAATCACAACGTGGATAAATATTTAAAACTGTATGGAGATCGCAAAGAAATCTAATATTTAAGTCTCTATCGGAATCACAACGAAATTCTGATATTTAAATCTTTATTGAAATCACAACGTAGATAAATATTTATATCTTTATTGAACTCAAAATGTAGATAAATATTTAAAACTGTATGGAAAGCGCAACTAAATCTAATATTTAAGTCTTTATCGAAATCACAACGAAATTCTGATATTTAAATCTTTATTGAAATCACAACGTAGATAAATATTTAAATCTTTATTGAACTCAAAATGTAGATAAATATTTAAAACTGTATGGAAATCGCAACGAAATCTAATATTTAAGTCTTTATCGGAATCACAACGAAATTCTGATATTTAAATCTTTATTGAAATCACAACGTAGGTAAATATTTAAATCTTTATTGAACTCAAAACTTAGATAAATATTTAAAGCTGTATGGAAACCGCAACGAAATCTAATATTTAAGTCTTTATAGGAATCACAACGAAATTCTGATATTTAAATCTTTATTGAAATCACAACGTAGGTAAATATTTAAATCTTTATTGAACTCAAAATGTAGATAAATATATAAAACTGTATGGAAATCGCAACGAAATCTAATATTTAAGTCTTATCAGAATCACAACGAAATTCTGATATTTAAATCTTTATTGAAATCACAACGTAGGTAAATATTTAAATCTTTATTGAGCTCAAAATTTAGATAAATATTTAAAACTGTATGGAAATCGCAACGAAATCTAATATTTAAATCTTTACCGGAATCACAACGAAATTCTGATATATAAATCTTTATTGAAATCACTACGTAGATAAATATTTAAAACTGTATGGAACTCGCAACGAAATCTAATATTTAAGTCTCTATCGGAATTACAACGAAATTCTGATATTTAAATCTTTATTGAAATAATAACGTAGATAAATATTTAAATCTTTATTGAACTCAAAATGTAGATAAATATTTAAAACTGTATGGAAATCGCAACGAAATCTAATATTTAAGTCTTTATCAGAATCACAACGAAATTCTGATATTTAAATCTTTATTGAAATCACAACGTAGGTAAATATTTAAATCTTTATTGAACTGAAAATGTAGATAAATATTTAAAACTGTATGGAAATCGCAACGAAATCTAATATTTAAGTCTTTATCGGAATCACAACGAAATTCTGATATTTAAATCTTTATTGAAATCACAACGTAAGTAAATATTTAAATCTTTATTGAACTCAAAATGTAGATAAATATTTAAAACTGCATGGAAATCGGAACGAAATCTAATATTTAAGTCTTTATCAGAATCACAACGAAATTCTGATATTTAAATCTTTATTGAAATCACAACGTAGATAAATATTTAAATCTTTATTGAACTCAAAATGTAGATAAATATTTAAAACTGTATGGAAATCGCAACGAAATCTAATATTTAAGTCTTTATCGGAATCACAACGAAATTCTGATAATTAAATCTTTATTGAAATCACAACGTAGGTAAATATTTAAATCTTTATTAAACTCAAAATGTAGATAAATATTTAAAACTGTATGGAAATCGCAACGAAATCTAATATTTAAGTCTTTATCGGAATCACAACGAAATTCTGATATTTAAATCTTTATTGAAATCACAACGTAGGTAAATATTTAAATCTTTATTGAACTCAAAACGTAGATAAATATTTAAAGCTGTATGGAAACCGCAAGGAAATCTAATATTTAAGTCTTTATCGGAATCACAACGAAATTCTGATAATTAAATCTTTATTGAAATCACAACGTAGGTAAATATTTAAATCTTTATTAAACTCAAAATGTAGATAAATATTTAAAACTGTATGGAAATCGCAACGAAATCTAATATTTAAGTCTTTATCGGAATCACAACGAAATTCTGATATTTAAATCTTTATTGAAATCACAACGTAGGTAAATATTTAAATCTTTATTGAACTCAAAACGTAGATAAATATTTAAAACTGTATGGAAATCGTAACGAAATCTAATATTTAAATCTTTACCGGAATCACAACGAAATTCTGATATTTAAATCTTTATTGAAATCACAACGTGGATAAATATTTAAAACTGTATGGAGATCGCAAAGAAATCTAATATTTAAGTCTCTATCGGAATCACAACGAAATTCTGATATTTAAATCTTTATTGAAATCACAACGTAGATAAATATTTATATCTTTATTGAACTCAAAATGTAGATAAATATTTAAAACTGTATGGAAAGCGCAACTAAATCTAATATTTAAGTCTTTATCGAAATCACAACGAAATTCTGATATTTAAATCTTTATTGAAATCACAACGTAGATAAATATTTAAATCTTTATTGAACTCAAAATGTAGATAAATATTTAAAACTGTATGGAAATCGCAACGAAATCTAATATTTAAGTCTTTATCGGAATCACAACGAAATTCTGATATTTAAATCTTTATTGAAATCACAACGTAGGTAAATATTTAAATCTTTATTGAACTCAAAACGTAGATAAATATTTAAAGCTGTATGGAAACCGCAACGAAATCTAATATTTAAGTCTTTATAGGAATCACAACGAAATTCTGATATTTAAATCTTTATTGAAATCACAACGTAAGTAAATATTTAAATCTTTATTGAACTCAAAATGTAGATAAATATTTAAAACTGCATGGAAATCGGAACGAAATCTAATATTTAAGTCTTTATCAGAATCACAACGAAATTCTGATATTTAAATCTTTATTGAAATCACAACGTAGATAAATATTTAAATCTTTATTGAACTCAAAATGTAGATAAATATTTAAAACTGTATGGAAATCGCAACGAAATCTAATATTTAAGTCTTTATCGGAATCACAACGAAATTCTGATAATTAAATCTTTATTGAAATCACAACGTAGGTAAATATTTAAATCTTTATTAAACTCAAAATGTAGATAAATATTTAAAACTGTATGGAAATCGCAACGAAATCTAATATTTAAGTCTTTATCGGAATCACAACGAAATTCTGATATTTAAATCTTTATTGAAATCACAACGTAGGTAAATATTTAAATCTTTATTGAACTCAAAACGTAGATAAATATTTAAAGCTGTATGGAAACCGCAAGGAAATCTAATATTTAAGTCTTTATCGGAATCACAACGAAATTCTGATAATTAAATCTTTATTGAAATCACAACGTAGGTAAATATTTAAATCTTTATTAAACTCAAAATGTAGATAAATATTTAAAACTGTATGGAAATCGCAACGAAATCTAATATTTAAGTCTTTATCGGAATCACAACGAAATTCTGATATTTAAATCTTTATTGAAATCACAACGTAGGTAAATATTTAAATCTTTATTGAACTCAAAACGTAGATAAATATTTAAAGCTGTATGGAAACCGCAAGGAAATCTAATATTTAAGTCTTTATCGGAATCACAACGAAATTCTGATATTTAAATCTTTATTGAAATCACAACGTAGGTAAATATTTAAATCTTTATTGAACTCAAAATGTAGATAAATATTTAAAACTGTATGGAAATCGCAACGAAATCTAATATTTAAGTCTTATCAGAATCACAACGAAATTCTGATATTTAAATCTTTATTGAAATCACAACGTAGGTAAATATTAAAATCTTTATTGAGCTCAAAATGTAGGTAAATATTTAAAACTGTATGGAAATCGCAACGAAATCTAATATTTAAATCTTTACCGGAATCACAACGAAATTCTGATATTTAAATCTTTATTGAAATCACAACGTAGATAAATATTTAAAACTGTATGGAACTCGCAACGAAATCCAATATTTATGTCTCTATCGGAATTACAACGAAATTCTGATATTTAAATCTTTATTGAAATCATAACGTAGATAAATATCTAAATCTTTATTGAACTCAAAATGTAGATAAATATTTAAAACTGTATGGAAATCGCAACGAAATCTAATATTTAAGTCTTTATCAGAATCACAACGAAATTCTGATATTTAAATCTTTATTGAAATCACATCGTAGGTAAATATTTAAATCTTTATTGAACTGAAAATGGAGATAAATATTTAAAACTGTATGGAAATCGCAACGAAATGTAATATTTAAGTCTTTATCGGAATCACAACGAAATTCTGATATTTAAATCTTTATTGAAATCACAACGTAGGTAAATATTCAAATCTTTATTGAACTCAAAACGTAGATAAATATTTAAAGCTGTATGGAAATCGCAACGAAGTCTAATATTTAAATCTTTATCGGAATCACAACGAAATTCTGATATTTAAATCTTTATTAAAATCACAACGTAGATAAATATTTAAATCTTTATTGAACTCAAAATGTAGATAAATATTTAAAACTGTATGGAAATCGCAACGAAATCTAATATTTAAGTCTTTATCGGAATCACAACGAAATTCTGATATTTAAATCTTTATTGAAATCACAACGTAGGTAAATATTTAAATCTTTATTGAACTCAAAATGTAGATAAATATTTAAAACTGTATGGAAATCGCAACGAAATCTAATATTTAAGTCTTTATCGGAATCACAACGAAATTCTGATATTTAAATCTTTATTGAAATCACAACGTAGGTAAATATTTAAATCTTTATTGAACTCAAAACGTAGATAAATATTTAAAGCTGTATGGAAACCGCAACGAAATCTAATATTTAAGTCTTTATCGGAATCACAACGAAATTCTGATATTTAAATCTTTATTGAAATCACAACGTAGGTAAATATTTAAATCTTTATTGAACTCAAAAGGTAGATAAATATTTAAAACTGTATGGAAATCGCAACGAAATCTAATATTTAAGTCTTATCAGAATCACAACGAAATTCTGATATTTAAATCTTTATTGAAATCACAACGTAGGTAAATATTTAAATCTTTATTGAGCTCAAAATGTAGATAAATATTTAAAACTGTATGGAAATCGCAACGAAATCTAATATTTAAATCTTTACCGGAATCTCAACGAAATTCTGATATTTAAATCTTTATTGAAATCACAACGTAGATAAATATTTAAAACTGTATGGAACTCGCAACGAAATCTAATATTTAATTCTCTATCGGAATCACAATGAAATTCTGATATTTAAATCTTTATTGAAATCACAACGTAGGTAAATATTTAAATCTTTATTGAACCCAAAATGTAGATAAATATTTCAAATTGTATGGAAATCGCAACGAAATCTAATATATAAGTCTTTATCAGAATCACAACGAAATTCTGATATTTAAATCTTTATTGAAATCACAACGTAGGTAAATATTTAAATCTTTATTGAACTCAGAATGTAGATAAATATTTAAAACTGTATGGAAATTGCAACGAAATCTAATATTTAAGTCTTTATCAGAATCACAACGAAATTCTGATATTTAAATCTTTATTGAAATCACAACGTAGATAAATATTTAAGTCTTTATTGAACTCACAACGTAGATAAATATTTAAAACTGTATGGAAATCGCAACGAAATCTAATATTTAAGTCTTTATCGGAATCACATCGAAATTCTGATATTTAAATCTTTATTGAAATCACAACGTAGATAAATATTTAAATCTTTATTGAACTCAAAACGTAGGTAAATATTTAAAACTGTATGGAAATCGCAACGAAGTCTAATATTTAAGTCTTTATCGGAATCACAACGAAATTCTTATATTTAAATCTTTATTGAAATCACAACGTAGATAAATATTTAAATCTTGATTGAACTCACAACGTAGGTAAAAATTTAAAACTGTATGGAAATCGCAACGAAATCTAATATTTAAGTCTTTATCGGAATCACAACGAAATTCTGATATTTGAATCTTTATTGAAATCACAACGTTGATAAATATTTAAATCTTTATCGAACTCACAACGTAGATAAATATTTAAAACTGTACGGAAATCGCAACGAAATCTAATATTGAAGTCTTTATCGGAATCACAACGAAATTCTGATATTTAAATCTTTATTGAAAGCACAACGTAGGTAAATATTTAAATCTTTATTGAACTCAAAATGTAGATAAATATTTAAAACTGTATCGAAATCGCAACGAAATCTAATATTTATGTCTTTATCGGAATCACAACGAAATTCTGATATTTAAATCTTTATTGAAATCACAACGTAGATAAATATTTAAGTCTTTATTGAACTCACAACGTAGATAAATATTTAAAACTGTATGGAAATCGCAACGAAATCTAATATTTAAGTCTTTATCGGAATCACAACGAAATTCTGATATTTAAATCTTTATTGAAATCACAACGTAGATAAATATTTAAATCTTTATTGAACTCACAACGTAGATAAATATTTAAAACTGTATGGAAATCGCAACGAAGTCTAATATTTAAGTCTTTATCGGAATCACAACGAAATTCTTATATTTAAATCTTTATAGAAATCACAACGTAGATAAATATTTAAATCTTGATTGAACTCACAACGTAGGTAAATATTTAAAACTGTATGGAAATCGCAACGAAATCTAATATTTAAGTCTTTATCGGAATCACAACGAAATTCTGATATTTGAATCTTTATTGAAATCACAACTTTGATAAATATTTAAATCTTTATCGAACTCACAACGTAGATAAATATTTAAAACTGTATGGAAATCGCAACGAAATCTAATATTGAAGTCTTTATCGGAATCACAACGAAATTCTGATATTTAAATCTTTATTGAAAGCACAACGTAGGTAAATATTTAAATCTTTATTGAACTCAAAATGTAGATAAATATTTAAAACTGTATGGAAATCGCAACGAAATCTAATATTTATGTCTTTATCGGAATCACAACGAAATTCTGATATTTAAATCTTTATTGAAATCACAACGTAGATAAATATTTAAATCTTTATTGAACTCAAAATGTAGATAAATATTTAAAACTGTATGGAAATCTCAACGAAATCTAATATTTAAGTCTTTATCAGAATCACAACGAAATTCTGATATTTAAATCTTTATTGAAATCACAACGTAGATAAATATTTAAATCTTTATTGAACTCAAAATGTAGATCAATATTTAAAACTGTATGGAAATCGCAACGAAACCTAATATTTAAATCTTTACCGGAATCACAACGAAATTCTGATATTTAAATCTTTATTGAAATCACAACGTAGATAAATATTTAAAACTGTATGGAAATCGCAACGAAATCTAATATTTCAGTCTCTATCGGAATCACAACGAAATTCTGATATTTAAATCTTTATTGAAATCACAACGTAGGTAAATATTTAAATCTTTATTGAACTCAAAATGTAGATAAATATTTAAAACTGTATGGAAATCGCAACGAAATCTAATATTTAAGTCTTTAACGGAATCACAACGAAATTCTGATATTTAAATCTTTATTGAAATCACAACGTAGGTAAATATTTAAATCTTTTTTGAACTCAAAATGTAGATAAATATTTAAAACTGTATGGAAATCGCAACGAAATCTAATATTTAAGTTTTTATCGTAATCTCAACGAAATTCTTATATTTAAATCTTTATTGAAATCACAACGTAGGTAAATATTTAAATCTTTATTGAACTCAAAATGTAGATAAATATTTTAAACTGTATGGAAATTGCAACGAAATCTAATATTTATATCTTTACCGGAATCACAGCGCAATTCTGATATTTAAATCTTTATTGAACTCAATATGTAGATAAATATTTAAAACTGTATGGAAATCGCAACGAAATCTAATATTTAAGTCTTTATCGGAATCACAACGAAATTCTGATATTTAAATATTAATTTAAATCACAACGTAGATAAATATTTAAATCTTTATTGAACTCAAAATGTAGATAAATATTTAAAACTGTATGGAAATCGCAACGAAATCTAATATTTAAGTCTTTATCGGAATCACAACGAAATTCTGATATTTAAATCTTTATTGAAATCACAACGTAGGTAAATATTTAAATCTTTATTGAACTCAAAATGTAGATAAATATGTAAATCTGTATGGAAATCGCAACGAAATCTAATATTTAAATCTTTATTGAAATCACAACGTAGGTAAATATTTAAATCTTTATTGAACTGAAAATGTAGATAAATATTTAAAACTGTATGGAAATCGCAACGAAATCTAATATTTAAGTCTTTATCGGAATCACAACGAAATTCTGATATTTAAATCTTTATTGAAATCACAACGTAGGTAAATATTTAAATCTTTATTGAACTCAAAATGTAGATAAATATTTAAAACTGTATGGAAATCGCAACGAAATCTAATATTTATGTCTTTATCGGAATCACAACGAAATTCTGATATTTAAATCTTTATTGAAATCACAACGTAGATAAATATTTAAATCTTGATTGAACTCACAACGTAGGTAAATATTTAAAACTGTACTGAAATCGCAACGAAATCTATTATTTAAGTCTCTATCGGAATCACAACGAAATTCTGATATTTAAATCTTTATTGAAATCACAACGTAGATAAATATTTAAATCTTTATTGAACTCAAAATGTAGATAAATATTTAAAACTGTATGGAAATCTCAACGAAATCTAATATTTAAGTCTTTATCAGAATCACAACGAAATTCTGATATTTAAATCTTTATTGAAATCACAACGTAGGTAAATATTTAAATCTTTATTGAACTCAGAATGTAGATAAATATTTAAAACTGTATGGAAATCGCAACGAAATCTAATATTTAAGTCTCTATCGGAATCACAACGAAATTCTGATATTTAAATCTTTATTGAACTCAAAATGTAGATAAATATTTAAAACTTATGGAAATCGCAACGAAAACTAATATTTAAGTCTTTATCGGAATCACAACGAAATTCTGATATATAAATCTTTATTGAAATCACAACGTAGGTAAATATTTAAATCTTAATTGAACTCAAAATGTAGATAAATATTTAAAACTGTATGGAAATCGCAACGAAATCTAATATTTAAGTCTTTATCAGAATCACAACGAAATTCTGATATTTAAATCTTTATTGAAATCACAACGTAGATAAATATTTAAATCTTTATTGAACTCAAAATGTAGATAAATATTTAAAACTGTATGGAAATCGCAACGAAATCTAATATTTAAATCTTTACCGGAATCACAACGAAATTCTGATATTTAAATCTTTATTGAAATCACAACGTAGATAAATATTTAAAACTGTATGGAAATCGCAACGAAATCTAATATTTCAGTCTCTATCGGAATCACAACGAAATTCTGATATTTAAATCTTTATTGAAATCACAACGTAGGTAAATATTTAAATCTTTATTGAACTCAAAATGTAGATAAATATTTAAAACTGTATGGAAATCGCAACGAAATCTAATATTTAAGTCTTTAACGGAATCACAACGAAATTCTGATATTTAAATCTTTATTGAAATCACAACGTAGGTAAATATTTAAATCTTTTTTGAACTCAAAATGTAGATAAATATTTAAAACTGTATGGAAATCGCAACGAAATCTAATATTTAAGTTTTTATCGTAATCACAACGAAATTCTTATATTTAAATCTTTATTGAAATCACAACGTAGGTAAATATTTAAATCTTTATTGAACTCAAAATGTAGATAAATATTTTAAACTGTATGGAAATTGCAACGAAATCTAATATTTAAATCTTTACCGGAATCACAACGAAATTCTGATATTTAAATCTTTATTGAACTCAATATGTAGATAAATATTTAAAACTGTATGGAAATCGCAACGAAATCTAATATTTAAGTCTTTATCAGAATCACAACGAAATTCTGATATTTAAATATTAATTTAAATCACAACGTAGATAAATATTTAAATCTTTATTGAACTCAAAATGTAGATAAATATTTAAAACTGTATGGAAATCGCAACGAAATCTAATATTTAAGTCTTTATCGGAATCACAACGAAATTCTGATATTTAAATCTTTATTGAAATCACAACGTAGGTAAATATTTAAATCTTTATTGAACTCAAAATGTAGATAAATATGTAAATCTGTATGGAAATCGCAACGAAATCTAATATTTAAATCTTTATTGAAATCACAACGTAGGTAAATATTTAAATCTTTATTGAACTGAAAATGTAGATAAATATTTAAAACTGTATGGAAATCGCAACGAAATCTAATATTTAAGTCTTTATCGGAATCACAACGAAATTCTGATATTTAAATCTTTATTGAAATCACAACGTAGGTAAATATTTAAATCTTTATTGAATTCAAAATGTAGATAAATATTTAAAACTGTATGGAAATGGCAACGAAATCTAATATTTAAGTCTTTATCAGAATCACAACGAAATTCTGATATTTAAATCTTTATTGAAATCACAACGTAGGTAAATATTTAAATCTTTATTGAATTCAAAATGTAGATAAATATTTAAAACTGTATGGAAATCGCAACGAAATCTAATATTTAAATCTTTACCGGAATCACAACGAAATTCTGATATTTAAATCTGTATTGAAATCACAACGTAGATAAATATTTAAGACTGTATGGAACTCGCAACGAAATCTAATATTTAAGTCTCTATCGGAATCACAACGAAATTCTGATATTTAAATCTTTATTGAAATCACAACGTAGGTAAATATTTAAATCTTTATTGAACTCAAAATGTAGATAAATATCTAAAATTGTATGGAAATCGCAACGAAATCTAATATTTAAGTCTTTATCAGAATCACAACGAAATTCTGATATTTAAATCTTTATTGAAATCACAACGTAGGTAAATATTTAAATCTTTATTGAACTCAGAACGTAGAAAAATATTTAAAACTGTATGGAACTCGCAACGAAATCTAATATTTAAGTCTCTATCGGAATCACAACGAAATTCTGATATTTAAATCTTTATTGAAATCACAATGTAGGTAAATATTTAAATCTTTATTGAACTCAAAATGTAGATAAATATTTAAAATTGTATGGAAATCGCAACGAAATCTAATATTTAAGTCTTTATCAGAATCACAACGAAATTCTGATATTTAAATCTTTATTGAAATCACAACGTAGGTAAATATTTAAATCTTTATTGAACTCAGAATGTAGATAAAT
Organism: Dioctria linearis; assembly: GCA_963930735.1. Taxonomy (NCBI): domain Eukaryota; kingdom Metazoa; phylum Arthropoda; class Insecta; order Diptera; family Asilidae; genus Dioctria; species Dioctria linearis. The sequence goes on along the minus strand of OZ005741.1, from coordinate 74,685,090 downwards.
ATTTAAAACTGTATGGAAATCGCAACGAAATCTAATATTTAAGTCTCTATCGGAATCACAACGAAATTCTGATATTTAAATCTTTATTGAAATCACAACGTAGATAAATATTTAAATCTTGTATGGAAATTGCAAAGAAATCTAATATTTAAGTCTTTATCGGAATCACAACGAAATTCTGATATTTAAATCTTTATTGAAATCACAACGTAGATAAATATTTAAATCTTTATTGAGCTCAAAATGTAGATAAATATTTAAAACTGTATGGAAATCGCAACGAAATCTAATATTTAAGTCTTTATCGGAATCACAACGAAATTCTGATATTTAAATCTTTATTGAAATCACAACGTAGATAAATATTTAAATCTTTATTGAACTCAAAACGTAGGTAAATATCTAAAACTGTATGGAAATCGCAACGAAATCTAATATTTAAGTCTTTATCGGAATCACAACGAAATTCTGATATTTAGATCTTTATTGAAATCACAACGTATATAAATATTTAAATCTTGATTGAACTCACAACGTAGATAAAAATTTAAAACTGTATGGAAATCGCAACGAAATCTAATATTTAAGTCTTTATCGGAATCACAATGAAATTCTGATATTTAAATCTTTATCAAAATCACATCGTAGATAAATATTTAAGTCTTTATTGAACTCACAAAGTAGATAAATATTTCAAACTGTATGGAAATCGCAACGAAATCTAATATTTAAGTCTTTATCGGAATCACAACGAAATTCTGATATTTAAATCTTTATTGAAATCACAACGTAGATAAATATTTAAATCTTTATTGAACTCAAAACGTAGGTAAATATTTAAATCTGTATGGAAATCGCAACGAAATTTAACATTTAAATCTTTATCGGAATCACAACGAAATTCTGATATTTAAATCTTTATTGAAATCACAATGTAGATAAATATTTAAATCTTTATTGAACTCAAAAAGTAGGTAAATATTTAAAACTGTATGGAAATCGCAACAAAATTTAACATTTAAGTCTTTATCGGAATCACAACGAAATTCTGATATTTAAATCTTTATTGAAATCACAACGTAGATAAATATTTAAATCTTTATTGAGCTCAAAATGTAGATAAATATTTAAAACTGTATGGTAATCGCAACGAAATCTAATATTTAAGTCTTTATCGGAATCACAACGAAATTCTGATATTTAAATCTTTATTGAAATCACAACGTAGATAAATATTTAAATCTTTATTGAACTCAAAAAGTAGGTAAATATTTAAAACTGTATGGAAATCGCAACAAAATTTAACATTTAAGTCTTTATCGGAATCACAACGAAATTCTGATATTTAAATCTTTATCAAAATCACATCGTAGATAAATATTTAAGTCTGTATTGAACTCACAAAGTAGATAAATATTTCAAACTGTATGGAAATCGCAACGAAATCTAATATTTAAGTCTTTATCAGAATCACAACGAAATTCTGATATTTAAATCTTTATTGAAATCACAACGTAGATAAATATTTAAATCTTTATTGAACTCAAAAAGTAGGTAAATATTTAAAACTGTATGGAAATCGCAACAAAATTTAACATTTAAGTCTTTATCGGAATTACAACGAAATTCTGATATTTAAATCTTTATTGAAATCACAACGTAGATAAATATTTAAATCTTTATTGAGCTCAAAATGTAGATAAATATTTAAAACTATATGGAAATCGCAACGAAATCTAATATTTAAGTCTTTATCGGAATCACAACGAAATTCTGATATTTAAATCTTTATTGAAATCACATCGTAAATAAATATCTAAGTCTTTATTGAACTCACAACGTAGATAAATATTTCAAACTGTATGGAAATCGCAACGAAATCTAATATTTAAGTCTTTATCGGAATCACAACGAAATTCTGATATTTAAATCTTTATTGAAATCACAACGTAGGTAAATCTTTAAATCTTTATTGAACTCAAAATGTAGATAAATATTTAAATCATTATTGAACTCAAAACGTAGGTAAATAATTAACACTGTATGGAAATCGCAACGAAATCTAATATTTAAGTCTTTATCGGAATCACAAGGAAATTCTGATATATAAATCTTTATTGAAATCACAACGTAGATAAATATTTAAATCTTTATTGAACTCAAAATGCAGATAAATATTTAAAACTGTATGGAAATCGCAACGAAATCTAATATTTAAGTCTTTATCGGAATCACAACGAAATTCTGATATTTAATCTTTATTGAAATCACAACGTAGATAAATATTTAAATCTTTATTGAACTCAAAACCTAGGTAAATATTTAACACTGCATGGAAAACGCAACGAAATCTAATATTTAAGTCTTTATCAGAATCACAACGAAATTCTGATATTTAAATCTTTATTGAAATCACAGCGTAGATAAATATTTAAATCTTTATTGAACTCAAGATGTAGATAAATATTTAAAACTGTATGGAAATCGCAACGAAATCTAATATTTAAGTCTTTATCGGAATCACAACGAAATTCTGATATTTAAATCTTTGTTGAAATCACATCGTAAATAAATATTTCAGTCTTTATTGAACTCACAACGTAGATAAATATTTCAAACTGTATGGAAATCGCAACGAAATCTAATATTTAAGTCTTTATCGGAATCACAACTAAATTCTGATATTTAAATCTTTATTGAAATCACATCGTAGATAAATATTTAAGTCTTTATTGAACTCACAACGTAGATAAATATTTCAAACTGTATGGAAATCGCAACGAAATTTAATATTTAAGTCTTTATCGGAATCACAACGAAATTCTGATATTTAAATCTTTATTGAAATCACAATGTAGGTAAATATTTAAGTCTTTATTGAACTCAAAACGTAGATAAATATTTCAAACTGTATGGAAATCGCAACGAAATCTAATATTAAAGTCTTTATCGGAATAACAACGAAATTCTGATATTTAAATCTTTATTGAAATCACAACGTAGGTAAATATTTAAGTCTTTATAGAACTCACAACGTAGATAAATATTTCAAACTGTATGGAAATCGCAACGAAATCTAATATTTAAGTCTTTATCAGAATCACAATGAAAATCTGATATTTAAATCTTTATTGAAATCATAACGTAGGTAAATATTTAAGTCTTTATTGAACTCACAACGTAGATAAATATTTCAAACTGTATGGAAATCGCAACGAAATCTAATATTTAAGTCTTTATCGGAATCACAACGAAATTCTGATATTTAATCTTTATTGAAATCACAACGTAGATAAATATTTAAATCTTTATTGAACTCAAAACGTAGGTAAATATTTAACACTGCATGGAAAACGCAACGAAATCTAATATTTAAGTCTTTATCAGAATCACAACGAAATTCTGATATTTAAATCTTTATTGAAATCACAGCGTAGATAAATATTTAAATCTTTATTGAACTCAAGATGTAGATAAATATTTAAAACTGTATGGAAATCGCAACGAAATCTAATATTTAAGTCTTTATCGGAATCACAACGAAATTCTGATATTTAAATCTTTGTTGAAATCACATCGTAAATAAATATTTCAGTCTTTATTGAACTCACAACGTAGATAAATATTTCAAACTGTATGGAAATCGCAACGAAATCTAATATTTAAGTCTTTATCGGAATCACAACGAAATTCTGATATTTAAATCTTTATTGAAATCACAACGTAGATAAATATTTAAATCTTGATTGAACTCACAATGTAGATAAATATTTAAAGCTGTATGGAAATCGCAACGAAATCTAATATTTAAATCTTTATCGGAATCATAACGAAATTCTGATATTTAAATCTTTATTGAAATCACAACGTAGATAAATATTTAAAACTGTATTCAAATCGCAACGAAATCTAATATTTAAGTCTCTATTGGAATCACAACGAAATTCTGATATTTAAATCTTTATTGAAATCACAACGTAGATAAATATTTACATCTCTTTTGAACTCAAAATGTAGATAAATATTTAAAACTTTATTGAACTCAAAACGTAGGTAAATATTTAAAACTGTATGGAAATCGCAACGAAATCTAATATTTAAGTCTCTATCGGAATCACAACGAAATTCTGCTATAAAATCTTTATTGAAATCACAACGTATATAAATATTTAAATCTTTATTGAACTCACAAAGTTGATAAATATTTAAGACTGTATGGAAATCGCCACGAAATCTAATATTTAAGTCTCTATCGGAATCACAACGAAATTCTGATATTTAAATCTATATTGAAATCACAACGTAGATAAATATTTAAATCTTGATTGAACTCACAACGTAGATAAATATTTAAAACTGTATGGAAATCGCAACGAAATCTAATATTTAAGTCTTTATCGGAATCACAACGAAATTCTCATATTTAAATCTTTATTGAAATCACATCGTAGATAAATATTTAAATCTTTATTGAACTCAAAACGTAGATCAATATTTAAAACTGTATGGAAATCGCGACGAAATCTAATATTTAAGTCTCTATCGGAATCACAAAGAAATTCCGATATTTAAATCTTTATTAAAATCACAACGTAGATAAATATTTAAATCTTTATTGAACTCACAACAAATATAAGTATTTAAAACTGTATGTAAATCGCAACGAAATCTAATATTTAAGTCTTTATCGGAATAACAACGAAATTCTGATATTTAAATCTTTATTGAAATCACAACGTAGATAATTATTTAAATCTTGATTGAACTCTCAACGTAGATAAATATTTAAAACTGTATGGAAATCGCAACGAAATCTAATATTTAAGTCACTATCGGAATCACAACGAAATTCTGCTATAAAATCTTTATTGAAATCACAACGTATATAAATATTTAAATCTTGATTGAACTCACAATGTTGATAAATATTTAAAACTGTATGGAAATCGCAACGAAATCTAATATTTAAGTCTCTATCGGAATCACAACGAAATTCTGATATTTAAATCTTTATTGAAATCACAATGTAGATAAATATTTAAATCTTGATTGAACTCACAACGTAGATAAATATTTAAAACTGTATGGAAATCGCAACGAAATCTAATATTTAAGTCTTTATCGGAATCACAACGAAATTCTGATATTTAAATCTTTATTGACATCACAACGTATATAAATATTTAAATCTTGATTGAACTCAAAACCTAGGTAAATATTTAACACTGCATGGAAAACGCAACGAAATCTAATATTTAAGTCTTTATCAGAATCACAACGAAATTCTGATATTTAAATCTTTATTGAAATCACAGCGTAGATAAATATTTAAATCTTTATTGAACTCAAGATGTAGATAAATATTTAAATCATTATTGAACTCAAAACGTAGGTAAATAATTAACACTGCATGGAAAACGCAACGAAATCTAATATTTAAGTCTTTATCGGAATCACAAGGAAATTCTGATATATAAATCTTTATTGAAATCACAACGTAGATAAATATTTAAATCTTTATTGAACTCAAAATGCAGATAAATATTTAAAACTGTATGGAAATCGCAACGAAATCTAATATTTAAGTCTTTATCGGAATCACAACGAAATTCTGATATTTAATCTTTATTGAAATCACAACGTAGATAAATATTTAAATCTTTATTGAACTCAAAACCTAGGTAAATATTTAACACTGCATGGAAAACGCAACGAAATCTAATATTTAAGTCTTTATCAGAATCACAACGAAATTCTGATATTTAAATCTTTATTGAAATCACAGCGTAGATAAATATTTAAATCTTTATTGAACTCAAGATGTAGATAAATATTTAAAACTGTATGGAAATCGCAACGAAATCTAATATTTAAGTCTTTATCGGAATCACAACGAAATTCTGATATTTAAATCTTTGTTGAAATCACATCGTAAATAAATATTTAAGTCTTTATAGAACTCACAACGTCGATAAATATTTCAAACTGTATGGAAATCGCAACGAAATCTAATATTTAAGTCTTTATCAGAATCACAATGAAAATCTGATATTTAAATCTTTATTGAAATCATAACGTAGGTAAATATTTAAGTCTTTATTGAACTCACAACGTAGATAAATATTTCAAACTGTATGGAAATCGCAACGAAATCTAATATTTAAGTCTTTATCGGAATCACAACGAAATTCTGATATTTAATCTTTATTGAAATCACAACGTAGATAAATATTTAAATCTTTATTGAACTCAAAACGTAGGTAAATATTTAACACTGTATGGAAAACGCAACGAAATCTAATATTTAAGTCTTTATCGGAATCACAAGGAAATTCTGATATATAAATCTTTATTGAAATCACAACGTAGATAAATATTTAAATCTTTATTGAACTCAAAATGCAGATAAATATTTAAAACTGTATGGAAATCGCAACGAAATCTAATATTTAAGTCTTTATCGGAATCACAACGAAATTCTGATATTTAATCTTTATTGAAATCACAACGTAGATAAATATTTAAATCTTTATTGAACTCAAAACCTAGGTAAATATTTAACACTGCATGGAAAACGCAACGAAATCTAATATTTAAGTCTTTATCAGAATCACAACGAAATTCTGATATTTAAATCTTTATTGAAATCACAGCGTAGATAAATATTTAAATCTTTATTGAACTCAAGATGTAGATAAATATTTAAAACTGTATGGAAATCGCAACGAAATCTAATATTTAAGTCTTTATCGGAATCACAACGAAATTCTGATATTTAAATCTTTGTTGAAATCACATCGTAAATAAATATTTCAGTCTTTATTGAACTCACAACGTAGATAAATATTTCAAACTGTATGGAAATCGCAACGAAATCTAATATTTAAGTCTTTATCGGAATCACAACGAAATTCTGATATTTAAATCTTTATTGAAATCACATCGTAGATAAATATTTAAGTCTTTATTGAACTCACAACGTAGATAAATATTTCAAACTGTATGGAAATCGCAACGAAATTTAATATTTAAGTCTTTATCGGAATCACAACGAAATTCTGATATTTAAATCTTTATTGAAATCACAATGTAGGTAAATATTTAAGTCTTTATTGAACTCAAAACGTAGATAAATATTTCAAAATGTATGGAAATCGCAACGAAATCTAATATTAAAGTCTTTATCGGAATAACAACGAAATTTTGATATTTAAATCTTTATTGAAATCACAACGTAGGTAAATATTTAAGTCTTTATAGAACTCACAACGTAGATAAATATTTCAAACTGTATGGAAATCGCAACGAAATCTAATATTTAAGTCTTTATCAGAATCACAATGAAAATCTGATATTTAAATCTTTATTGAAATCATAACGTAGGTAAATATTTAAGTCTTTATTGAACTCACAACGTAGATAAATATTTCAAACTGTATGGAAATCGCAACGAAATCTAATATTTAAGTCTTTATCGGAATCACAACGAAATTCTGATATTTAATCTTTATTGAAATCACAACGTAGATAAATATTTAAATCTTTATTGAACTCAAAACGTAGGTAAATATTTAACACTGCATGGAAAACGCAACGAAATCTAATATTTAAGTCTTTATCAGAATCACAACGAAATTCTGATATTTAAATCTTTATTGAAATCACAGCGTAGATAAATATTTAAATCTTTATTGAACTCAAGATGTAGATAAATATTTAAAACTGTATGGAAATCGCAACGAAATCTAATATTTAAGTCTTTATCGGAATCACAACGAAATTCTGATATTTAAATCTTTGTTGAAATCACATCGTAAATAAATATTTCAGTCTTTATTGAACTCACAACGTAGATAAATATTTCAAACTGTATGGAAATCGCAACGAAATCTAATATTTAAGTCTTTATCGGAATCACAACGAAATTCTGATATTTAAATCTTTATTGAAATCACAACGTAGATAAATATTTAAATCTTGATTGAACTCACAATGTAGATAAATATTTAAAGCTGTATGGAAATCGCAACGAAATCTAATATTTAAATCTTTATCGGAATCATAACGAAATTCTGATATTTAAATCTTTATTGAAATCACAACGTAGATAAATATTTAAAACTGTATTCAAATCGCAACGAAATCTAATATTTAAGTCTCTATTGGAATCACAACGAAATTCTGATATTTAAATCTTTATTGAAATCACAACGTAGATAAATATTTACATCTCTTTTGAACTCAAAATGTAGATAAATATTTAAAACTTTATTGAACTCAAAACGTAGGTAAATATTTAAAACTGTATGGAAATCGCAACGAAATCTAATATTTAAGTCTCTATCGGAATCACAACGAAATTCTGCTATAAAATCTTTATTGAAATCACAACGTATATAAATATTTAAATCTTTATTGAACTCACAACGTTGATAAATATTTAAGACTGTATGGAAATCGCCACGAAATCTAATATTTAAGTCTCTATCGGAATCACAACGAAATTCTGATATTTAAATCTTTATTGAAATCACAACGTAGATAAATATTTAAATCTTGATTGAACTCACAACGTAGATAAATATTTAAAACTGTATGGAAATCGCAACGAAATCTAATATTTAAGTCTTTATCGGAATCACAACGAAATTCTCATATTTAAATCTTTATTGAAATCACATCGTAGATAAATATTTAAATCTTTATTGAACTCAAAACGTAGATCAATATTTAAAACTGTATGGAAATCGCGACGAAATCTAATATTTAAGTCTCTATCGGAATCACAAAGAAATTCCGATATTTAAATCTTTATTAAAATCACAACGTAGATAAATATTTAAATCTTTATTGAACTCACAACAAAGATAAGTATTTAAAACTGTATGTAAATCGCAACGAAATCTAATATTTAAGTCTTTATCGGAATCACAACGAAATTCTGATATTTAAATCTTTATTGAAATCACAACGTAGATAATTATTTAAATCTTGATTGAACTCTCAACGTAGATAAATATTTAAAACTGTATGGAAATCGCAACGAAATCTAATATTTAAGTCACTATCGGAATCACAACGAAATTCTGCTATAAAATCTTTATTGAAATCACAACGTATATAAATATTTAAATCTTGATTGAACTCACAATGTTGATAAATATTTAAAACTGTATGGAAATCGCAACGAAATCTAATATTTAAGTCTCTATCGGAATCACAACGAAATTCTGATATTTAAATCTTTATTGAAATCACAATGTAGATAAATATTTAAATCTTGATTGAACTCACAACGTAGATAAATATTTAAAACTGTATGGAAATCGCAACGAAATCTAATATTTAAGTCTTTATCGGAATCACAACGAAATTCTGATATTTAAATCTTTATTGACATCACAACGTATATAAATATTTAAATCTTGATTGAACTCACAACGTTTATAAATATTTAAAACTGCATGGAAATCGCAACGAAATCTAATATTTAAGTCTCTATCGGAATCACAACGAAATTCTGATATTTAAATCTTTATTGAAATCACAACGTAGATAAATATTTAAATCTTTATTGAGCTCACAACGTAGATAAATATTTAAAACTGTATGGAAATCGCAACGAAATCTAATATATAAGTCTCTATCGGAATCACAACGAAATTCTGATATTTAAATCTTTATTGAAATCACAACGTAGATAAATATTTAAATCTTTATTGAGCTCAAAACGTAGGTAAATATTTAAAACTGTATGGAAATCGCAACGAAATCTAATATTTAAGTCTTTATCGGAATCACAACGAAATTCTGATATTTAAATCTTTATTGAAATCACAACGTAGATAATTATTTAAATCTTGATTGAACTCACAACGTAGATAAATATTTAAAACTGTATGGAAATCGCAACGAAATCTAATATTTAACTCACTATCGGAATCACAACGAAATTCTGCTATAAAATCTTTATTGAAATCACAACGTATATAAATATTTAAATCTTGATTGAACTCACAATGTTGATAAATATTTAAAGCTGTATGGAAATCGCAACGAAATCTAATATTGAAGTCTCTATCGGAATCACAACGAAATTCTGATATTTAAATCTTTATTGAAATCACAATGTAGATAAATATTTAAATCTTGATTGAACTCACAACGTAGATAAATATTTAAAACTGTATGGAAATCGCAACGAAATCTAATATTTAAGTCTTTATCGGAATCACAACGAAATTCTGATATTTAAATCTTTATTGACACCACAACGTATATAAATATTTAAATCTTGATTGAACTCACAACGTTTATAAATATTTAAAACTGTATGGAAATCGCAACGAAATCTAATATTTAAGTCTCTATCGGAATCACAACGAAATTCTGATATTTAAATCTTTATTGAAATCACAACGTAGATAAATATTTAAATCTTTATTGAGCTCACAACGTAGATAAATATTTAAAACTGTATGGAAATCGCAACGAAATCTAATATTTAAGTCTCTATCGGAATCACAACGAAATTCTGATATTTAAATCTTTATTGAAATCACAACGTAGATAAATATTTAAATCTTTATTGAGCTCAAAACGTAGGTAAATATTTAAAACTGTATGGAAATCGCAACGAAATCTAATATTTAAGTCTTTATCGGAATCACAACGAAATTCTGATATTTAAATCTTTATTGAAATCACAACGTAGATAAATATTTAAATCTTGATTGAACTCACAACGGTGATAAATTTTTAAAACTGTATGGAAATCGCAACGAAATCTAATATTTAAGTCTCTATCGGAATCACAACGAAATTCTGATATTTAAATCTTTATTGAAATCACAACGTAGATAAATATTTAAATCTTTATTGAACTCAAAACGTAGGTAAATATTTAAAACTGTATGGAAATCGCAACGAAATCTAATATGTAAGTCTTTATCGGAATCACAACGAAATTCTGATATTTAAATCTTTATTGAAATCACAACGTAGATAAATATTTAAAACTGTATTCAAATCGCAACGAAATCTAATATTTAAGTCTCTATCGGAATCACAACGAAATTCTTATATTTAAATGTTTATTGAAATCACAACGTAGATAAATATTTAAATCTTTATTGAATTCAAAATGTAGATAAATATTTAAAACTGTATGGAAATCGCAACGAAATCTAATATTTAAGTCTCTATCGGAATCACAACGAAATTCTGATATTTAAATCTTTATTGAAATCACAACGTAGATAAATATTTAAATCTTTATTGAGCTCACAACGTAGATAAATATTTAAAACTTTATGGAAATCGCAACGAAATCTAATATTTAAGTCTCTATCGGAATCACAACGAAATTCTGATATTTAAATCTTTATTGAAATCACAACGTAGATAAATATTTAAATCTTTATTGAGCTCAAAACGTAGGTAAATATTTAAAACTGTATGGAAATCGCAACGAAATCTAATATTTAAGTCTTTATCGGAATCACAACGAAATTCTGATATTTAAATCTTTATTGAAATCACAACGTAGATAATTATTTAAATCTTGATTGAACTCACAACGTAGATAAATATTTAAAACTGTATGGAAATCGCAACGAAATCTAATATTTAAGTCACTATCGGAATCACAACGTAATTCTGCTATAAAATCTTTATTGAAATCACAACGTATATAAATATTTAAATCTTGATTGAACTCACAATGTTGATAAATATTTAAAGCTGTATGGAAATCGCAACGAAATCTAATATTTAAGTCTCTATCGGAATCACAACGAAATTCTGATATTTAAATCTTTATTGAAATCACAACGTAGATAAATATTTAAATCTTTATTGAACTCAAAACGTAGGTAAATATTTAAAACTGTATGGAAATCGCAACGAAATCTAATATTTAAGTCTTTATCGGAATCACAACGAAATTCTGATATTTAAATCTTTATTGAAATCACAACGTAGATAAATATTTAAATCTCTATTGAACTCAAAACGTAGGTAAATATTTAAAACTGTATGGAAATCGCAACGAAATCTAATATTTAAGTCTTTATCGGAATCACAACGAAATTCTGATTTTTAAATCTTTATTGAAATCACAACGTATATAAATATTTAAATCTTGATTGAACTCACAACGTTGATAAATATTTAAAACTTTATGGAAATCGCAACGAAATCTAATATTTAAGTCTCTATCGGAATCACAACGAAATTCTTATATTTAAATGTTTATTGAAATCACAACGTAGATAAATATTTAAATCTTTATTGAATTCAAAATGTAGATAAATATTTAAAACTGTATGGAAATCGCAACGAAATCTAATATTTAAGTCTTTATCGGAATCACAACGAAATTCTGATATTTAAATCTTTATTGAAATCACAACGTAGATAAATATTTAAATCTCTATTGAACTCAAAACGTAGGTAAATATTTAAAACTGTATGGAAATCGCAACGAAATCTAATATTTAAGTCTTTATCGGAATCACAACGAAATTCTGATTTTTAAATCTTTATTGAAATCACAACGTATATAAATATTTAAATCTTGATTGAACTCACAACGTTGATAAATATTTAAAACTGTATGGAAATCGCAACGAAATCTAATATTTAAATCTCTATCGGAATCACAACGAAATTCTGATATTTAAATCTTTATTGAAATCACAATGTAGATAAATATTTAAATCTTTATTGAGCTCACAACGTAGATAAATATTTAAAACTGTATGGAAATCGCAACGAAATCTAATATTTAAGTCTCTATCGGAATCACAACGAAATTCTGATATTTAAATCTTTATTGAAATCACAACGTAGGTAAATATTTAAATCTTTATTGAACTGAAAATGTAGATAAATTTTTAAAACTGTATGGAAATCGCAACGAAATCTAATATTTAAGTCTTTATCGGAATCACAACGAAATTCTGATATTTAAATCTTTATTGAAATCACAACGTAGATAAATATTTAAATCTTTATTGAACTCAAAACGTAGTTAAATATTTAAAACTGTATGGAAATCGCAACGAAATCTAATAATTAAGACTTTATCGGAATCAAAACGAAATTCTGCTATAAAATCTTTATTGAAATCACAACGTATATAAATATTTAAATCTTGATTGAACTCACAATGTTGATAAATATTTAAAACTGTATGGAAATCGCAACGAAATCTAATATTTAAGTCTCTATCGGAATCACAACGAAATTCTGATATTTAAATCTTTATTGAAATCACAATGTAGATAAATATTTAAATCTTGATTGAACTCACAACGTAGATAAATATTTAAAACTGTATGGAAATCGCAACGAAATCTAATATTTAAGTCTTTATCGGAATCACAACGAAATTCTGATATTTAAATCTTTATTGACATCACAACGTATATAAATATTTAAATCTTGATTGAACTCACAACGTTTATAAATATTTAAAACTGTATGGAAATCGCAACGAAATCTAATATTTAAGTCTCTATCGGAATCACAACGAAATTCTGATATTTAAATCTTTATTGAAATCACAACGTAGATAAATATTTAAATCTTTATTGAGCTCACAACGTAGATAAATATTTAAAACTGTATGGAAATCGCAACGAAATCTAATATTTAAGTCTCTATCGGAATCACAACGAAATTCTGATATTTAAATCTTTATTGAAATCACAACGTAGATAAATATTTAAATCTTTATTGAGCTCAAAACGTAGGTAAATATTTAAAACTGTATGGAAATCGCAACGAAATCTAATATTTAAGTCTTTATCGGAATCACAACGAAATTCTGATATTTAAATCTTTATTGAAATCACAAAATAGATAATTATTTAAATCTTGATTGAACTCACAACGTAGATAAATATTTAAAACTGTATGGAAATCGCAACGAAATCTAATATTTAAGTCACTATCGGAATCACAACGAAATTCTGCTATAAAATCTTTATTGAAATCACAACGTATATAAATATTTAAATCTTGATTGAACTCACAATGTTGATAAATATTTAAAGCTGTATGGAAATCGCAACGAAATCTAATATTTAAGTTTCTATCGGAATCACAACGAAATTCTGATATTTAAATCTTTATTGAAATCACAATGTAGATAAATATTTAAATCTTGATTGAACTCACAACGTAGCTAAATATTTAAAACTGTATGGAAATCGCAACGAAATCTAATATTTAAGTCTTTATCGGAATCACAACGAAAGTCTGATATTTAAATCTTTATTGACATCACAACGTATATAAATATTTAAATCTTGATTGAACTCACAACGTTTATAAATATTTAAAACTGTATGGAAATCGCAACGAAATCTAATATTTAAGTCTCTATCGGAATCACAACGAAATTCTGATATTTAAATCTTTATTGAAATCACAACGTAGATAAATATTTAAATCTTTATTGAGCTCACAACGTAGATAAATATTTAAAACTGTATGGAAATCGCCACGAAATCTAATATTTAAGTCTCTATCGGAATCACAACGAAATTCTGATATTTAAATCTTTATTGAAATCACATCGTAGATAAATATTTAAATCTTTATTGAGCTCAAAACGTAGGTAAATATTTAAAACTGTATGGAAATCGCAACGAAATCTAATATTTAAGTCTTTATCGGAATCACAACGAAATTCTGATATTTAAATCTTTATTGAAATCACAACGTAGATAAATATTTAAATCTTGATTGAACTCACAACGGTGATAAATTTTTAAAACTGTATGGAAATCGCAACGAAATCTAATATTTAAGTCTCTATCGGAATCACAACGAAATTCTGATATTTAAATCTTTATTGAAATCACAACGTAGATAAATATTTAAATCTTTATTGAACTCAAAACGTAGGTAAATATTTAAAACTGTATGGAAATCGCAACGAAATCTAATATGTAAGTCTTTATCGGAATCACAACGAAATTCTGATATTTAAATCTTTATTGAAATCACAACGTAGATAAATATTTAAAACTGTATTCAAATCGCAACGAAATCTAATATTTAAGTCTCTATCGGAATCACAACGAAATTCTTATATTTAAATGTTTATTGAAATCACAACGTAGATAAATATTTAAATCTTTATTGAATTCAAAATGTAGATAAATATTTAAAACTGTATGGAAATCGCAACGAAATCTAATATTTAAGTCTTTATCGGAATCACAACGAAATTCTGATATTTAAATCTTTATTGAAATCACAACGTAGATAAATATTTAAATCTTTATTGAACTCAAAACGTAGGTAAATATTTAAAACTGTATGGAAATCGCAACGAAATCTAATATTTAAGTCTTTATCGGAATCACAACGAAATTCTGATATTTAAATCTTTATTGAAATCACAATGTAGATAAATATTTAAATCTTTATTGAGCTCACAACGTAGATAAATATTTAAAACTGTATGGAAATCGCAACGAAATCTAATATATAAGTCTCTATCGGAATCACAACGAAATTCTGATATTTACATCTTTATTGAAATCACAACGTAGGTAAATATTTAAATCTTTATTGAACTGAAAATGTAGATAAATTTTTAAAACTGTATGGAAATCGCAACGAAATCTAATATTTAAGTCTCTATCGGAATCACAACGAAATTCTGATATTTAAATCTTTATTGAAATCACAACGTAGATAAATATTTAAATCTTTATTGAACTCAAAACGTAGTTAAATATTTAAAACTGTATGGAAATCGCAACGAAATCTAATAATTAAGTCTTTATCGGAATCACAACGGAATTCTGATATTTAAATCTTTATTGAAATCACAACGTAGATAAATATTTAAAACTGTATTCAAATCGCAACGAAATCTAATATTTAAGTCTCTATCGGAATCACAACGAAATTCTTATATTTAAATCTTTATTGAAATCACAACGTAGATAAATATTTAAATCTCTATTGAATTCAAAATGTAGATAAATATTTAAAACTGTATGGAAATCGCAACGAAATCTAATATTTAAGTCTTTATCGGAATCACAACGAAATTCTGATATTTAAATCTTTATTGAAATCACAACGTAGATAAATATTTAAATCTTTATTGAGCTAAAAATGTAGATAAATATTTAAAACTGTATGGAAATCGCAACGAAATCTAATATTTAAGTCTTTATCGGAATCACAACGAAATTCTGATATTTAAATCTTTATTGAAATCACAACGTAGATAATTATTTAAATCTTTATTGAACTCAAAACGTAGGTAAATATTTAAAACTGTATGGAAATCGCAACGAAATCTAATATTTAAGTCTTTATCGGAATCACAACGAAATTCTGATTTTTAAATCTTTATTGAAATCACAACGTATATAAATATTTAAATCTTGATTGAACTCACAACGTTGATAAATATTTAAAACTGTATGGAAATCGCAACGAAATCTAATATTTAAGTCTCTATCGGAATCACAACGAAATTCTGATATTTAAATCTTTATTGAAATCACAATGTAGATAAATATTTAAATCTTTATTGAGCTCACAACGTAGATAAATATTTAAAACTGTATGGAAATCGCAACGAAATCTAATATTTAAGTCTCTATCGGAATCACAACGAAATTCTGATATTTAAATCTTTATTGAAATCACAACGTAGGTAAATATTTAAATCTTTATTGAACTGAAAATGTAGATAAATATTTAAAACTGTATGGAAATCGCAACGAAATCTAATAATTAAGTCTTTATCGGAATCACAACGAAATTCTGATATTTAAATCTTTATTGAAATCACAACGTAGATAAATATTTAAAACTGTATTCAAATCGCAACGAAATCTAATATTTAAGTCTCTATCGGAATCACAACGAAATTCTTATATTTAAATCTTTATTGAAATCACAACGTAGATAAATATTTAAATCTCTATTGAATTCAAAATGTAGATAAATATTTAAAACTGTATGGAAATCGCAACGAAATCTAATATTTAAGTCTTTATCGGAATCACAACGAAATTCTGATATTTAAATCTTTATTGAAATCACAACGTAGATAAATATTTAAATCTTTATTGAGCTAAAAATGTAGATAAATATTTAAAACTGTATGGAAATCGCAACGAAATCTAATATTTAAGTCTTTATCGGAATCACAACGAAATTCTGATATTTAAATCTTTATTGAAATCACAACGTAGATAATTATTTAAATCTTTATTGAACTCAAAACTTAGGTAAATATTTAAAACTGTATGGAAATCGCAACGAAATCTAATATTTAAGTCTTTATCGGAATCACAACGAAATTCTGATTTTTAAATCTTTATTGAAATCACAACGTATATAAATATTTAAATCTTGATTGAACTCACAACGTTGATAAATATTTAAAACTGTATGGAAATCGCAACGAAATCTAATATTTAAGTCTCTATCGGAATCACAACGAAATTCTGATATTTAAATCTTTATTGAAATCACAATGTAGATAAATATTTAAATCTTTATTGAGCTCACAACGTAGATAAATATTTAAAACTGTATGGAAATCGCAACGAAATCTAATATTTAAGTCTCTATCGGAATCACAACGAAATTCTGATATTTAAATCTTTATTGAAATCACAACGTAGGTAAATATTTAAATCTTTATTGAACTGAAAATGTAGATAAATATTTAAAACTGTATGGAAATCGCAACGAAATCTAATATTTAAGTCTTTATCGGAATCACAACGAAATTCTGATATTTAATTCTTTATTGAAATCACAACCTAGGTAAATATTTAAATCTTTATTGAACTCAAAATGTAGATAAATATTTAAAACTGTATGGAAATCGTAACGAAAACTAATATTTAAGTCTTTATCGGAATCACAACGATATTGTGATATTTAAATATTTATTGAAATCACAACGTAGATAAATATTTAAATCTTGATTGAACTCACAACGTAGATAAATATTTAAAGCTGTATGGAAATCGCAACGAAATCTAATATTTAAATCTTTATCTTAATCACAACGAAATTCTGATAATTAAATCTTTATTGAAATCACAACGTAGATAAATATTTTAAACTGTATTCAAATCGCAACGAAATCTAACATTTAAGTCTCTATCGGAATCACAACGAAATTCTGATATTTAAATCTTTATTGAAATCACAACGTAGATAAATATTTACATCTTTATTGAACTCAAAATGTAGATAAATATTTAAAACTGTATGGAAATCGCAATGAAATTTAATATTTAAGTCTTTATCGGAATCACAACGAAATTCTGATATTTAAATCTTTATTGAAATCACATCGTAGATAAATATTTAAGTCTTTATTGAACTCACAACGTAGATAAATATTTCAAACTGTATGGAAATCGCAACGAAATCTAATATTTAAGTCTTTATCGGAATCACAACGAAATTCTGATATTTAAATCTTTATTGAAATCACAACGTAGGTAAATATTTAAATCTTTATTGAACTGAAAATGTAGATAAATTTTTAAAACTGTATGGAAATCGCAACGAAATCTAATATTTAAGTCTCTATCGGAATCACAACGAAATTCTGATATTTAAATCTTTATTGAAATCACAACGTAGATAAATATTTAAATCTTTATTGAACTCAAAACGTAGGTAAATATTTAAAACTGTATGGAAATCGCAACGAAATCTAATATTTAAGTCTTTATCGGAATCACAACGAAATTCTTATATTTAAATGTTTATTGAAATCACAACGTAGATAAATATTTAAATCTTTATTGAATTCAAAATGTAGATAAATATTTAAAACTGTATGGAAATCGCAACGAAATCTAATATTTAAGTCTTTATCGGAATCACAACGAAATTCTGATATTTAAATCTTTATTGAAATCACAACGTAGATAAATATTTAAATCTTTATTGAACTCAAAACGTAGGTAAATATTTAAAACTGTATGGAAATCGCAACGAAATCTAATATTTAAGTCTTTATCGGAATCACAACGAAATTCTGATATTTAAATCTTTATTGAAATCACAATGTAGATAAATATTTAAATCTTTATTGAGCTCACAACGTAGATAAATATTTAAAACTGTATGGAAATCGCAACGAAAACTAATATATAAGTCTCTATCGGAATCACAACGAAATTCTGATATTTACATCTTTATTGAAATCACAACGTAGGTAAATATTTAAATCTTTATTGAACTGAAAATGTAGATAAATTTTTAAAACTGTATGGAAATCGCAACGAAATCTAATATTTAAGTCTCTATCGGAATCACAACGAAATTCTGATATTTAAATCTTTATTGAAATCACAACGTAGATAAATATTTAAATCTTTATTGAACTCAAAACGTAGTTAAATATTTAAAACTGTATGGAAATCGCAACGAAATCTAATAATTAAGTCTTTATCGGAATCACAACGGAATTCTGATATTTAAATCTTTATTGAAATCACAACGTAGATAAATATTTAAAACTGTATTCAAATCGCAACGAAATCTAATATTTAAGTCTCTATCGGAATCACAACGAAATTCTTATATTTAAATCTTTATTGAAATCACAACGTAGATAAATATTTAAATCTCTATTGAATTCAAAATGTAGATAAATATTTAAAACTGTATGGAAATCGCAACGAAATCTAATATTTAAGTCTTTATCGGAATCACAACGAAATTCTGATATTTAAATCTTTATTGAAATCACAACGTAGATAAATATTTAAATCTTTATTGAGCTAAAAATGTAGATAAATATTTAAAACTGTATGGAAATCGCAACGAAATCTAATATTTAAGTCTTTATCGGAATCACAACGAAATTCTGATATTTAAATCTTTATTGAAATCACAACGTAGATAATTATTTAAATCTTTATTGAACTCAAAACGTAGGTAAATATTTAAAGCTGTATGGAAATCGCAACGAAATCTAATATTTAAGTCTTTATCGGAATCACAACGAAATTCTGATTTTTAAATCTTTATTGAAATCACAACGTATATAAATATTTAAATCTTGATTGAACTCACAACGTTGATAAATATTTAAAACTGTATGGAAATCGCAACGAAATCTAATATTTAAGTCTCTATCGGAATCACAACGAAATTCTGATATTTAAATCTTTATTGAAATCACAATGTAGATAAATATTTAAATCTTTATTGAGCTCACAACGTAGATAAATATTTAAAACTGTATGGAAATCGCAACGAAATCTAATATTTAAGTCTCTATCGGAATCACAACGAAATTCTGATATTTAAATCTTTATTGAAATCACAACGTAGGTAAATATTTAAATCTTTATTGAACTGAAAATGTAGATAAATATTTAAAACTGTATGGAAATCGCAACGAAATCTAATAATTAAGTCTTTATCGGAATCACAACGAAATTCTGATATTTAAATCTTTATTGAAATCACAACGTAGATAAATATTTAAAACTGTATTCAAATCGCAACGAAATCTAATATTTAAGTCTCTATCGGAATCACAACGAAATTCTTATATTTAAATCTTTATTGAAATCACAACGTAGATAAATATTTAAATCTCTATTGAATTCAAAATGTAGATAAATATTTAAAACTGTATGGAAATCGCAACGAAATCTAATATTTAAGTCTTTATCGGAATCACAACGAAATTCTGATATTTAAATCTTTATTGAAATCACAACGTAGATAAATATTTAAATCTTTATTGAGCTAAAAATGTAGATAAATATTTAAAACTGTATGGAAATCGCAACGAAATCTAATATTTAAGTCTTTATCGGAATCACAACGAAATTCTGATATTTAAATCTTTATTGAAATCACAACGTAGATAATTATTTAAATCTTTATTGAACTCAAAACTTAGGTAAATATTTAAAACTGTATGGAAATCGCAACGAAATCTAATATTTAAGTCTTTATCGGAATCACAACGAAATTCTGATTTTTAAATCTTTATTGAAATCACAACGTATATAAATATTTAAATCTTGATTGAACTCACAACGTTGATAAATATTTAAAACTGTATGGAAATCGCAACGAAATCTAATATTTAAGTCTCTATCGGAATCACAACGAAATTCTGATATTTAAATCTTTATTGAAATCACAATGTAGATAAATATTTAAATCTTTATTGAGCTCACAACGTAGATAAATATTTAAAACTGTATGGAAATCGCAACGAAATCTAATATTTAAGTCTCTATCGGAATCACAACGAAATTCTGATATTTAAATCTTTATTGAAATCACAACGTAGGTAAATATTTAAATCTTTATTGAACTGAAAATGTAGATAAATATTTAAAACTGTATGGAAATCGCAACGAAATCTAATATTTAAGTCTTTATCGGAATCACAACGAAATTCTGATATTTAATTCTTTATTGAAATCACAACCTAGGTAAATATTTAAATCTTTATTGAACTCAAAATGTAGATAAATATTTAAAACTGTATGGAAATCGTAACGAAAACTAATATTTAAGTCTTTATCGGAATCACAACGAAATTGTGATATTTAAATATTTATTGAAATCACAACGTAGATAAATATTTAAATCTTGATTGAACTCACAACGTAGATAAATATTTAAAGCTGTATGGAAATCGCAACGAAATCTAATATTTAAATCTTTATCTTAATCACAACGAAATTCTGATAATTAAATCTTTATTGAAATCACAACGTAGATAAATATTTAAAACTGTATTCAAATCGCAACGAAATCTAACATTTAAGTCTCTATCGGAATCACAACGAAATTCTGATATTTAAATCTTTATTGAAATCACAACGTAGATAAATATTTACATCTTTATTGAACTCAAAATGTAGATAAATATTTAAAACTGTATGGAAATCGCAATGAAATTTAATATTTAAGTCTTTATCGGAATCACAACGAAATTCTGATATTTAAATCTTTATTGAAATCACATCGTAGATAAATATTTAAGTCTTTATTGAACTCACAACGTAGATAAATATTTCAAACTGTATGGAAATCGCAACGAAATCTAATATTTAAGTCTTTATCGGAATCACAACGAAATTCTGATATTTAAATCTTTATTGAAATCACAACGTAGGTAAATATTTAAATCTTTATTGAACTGAAAATGTAGATAAATTTTTAAAACTGTATGGAAATCGCAACGAAATCTAATATTTAAGTCTCTATCGGAATCACAACGAAATTCTGATATTTAAATCTTTATTGAAATCACAACGTAGATAAATATTTAAATCTTTATTGAACTCAAAACGTAGGTAAATATTTAAAACTGTATGGAAATCGCAACGAAATCTAATATTTAAGTCTTTATCGGAATCACAACGAAATTCTGATATTTAAATCTTTATTGAAATCACAACGTAGATAAATTTTTAAAACTGTATTCAAATCGCAACGACATCTAATATTTAAGTCTCTATCGGAATCACAACGAAATTCTTATATTTAAATCTTTATTGAAATCACAACGTAGATAAATATTTAAATCTCTATTGAATTCAAAATGTAGATAAATATTTAAAACTGTATGGAAATCGCAACGAAATCTAATATTTAAGTCTTTATCGGAATCATAACAAAATTCTGATATTTAAATCTTTATTGAAATCACAACGTAGATAAATATTTAAATCTTTATTGTACTCAAAACTTAGGTAAATATTTAAAACTGTATGGAAATCGCAACGAAATCTAATATTTAATTCTTTATCGGAATCACACCGAAATTCTGATATTTAAATCTATATTGAAATCACAACGTATATAAATATTTAAATCTTGAATGAAATCACAACGTTGATAAATTTTTAAAACTGTATGGAAATCGCAACGAAATCTAATATTTAAGTCTGATATTTAAATCTTTATTGAAATCACAACGTAGATAAATATTTAAATCTTTATTGTACTCAAAACTTAGGTAAATATTTAAAACTGTATTAAAATCGCAACGAAATCTAATATTTAATTCTTTATCGGAATCACACCGAAATTCTGATATTTAAATCTATATTGAAATCACAACGTATATAAATATTTAAATCTTTTTTGAAATCACAACGTTGATAAATTTTTAAAACTGTATGGAAATCGCAACGAAATCTAATATTTAAGTCTCTATCGGAATCACAACGAAATTCTGATATTTAAATCGTTATTGAAATCACAACGTAGATAAATATTTAAATCTTTATTGAATTCAAAATATAGATAAATATTTAAAACTGTATGGAAATCGCAACGAAATCTAATATTTAAGTCTTTATCGGAATCACAACGAAATTCTGATATTTAAATCTTTATTGAAATCACGACGTAGATAAATATTTAAATCTTTATTGAACTCAAAACGTAATTAAATATTTAGAACTGTATGGAAATCGCAACGAAATCTAATATTTAAGTCTTTATCGGAATAACAACGAAATTCTGATTTTTAAATCTTTATTGAAATCACAACGTATATAAATATTTAAATCTTGATTGAACTCACAACGTTGATAAATTTTTAAAACTGTATGGAAATCGCAACGAAATCTAATATTTAAGTCTCTATCGGAATCACAACGAAATTCTGATATTTAAATCTTTATTGAAATCACAACGCAGATAAATATTTAAATCTTTATTGAACCCACAACGTAGATAACTATTTAAAACTGTATGGAAATCGCAACGAAATTTAATATTTAAGTCTTTATCGGAATCACAACGAAATTCTGATATTTAAATCTTTATTGAAATCACATCGTAGATTAATATTTAAGTATTTATTGAACTCACAACGTAGATAAATATTTCAAACTGTATGGAAATCGCAACGAAATCTAATATTTAAGCCTTTATCGGAATCACAACGAAATTCTGATTTTTAAATCTTTATTGAAATCACAACGTAGATAAATATTTAAATCTTTATTGAGCTCAAAATGTAGATAAATATTTAAAACTGTATGGAAATCGCAACGAAATCTAATATTTAAATCTTTATCGGAATCACAACGAAATTCTGATATTTAAATCTTTATTGAAATCAGAACGTAGATAAATATTTAAGTCTTTATTGAACTCAAAACGTAGGTAAATATTTAAAACTGTATGGAAATCGCAACGAAATCTAATATTTAAGTCTCTATATTGAAATCACATCGTAGATAAATATTTAAATCTTTATTGAAATCACAACGTAGATAAATATTAAAACTGTATTCAAATCGCAACGAAATCTAACATTTAAGTCTCTATCGGAATCACAACGAAATTCTGATATTTAAATCTTTATTGAAATCACAACGTAGATAAATATTTACATCTTTATTGAACTCAAAATGTAGATAAATATTTAAAACTGTATGGAATTCGCAACGAAATTTAATATTTAAGTCTTTATCGGAATCACAACGAAATTCTGATATTTAAATCTTTATTGAAATCACAACGTAGATAAAT
This sequence comes from Dioctria linearis, assembly GCA_963930735.1. Taxonomy (NCBI): domain Eukaryota; kingdom Metazoa; phylum Arthropoda; class Insecta; order Diptera; family Asilidae; genus Dioctria; species Dioctria linearis. Next base: position 74,660,547 of record OZ005741.1, on the reverse strand, counting down.
ATTTAAGTCTTTATTGAACTCACAACGTAGATAAATATTTCAAACTGTATGGAAATCGCAACGAAATCTAATATTTAAGTCTTTATCGGAATCACAACGAAATTCTGATATTTAAATCTTTATTGAAGTCACAACGAAGGTAAATATTTAAATCTTTATTGAGCTCAAAATGTAGATAAATATTTAAAACTGTATGGAAATCGCAACGAAATCTAATATTTAAGTCTTTATCGGAATCACAACGAAATTCTGATATTTAAATCTTTATTGAAATCACAACGTAGATAAATATTTAAATCTTTATTGTACTCAAAACTTAGGTAAATATTTAAAACTGTATGGAAATCGCAACGAAATCTAATATTTAATTCTTTATCGGAATCACACCGAAATTCTGATATTTAAATCTATATTGAAATCACAACGTATATAAATATTTAAATCTTGATTGAAATCACAACGTTGATAAATTTTTAAAACTGTATGGAAATCGCAACGAAATCTAATATTTAAGTCTCTATCGGAATCACAACGAAATTCTGATATTTAAATCGTTATTGAAATCACAACGTAGATAAATATTTAAATCTTTATTGAATTCAAAGTATAGATAAATATTTAAAACTGTATGGAAATCGCAACGAAATCTAATATTTAAGTCTCTATCGGAATCACAACGAAATTCTGATATTTAAATCTTTATTGAAATCACAACGTAGATAAATATTTAAATCTTTATTGAACTCAAAACGTAATTAAATATTTAGAACTGTATGGAAATCGCAACGAAATCTAATATTTAAGTCTTTATCGGAATCACAACGAAATTCTGATTTTTAAATCTTTATTGAAATCACAACGTATATAAATATTTAAATCTTGATTGAACTCACAACGTTGATAAATATTTAAAACTGTATGGAAATCGCAACGAAATCTAATATTTAAGTCTCTATCGGAATCACAACGAAATTCTGATATTTAAATCTTTATTGAAATCACAACGTAGATAAATATTTAAATCTTTATTGAGCTCACAACGTAGATAAATATTTAAAACTGTATGGAAATCGCAACGAAATCTAATATTTAAGTCTTTATCGGAATCACAACGAAATTCTGATATTTAAATCTTTATTGAAATCACAACGTAGATAAATATTTAAGTCTTTATTGAACTCAAAACGTAGGTAAATATTTAAAACTGTATGGAAATCGCAACGAAATCTAATATTTAAGTCTCTATCGGAATCACAACGAAATTCTGATATTTAAATCTTTATTGAAATCACAACGTAGATAAATATTTAAAACTGTATTCAAATCGCAACGAAATCTAACATTTAAGTCTCTATCGGAATCACAACGAAATTCTGATATTTAAATCTTTATTGAAATCACAACGTAGATAAATATTTACATCTTTATTGAACTCAAAATGTAGATAAATATTTAAAACTGTATGGAATTCGCAACGAAATTTAATATTTAAGTCTTTATCGGAATCACAACGAAATTCTGATATTTAAATCTTTATTGAAATCACAACGTAGATAAATATTTAAGTCTTTATTGAACTCACAACGTAGATAAATATTTCAAACTGTATGGAAATCGCAACGAAATCTAATATTTAAGTCTTTATCGGAATCACAACGAAATTCTGATATTTAAATCTTTATTGAAGTCACAACGAAGGTAAATATTTAAATCTTTATTGAGCTCAAAATGTAGATAAATATTTAAAACTGTATGGAAATCGCTACGAAATCTAATATTTAAGTCTTTATCGGAATCTCAACGAAATTCTGATATTTAAATCTTTATTGAAATCACAACGTAGATAAATATTTAAATCTTTATTGTACTCAAAACTTAGGTAAATATTTAAAACTGTATGGAAATCGCAACGAAATCTAATATTTAATTCTTTATCGGAATCACACCGAAATTCTGATATTTAAATCTATATTGAAATCACAACGTATATAAATATTTAAATCTTGATTGAAATCACAACGTTGATAAATTTTTAAAACTGTATGGAAATCGCAACGAAATCTAATATTTAAGTCTCTATCGGAATCACAATGAAATTCTGATATTTAAATCGTTATTGAAATCACAACGTAGATAAATATTTAAATCTTTATTGAATTCAAAGTATAGATAAATATTTAAAACTGTATGGAAATCGCAACGAAATCTAATATTTAAGTCTTTATCGGAATCACAACGAAATTCTGATATTTAAATCTTTATTGAAATCACAACGTAGATAAATATTTAAATCTTTATTGAACTCAAAACGTAATTAAATATTTAGAACTGTATGGAAATCGCAACGAAATCTAATATTTAAGTCTTTATCGGAATCACAACGAAATTCTGATTTTTAAATCTTTATTGAAATCACAACGTATATAAATATTTAAATCTTGATTGAACTCACAACGTTGATAAATATTTAAAACTGTATGGAAATCGCAACGAAATCTAATATTTAAGTCTCTATCGGAATCACAACGAAATTCTGATATTTAAATCTTTATTGAAATCACAACGTAGATAAATATTTAAATCTTTATTGAGCTCACAACGTAGATAAATATTTGAAACTGTATGGAAAACGCAACGAAATCTAATATTTAAGTCTCTATCGGAATCACAACGAAATTCTGATATTTAAATCTTTATTGAAATCACAACGTTGATAAATATTTAAAACTGTATTCAAATCGCAACGAAATCTAACATTTAAGTCTCTATCGGAATCACAACGAAATTCCGATATTTAAATCTTTATTGAAATCACAACGTAGATAAATATTTAAGTCTTTATTGAACTCACAACGTAGATAAATATTTAAAACTGTATGGAAATCGCAACGAAATCTAATATTTAAGTCTCTATCGGAATCACAACGAAATTCTGATATTTAAATCTTTATTGAAATCACAACGTAGATAAATATTTAAATCTTTATTGAACTCACAACGTAGATAAATATTTAAAACTGTATGGAAATCGCAACGAAATCTAATATTTAAGTCTCTATCGGAACCACAACGAAATTCTGATATTTAAATCTTTATTGAAATCACAACGTAGATAAATATATACATCTTTATTGAACTCAAAATGTAGATAAATATTTAAAACTGTATGGAAATCGCAAGGAAATTTAATATTTAAGTCTTTATCGGAATCACAACGAAATTCTGATATTTAAATCTTTATTGAAATCACATCGAAGATAAATATTTAAGTCTTTATTGGACTCACAACGTAGATAAATATTTCAAACTGTATGGCAATCGCAAAGAAATCTAATATTTAAGTCTTTATCGGAATCACAACGAAATTCTGATATTTAAATCTTTATTGAAATCACAACGTAGATAAATATATACATCTTTATTGAACTCAAAATGTAGATAAATATTTAAAACTGTATGGAAATCGCAAGGAAATTTAATATTTAAGTCTTTATCGGAATCACAACGAAATTCTGATATTTAAATCTTTATTGAAATCACATCGAAGATAAATATTTAAGTCTTTATTGGACTCACAACGTAGATAAATATTTCAAACTGTATGGAAATCGCAACGAAATCTAATATTTAAGTCTTTATCGGAATCACAACGAAATTCTGATATTTAAATCTTTATTGAAATCACAACGTAGATAAATATTTAAATCTTTATTGAACTCACAACGTTGATAAATATTTAAAACTGTATGGAAATCGCAACGAAATCTAATATTTAAGTCCCTATCGGAATCACAACGAAATTCTGATATTTAAATCTTTATTGAAATCACAACGTAGATAAATATTTAAATCTTTATTGAGCTCACAACGTAGATAAATATTTAAAACTGTATGGAAATCGCAACGAAATCTAATATTTAAGTCTCTATCGGAATCACAACGAAATTCTGATATTTAAATCTTTATTGAAATCACAACGTAGATAAATATTTAAAACTGTATTCAAATCGCAACGAAATCTAACATTTAAGTCTCTATCGGAATCACAACGAAATTCCGATATTTAAATCTTTATTGAAATCACAACGTAGATAAATATTTAAGTCTTTATTGAACTCACAACGTAGATAAATATTTAAAACTGTATGGAAATCGCAAGGAAATTTAATATTTAAGTCTTTATCGGAATCACAACGAAATTCTGATATTTAAATCTTTATTGAAATCACATCGAAGAGAAATATTTAAGTCTTTATTGGACTCACAACGTAGATAAATATTTCAAACTGTATGGAAATCGCAACGAAATCTAATATTTAAGTCTTTATCGGAATCACAACGAAATTCTGATATTTAAATCTTTATTGAAATCACAACGTAGATAAATATTTAAATCTTTATTGAACTCAAAATGTAGATAAATATTTAAAACTGTATGGAAATCGCAACGAAATCTAATATTTAAGTCTTTATCGGAATCACAACCAAATTCTCATATTTAAATCTTTATTGAAATCACAACGTATATAAATATTTAAATCTTGATTGAACTCACAACGTTGATAAATATTTAAAACTGTATGGAAATCGCAACGAAATCTAATATTTAAGTCTCTATCGGAATAACAACGAAATTCTGATATTTAAATATTTATTGAAATCATACCGTAGATAAATATTTAAATCTTTATTGAACTCACAACGTAGATAAATATTTAAAACTGTATGGAAATCGCAACGAAATCTAATATTTAAATCTTTTTCGGAATCACAACGAAACTCTGATATTTAAATCTTTATTGAAATCACAACGTAGATAAATATTTAAATCTTTATTGATTTCACAACATAGATAAATATTTAAAACTGTATGGAAATTGGAACGAAATCTAATATTTAAGTCTTTATCGGAATCACAACGAAATTCTGATATTAAAACTGTATGGAAATCGCAACGAAACCTAATATTTAAGTCTTGATCGGAATCACAACGAAATTCTGATATTTAAATCACAAAGTAGATAAATATTTAAATCTTTATTGAACTCAAAACGTAGGTAAATATTTAAAACTGTATGGAAATCGCAACGAAATCTAATATTTAAGTCTTTATCGGAATCATCACGAAATTCTGATATATAAATCTTTATTGAAATCACAACGTATATAAATATTTAAATCTTGATTGAACTCACAACGTTGATAAATATTTAAAACTGTATGGAAATCGCAACGAAATCTAATATTTAAGTCTCTATCGGAATCACAACGAAATTCTGATATTTAAATCTTTATTGAAATCACAACGTAGATAAATATTTAAATCTTTATTGAAATCACAACGTAGATAAATATTTAAAACTGTATTCAAATCGCAACGAAATCTAATATCAAATCTATATCGGAATCACAACGAAATTCTGATATTTAAATCTTTATTGAAATCACAACGTAGATAAATATTTAAATCTTTATTGAACTGAAAACCTAGATAAATATTTAAAACTGTATGGAAATCGCAACGAAATCTAATATTTAAGTCTTTATCGGGATCACAACGAAATTCTGATATTTAAATCATTATTGAAATCACAACGTAGATAAATATTTACAACTGTATGGAAATCGCAACGAAATCTAATATTTAAGTCTCTATCTGAATCACAACGAAATTCTGATATTTAAATCTTTATTAAAATCACAACGTGGATAAATATTTAAATCTTTATTGAACTCAAAATGTAGATAAATATTTAAAACTGTATGGAAATCGCAACGAAAATTAATATTTAAGTCTCTATCGGAATCACAACGAAATTCTGATATTTAAATCTTTATTGAAATCACAACGTAGATAAATATTTAAATCTTTATTGAACTCAAATTGTAGATAAATATTTAAAACTGTATGGAAACGCAACGAAATTTAATATTTAAGTCTTTATCCGAATCACAACGAAATTCTGATATTTAAATCTTTATTGAAATCACAACGTAAGTAAATATTTAAATCTTTATTGAACTCAAAACGTAGGTAAATATTTAAAACTGTATGGAAATCGCAACGAAATCTAATATTTAAATCTTTATCGGAATCACAACGAAATTCTGATATTTAAATCTTTATTGAAATCACAATGTAGGTAAATATTTAAATCTTTATTGAACTCAAAACGTAGGTAAATATTTAAAACTGTATGCAAATCGCAACGAAATCTAATATTTAAATCTTTATCGGAATCACAACGAAATTCTGATATTTAAATCTTTACTGAAATCACAACGTAGATAAATATTTAAATCTTGATTGAACTCACAATGTAGATAAATATTTAAAACTGTATACAAATCGCAACGAAATCTAATACTTAAGTCTTTATCGGAATCACAACGAAATTCTCATATTTAAATCTTTATTGAAATCACAACGTAGATAAATATTTAAATCTTTATTGAGCTCACAAAGTAGGTAAATATTTAAAACTGTATGGAAATCGCAACGAAATCTAATATTTAAATCTTTATCGGAATCACAACGAAATTCTGATATTTAAATCTTTATTGAAATCACAACGTAGATAAATATTTAAATCTTGATTGAACTCACAATGTAGATAAATATTTAAAACTGTATACAAATCGCAACGAAATCTAATATTTAAATCTCTATCGGAATCACAACGAAATTCTGATATTTAAATCTTTATTGAAATCACAACGTAGATAAATATTTAAATCTTTATTGAGCTCACAACGTAGATAAATATTTAAAACTGCATGGAAATCGCAACGAAAACTAATATTTAAGTCTCTATCGGAATCACAACGCAATTCTGATATTTAAATCTTTATTGAAATCACAACGTAGATAAATATTTAAATCTTTATTGAACTCAAAATGTAGATAAATATTTAAAACTGTATGGAAATCGCAACGAAATTTAATATATAAGTCTTTATCGGAATCACAACGAAATTCTAATATTTAAATCTTTATTGAAATCACAACGTAAGTAAATATCTAACTCTTTATTGAACTCAAAACGTAGGTAAATATTTAAAACTGTATGGAAATCGCAACGAAATCTAATATTTAAGTCTTTATCGGAATCACAACGAAATTCTGATATTTAAATCTTTATTGAAATCACAACGTAAATAAATATTTAAAACTGTATGGAAATCGCAACGAAATCTAATATTTAAGTCTCTATCGGAATCACAACGAAATTCTGATATTTAAATCTTTATTGAAATCACAACGTAGATAAATATTTAAATCTTGATTGAACTCACAACATTGATAAATATTTAAAACTGTATGGAAATCGCAACGAAAACTAATATTTAAGTCTCTATCGGAATCACAACGAAATTGTGATATTTAAATCTTTATTGAAATCACAACGTAGATATATATTTAAATCTTTATTGAACTCAAAATGTAGATAAATATTTAAAACTGTATGGAAATCGCAACGGAATTTAATATTTAAGTCTTTATAGGAATTACAACGAAATTCTGATACTTAAATCTTTATTGAAATCACAACGAAGATAAATATTTAAAACTGTATTCAAATCGCAACGAAATCTAATATTTAAGTCTCTATCGGAATCTCAACGAAATTCTGATATTTAAATATTTATTGAAATCACAACGTAGATAAATATTTAAATCTTGATTGAACTCACAACGTTGATAAATATTTAAAACTGTATGGAAATCGCAACGAAAACTAATATTTAAGTCTCTATCGGAATCACAACGAAATTCTGATATTTAAATCTTTATTGAACTCAAAATGTAGATAAATATTTAAAACTGTATGGAAATCGCAACGAAATTTAATATTTAAGTCTTTATCGGAATCACAACGAAATTCTGATATTTAAATCTTTATTGAAATCACAACGTAAGTAAATATCTAACTCTTTATTGAAATCAAAACGTAGGTAAATATTTAAAACTGTATGGAAATCGCAACGAAATCTAATATTTAAGTCTTTATCGGAATCACAACGAAATTCTGATATTTAAATCTTTATTGAAATCACAACGTAGATAAATATTTAAAACTGTATGGAAATCGCAACGAAATCTAATATTTAAGTCTCTATCGGAATCACAACGATATTCTGATATTTAAATCTTAATTGAAATCACAACGTAGATAAATATTTAAATCTTGATTGAACTCACAATGTTGATAAATATTTAAAACTGTATGGAAATCGCAACGAAAACTAATATTTAAGTCTCTATCGGAATCACAACGAAATTCTTATATTTAAATCTTTATTGAAATCACAACGTAGATATATATTTAAATCTTTATTGAACTCAAAATGTAGATAAATATTTAAAACTGCATGGAAATCGCAACGAAATCTAATATTTAAATCTTTATCGGAATCACAACGAAATTCTGACATTTAAATCTTTATTGAAATCACAACGTAGATAAATATTTAAAACTGTATGGAAATCACAACGAAATCTAATATTTAAGTCTCTATCGGAATCACAACGAAATTCTGATATTTAAATCTTAATTGAAATCACAACGTAGATAAATATTTAAATCTTTATTGAAATCACAACATAGATAAATATTTAAAACTGTATGGAAATCGCAACGAAAACTAATATTTAAGTCTCTATCGGAATCACAACGAAATTCTGATATTTAAATCTTTATTGAAATCACAACGTAGATAAATATTTAAATCTTTATTGAGCTCAAAATGTAGATAAATATTTAAAACTGTATGGGAATCGCAACGAAATGTAATATTTAAGTCTTTATCGGAATCACAAAGAAATTCTGATACTTAAATCTTTATTGAAATCACAACGTAGATAAATATTTAAATCTTGATTGAACTCAAAACGTAGGTAAATATTTAAAACTGTATGGAAATCGCAACGAAATCTAATATTTAATTCTTTATCGGAATCACAACGAAATTCTGATATTTAAATCTTTATTGAAATCACAACGTATATAAATATTTAAAACTGAATGGAAATCGCAACGAAATCTAATATTTAAGTCTCTATCGGAATCACAACGAAATTCTGATATTTAAATCTTTATTGAAATCACAACGTAGATAAATATTTAAATCTTGATTGAACTCACAACGTTGATAAATATTTAAAACTGTATGGAAATAGCAACGAAATCTAATATTTAAGTCTCTATCGGAATCACAACCAAATTCTGATATTTAAATCTTTATTGAAATCACAACGTAGATAAATATTTAAATCTTTATTGAACTCACAACGTAGATAAATATTTAAAACTGAATGGAAATCGAAACGAAATCTAATATTTAAGTCTCTATCGGAATCACAACGAAATACTGATATATAAATCTTTATTGAAATCACAACGTAGATAAATATTTAAAACTGTATTCAAATCGCAACGAAATCTAATATTTAAGTCTCTATCGGAATCACAACGAAATTCTGATATTTAAATATTTATTGAAATCACAACGTAGATAAATATTTAAATCTTTATTGAACTCAAAATGTAGATAAATATTTAAAACTGTATGGAAATCGCAACGAAATCTAATATTTAATTCTTTATCGGAATCACAACGAAATTCTGATATTTAAATCTTTATTGAAATCAGAACGTAGATAAATATTTAAAACTGTATGGAAATCGCAACGAAATCTAATATTTAAGTCTCTATCGGAATCACAACGAAATTCTGATATTTAAATCTTAATTGAAATCACAACGTAGATAAATATTTAAATCTTTATTGAAATCACAACGTAGATAAATATTTAAAACTGTATGGAAATCGCAACGAAAACTAATATTTAAGTCTCTATCGGAATCACAACGAAATTCTGATATTTAAATCTTTATTGAAATCACAACGTAGATAAATATTTAAATCTTTATTGAGCTCAAAATGTAGATAAATACTTAAAACTGTATGGGAATTGCAACGAAATCTAATATTTAAGTCTTTATCGGAATCACAAAGAAATTCTGATACTTAAATCTTTATTGAAATCACAACGTAGATAAATATTTAAATCTTGATTGAACTCAAAACGTAGGTAAATATTTAAAACTGTATGGAAATCGCAAAGAAATCTAATATTTAAGTCTTTATCGGAATCACAACGAAATTCTGATATTTAAATCTTTATTGAAATCACAACGTATATAAATATTTAAAACTGTATGGAAATCGCAACGAAATCTAATATTTAAGTCTCTATCGGAATCACAACGAAATTCTGATATTTAAATATTTATTGAAATCACAACGTAGATAAATATTTAAATCTTTATTGAACTCAAAATGTAGATAAATATTTAAAACTGTATGTAAATCGCAACGAAATCTAATATTTAATTCTTTATCGGAATCACAACGAAATTCTGATATTTAAATCTTTATTGAAATCACAACGTAGATAAATATTTAAATCTTTATTGAAATCACAACGTAGATAAATATTTAAAACTGTATGGAAATCGCAACGAAATCTAATATTTAAGTCTCTATCGGAATCACAACGAAATACTGATATTTAAATCTTTATTGAAATCACAACGTAGATAAATATTTAAAACTGTATTCAAATCGCAACGAAATCTAATATTTAAGTCTCTATCGGAATCACAACGAAATTCTGATATTTAAATATTTATTGAAATCACAACGTAGATAAATATTTAAATCTTTATTGAACTCAAAATGTAGATAAATATTTAAAACTGTATGGAAATCGCAACGAAATCTAATATTTAATTCTTTATCGGAATCACAACGAAATTCTGATATTTAAATCTTTATTGAAATCAGAACGTAGATAAATATTTAAAACTGTATGGAAATCGCAACGAAATCTAATATTTAAGTCTCTATCGGAATCACAACGAAATTCTGATATTTAAATCTTTATTGAAATCACAACGTAGATAAATATTTTAATATTTATTGAGCTCACAACGTAGATAAATATTTAAAACTGTATGGAAATCGCAACGAAGACTAATATTTAAGTCTCTATCGGAATCACAACGAAACTCTGATATTTAAATCTTTATTGAAATCACAACGTAGATAAATATTTAAATCTTTATTGAACTCAAAATGTAGATAAATATTTAAAACTGTATGGAAATCGCAACGAAATTTAATATTTAAGTCTTTATCGCAATCTCAACGAAATTCTGATACTTAAATCTTTATTGAAATCACAACGTAGATAAATATTTAAATCTTTATTGAACTCAAAACGTAGGTAAATATTTAAAACTGTATGGAAATCGCAACGAAATCTAATATTTAAGTCTTTATCGGAATCACAACGAAATTCTGATATTTAAATCTTTATTGAAATCACAACGTAGATAAATATTTAAAACTGTATGGAAATCGCAACGAAATCTAATATTTAAGTCTCTATCGGAATCACAACGAAATTCTGATATTTAAGTCTTAATTGAAATCACAACGTAGATAAATATTTAAATCTTTATTGAAATCACAACGTAGATAAATATTTAAAACTATACGGAAATCGCAACGAAAACTAATATTTAAGTCTCTATCGGAATCACAACGAAATTCTGATATTTAAATCTTTATTGAAATCACAACGTAGATAAATATTTAAATCTTTATTGAGCTCAAAATGTAGATAAATATTTAAAACTGTATGGGAATCGCAACGAAATCTAATATTTAAGTCTTTATCGTAATCACAACGAAATTCTGATACTTAAATCTTTATTGAAATCACAACGTAGATAAATATTTAAATCTTGATTGAACTCAAAACGTAGGTAAATATTTAAAACTGTATGGAAATCGCAACGAAATCTAATATTTAAGTCTTTATCGGAATCACAACGAAATTCTGATATTTAAATCTTTATTGAAATCACAACGTATATAAATATTTAAAACTGTATGGAAATCGCAACGAAATCTAATATTTAAGTCTCAATCGGATTCACAACGAAATTCTGATATTTAAATCTTTATTGAAATCACAACGTAGATAAATATTTAAATCTTGATTTAACTCACAACGTTGATAAATATTTAAAACTGTATGGAAATCGCAACGAAATCTAATATTTAAGTCTCTATCGGAATCACAACGAAATTCTGATATTTAAATCTTTATTGAAATCACAACGTAGATAAATATTTAAATCTTTATTGAACTCACAACGTAGATAAATATTTAAAACTGTATGGAAATCGCAACGAAATCTAATATTTAAGTCTCTATCGGAATCACAACGAAATACTGATATTTAAATCTTTATTGAAATCACAACGTAGATAAATATTTAAAACTGTATTCAAATCGCAACGAAATCTAATATTTAAGTCTCTATCGGAATCACAACGAAATTCTGATATTTAAATATTTATTGAAATCACAACGTAGATAAATATTTAAATCTTTATTGAACTCAAAATGTAGTTAAATATTTAAAACTGTATGGAAATCGCAACGAAATCTAATATTTAATTCTTTATCGGAATCACAACGAAATTCTGATATTTAAATCTTTATTGAAATCAGAACGTAGATAAATATTTAAAACTGTATGGAAATCGCAACGAAATCTAATATTTAAGTCTCTATCGGAATCACAACGAAATTCTGATATTTAAATCTTTATTGAAATCACAACGTAGATAAATATTTTAATATTTATTGAGCTCACAACGTAGATAAATATTTAAAACTGTATGGAAATCGCAACGAAGACTAATATTTAAGTCTCTATCGGAATCACAACGAAACTCTGATATTTAAATCTTTATTGAAATCACAACGTAGATAAATATTTAAATCTTTATTGAACTCAAAATGTAGTTAAATATTTAAAACTGTATGGAAATCGCAACGAAATCTAATATTTAATTCTTTATCGGAATCACAACGAAATTCTGATATTTAAATCTTTATTGAAATCAGAACGTAGATAAATATTTAAAACTGTATGGAAATCGCAACGAAATCTAATATTTAAGTCTCTATCGGAATCACAACGAAATTCTGATATTTAAATCTTTATTGAAATCACAACGTAGATAAATATTTTAATATTTATTGAGCTCACAACGTATATAAATATTTAAAACTGTATGGAAATCGCAACGAAATCTAATATTTAAGTCTCTATCGGATTCACAACGAAATTCTGATATTTAAATCTTTATTGAAATCACAACGTAGATAAATATTTAAATCTTGATTTAACTCACAACGTTGATAAATATTTAAAACTGTATGGAAATCGCAACGAAATCTAATATTTAAGTCTCTATCGGAATCACAACGAAATACTGATATTTAAATCTTTATTGAAATCACAACGTAGATAAATATTTAAAACTGTATTCAAATCGCAACGAAATCTAATATTTAAGTCTCTATCGGAATCACAACGAAATTCTGATATTTAAATATTTATTGAAATCACAACGTAGATAAATATTTAAATCTTTATTGAACTCAAAATGTAGTTAAATATTTAAAACTGTATGGAAATCGCAACGAAATCTAATATTTAATTCTTTATCGGAATCACAACGAAATTCTGATATTTAAATCTTTATTGAAATCAGAACGTAGATAAATATTTAAAACTGTATGGAAATCGCAACGAAATCTAATATTTAAGTCTCTATCGGAATCACAACGAAATTCTGATATTTAAATCTTTATTGAAATCACAACGTAGATAAATATTTTAATATTTATTGAGCTCACAACGTATATAAATATTTAAAACTGTATGGAAATCGCAACGAAATCTAATATTTAAGTCTCTATCGGATTCACAACGAAATTCTGATATTTAAATCTTTATTGAAATCACAACGTAGATAAATATTTAAATCTTGATTTAACTCACAACGTTGATAAATATTTAAAACTGTATGGAAATCGCAACGAAATCTAATATTTAAGTCTCTATCGGAATCACAACGAAATTCTGATATTTAAATCTTTATTGAAATCACAACGTAGATAAATATTTTAATATTTATTGAGCTCACAACGTATATAAATATTTAAAACTGTATGGAAATCGCAACGAAATCTAATATTTAAGTCTCTATCGGATTCACAACGAAATTCTGATATTTAAATCTTTATTGAAATCACAACGTAGATAAATATTTAAATCTTTATTGAACTCACAACGTAGATAAATATTTAAAACTGTATGGAAATCGCAACGAAATCTAATATTTAAGTCTCTATCGGAATCACAACGAAATACTGATATTTAAATCTTTATTGAAATCACAACGTAGATAAATATTTAAAACTGTATTCAAATCGCAACGAAATCTAATATTTAAGTCTCTATCGGAATCACAACGAAATTCTGATATTTAAATATTTATTGAAATCACAACGTAGATAAATATTTAAATCTTTATTGAACTCAAAATGTAGTTAAATATTTAAAACTGTATGGAAATCGCAACGAAATCTAATATTTAATTCTTTATCGGAATCACAACGAAATTCTGATATTTAAATCTTTATTGAAATCAGAACGTAGATAAATATTTAAAACTGTATGGAAATCGCAACGAAATCTAATATTTAAGTCTCTATCGGAATCACAACGAAATTCTGATATTTAAATCTTTATTGAAATCACAACGTAGATAAATATTTTAATATTTATTGAGCTCACAACGTAGATAAATATTTAAAACTGTATGGAAATCGCAACGAAGACTAATATTTAAGTCTCTATCGGAATCACAACGAAACTCTGATATTTAAATCTTTATTGAAATCACAACGTAGATAAATATTTAAATCTTTATTGAACTCAAAATGTAGATAAATATTTAAAACTGTATGGAAATCGCAACGAAATTTAATATTTAAGTCTTTATCGTAATCACAACGAAATTCTGATACTTAAATCTTTATTGAAATCACAACGTAGATAAATATTTAAATCTTTATTGAACTCAAAACGTAGGTAAATATTTAAAACTGTATGGAAATCGCAACGAAATCTAATATTTAAGTCTTTATCGGAATCACAACGAAATTCTGATATTTAAATCTTTATTGAAATCACAACGTAGGTAAATATTTAAAACTGTATGGAAATCGCAACGAAATCTAATATTTAAGTCTCTATCGGAATCACAACGAAATTCTGATATTTAAATCTTTATTGAAATCACAACGTAGATAAATATTTAAATCTTGATTGAATTCACGACGTTGATAAATATTTAAAAATGTATGGAAATCGCAACGAAATCTAATATTTAAGTCTCTATCGGAATCACAACGAAATTCTGATATTTAAATCTTTATTGAAATCACAACGTAGATAAATATTTAAATCTTTATTGAACTCAAAACGTAGATAAATTTTAAAACTATATGGAAATCGCAACGAAATCTAATATTTAAGTCTCTATCGGAATCACAACGAAATTCAGATATTTAAATCTTTATTGAAATCACAACGTAGATAAATATTTAAAACTGTATTCAAATCGCAACGAAATCTTATATTTAAGTCTCTATCGGAATCACAATGAAATTCTGATATTTAAAGAGTTATTGAAATCACAACGTAGATAAATATTTAAATCTTTATTGAACTCAAAATGTAGATAAATATTTAACACTGTATGGAAATCGCAACGAAATCTAATATTTAAGTCTTTATCGGAATCACAACGAAATTCTGATATTTAAATCTTTATTGCACTCACAACGTAGATAAATATTTAAAACTGTATGGAAATCGCAACGAAATCTAATATTTAAGTCTTTATCGGAATCACAACGAAATTCTGATATTTAAATCTTTATTGAAATCACAATGTAGATAAATTTTTAAATCTATATTGAACTCAAAACGTAGGTTAATATTTAAAACTGTATGGAAATCGCAACGAAATCTAATATTTAAGTCTTTATCGGAATCACAACGAAATTCTGATATTTAAATCTTTATTGAAATCACAACGTAGATAAATATTTAAATCTTGATTGAACTCACAACGTAGATAAATATTTAAAACTGTATGGAAATCGCAACGAAATCTAATATTTAAGTCTTTATCGGAATCACATCGAAATTCTCATATTTAAATCTTTATTGAAATCACATCGTAGATAAATATTTAAATCTTTATTGAACTCAAAACGTAGATAAATATTTAAAACTGTATGGAAATCGCAACGAAATCTAATATTTAAGTCTTTATCGGAATCACAACGAAATTCTGATATTTAAATCTTTATTAAAATCACAACGTAGATAAATATTTAAATCTTTATTGAACTCACAACATAGATAAATATTTAAAACTGTATGGAAATCGCAACGAAATCTAATATTTAAGTCTTTAACGGAATCACAACTAAATTCTGATATTTAAATCTTTATTGAAATCACAACGTAGATAAATATTTAAATCTTGATTGAACTCACAACGTAGATAAAGATTTAAAGCTGTATGGAAATCTCAACGAAATCTAATATTTAAATCTTTATCGGAATCACAACGAAATTCCGATATTTAAATCTTTATTGAAATCACAACGTAGATAAATATTTAAATCTTTATTGAGCTCACAAAGTAGGTAAATATTTAAAGCTGTATGGAAATCGCAACGAAATCTAATATTTAAGTCTTTATCGGAATCACAACGAAATTCTGATATTTAAATCTTTATTAAAATCACAACGTAGATAAATATTAAGTCTTTATTGAACTCACAACGTAGGTAAATATTTAAAGCTGTATGGAAATCGCAACGAAATCTAATATTTAAGTCTTTATCGGAATCACAACGAAATTCTGATATTTAAATCTTTATTGAAATCACAACGTAGATAAATATTTACATCTTGATTGAACTCACAACGTAGATAAATATTTAAAGCTGTATGAAAATCGCAACGAAATCAAATATTTAAATCTTTATCGGAATCACAACGAAATTCTGATATTTAAATCTTTATTGAAATCACAACGTAGATAAATATTTAAATCTTTATTGAACTCAAAATTTACATAAATATTTAAAACTGTATGGAAATCGCAACGAAATCTAATATTTAAATCTTTATCGGAATCACAACGAAATTCTGATATTTAAATCTTTATTAAAATCACAACGTAGATAAATATTTAAATCTTTATTGAACTCACAACATACATAAATATTTAAAACTGTATGGAAATCGCTAGGAAATCTAATATTTAAGTCTTTATCGGAATCACAACGAAATTCTGATATTTAAATCTTTATTGAAATCACAACGTAGATAAATATTTAAATCTTGATTGAACTCACAACGTAGATAAATATTTAAAGCTGTATGGAAATTGCAACGAAATCTAATATTTAAGTCTCTATCGGAATCACAACGAATTTCTGATATTTAAATCTTTATTGAATTCACAACGTAGATAAATATTTAAATCTTTATTGAACTCACAACGTAGGTAAATATTTAAAGCTGTATGGAAATCGCAACGAAATCTAATATTTAAGTCTCTATTGGAATCACAACGAAATTCTGATATTTAAATCTTTATTGAAATCACAACGTAGATAAATATTTAAATCTTTATTGAACTCAAAATGTAGATAAATATTTAAAACTGTATGGAAATCGCAACGAAATTCTGATATTTAAGTCTTTATTGAAATCACAACGTAGATAAATATTTAAATTTTGATTGAACTCACAAGGTAGATAAATATTTAAAGCTGTATGGAAATCGCAACGAAATCTAATATTTAAATCTTTATTGAATTCACAACGTAGATAAATATTTAAATCTTTATTGAACTCAAAACGTAGATAAATATTTAAAGCTGTATGGAAATCGCAACGAAATCTAATATTTAAATCTTTATCGGAATCACAACGAAATTCTGATATTTAAATCTTTATTAAAATCACAACGTAGATAAATATTTAAATCTTTATTGAACTCACAACGTAGGTAAATATTTAAAGCTGTATGGAAATCGCAACGAAACCTAATATTTAAGTCTCTATCGGAATCGCAACGAAATTCTGATATTTAAATCTTTATTGAATTCACAACGTAGATAAATATTTAAATCTTTATTGAACTCAAAACGTAAATAAATGTTTAAAGCTGTATGGAAATCGCAACGAAATCTAATATTTAAATCTTTCTCGGAATCACAACGAAATTCTGATATTTAAATCTTTATTAAAATCATAACGTAGATAAATATTTAAATCTTTATTGAACTCACAACGTAGGTAAATATTTAAAACTGTACGGAAATCGCAACGAAATCTAATATTTAAGTCTTTATCGGAATCACAACCAAATTCTGATATTTAAATCTTTATTAAAATCACAACGTAGATAAATATTTAAATCTTTATTGAACTCAAAACGTAGATAAATATTTTAAAGCTGTATGGAAATCGCAACGAAATCTAATATTTAAATCTTTATTGAATTCACAACGTAGATAAATATTTAAATCTTTATTGAACTCAAAACGTAGATAAATATTTAAAGCTGTATGGAAATCGCAACGAAATCTAATATTTAAATCTTTATCGGAATCACAACGAAATTCTGATATTTAAATCTTTATTAAAATCACAACGTAGATAAATATTTAAATCTTTATTGAACTCACAACGTAGGTAAATATTTAAAGCTGTATGGAAATCGCAACGAAACCTAATATTTAAGTCTCTATCGGAATCGCAACGAAATTCTGATATTTAAGTCTTTATTGAAATCACAACGTAGATAAATATTTAAATTTTGATTGAACTCACAAGGTAGATAAATATTTAAAACTGTATGGGAATCGCAACGAAATCTAATATTTAAGTCTTTATCGGAATCACAACGAAATTCTGATATTTAAATCTAGCTTACGCGACCGGAAGCCAAGCTGCCGAAAGGTCCTGGAAATTTTAAGTAATTGTCTGTTTATCGTATAAAGATGATCCAGTCTTGAGCGAAAATGATAAGTGCTCCAAAAAGCTGAATCGTTTTTGTTTTGTCCGAAAGTAGAATAAATAGGCGAATAAAATGTATCAAGCGGGTTATGTAGTTAGCTTAGTAATTATTATACATGTCAAGCAGGTATCCGGATGAGGCATTTTACTAAAAAAGGGTACCACCCTCTTGCTGCTTTAAGCAAGTGAACCGTCCCAGCAGTCGACGTGGTCGAAGAAGAATTTTTCTGTTAGATATATAGGTATACATGCATACCACAACACCTTACATTTTCAGAGTGCGGGCGGCGTAGAAGCATCTCCAGGGAGCTCCTTCGGGGGACTAAGATACGTAAGTCAGATTCAGCATAAATTTGTTTTTTATAGAGTTGTAAGTCATTAAAACTAACTTTTATTCATCATAATTTAAAATTTGTGGAATTGCGCGTAATTAATGAATTCACGCGCTTACAAATCCGTCTCCTGCTCGGTTACGGACAACTAAAGAAGGCCCATGATGGTCCTGCTGGTTCGGTTTTTTTATTCTCTCTATGCACTAGTTCAGTGTTAGACTCTAGAATAATGGAGTGGTAGAATACAGATTGGAAGGCCTTGTTGGTCAGCCCAATTTCCTTTAATTATTATAGCCATTAGTATTCTAATTGGTTGTTGCTTATCAGAATGATTAATATTGGTTGTCGTACAAACTATTGTTGCTTATCAGGTTAAATATGATTGCTTATCAGAAAATCATTACTGCTTATCAAGACTGCGGAAGGCAGAACATCTGCGCCTTTCAGAGAAGTAAGTGGTAAGTAGTGTAAAGGTCCCTTCAGGACTGGATGTGTGCGACGGCCTTGTTTTGTGTCAGGCACGAATTTTTTTGTATATGGCTGGTGTCTCAGCAGCAGGTTTTCGTGGAACCTCCCCACACTCTCCGCCAATAGCCGTGGCGAGCTATCGTGCCGCCCTGCAGTCAACGCTGTCCACCGAGTGATCTATCAGCTCATGCTGACAGTCAGGACTTCACGTCCAAGTCAATCACTCTACATACATCCATAACAGATACTTAACGCTCCTTTACTGACTGCAATTTGATATTTAAACTTAACGAAAGTTCCCCTCTGACGCTTTAAAGTTAATTTGTGTACATCTGTTAAATTCAAAGGGCGTGTTCGCCACACTTAAGTAAATTTACTTACGAATACGGCGACTGCGGTCCAATCTTTCGGCTGAAACTTTGAACATACAGACTGTCGTTCTTTACCCGGGGATAACACGAGTCAGTAGAACTGACACTGACAGCGATTGACACTTTCAGAGGCTCGTGTAAATCCCTACTGACTGCTCTTTTTTACTGACCAGTCTGTACTGACAAGATTTCTGACGAGACAGTACGGACTAGTCAATAAACTGTCAAACGTACAATTAAGATGGCGGAAATTGAAAATAAAAGGTAGATGCTAGTGGATATTTGTGTTTATATTCCTAATCTTCTCTCTTTTGAGTGGGAAATGACTGAAAAGTGTTTAACATACATTTTATTGTTTATTTTGTAGAGAATAAAGACGGATGAATGAAGAAATTGTTTGATATGCATATAGAAGAGGAATGTCTGCACCGCTTGACGACATTTTATTATGAACAGACTGGCCAATTGATAGAACGCAAATCGTTTTTTGTCAGTAAATTTGACAGACGAAATTAAGACTGTCCGTCAGCTCTATTGACTCGTGTAATCGTTGCGTTACGTTCGACGAATTAAATTTATTGGAGTATGTTGAAATTTCACTGTGCACTGCATTTTATCGTCGATTTGCATTAACTTATGGCGTGCATTTTCCCTACTTGCAATTTTAATGCAATTCCAATGAAATTTTAAACTCAATATCACTATCACAACTTTTATGTCAAGTACGACAATGTGAGTGTACCTTTGTACCTTTGTTACTGAGCGCCTCGATGAGTTTCTTCGCCAACTCATCTATCAGCTCATCACTAAATTGGTATGGATACTGATCTGTAGGTATAATGTACGAGTGAAAGAGAGATAAATGGTGTTGCGCTACAAATTTATATCCTTTGGCTATTGTTATGCGCCTACATAGTGCGGACTGAATTTTATCTTTCTTCAGGTGAAGTACAATTTTAAGTGAAGTGGTAGTTAAGTTAGAGTGCTTTTTAATTATTGATAAGTAATTTTTAATTTTTTTATGGATAAAAAAATAAAGAAATTTGTTGATGATATGTATAATGGGCATATACACATATATTAGCCTCATTGCAATAACAATATGTTGTATTGTACTTTCGCGTAGGGATAGCCACGCGTGATAATCCCAAATCAATTAGTCATAATTTCTATTGTAAAGATTTACTTAGAAGCGTCAACTCATCTGCATGCCCTGCGGTAAGATCATATCTGAACCCATGCATTAAGGTTTCTAGGAGAAAAGGTGATAACATGCATTTCTACATAATTAGGGTACAGGGGGAGGACTTACTGATACACCTTCAGGTTTTATGATTTTATTACCCATTGAGAAGAGTAATAACATCGTTTGAGGTTTGAACTACATCAACAAATATTATTTTGATTCACCCTTACACTTTAACATTCCCTTTTTAGAAACTTATCGGAAGAATTTATCCAGAAAGGAATATGAGGCTGAACTACGCAAGGATATTTTATTGGCACACAATCGCTATTATCGGGCCACATGCACAGCAAGGTATTACTTTTTTATCTGTCCAGTTCTACACACGTACTTGTAAGACTAAATGATTAATTTTTACAGAAAAAAAGCAACGCGTACCGCAGATAGTCAGAAGACATATTTTTTTTTTTTCAAATAAGTATTACAATTTTGGTTTTTGGTTTTTTTCATTAATACGCATTTGAATTTTTGTTTTTGTTTTTTATGTTAATATGAATTTGAATTTTTGTTTTTTGTGTTTTTATCTATTAAAGAATACGTACGTATATTATATGAATCATGATTACGCTCATCATTGAGGTATTTGATTTATTCGCAAGGGCAACCATTAAATTGCGTATTATATGAATGCGAAGTATATAAATGAGTTTAGTCCCGGTGCTAGAACAAAAATCATCATTACATTCATCCAACCAATCATCAAGCTCTTCAGTGCGCTCATGATGATTGGGCTACCAGGGTACTATTATATTTAAAACATTTCTGATGTGCGAAACAATAGACTTTACCTGTGTTGAGGTGATAGTATAATAATTTAATAATCATTACGTGTTGTGAATTTGTGATACAGGTATTGCTTATATCAAAAACTGTAACTCACTTGAACACGCACACAATTAATTTCGGTAATCATATATAGCCTAGTATGGAGTTCGGGTATTGGTAAAATGTAACGCGGTCTGCAAAAATATGGCATTTTAACGCTGGTAAAAAGTTGACGTAAGTTTTATGTGGAGAAAACGAAGTGACAGTTGTTACAATCAAAATTAATCGAAAATATTTTTAAAAATCTTAAGTAATTATTATTTATTAAGGCTATAAATCATCATATCGACGACGTATTTGTTGCTGCGGCAGGTCTAATATCGTCGTCAAGAAAATCCACGGGAAAACTAAATAAACTCGCTTTGTGAATAATCGAAGAAATGTCAAAGTTTTACCAGCATTTTAATGCTCCGCACATTAAAATGTTCAGTAAAATGAGTGGAGACTTACAAAACGCCATCTATCTTATAGCCTAGTACGCTGTTCAAGCGAAAATTTCGGTTGAATTCTAGGCACATAATTCTACACGGAAAAAAGTTGTGGAAAAAATGTAAAATCACAAATTAAATAACATTAAACTGACTGAAGTAATACACGTAAGATCACAAATTAAAGATATGTGCCAAAGCGCCAAACATCAAGGGGTATAGCTGTCAACTTTTCCGAGCGAAATAAATGTATGGATATATAAAACGCTGCGGAAAAATGTCTCCACTTGATATTAGCACCAGCTCCATTCCATGATCTAAACATTGATTTTTTCTTTCGAACAGCATACTCTTTACGAAATTCAAACCGAAATTTCCGTGGCACTTTTCGTCCAAATTTTTTTTACATAGATTTTGTATAGGAAATTTTCGCTTGAACAGCGTACTACGCATATAGCAGAAAAAATAGGACTTTTTACCACTGAACTCCGTACTGGATTAGTAAAGACCTCAGTAAAATTTCTGTTTGGGATTTTACCAGCGGTAAGATTTATATGGAAGTGTCACTTTTTAACTGAACTCCGTACTGTTTTACTCGAACTCCGTACTAGGCTTAAGGAACTACGTGGAGCAACATTAATGTGCTGGCACGTCTCAGCACCAGCGGATGCAATTCCTTCGTTCCCTAAAGACTTCTTATGTAGGAAGGCTCTAAAAACCGCACGCGCAACCGCAGAAAAAGTTTCAACGAAGCTAATATTTTTATACACATTTCAACCCTCGAGCTGCGCAGCTTTTTGTACTGCGCTGCAGTAAAAGTTGCAATGTGTACCTTAAAGTCTAATATCGAGTTCGAGTAAAATGTGACATTTCCATACAAATTTTAACGCTGGTAAAATCGCAAGCAAAAATTTTACTAATAGTTTTACTAATGCCGTACGGAGTTCCCTATTAAAAACTGAACGTTTTTCTATTTTAAGATAGATGGCGCTATGTATCTCTCCACTTATTTTACTACAAAATTTTAATGTCCAGAGCATTAAAATGCCGGTAAAATTTTGACATTTCCTTTTCTATCACAATTTCAGATTGTTTTTTCTTTTATTTTTATTTTTGACAATTGTCAGATTGTATTTATTAATTTATTGAAGGATTTAATTTCTCTTGATAATTTTCAGATTAATTCAGTCCATTTTTAAATATAAATTGTAAAAATGTTTATCTAAACTTCAGCGATAAGATTTTTATACAGCTGTCACCATGTTTTCTCCAAATTAACATACATCAAAAATTTACCACCGATTTTAATGCGATTTATTTAGAGACCGCGTTAAATTTTACTTTGCCCGAACTCGATACTAGGCTTTATGACTCAAATACTAAAGTCGAAAACAACTCTATCTCGACTCCAAGGTATATAGAAGACAAATATTGTTATGGTCGTAGCGTATTGTATAGACCAATATGCTACACTGAGCTAAATACACGTCTAAGCCACCCGTAGCAGCATGAAGTGGGCGCGAACAGTCTTCTGTATGGATGGAGATCGAAACGCACCCAAAATCGAGAGTCGAAAGGGGACTGTGGAAAAGGAAAGAAAAGAAGAGGAGGAAAAGACTGACAGAGGCAAAAGTGAGGTTTGAAAAAATAAGAAAAAAAAATCGAAAAGTATCGCGAAAGTTATAAATTGTGGAAAAGAAGAAAAAACCAGTCGAGCAATAATCGCAGCATCCACAAGAGATCTCGTGAAGTAAATAAGGAAAAAGGAAAAAAGGCATCGGGGCAGAAAACATGAAGGCAGAAATATATAAGTACTCCAACGTGGTGAAATAAACAAAAATCATAAGTTTCCATTATTGACATATGTAAATCGGCATTGTCTGAAGAAGCAAAACAGGGATGGGAAGGCTCCAGAATTAAGTAAGGTATAACTGATTGATCGCATGCATGGTAATAATTGAAGAGAATCGCGAGGACTTGTCCTGATGATGAGCTCCCAGCCAGAACAATAGTGCAGAAGGCGTCGTTTGCTTAATTACTTATTTTTATTCTTATTGATTCATTATTTTCGTATATATGTATATATATATAGCTTAAATTCTGATCGGGTAGCTGAATATGAATGGTTATATTACTAAATAGTTCAATTTTCGATTGAGATAAAACAAGAGGATGTGTGTTCAGTTAAAGTGAAAGAATTAGCCAATTAGCTCCACGCTATTGTTTAATTAAAATAGAAACTTTTACTATTCTCCATTTATAACAAAACAAAAAGGAAAAAAAATATTACAAAATATTAACATGAACATTTCTTTTGCACCTTCGTCTTAAATTTATAGTATAAAAAATCAGCAATGGATAAATTTTGAACCTATTCTTTTGACAGAGGTTTAGCAAATAAATTACCATTTATATAATGCAAATAATTAAAAATTAACACGTCAAGTGAATAATTAAAGAAACGAATACCGCAAACAAATGAATATTACTAGAGACGGGAACACGAAATACGCGTACTGGTCAAAATTGATCGAATTTAAAAATTTTTTGTTGATTCAATAACTAATTACATAGAAGTAGAGCCACGCGAAAATTTGAAATTTTTCTTGTTGTCTTTTTGAACCTCAATGAAACTAAGCTACTATAGTCCCTTATCATATATTAGGTAGGACTTTCGTTATTGTACGCACTTCATGAATATACATATATTTTTTTTGTGAAATATAATGAACTTATAACGTAATGGAACGCTAGATTTTTGATTCTCCTATCACTTTCCTGGAGCCCTCTAACATGAAGGTTGTCTAGGCCGCTGCTCTCTCTCTTTTCAGGTCAACATAGGGACACTGTAAAAAAATCTGCCCTCAGTGTCGTTTGGAGAATAGGGCACGCAGCAGAAGGCAGTTCTTCTGCGCTTTCAATAAGGTAAGGGTAATGCCTCATTTTCATCGTTAAGTTAATTTATTTGACTAACTGAAAATATCTCCATCTTTTTCCAATTCTTGCAACAGTTCCTATAATCTTTTCTCCCTCGTACATCTCAAATTTTGTTCACTCAAACCACAAGAATACCGCACTTACAAAGCCAACCTTCTCATTCAAAATTAACAAATAGCGACACGTGCGGCGAAAATATATATTTATTTATATTGTTGCGAGCGTGGTCTTTGGCTCGTTATTTAAAACACAATATTAAATAATTAATATATAAGTTCTTTATTTTACTCTAATCATATAAAATTCACAATTTCTCAATTAATCAACTCAATTCTAATTATCGCTAACACTGTACTTTCAATTATCGCAATCTAATTACACACTTTCGCTTCCATATTACTTTCACTTGTTAACACTGCAACGTCTAAGACATGACTCTTTTTCTGGCGATGACAACTGTTATATTTATACCCTAGAAACTCTCCGGATTATTCTGGAGTGTTCTATTCCAAAAGCTTCTTGACTGTTCTATTCATTCTTATTCCTGAACCTTCCTGTCGATTCCATAATCGATTCTCCGAACCTGAAGTCGTTTACTTTCCATTGCCAGTAGATGTCACCAGTTGTCTCTTTCTATTGCACGTAACAATATTCTTAGGGCCGTATTCACCAAGCCATTGAATTGAAATTTAATTTAATTTCTGTTTTAGTACTCCCGTTAGAGAGGGTTAGGGCTCACTTAAATTAAAATTAAAGTTATATATGCGTTATTATAACATAAAATAACCCAAATTAAATTTTAATTTAAGGAGTACTAAAACAGAAAGTAAATTAAATTTCAATTAAATGGCTTGGTGAATACGGCCCTTAAAGTGACTAGGATAAAGGAATTTTGCAATAATCTTGCTAAAAGTAAATATTTAAAAATAAATATTTTATAACCCACTTTTTTTCATAGAAATCCAAATTAGTATTTAGAACGACAAAATTAACAGGAAAATTAGTCAAATGAATTAACTTAACGATGAAAATGAGGCATAAGTGGTGTAAAGGCCCCTTCAGGGCTGGAGTGTGTACTACAGTTTTTATCAGGCACGATGATTTTTTTTTTTATTATGGCAGGTAGCAGCGTCAGGATATTGGTTAACCCCCCCCCCCCCCCTATAACTCTCCCGCAATAGCCGAGGTGCTAGCGTGCCGCCCTGCAGTTAACGCTGTCCACCGAGTGATCTGTCAGCTCATGCTGACAGCTGGGACTTCACGTCCAAAAGAAATCGCTCTCAACATAGTTCCATAACCAAAATGGCGCCCAACGTGGGGCCACCTCAGTTTGGCCTCACAAACTTTTGATTGTGTTCTCACGGAGACATGTCTCTGTTGGCCAACTGGCTGGATAGAGTCGCGAATCTGTGAGACGACTTTTTGGCTTGTATCTAACCAGTTGACCAGATTCATGACTCTGCCCAGTTGGAAGGTTAGATGGATATGACTATCAGATGAAGAGGAAGGAAAGAGTTGTTGGAGGATGGAAGTGATGCTGGAGACCTTCAGTAATCAGGAGTTGGCATACTGCTAACTGCCTGGCTGAACAATCCCTAGTATCATTTTCAGTCTCTAGCCTCTCCAACCCGACTCTTCCCAGATTTCTGTGAGGACTCAAGATTTTTTTCATGCACACACTCACACTACTTGTCCTTACCGCATAGTTCTGATCTGATTAGAGAGAGGGTGGACCTGAAAGACTTTTGTGTTGAGATTAGCTTTTGGAGAGATAGAGGAGATTTTTATGCTGATTTTTTTTTTTTTTGATTTCATTTTTCGAAAAATTTGAGTTTAGCTCATAACAATCTTTTTGAATTTGTATTTTGTTTTGTTTGAGTTTAGCTCATACATTTTTTTTGAATTTGTGCTTTGTTGTTCCAAAAGTTTGAGTTTAGCTCATAAAAAAATTTTTTTTTCTAATTACCAGATCCGTCGTAGTTTATAGTATAATTTTGATACGGCGAATTACATTTAATTTAGTTTTGAAGATCTTGTTTCTGCTACCAGTTGGTAGACATTGATAGTTGTTAAATTTTCCACTCTGAATATTTGTCGTGATTTGCTTGGGCTATAGTTCAAGTTTTCGTAATACTACATCTGTTCTGTTGAGTTGCAATAATTGAGATGGCTACTATGCGAACGCCACCTCCTACGAATGAAGTCCCAGTACAGATGCCAGAACAGTGCTCCATCTGCCAAGACGGAGACTGGTCCGCCAGGTGAAAGCCTGTGACTACTATCTATGGTCATGGCTTTCACAAAGCATGCTTGCGAGCATGGATAGGGAGCAATCTAATTGTCCCAATTGTCGATGCGCGCTCACACAGCAAGACTTCACAGGTTCCACACTCGTCAGGCGAAGGAAGCTTTTCCGCAACAGTCCTTACATCGTGAAGTACCTCAACGAACAATTCCACCATCAGGTCACGAGTCTCTGTCACCTGGGCTACGCTCAGTCCCTCAATCGGATAACAGCTCGAGAAGAAATAGTCTATCACCTGTACCTTCGGGGCAGAGCCCCTTAGACACAGATCTAATTATATCTAGTCTTCGAACTCAGTTACAGGCTTTAGTACATGCAGAGATTACCCAAAGCATGAATGCTTTGCGTAACGAGATCACCGACCTCAGACAGCGAGTCTCTGCTGTGATTCAGCAGGCGGATATTTCTCGTCCACCACCACCACCCTTTGGGGAGCGTGTTCCAACGCCTATATTTTTTTTGGGAAATCAGAGAGACCTGCGCAGTCCACACTCGTTCTCAGCTGGGCAACACAGACCTTCATTTCCACAGGCTGCACCTTACGTTCCTCAGGCACCTCCACCTCCAAGGCAACCAACTCAAAACAATTCTTGGCACAGACGATCAGGCAGTCCTATCCGACGATAGAACCTGTCGTATAATGGCAATAGCTCCGAGCTATCAGTGGATAAGTTTATTTTTCGAGTCGAAGCACTCACCTACTCCGCGCTGGAAGGAGATTTTGAACTCCTTGTAAGGAACATGCTCACGTTATTGACAGGACCAGCGAAGCATTGGTACTGGTCTCTCTTAAGGGATAACCCTTTTCCAACTTGGGAATTTGTCAAAACTGGATTGTCTGTTGAATGGGGAGTGCCCAAGGATGACCTGAAAATACGAGTGCAGCTGATGTCAAGAAAGCAAAAGTCCGAAGAATCATTTTCTATGTACCACTATAACCTAGTACTGCTGCGAGACCAATTGCAGAACTCCATGCCAGACCAAGAATTCTTGGAAATCGTCAAGTCCAATCTACTGCCTGAGATTCAGGAGAAGATCTGTCTGCACCCTACTGATAACATCAGTCAATTAAGACCACTCGTCACTCCAATCCAAGCTACGCGATTGCGCATTACGACTGCTAGTGGCTTGAATCCGTATCGACATCAGCGAGTGAGTGAAATTGAGGAAGAAGCAGATTTCTGCCTTGACGTGCCCATGATACCTAGATGTGACAATAGCTTGCAAGACTTATCAGCTATTACAGACAGACCCGCGGCGATTTGCTGGAATTGCGATCAGCAAGGCCACTATTACCAAGACTGTTTACAGGAGAGACAGCAAGTGTTCTGCTATGGATGCGGACGCAAAAATATCCTTAAGCCCAATTGTAGGTGTCAAAAATAACTAAGAAGGAGAAATTCGACTAGGTATTTTAATGAAAACCCGGCGCTTAAAATAAAACAAAACTTTATTAACAGGTTAAATGAGTAAATGCTAAAAAAAATTTCAAGCGCAATACCGCTGAAAGTTCTCTTATTCTCTTAATATTTTCAACATCCTCCGGCCGGCGCCTGCGAAGATTCATCTGAGATCTCTAGGGGATAGAGGAACTGTATAGGCCTACGAAGTTCGGATCCATTTGAAAAGCGGACTTCACAGGCTCGAAGTTTTCCATCTCTGCCCGGAAAGGTTTTCTCAATCTTAGACAATTTCCAGAGCACACGTGGCATTGCTGAATCATAGACAAGGACCTCATCACCTTCCTTCATGTTTGTTGAGAATTGCTTTCCAGAATTGTGCGCAGATCTAAGATTTTGTACATACTCCGTTCGCCAGCGTTTAAAAAAGAGAAGGGTAGAACGAAGAAGTGTCTTCCAGGCTGACCGCAAATCCTTCGCCGTTGCGCCCAATAAGTTTACTTGCTGTGGTGCTGATAGAGTTCCAAGCAGGAAGTGTGCCGGGGTCAAAGGCATAAGATCTTCGGGATCGTCGCTGATATATGTGAGGGGGCGGGAATTAATCACGCTTTCAGCTTCCGTCAAAAATGAGTTTAGTTGCTCCATAGTAAGGATGGCTTGTCCTACTGTCGCTCTTAGTACGTCCTTCACGCCTTTAACTAAACGCTCCCAAAATCCACCCCACCATGCGGCTCGCTCGACTATGAAACGCCATTCGATGCGTTGACCGGCAGCGTAGCCTTGCAGTTCTTCTGAATGTATTATGCTGCCTAGTTCTTTCAGATCACGTGAAGCTTTCTTGAAGGTTTTCGCATTGTCAGAGATGAAGGTTTTATGAATACTTCTTCGGGATATAAAACGGCTTATTGCCAATATGCAGGATCCACTAGTCAGACTCGGCACAAGTTCCAAATGGATCGCACGAACTGCTGCCCATGTCAAAAGTAAAACATAAACCTTTTCTGTTTTTGTCATTCTCTGATAACTTAGCATAAAGCGGGCCAGCAAAGTCAATACCCGTGGTTTGAAAGGGCCTCGATGCAGTTTGTCTGTTTCTGGGTAAAGGCGCAAATGGTTGGGTAGCAGCCTTTCCTTCAAGTCGCTTACAAACTCCACATCGTCCTAGCGTTGATTTTATTAACTGCCGAGCCTTTAAAATCCAGAACTTCTCCCTGAGAAGAACTAAAGTGGCATTGACTCCACCATGTAGTGCGCGTTCGTGGTAATCTAAAACGAGAAGCTTTGATAAATGAGCTTCTATAGGTAAAATTACCGGATATTCTGTATTAAACCCCAAGTCCGCTTCTTGAAGTCTAGACTTTACACGTAGTACGTCATCTTTATCCAAGATGGGATTCAACCAATGAATACTCGAAGAAGTGGAAACTGATTTTCCGATCTTAAGTGCGGCGATTTTGTCTTGGTAAAATTGTTTCTGAATAACCTTAATCCAAAACAGCTCTGCTCGTTGGAATTCGCTTGCCCTAATGGTCTTACTTCGAGGAATTTCATTGCGTGCAGTGATAAATCGTTTAACAAATGCAGTGACTCGCAAAAGCCTTCTGTAATTACTGAATTTCTCAATTTCGATGGGTACATCAAACGAATTAATCTTCTCGACCACGTTCGGAACCATAAGACAAGTCAGAAGCGTTATGTCGTGAAAACTAGAATCAGCTGTTGGCCAATCTCTCTCTGCTTGTGATAACCAGAAAGGCCCGTTGTACCATGAAGACCCAACCAATTTAGCTGAGTTAATCCCACGCGTTAGAAGATCTGCAGGATTCTTATCACCAGGACACTGTTTCCAGTCTGAAGATTTTGTAATTTGTCGAATCTCGTTCACTCTGTGTACGACATAAGGCTTCCATTTCCTTATATCACCGTTAATCTAATGGAGAGCTATCTTTGAGTCTGACCACAACTTAACATAATCAAAGGACCCCTCCAGCTGCTCTTGCAAATTTTTAAAAAGAAGACCAGCAATTAAGGCGGTTGTAAGTTCAAGCTTGGGAAGCGTGAGCTCGGTTTCTCCTGTAGATTTTAATGGTGCAACTCTATTGTTAGAGATGAGATAACTTACAAACATTTCCGTTTTCATCCACATTCCGTATGTATGCGACCACTCCATAAGCGCTCAAACTGGCATCTGCGAAAATATGTAATTGTCGATTTACACTATTATGAGAAGGCGAAATACACATCGGGGTAAAGTTATATCGCATAAAATATCCAAATCGGTCATATAGGAATTCCAAGTCTTCATAAGTGTGCTGGCGAGCGGTTCATCCCAGTCGATGTTTTCCTTCCAAATTTGTTGAAAGAGTATTTTCAGTCCAACCAGAAATGATCCGATCATAGATTCTGCAATAAACTGTAGAACAACTCTTTTTGTAACATTTGTTATATTCGGTGTTGATCGGACAACGTGACTTAAGTCAACAGAGATTTCATCAGTAACATAACACCAACTCAACCCCAATACCTTCTGTGTAGCATCCATCTCGCCCCTCCTTTGAAATCTGTGTTGAAGATCCACAACGTTTGAGTTCCATTTTGTTAATGTCATATGTGCTCTGTGTAAAATATTGCAGGCTTCTGAATAAACTTTGCAAGCTACCTGTTCCTCATTTACACTCAAAACTAGATCGTCCATATAGAAAGACCTGCGTAGAATGTCACACGTTTCCGGAAAGAAAGCGGCTTCATCCTTTAAATGCTTTTGTATTGTGGCTGTAAGTAAATAAGGGCTACAAGTCACCCCAAACGTAACACGGGTCGGGGAAATTCTTCATATGTTGGAAGTGAATCGATGTTTGTTACCGGTTGTCCAAACCAAAAAAACGATGGGAATCCCGATCTCGCTCTGCTAAGGATATTTGGAGAAACGCCTTCTCTATGTCTGCTACTAAAGCGATTTTTCCCATTCTAAAATTTAGCAGAACAGACAATATATCAGGAAGCAGATTAAGCCCTGCAAATAAATTATCATTTAACGAAAAACTCCCCGCTGAGCGCGCTGAAGAATCGAAAACAATTCTCATTGGCGTTGTAACATTCCCTTCCTTATAAACGGGATGGTGTGGCATATAATATTTCTTCTCAGCTACTCCAGTAGATATCATCTCTCGTAAAGCCATATCATATTTAATAAACTTATTGAGCTCTACCTTAAGTTTCTTGATCAATTTGCTGAGACGTTTAAGAGCATCATTTCGATTATCGTTAAGATTTGGATTGTTAGAACGCCATAGTAATGATGCCTCATAACGATTCCCCGTTTTCTGTATGTGTTTGTCAAGATCAATAAGATTTGAGTTTCCAGCACTCTCGTTAACAATATCGATGCTCTCTAAATCCCAAAATCGCGAAATATCATATATTGAACTTACCTGGAGCGCCATTGCGGTTGTGATCAGACTCAGTTTGCCGCAGTCTTCACTAACGGGCCCTTGTAAAGTCCAACCCAAAATTGTTTTGATTGCAGATAGTCTTATCGATATCCGGATTATATATGCTTGCACTAAGTTCCAATAAAAGTCCGCGCGTACTAACAGGGAGATTCCTTCTTCTGGCGTGCCAAACTTTCTCGAATCCGCGAGTAAAAGTCCACTAAATTCCGCGCACTCATTATTGGGAACCGGTAGAATATCTAGGCAAATATCTGGAACCTCTACAGCAAAAAACATATGCGAACTGATTATCATACTGACTCATAACCTTGACCTTCACACGTTTGCACAGCTATTGCGGTGGCTGCTCTGTAGTACCAAAGGGAATTATACTTATCATGACCATATCTACAACCTCAAGGTTCAATTCTCTAGAGATGTGCTGCCTGATATATGTTCTTTGACTGCAACCATCGAAAATAACTCACACTAACATTTTTCTGTTTGCATTGTCAGCTACGAGAAAGGCACTGGTTGTTTGCAGGTACACATCATCCGATTGCAATGGTAAACAAGTAGAACACAGATTTGTTGTTTTTTTTTACTTCTGCTGACGATGAGTTATTATCTCGATTGATCTCGTTTTTTTGTGAATTTTCGATAACTGTCGATCTGCGGCTGTAATTGGGATCACACATTGACGATGCATGATTGCCATTGCATTTACTACATCGAATCATTCTGTTACGACAAACTTTGGCACTGTGATCGCGTTTCGTGCATTTAAAACAACGACCGTCTCTTTTCAACTTGTTTTTCTTTTTAGAAATCGACAATTTGGATGTACAGTTTTCCGAATTATGAGAGTTTGAGTCACAAAAACAACAAGATTTCACTTCACTAAGTACACATAGACCGGCAGCTGTTTTAATAATTTTGGGACACATTTGCCTTTGAGTGCGACGAGACTCTTCTGATTTTTCAAGAGACTCCACTTCCCTCTTTAGAAACTTTAGATTATCTTACACTTGCTTATCTCCATTGAAACTAAGAGAGCACTCGCTATGATTAGAGACAGATTCGACATCAGTACCTGCTGACGCCTTCACACTTTCATCCGGTAAATCAGTAGTTGTGCGATGAAAGTCTGTCCTAAGCTCCGTCGGCATACACTTAAGTAGTATAGTCTTTAACAGAATTGAGTAATGACTAGTTGGGATCCCTATAGTAGTAAGAGATCTCGTACTCGCCTCAACAGAATTATAGAGACGCCTTAGTCCAGAAACACCATGACGGGAAATAATAGAAGTAAGAGACATGAGATGGTTCATCGTTTTGTCCACAATTTTTTCGTTATTCCCAAACTCTTGCTTCAAGAGCAATATTGCTGCTTCATAACACGATTCCGATGGGATAAAGCCAGCTACAGCATCTGCAGCTCGACCGGAGAGGAGTGATTGTAGATAATTAAACTTCTCTGCACCGTTGATATTCCGATTTTCATGAACTGACGTCCTAAACTGCTCCCAAAATGGCAGCCATTCCTTAAAATCCCCTGAAAATCGACGAAGGTTCAGTTTTGGTAATTTTATTCCACTATCGTTTCTGGGACTATTCGTTGCAGGTGAGCTATCCGTTTGGATGTTTTGAGGATTTTGCTTCATTCGCAATTTCGTTAAACGCTGAGTTAGACGAGATAATGCATTCACGGCTTTCTCGTCGTAATCCGCGATGGATTTGCATTCTTTAGCATGATCTTCCGCCTTTATCAAATTCCGAACTTCACCGTTAGCTTTATTGAGGCTGTCTCGCGTAGCCTTTAAACGGTCCACATAAACCACAAGCTCTTCCTCGATCATATCAAAATTACCTACATTTTGATCGTTAATTTGCGATTCGACTGAATTTAGATAATCGGTCGCACTTTTGCAAATTTTCGTAATTTGCCCGCGATAACATGCTCGCGCCACTATATCCATCTTTTACGCTTAATGTCAACACGTGTTCACTACCGCCGTTTTCTATTTCGTTTTTATAGTCTTCGATACATGTTCCACTCCCGGGTTTCGGCACCAATGTCAAAAATAACTAAGGAGGAGGAATTAGACTAGGTATTATAATGAAAACCCGGCGTTTAAAATAAAACACAACTTTATTAACAGGACAAATTAATGACAAAATGATGGTTAATTATCGACTGCTTAAATGAGTAAATGCTAAAAAGAGTTTCAAGCGCAATACCGCTGAAAGTTCTCTTATTCTCTTAATATTTTCAACAGTAGGCACTGCTTGGCGAAAAACGAGGGACGGGTCGGGAATCCCAACACCTTTTCTCGAAAAGTTTCAACGTCTCGAACGACAACAGCTCCAACGAATCCAGTTCAATCATTGAACAGGGAGGACGGTCCGCTGAATCAGCAGACATAACTAACCAATCAGTAGACTGTCCGTTAATATCACTCAGTGACTCTGGTGATATCGAACATCCATCTGACAGTCACACGGCTTTTAACATTCCTTTAGTAAAAGCAGGGAACCTGATTGACTTCTCTGCAGATCTTCAAGCTCCAGTTTCCACCTGTAGGGAGCCCACGACACTACTAGACACGTCTTTGGAAGAGTCCTTAATTTTAGACGTTCCTATAAAACCGACAGCACTCTTTGTTGGCAATGTTACTGAGCAGGAGACTCGGCCTCCTCTCGTTTCTGTATTAAAACGGCCACCAAGCTCTGTTATGACGAGTGGGCGTGAGCCTGTTTTATACTCGCTGATGCCGTATCATGCGCGTCTGAAAAACTACAATGCAGTACGAGACCATATCTTCTCCTCAGTAGCTGAGCTAGCTGAAATTATATATCCTGACCTGGACCTGGGACCAAGAAAAAAACGATCGACCGTTCGTTGGCGGGAATACTGTCGACGAATGAGACAGGAAAGAAAGAAACTGGCACACATTTCTTTGTCGATGCCAAACGTCCTTCGACCGTATGCCGAAGTAAAACTGCTCGGGCGAACTGAGACTGGATTACTTGATAGTGGTGCCACTGTCAGTATTCTAGGCCAGGGAGCTCTGGAGAAGCTTGCAGAAGCAGAAGTCGAATGGAAGAGGTATCGGACGCAGGTACAAGTAGCTAATGGTGCCATGACGACGGTGCATGGTCATGTGAACTTGGATATCACTTTGCGTGATAAGACCCAAAGCGTGCATTTTTGCGTGGTTCCTGGGCTCACACAGGCACTATATCTGGAAATAGACTTCTGGCGTCTATTTGGGTTGGCTCCAGATGTCCTGGGTGTAGTTGCAGAAGTGACTCCAAGTCTACTAGCTACCTCTGACACCGATTGCCATATTCTTTCCAGTCCAAATCAACAACGTTTAGAAGCTACTGAACAGCTTTTCGCTTCCTTCGCCTCTTTAGGCTTAGGAAAATATCTCTTGTCAGTCACAAGATTGAAACGAATGATGCGACTCGATAAAACAGAGGTTTTATCCGATTTCACCGGCAGTACAGAGTTTGATGGATGCTGAATTGCGACGAATGCTATCATTGGGTGTGATGGAGGAGAGCCAGAGTCCTTGGAGCTCTCCAGTTGTACTAGTGCATAAGCCTGGGAAGGTTCGGCTTTGTTTTGACGCCAGGAAGGTCAACTCCGTTACTAAGAAGGACGACTATCCGCTCCCGCAGATAGACGCACTCCTGAGTCGACTTCCTCCGGCAAACTACATCACAAGCCTGGACCTCAAAGACGCTTTCTGGCAGATCCCACTAGACACTGAGTCCAGACAGAGGACCGCATTTACAGTACCTGGTCATCCTCTCTATCAGTACACCGTGATGCCATTCGGCCTTTGCAATGCTCCACAAACTATGTGCCGCCTCATGGATAAGGTCATTCCTTTCGATCTTCGTGAAAATGTTCTCGTCTACTTGGACGATTTATTGATTCTGTCCTCAGACTTTGACTCTCATCTCACATTGCTAGCCTGTGTAGCGGATTGTTTGAGGAAAGCTGGCCTCATTATCAACGTTGAGAAGAGTAAGTTTTACATTAAGGAGACTAAATACTTGGGTTTTATAGTCGGGAAAGGAGGAACCAGGACTGACCCAGATAAGATCTCAGCCATAGTTGACTATCTGTCACCTACAACTGTTCGGCAAGCCGACGCCTACTAGGTATGGCGGGATGGTATAGACGGTTCATCCCGAACTATGCTGATTTAACTGCCGCCATAACTGACACTTTGAAGAATCCTAGTCAGTTCAAATGGACACTTGAAGCCCAGACGTCTCTGGAAATGCTAAAACAAAATCTTACCTCTGCTCCGTTGTTAGTGAGTCCAGATTTCACCAAGCCGTTCATTACACAGTGCGATGCGAGCCAACATGGTATTGGTGGAGTGCTGCTTCAACTAGATGACGATGGCCACGAGAAGCCAATAGCCTACGCCTCGAAAAAATTGAGCTCAGCACAACGAAATTACACCGTCACAGAGCAAGAATGCTTAGCTGCAATCTTAAGTGTACAAAAGTTCTGGCCCTTCATAGAACTGATGCCGTTTAAGGTAGTGACTGATCATGCGAGCTTGAAATGGCTGATGTCCCAAAAGTTCCAAGTTCCCGATTCTAAAACCAATGAGGAAGGCATCTACTCTTAATGTGTGCAAATTCACTGAAACCGAGGTGTTTCATACGTTCGGAGTGCCAAAAACGATAGTCTCCGACAATGGAGTTCAGTTCTGCTCTGTTCAGTTTACCAAACTCTTGGAAAAGTATGGCATTAAGCACTTGAGAACAGCACTCTATTCACCGCAAGCCAACGCGTCAGAACGAGTGAACCAGTCCTTATTGTCGGGGATTAGAGAGTACATCCAGAAGGAGCACACTAAATGGGATGAGAGGCTGAGCCATATCGCTAGCTCCCTCAGGAGCTCTATGCACGAAACAACTGGCTTCTCACCTTACAAAGTACTATTCGGTCAACAAATGATTGACCACGCGAGCTCTTATTCCATCCTTTGGAGCTTAGGAACACTGAGTGAACCCCTAAGAGTAGATGCTGAAGACAAGCTAAGATTGATCCGTGCGAGAGCGCAGGAAAATTTGAACAATGCGTTCGAACAGGGTTCAAGAGCTTATAATCTTAGAGCGAAGCCTGTTAATTTTAGAATTGGTCAAGAGGTATTCAGACAAAATTTCACACAGAGTAATTTCCAGCAACAGATTAGCGCGAAATTAGGACGTAAATTTTTGAAGTGTCGCATTAAAGCAAAGGAAGGAAACTCCCTTTATGAGCTTGAGGACCTGCAGGGGAGGTCAATAGGCATTTACCATGCCAAGGATATTAGACCCTGATTGGTGTGACGGACTAAAAGACCTGCTATACTTACCTGATATTCATTTTCCTCGTAGCCCTAAGAAGGCATCCAGCCAGCTTAACTGGTAAAATATAAGATATCGCAAAGTTAATTTATTTGACTAACTGAAAATATCTCCATCTTTTTCCAATTCTTGCAACAGTTCCTATAATCTTTTCTCCCTCGTACATCTCAAATTTTGTTCACTCAAACCACAAGAATACCGCACTTACAAAGCCAACCTTCTCATTCAAAATTAACACATAGCGACACGTGCGGCGAAATTATATATTTATTTATCTTCTTAAACTGACTAGGATAAAGGAATTTTACAATTATCTTGCAAAAAGTAAATATTTAAAAATAATTATTTTATAACCCACTTTTTTTTTCATAGAAATCCAAATTAGTATTTAGAACGAAAAAATTAACAGGAAAATTAGTCAAATGAATTAACTTAACGATGAAAATGAGGCATAAGTGGTGTAAAGGCCCCTTCAGGGCTGGAGTGTGTGCTACAGTTTTTGTCAGGCACGATGATTTTTTTTATTATGGCAGGTGGCAGCGGCAGGATTTTGGTTAACCCCCCCTATAACTCTCCCGCAATAGGCGAGGTGCTAGCATGCTGCAGTCAACGCTGTCCACCGAGTGATCTGTAAGCTCATGCTGACAGCTGGGACAGCACAAAAGAAATCACTCTCAACATAGTTCCATAACAATATTTCCCATTAAAATGTTGACACATTGCAGATGATAGTCTGTGACAAAGGAAAGACAGAGAGAGGAAAGAGAGTATTGTGTACTCTGTACCGTACTTTCCTATACATTTCACAATATTACGTCACTAATGGCGGAACGTGGTTCATAATGGGAATAAATTGTATTCTATATATCTTCTTGACTCAATCTTTCAGGTTTGCATGTAGGCATGGTTCGAAGCAGAGTCACCCTGTTTTGTGACAAAACTATCAGAATTTAGACGGAACCAGTCAGCTGTTTACGTAAAAGAAAAAACAAATTATAGACGTCAAACGGATGGCATGGGTGCTAATTGTCATTTGATTTTGGACTTTTATCAATCTTTATGGTGTAGCATCTCTCGAGTGGTTATATATTGAGAGATAGTAGCTTCTTTTCAGAAAGTCGTTAAAATTATTTTTTTTACAATTAGTTCCTAATAGTTTTAATAATTGTTTAATCCAATTAAAAGCATATAAAATGTGGTGTTAAGTTTATGTGGTTGCTATCGCGTGACCAACTGTTTTTTGGTGTTTTTAGAGTGAGTAGAAAGTGCGCGCATAGGCAAGAAGTTTTGACTAAGTAATACTGGAATACTACTGGGACCTTGAAAACAAAGCATACATAATATAATAGGGGCACATGTACGTATTTTTTTATAAAGTCGAAAGATGATGATTTCTATCTTTAATTTATAAAATTTTGATTGATTTATATCTAGTATTGCAACAACTATTTTAATATCTTCTGTTATATTTGGTGATTCATTTCATCGCATTTAACTCTAAACTTTGTACGCCAGATTTTATCTAATGTTTATATATACTTATGTTTTGCTAATTTTAAATATGTATACTGGCTAACCTGTATATGTTAAAAAAATAATAATAAAATAATCTGTGACAATGCCATGAAATAGGTCGATAATTGTCCATAATTGGGTCGCGGTTGCGTTAAAAAAAATGTTCTTTATTAGTTCAAATTCAAGCTATGTATTTCATTAAGAAGAAGCAAAATATCTGGACATAAACAAATGATATCCGTTCGCAATGACTTTCCACTTTTAACGTTTTTTCAAGCAGAGGGAAATCTGCAAGACTATGTAAATTCATTTGAAGAATCAACAAAAAAACCATACCAAATTTCGGCGGGCATTTCTTTTTAATTAATAAAATGTCGTAAGTATGGCTTTCTACATATCTGTATATAGCTAACTTTCATAATTTTAAATTTCACGACAATTTCAGAATATAATCAATACAATACAAAAACCTTATTAAAAGACCCTGGATCGATCGAGAGACAATAGGTACCCACTTTAATTAATAGCAGTTCGAAATGGCAGACTAACCAAGGGACTGAATTGAGCTATTAAATTTTTCTCAATATACTGGCATCATTCTTATTCCTTTAAAACTAAATTTATGAATTTGTTGTAAGAACTCTATTTAGGCTTCTTTTTTTTTTGTTTACCTTTTAAGTTTCATTACCTTATCATTTTAATTTACAAAGTGAACTTATCTCCATTACTGTCTACTGCCAAACATTGTAAAGAATCTTCTCATTTACTTCTTTTTGTTTAATTTGTCAAATTGTACCTGCTATTAATTAATTTACAACTTAAACTACATTATATATACCTACCTACCTACCTTTCATATATTAAATAAAGGTTTTGTATTTGTATATTTGCATTTAACTATATGAAATCTTGGGTATATTTCCTGGTTATCAACGTTGATAAGAACTTTAATAACTTATTTACAAAAGAAGAGCTAGGTAGTATATCTTATAGTAAAACCTTGTAATTCATAGTCAGATCTTTCAAAAAGATATTAATCATAATCAACGATTCGAACTCAAATAGAACTGCATATGCGTACATATTAGAAACTATAGATCTACGAAAATCTGGGCGTGTGAACGCGTATAAAGCGCACTAAATTCTTGATTCCTGTGAAGGGCACTTAAAATGTTTTCGTTTTTACTACCGAAGCATAGCACTGGTGACAACTGGCGTTACCGTAACGGAAGTGTCATTTGCTTCCAAGGGCTAAGCTCCGTGTTCGAGTTTATTGGTATTATCATCTGTGATTCAAAATGCCAGTAATTAAAACGAGGAATAAAAACTGGTAATTTTTGCAGTTTAAAATTTATTAGAATATTACTGTGAGCAAATGGACCGTTTTGAGGAAGATAATAATCTTTTTGAAGATGGTGGAAATATGATGATTATCTGTTATTGCCTTTTTGCGATGCTTGAATTTCAGAAGGCTGCAATGAAGTTTCCGTGCTATCAATTCACATGTTTCAGCTTGTGAAAAGCAAATGTGTCCATTGAAACAATTGCTGGGGCACTTTTATAATAGCATTTGTTTGCTGTTATGGTCTATAAAATAAGAAAAAAACTATAAAATATATTAAAAATTAAAAAAAATTATTTCATTATTATCTCTTCATTTTGTCAAAACAAATGTGGCACACAATCTTAAAATGAGAATTCAGAGATTCATATATTGACAATAATCCCGTTGTATTAGTAGGAGTACAGCTGCCTCTCATCAGAGCAGGGGCTAGCACCTAGGGTCAAATGTATCATTACTTCAGTACTGGCATCGCAAACTCGAACACGTATTTGCTACTTCAAAGGACAAGAGTTAACCCGAAACAGAAACGAAAACATGCAAAATAGGTTGTTCTGGAAGCTCATAGTTCTTCTTTTACTTTATTCAGCAATTCATTTTAGCACTATTCTTTATTTGATTAGATTTCCATAGGTGATTATCAAAAAAAGTATCAATTATCATATTTTGTTTTATTTTTCCTGTTATTTTGAAAACTAACTTTTATTTAAAATAGAAATAGCAGGCACAACTCCGCAATAACTTTATATTTTTTTAACTTTGTTGTAAATCCGAATTTCACAGTTACCTAACCCTCGGTTATAAAGCGGCCAAAGTCGAAGCTCTTGTTGTGCTCATTGTCTTAAGACATATGACTTCACAATATTTCTATTATGAATATACTATATTTACTAGTGTACTATACATAGAGTATTAAACTAAACAATTTAAGGGACCATCTCAGTGTAATCGACCAAAAAATTGTCAATTTTCGCGATTTTTTTTTCGGATGGATAGGAGGGGGGATCGGGATGATTCTTTTTTACGAATAAGACCACTCTTTAGCAATACAAAAATAATTTTTTCATTAGTTCTTATTTATTTGTACTTGTTAATAATTATTTTAGAAAGTGAGTTAAAAAAATGGGGGCAATGGTGTCCACGGTTGTGGCCGCAGTTTGCAGCAGAAAGAAAAAAAATCAAATTGATTATTAATCTCTGTAGGGAAGCCGCTATGTCCCTATAGAGGTTTTTTCAACAGTTTTTCGTGTGAAAAAATGGAAGATTTAAAAAAAACAAAAACTTTCATAGGGACATAAAGAATGAAGTAAAGAAAATTCCGTAAAAATTTCAAATCGAAAGCTTGAAAACTCTCCCTCTGAGAGTTGACACCGTTTGTAAAAAGGGCATTTCGAGAAAAACGCGTTTAAAGTTTGAAGGAGGCTTTTTTTTACATAAATTGTCTACTTACAATCAATCGGCCATCCCAGCTCCATACAAAATCCATTCTGAATAACAAGACGAAACTGACGAATTTGACTACTCTATTTCGGTTATAGCAGCACGTAAGAACCCTAGGTAGGGATGTGCCGTTAGGGACGGAACAAAAGGAATTACGCGCATCGCCTTATGCTCCAATCTCTTTTTCTAATGTCGACTTCGATGGGACTTCAGTGCAACACCAGTATTGCACTTTTTCTAGTAGTGCAAAACTGAAAATGTTCGATGGGACAACTTTTATAGCAGAAGTGCAACACTGACTTCCCCTACTTTGCACCGGATATTTTCTCGGTGTTACAAATGCATATTCAAGTTGAATTGTCATGTGCTCTCTCAAAGTGTACTGTCGCGATTAATTGTGAAATTTTGGAGTTAAATGAATTAAACATTTTTATTTGAGTAATTGGCTTTAAGTTAAAAAAAAATTGTTTCTATATATCAATAACCAACATTTATTACGTTTGGCAGTTCCGTGTATATGATACATGCTCCCAGTTCTCCGCTGCCAGAAAAAGTGCAACACTCAAATGGTCCCATCGAAATCGACATAAGAAAGGTTGTACCGACCGTAATAATGCGAATTTTAATTTGAAAATTTGACAGAACACGCTCATGTGGTGTTTGGATTGTATACACTGTGAGAAAAGGAAATGATAACGCTTCACAAATAAATTTAAACACTTAACCAGTGTCCAATTCATATAATTAAACTTTTATTATTTATTTTTATTTTCGTAATTCGCACATACAGATATTGTACATCAATT
The DNA here is from genome assembly GCA_963930735.1 of Dioctria linearis. NCBI lineage: Eukaryota > Metazoa > Arthropoda > Insecta > Diptera > Asilidae > Dioctria > Dioctria linearis. The sequence goes on along the minus strand of OZ005741.1, from coordinate 74,617,270 downwards.
CACACAATTCAACTTTTATTATTTCAATTATACGCAATTCAATTTTGTTTTTTCTTTTTCAACTGTACGTGATACAATTTCTTAACTCGGAACTTTTTCGCTTAATCTCAATATTTTTTCTTACCGGCTCACTATTGCTAAAAACTAACTCCCCTTGCTGTCAAGACTCAAGAAAAAAATTGTACTTATTCTACTGCACTCGATATTAATAAGTTTTTCAAACAACATTATTTTTATTTCCTACTTCGCTTTGTTTACCTGCGAAGTAGGTCATTGCAATAAATTCTGATCAGCCATTAGGTCATTCTTTATTTATGCTGACCAGCTGAGAAGCTTCCGAATTTTTTTTTTTTTTTTTTTATTAATTAAGAATGCATGTTATAAATTCATAAATTCCTCAGTATCATCCGTAGCGGCACATCAAATGCGCATTTGAGGACTCCCGGTAAGTGTGTTGGTCAACAAATATATGCTAATTATGTTCTATATTAATTATATACATTTTATAAGCGTAATTATGGAGTAATCGAATAGATTTCTAGTTTTGTTAAGCACGTGGTGACATCCCAGATGCGTACATCCAAATTGCGAGAAAGTTTTTGTTTAATTTATATGAAGTAAAATAAAGTTACTGAAGTCACATCCCGATTGAATTGGGAAAGAAGGGATTGTGAAGCGCTTATGGAGTTGTATACCCTAAAGTTAGATATCGTCGGCTTAATAAGAAAATACTGTAACTCCATTATAGAAAATTTTACAGGAGAGAGGAAAAAGTTGTTTTTTGATAATACTGCAAGATTTTTGTCAATATTTTGATTCAGTTTTATTTAAAGCCACATTATAGATTAGTATAAATAAGTTTCAATTAAAATAAAATCCGATATTTATATTTTTTTCGTATTAATTGGGATAGTTTATAATGGAGTTACTGCAATTTCAAAGGATAAAAAACAGACTTAATTATCGAAAAGAAATGAAAATTTATTAGAAAAAAATTAATGACAATCAACATTATTCAGTACAAAAAAGAAAAATTTAACAAAACAAAAATTAAATTCATTATTTAAAAAATTTAATATATAATATTAAAAAAATTAATAAAACAAAAATCGAATTCATAGTTAAATAAAAAAACAAAACAAAAACAAAAAGTTCCTTTCTAGTTTTCAGGCAATGTTGTCGTAAAATGTGTGGTAATCGGCATCCAATATCTCCTTGAGAGATTGAAGTTGTTCGTATTTTGTTTTTTAATTTTAATTCGTTCCGAATAAAGTCCTGGTAGGTCATGCTTTTATTTCGTCTTAACGGTAAATCACTTCAATCTTCGGTGAATCTAAGTCTAAGCATAGAATCCTCCTGTGTGTGGCCCTTTTCTAGAAATTTCTCCTCTATTTCCAAGTTGTAAAGCACTGCAATGTTTAGGAGCATGTTCGACATTGCGGCATTCCTGTTTTGGTAAACACAGCCATCGCTATATACTTTTTTTTTTTAATTATTAGGTAAAGGAAATTTTGATGTGATGATCTCGCCAACAATGCTGGAAAATTCATTCGCTGTAAGGCCACCTTCCATTTCATTCCATACAAAGCAGAAAATTTTCAAATCAAAAATTGTAAAAGTGTGAACTACAAGCTTTGTTTTGTAGTATAAGCTTGACGCATTCGACTTGGGCACAACAAAACCGACTGCAGATCCATGATAAATACAAAGCTATCTGATGCTTTATCATTTGCTTTTTCAGATCTGGCTTCGTCTTTCTTTGCTTGATGCAAATTAAATAAATCTTCGGAGATATTACCTGCCTTGTAAGCTTGCACTCATCGTTTTTGAGTTTAAACAAAAACAAATTCTTTTCTTCAAACATTAGAAAAAGCTTACAGATAGCGGTAAGATATTCTGAGATACACACCATTCATCTTTATAAACCTTGTATAGATCTGCTTTCGATTTGAAAATTGGTTCCAGGTACTGTTTAGTGGACAAAGATCTGCAATAGTGAAACTCTACAGTGGCAAGATTTGAGAAGAATTCTTCTAAGGCATTTTGCTGGTTGTAGAATAACTCGTTCCTTGCTTTCGACTTATTTGAAACACTCTTTGTCACTTGTTTCTTAACAAGAAATATTGCTAGACTCTTCCTTACTAACATTTCCATCAGGATCTTTGATTTTCCATGCTCGCACAGCCGTTTTTTTAACACCGACAGTGTCCAAAAACATTTTTTTGCAAACCTGTAACTTTTTATCATTTTTTTAGATGATAGTGGAATGTATTTAATCTGCGGCTTATTAATTTGTTTTTTATCTCTTGGTCGAGTTGTATCAACCTGATCTATTAAGCATCGGACGAAAGTCCTTTTTTCGCCCCATGTTAATGCTCAAAAGAGTCTAAAAATTTGATCTCTTTCACGATCAGAAAAAAAAATTGCATTTCATCATAGATCTTTCTATTGAAGCACATTGACACCTTGGTCCCAAATTTTCGCGAACACTTTGCAATATCGTAGGCCAATTTTCCATCAATTTTTTTTTCTACCTTTGTAAACATGACCTAATTCTCTTTCGACTTGGTTTTCATTGTGACGCATTTTTAAAAAAAAAGTGGATTTACGAGCCGACGATATGAATTCCTAGGAACTAGATGTAGTGGAAATTGAAAATTTGCATAAACAAATTGCTTATTTGTTAAGATGAATTAAGCGTTATTGCCAATTAGCTTATATATATATTGTTCCGAAAACTTTCCGGAAGTGAGAAAACGGAATTTTAAATAAAAACAAGGAGAATGTATATAAGAAGGCAATAGTAGAATCGCGTCTCGGTTAGAATTGAATTTGAGGTATCTCAGAAATCCATCCTTATATACTTATGTACGAATTAAGCTCGAGTCAAGAAAGGGAAGAATTCAAGTCTACATGTTATTGGTATTGATGTGGTTTCAGTGGTAGATGCAAAGGAATCAGGAGTGCCTTGTAGGTCTATATACGCTATATACACAATTCGAGTCTTCTTTTGTTATTGGTAAGACGGAGTGAACCGAAGTACAGTGCACACATCACCTGGTTTAGTGCCGTGGTAGAGTGAAAGGTCCATCCAAGCAGGAGAAGTGGATGATTGGAATGGAAGGCCGTTTCATATTGAAGCAGAACGGAATTATGTGGAACCTTGGTATAGAAAAGATGGTCGTACCCACCCTCCTTTGTGTTCTTCCTGCAAATTAATAATGGTTGTGAGTGCCTAGCAGCACGATCGTCCTCCCACGTCCATCGACGAGCCATAGCCGGCATTCTTTAAAGGAGGTTGAGAAGGATCGGGATGCTGCTTAGGTGTAGAGATCGTTAGCCATGTGCTGTCTGATTGGTCCTGGTAGGCGAGGGGTGCAACATTATACGTCAACTTGGCCAGACCGGAGCTGGGTCCTGGTTAACTACTATCTGTTCGAACGATACCGTCTGGCATCATGATGCACACTTTGCTGTAATCTCGAGCGATTTCTCTCACGGGACCTGGCGCCCAGTGCGTTTAAATCACCCGACGTTTAACTCCTAGGAACTAATACGCGGTTCTTTAAATTATATTTTTATTATCCAATCTCCGCCTTATGTGCACGGGGCGCTTTGAGCAACCTAGTGTTACATATTTGGCGCCCAACGTGGGGCCAGGAAGAGCAGTTGTAAAGTTTAATTGATAGATCGACTTATCGTGATAAAATTCTCGTTAATTACGAAGTATTGCACCTTCGCCAAGGAGTTGTCGTCTTCTCAAGGAACCTTACGTCTGAGCCACCTGTTAAGATTGTGTGATGAACGATCATATAATTTCAATCAAATTTCATTTGACTCATAAGCAACATTTGTGGTAAGGTATAAATTTGGTTATTGTGAATTTCATTGTCGGGTTGACTATAGCGCAAGTAAGCAGAGCATGGTAGAATGAATGGTGATGCGAGTGAGTGTAGTGACGGAGCTAGCTTATTGAGGCGTCATCAATGTTTAACTCAAGTTAGAACATGCATAAGGCAGTATCTTTGAGCTAAAATTTTGAGCAACATTATAGGTAAGAATTGTGTTGTGTGGTCATAGCCTTTTCCTTGATGTCCTTTTCTAAGAGGTTAGACCCGATCGAAGGGTGGCCCTTGGATTGCGTCCCTCCAGAATAACCGTACGCGATTAGAGCATGGAATGAGTTGTGTCGTCCCATCCTCGCTACGAAGAGCTCACGATTAGTCGGAGCCACCTAAAATTCTGCGTCATGAATCCACAGCAGTAAGAAAGAAAAAAAAGAAAAATGTTGAATGTTTTGCCTTCAACAGAAGTCGTTCGCATAAGATACGATTCGGTCTAGTTATAGGTCTCCTAGGGATTAGAAGGATGAGCACACGGTACAGGCTGGGTGATATTGTGCACAGTAATATATGAAGCTAAAATTAGCCTAAACAGTTAGTGTCTGGTTGAATTATCCATATAATAGGAATAGTGAAGTAAGGAGCGGTTACTAGTGTAACCAGCAGTATACACAGCAAGATATACAGATAATTTGAATAGATTTTAGTAGCAAACCCACGAGCTGGGCTATAGGATCGTAGAATAAGCATCTGAACAAATAAGATTTCTTGAGTTGCACCTTCTTAATTAAACCCACTTGACAGCTAAGGTTGCGTTTAGCCTTGAACATTGAACTGAGTCACAAGGGTTCCTTACTAATTATAAGTGTCATCGATTAGCTAAGTACCGAACTATTAGAGTTAAGAGGTAGCAGCCTTCCTAACAGTAAGGTAAGGAAGGTCCAACTTGTTAAGATTGTCAAGCCTTTAAGCGATCTTGTCCACTGCGTTGAATTCTCTCCATTTAGAACCAGACGAGCTCGAATACGAGCTAAAGTTGAGGAAATTACGTAGTTCCAAGAACTGTGGTGAGGCAGCATTGTGTCTAATGAATCTTTGTTAAACTTGGGCCCTTCAAAATCATCTCCATCATCATCATTTCCCTACATTGACAATACCAAATTCCATAAAAGCCTTGATGAAATTTGATCCAATATCTGTTTCAATAATAATTTCACTCATTTGTTCGTATGTATGAGAGCCTTTGAATCTATTGCATGCTAGTGCCACTGATTTCCTATTGAATCGAGCATCCAACCAATGCCAAATGTATCCAAGGAAGCTGCGATGTTTAGTTGACCAAATATCAGTAAATGATTAAATAATTTTTTCACATAAGAAATGAAAAATAATCATTATTTTCGGTGCCTGGAATAAATACTTTTTGATTTTATTTGAATTTCTTTCAAAGAAATAATTAAAAGTATTTCTTAATCACGGAATAACTTCATTGAATTCAAGTGAATGCAAGAAAATTCACACAGACTTCAAAGAATGCAATGCATTCCAGAGTAATGCAGTTCAAGTAATGCATTCTCTTTCTAAAAGGAAAAAGAATGCATTGGACAATTTTTTTTTTTGAGGAATGGAATCCATTATTTCCATTCCAAATCTTTAAAAATACTTTTGCTGCAGATTCTAATTCGTTCATTTTAGTGAAAAAATGTATAGGAATGCTGCTCAGAAATAATGCATTCTCTAACAACCCTGGTTACATTATAGAACATTGATCGGTTGCTATCGGAGTCAATGTCGCTCGTAAATACAACGAAGTAATTTCATCTCTTTTTGGGTGAGCATAATACATATACTAATATCATCTCCTACCAGATTATTAGAAGCTTCACTTGTGCAAATATTCTCCAGTCCTTTAAGTCCATTTGCCTGGTCTATCCAAATCCCACAATTGCTATGTTGTATCGATTTATTCCTTTGGGCACTTTATATGGTACAATTTCCCATTCGGTAGTAGAGTTCTAAAGTATCTATCATTCATTAACATTGTGTCGAAAATCTAAAGTGCATTAAATCAGTATGCCGCATTTCTATTATACTGATGTTGTTATGTACCCCCTGCATGTCGCGGAAATCGCAAAATTGAACAGGGCACTGAAGGCATGGGTAAGGTACATTTTTCGTCTTAGACTGCACTCCCACATCTCCGCGTTGGTCCAGCTGTTCATGCCTGAACCCCTGACTAAGCTCTTGGAACTCAGAGTGTTATGCTTTATACATAAAGCTAGATGGTGCTCTCTACTTGCCTACATACATAAATCAATCGCCAGGCTCTGGAACTCACTTCCGGAACCTGGAACAAGGAATTCAAGGAGCTTGCTTTACGTCATCTTATTGAAATTGAAATTGAAGTTTATTGGATAAAATCCTTGTTTACATTACAAAAAATGTTTAATATTTATTTTTCACTATATCTATGATCTTAAATCTAATCATACTTGTCTCGTTCTTGCATATATCTGGTAATTCATTATACATTTTTAGTCCTTTAATTAGTAATGTATTTTGTGTACTAGTTTTCTTATATTTAGCCACTCTGAAATCATTTATATTTCTTAATTGATAGTTTGTAACTTCATGTACATATTCAACAAAGTAAACTAAATAATCAGGTAACATATAATTTTTTAATTTAAAAATAAACACCAGAACCTTGAAGCAGTCCTTTGATACACAGTCATCCAGATTAAGTCACGCAGCATATCAGAAATTCTTTCAAATCTGGTTCTCTGTAATATTATTCGCATAGCCCGGTTTTGCAGTTTTTGCAACCTGCGAACCTCTCCAGCGTTACAGCAATATATAATAGTTGCGCAATAATCCATATGGGGAAGTATAATTGTGTTATATATACAAATTGCAGTATCTGTGTCCATATTTTTTCTTATTTTTCTTAATAAACCTAAACCTATCTTTTTTGCTATTTTCGCGCATATTAAGTCGATGTGGGAAGAGAATTTCAATTTGTTATCAACCATTACTCTCAGATACTTGATTATATCTATCTGGGTAATATCTTCATCATTTAATTTTAGTCTTATCCTGTTAACATTATTTAGAACCATACATTTTGTTTTCGACACATTTAGGCTTAGTTTATTCATATCCATCCATTACGTTACTCCATTTAGTTCCTCTTGCATTATTCTTTGACATTGTTGAATGTCTTTCCCGACTACGTATAATAGTGTGTCGTCTGCGAATAGTACTATCTTTGCATTTTTGAGAGTATTTGGCAAATCATTTATATATAGTATAAAGAGAATGGTAGATAAAATTGTACCCTGTGGTACTCCTATGTTAACGGTAAGCGGGTTTGATTTATTCTTATCTAATTTTGTTATCTGAGTGCGGTCAGATAAATACGACTTGAACCAATCGTTTTCGGTTCCTCTGAATCCGTACTTTCTTAGTTTTTTTATTATGAGTATTTCCCTGCTGATTGTTTCAAACGCACGCTTTAAATCAAGGAAAACAGCCACTATTGTATTACCACCATCTATCAAGGTTTTCCATTCCATATCTATGTAATTTAATTGCGTTTCACAAGAGTGTTGCTTTCTAAACCCTGATTGATGCTTATTAATAATTTTGTTTTCCTCCAAATATGCTTTTAGTTGCATTTGCACTACTTTCTCTATACATTTCTCAATAATCGGCATACTGTTTATTGGGCGTAAGTTTTTAAGTTTGAAATCTTGTTATCTACTGTCAGCTGTTACTGTTGCTTTTACTTTTTCATTTATCAATTGGTGTTTGCCATTCGACTTTAAGTGCCTTAGGATCTGTATTGTTTGACTTCATTATTTGATTATATTACTGAAATTTCTTTCTGCAGCAATGAGTTTGTTCATTGCTCCTTTTTTGGTTTGTTAAACAACTTTGTATCTTATCCATTATGCCAACTAGCTGTTACTTACTCGATGTACCTAACGTTGTAACGTAGCGTAAGCTGAGGTTCTTAATAAATGATACTCTATTCTATATAGGCATCATTTCACGATACGAAATTGGTAACTTTCCTCCAACAACGACATTTCACTCAACTGAAGTAATTGTTTCCAGAGGTTCGCCACATGCAGGCATGTCAAATCTAGGATTCTTCTGTACGTATCCAAGAAATTCTGCCTCTATTGCGTGTGGTTTTATCTCTTATAATTCATCCTTCATATGTAGGGCCAGGGGGAAAATGGTGATAGTCCACTTTTTGTCAAAATCGAACTAATAGTCCCATGTGTTAGCTTCTAATGAGTACTATTACTTTGCGGGATAAAGAGGAGGGAAAAATAATATTATATCAATAATGACATCACTGACAGACTTGAATTTTAATTTATCAGAAATTACTCAAATGTGACTAGTGATCGTTTTCCCCCCTCCCATCATATATGAAGTTGATATAAATTTTCTTTATCGAAGTCTTTTCTATGCATCTTATTAGCTCTAACATTCTGAATTGGAGGTTAAGCTAGTTTCAACACAACACGCTTTTGCTTCATGTGCTCATAGTGTCACTATATATGTAGATACATTGTATGTCGTCCGTCACCAATTGATTTGTCCCAATGAAAATAATTAAATCAATTCCTACCAATTGAAAATTCCACGTAATGCGTCTGTTATTTCAGACTCGCTGCAAATAAAGAAAGCCTGTAATGTACCCGGGTATTTTAAATGCTCATGTTCGCACTTTATTAAAGTTATGTTTTCAAAGTGATTGCCCCTTCGTTCGACAACTTTTGATAAATAATTTTACATTTTACTTGAGCAGATTGTTTTTACATTTCAGAGTTATGGGAACATTTTCAATATGGGACTATCTGGTGTTTTCTCTGGTACTGATCATATCTGCAGTCATTGGAATTTATTTTCGACTGACTGGTGGGAAACAGAAGACCACAAACGTAAGCATTCTTAAAATCCAAGTTAACTTATATTTTTTTGTTTTCTTATATATCTATAAATAAGATTACAAGAAAAGTGAATCTCGGATTTATTTTGAATTTTTTTCTGTGCATGGACTGTGATTTTGTTATCTTATAAAATATTGCTCAGCTTTTGAATGTTTTGAATTGCTTTATTTTTATTTTTGTTTTTTTTTAATTAAAAGATGCAAACTTTGTTGAAGACTCACATAAAATGTTTTAATTTTTACAGGAGTACTTGCTAGCTGACAGGAACATGTCAATTTTTCCTGTATCATTTAGTCTAATGGCGAGTTTTATGTCGGCAATAACTCTAATTGGAGTTTCCACTGAAAACTACCAATCTGGGACACAATTTATTATAATAAATATTTCATATCTGTTAACAACACCCATAGCAGCGTACTTATTTCTTCCTGTATTCTTCAAATTACGTACAGCCAGTGTTTATGAAGTGAGTCAGATTTTTCTAATTAAACACCCTGAAATTATTCGCTTCATCATTTAGTATTTGGAAAAACGTTTTGGGAAAACTGCACGGTTGTGCGCGTCAATAGCTTACTCACTGCAAATGATTTTATACATGGGAATAGTTTTATATGCTCCAGCCTTAGCCCTAGAAGCAGTCACTGGAATTGATAAAACTGTAGCGATATTAGCTATTGGTAAGAAAATCAATTGAAATCCTATAGTTAAATCCAACAATTCATTCATGAAATCCCTTTCTATTTCTTTCTATTTTTATCGTTTACTATTAGGAATTGTTTGCACGTTTTACTCAACAATTGGGGGTATGAAAGCAGTCCTAATTACTGATGTATTTCAATCATTTCTGATGTTTGCTGCTATTTACAGCGTAATAATTTGCGCTGCAATACAAGCTGGTGGACTCAAACCTATTTGGGAAGCTGCTGACAAAGGCGGTCGACTAGAATTTTTTAAGTAATTATTTCCATTTCTCTATAACTACATATAAAATCTGTAAATTATTTTTACTTAAGTTTTAATTTAGATCCAACAACACGACACACTTGGTGGTCACTCATAATTGGCGGCGGAATTACTTATCTCTCTCTATATGGAGTTAATCAAACACAAGTGCAACGATTACTTACAGTACGTGATTTAAAAGCCGCACAAAAGGCACTTTGGTGGAACTTTCCTATACTCTCCTTGCTCAGTTTAAGCACCTCTTTTAGTGGCTTAGCCATTTATTATTACTACAAAGACTGTGATCCATTTCTCGAAAAGAGAATCTCATCAAGAGATCAGGTAAATTATCATATTTCATTAAATTACATACAATTCAAATCTAGTTTAGGTAATGCCCCTATTTGTTGTGGACACTATGGCACACATTCCAGGTCTATCTGGTCTATTCGTTTCTGGAATATTTTCAGCAAGTCTATCAACTGTATCCTCAGCTGTTAGTTCCTTAGCGGCTGTAACACTTGAAGACTATATTAAGGTATCCGATGAATTAATTCTGAAAAGTATTATTACTATGTTTTTATTTTCAACAGCCCTTATATAAGTTGATAAAAAAGCGGCCAATGTCTGATGTGAATACAACTGTTCCGTCCAAAATTACAGCTTTTATATATGGGCTTATTTGTGTTGCCCTGGCGTTTGCAGGTAAATAAGAACATTCCCATGGAAATATATTAATTATCTTACTGAAATGCAATTACTTCATTACATTACTTCAATTACTTCAGCTCAATCCATGGGTGCAGTTCTTCAGGCGTCACTAACAATTTTCGGTGTAATTGGTGGTCCATTGCTAGCCTTATTTGTATTAGGAATGTGCAGCACTACTGCTAATCAAAAGGTATATTGTATTTAATTTTCATTCAAAATTTGTAAAGCTGTGATTTTTTTATAGGGTGCTTTAACTGGGTTGGCCATCGGTCTAGCGTTTTCCTTTTGGATCGGTTTTGGTGGCCCAAAACCACCACTTCAAACGCTAAATTTCCTTGATTCTGGTTGTAACTCAACATTGACTCAAGCAACCAATAAAAGTTCAATTGCTGCTTTGGAATCGCCTCAAGAGTAATTTTAATTTGCATAAGACTACATCATTACTTAACTTTTATAAATTTCAGATACTTTTGGCTTTTTGAAATCTCATATCTGTGGTACTCTGTTTTGGGTTTTCTTACAACTGTAATCATCGGATTGACTTGCAGTGTGTTTTTTGAAAAAATAAAGCTTGCAGACAACAGGCAACTTTATAATAACCATAGCGGTGAATATATCAATTATGATCTCTTCATTCCACCACTTGCGAAAAGGTTGAGGCGGCAAGCCATCGAGAAGATGATGGTAATTACTGTAAATTTGAAAAACGGGGAACTTACTAGACTCTAAGCTGAGTAATTTATTTTCTATCGATTTTGAGTATTAAATACTCTTGAGTTTTACTTCTGAAGTTTATTTATTGTTAATAAGTGTACGCATGTTGTACTTCATAGAAAAATTTTGAAATGGTGATAAGAACAGTCTTCCAAATGCTTAAAAAGCATATTTGTATAGTAATAAATGGAAATAATGTACAAAGCTTAGATAATAAATGGCACAGACGATTTATTTATTTTTTTTAATATTTTGTAATATCATAAAGCTCATTAGAAGGAAATGCTGTGTTCTTTTTCTCGAGGCATTAGAAGTCAAGTGTAGTAATCAATTTCAGTGGTGGTATGAGGAATACTGGAAAAATTAAACATTTAAATTGTTAGCAGAAAGTTATGGTTGAACGATATAATTACTAAGAATTATTACTATAAATAGAATGAGATAATGGAGCTTATTACAAACATCCAAGAGTCATTACCATATTTTAAAAATGTTTTGATCTATCAGCAATGAATCTTTGACGAATTTGAAGTATGTGTAAGGACCGTAACCGCCGGAATATAATACAAGCCATAAAGTCGCCGAAGGCACCGACACATTAAAAGGCCTTAACGTGCCGGATACAGCATGCAGTAAGAACTCTCACTGCTTTTTGTATACTCGTCATGGAGGAAAACTAAAATTTCATCTTAAATAGGTCCTAAAGCCCAAAACTGTTGCTCCCACAGCAAAATGAAGGTAAAACAAATTACCAGCCAAATATGTTTTCTTTCTAATAGTAATTTTAAAAAATAGCATGTAGAACAAATTTATGGAAATGATAGCGTTTGAACAAAATACAAGCAAGTTTTATATGAAAAATTGCAGCAGCAAGACAAGAGAAGAAGACTGTGGATGTCGCCTGCTGACCGGCCCGTTGCTCTCTTTTTTCGACTTTGTTTATAGGGTGTCGTGGACTGATGATATTGCATGTAGCTGCCTACAGATTCTGACTCCGGTTGCACATACACACATGCAATTATCACTCAGATGAGAGGTATTCAGCGTAAAATGGTAAGGTTACTTTGTAATCAAAACTATTTTATTATTCTGTTAAGTAAGGTATATAGTAAGTGTAGCCTTTGGGAAGATAAGGAATCAAGCTGTAAATTACTAGAAGACTATTTTCCTGTATTGATAGTAGTTTAGGCTCCATAGCATATATAAATCCAATGTTTACCACTTTTCCATAAGTATCAATATAGAACATTTTATAAAACGGACTCACAACGCATACATATAGATTTCTGTTTCATGGCTTGGAAAGTATTCTCGAGGGTTTTGAACTGCAGCGTAGCAAAATTATTGTGATGAAATTTCTAGTAACAACTGTAGCAAGCAAAATGCGCGAGCTTCGCGTTGTAACGTGTGGCTTGGACCATAAGGCTGAAATACAATGACTGCGACACGCATTTGTCGACGCCAAAATAATTTTCGAATATACATAAGTTACGACATTGGCAAAGTTCTAAAATTCTCGTTGCGCAGTACGACATTTGAGTTTGACAATTCTTGTGTTGGACATTTCACGTACTTTTCTTTTAAAACTGGCATAACTGCATATAAGCTCTAATGTAACTTATACTTGTTCTTAAAAAAAGTAAAAAAAAAACCGTAGACATCACAAAAAAGCAAAACTCAACTCAACTGTCTTGAAATGACGATAATAGCTGCGTTTTTTTTTTATCTCTCTGATCTGATCCGGTTCAATTTTATGTACGTAAAATAACAACAATGCCTGAACCATTGTTGTTCAGTTGATCGAACAACAACAGAAATTGTTGGAGATTCAACAACAAATGTTCCAAACACTTCAAACAAGTAATTCTGACACTGCGACTTCGGGAAAAGGAACCGAATTTACAATGGATTCCTTAACAAATAATATTACCGAATTTTTCTACGACCCAGATAATGGAGTAACGTTTAACGCATGGTTTTCCCGCTTTGAAGATTTATTCAAGGAGGATGGTGCTAAACTAGACGATAAGGCTAAAGTTAGACTACTCATGCGAAAGTTAAATCCACTGGTGCACGAGAAATATGTAAATTATATACTTCCAAAGCACAGTAGAGACCTTCAGTTCGACGAGACAATTGCAACGCTAACAAAAATATTTGGAATTCAGGAATCGCAGTTCAACATTCGATATTGATGCTTACAAACGTCAAAAGCAGGTGCGGATGATTATATTTCATTTGCGGCTAAAGTCAACAAAAATTGTGAAGACTTTAATTTGGCAAAACTAAGTTCAGATCAGTTCAAGTGTTTAGTTTTTGTTATTGGGCTGCAATCTTCAAAAGATGCGGACGTTAGAGCTACACTTTTATCAAAGCTTGAAACTGAAACTGATGGGCCACTGACACTTGATAAATTGGTATCAGAAGCGCAACGGATCATCAATCTAAAGCAAGACACAGCTTTGATTGGTCAAACTCCAAACAAGCCAAATGTTAACGGTATTTATCAAAAACAAAACAAGCGGTTCTCCAATAATAAAAAGCGTCAATCAATCATTCAATTAGCGCGGTCAGCTTCCTCAAGCACTGCTGACACTCCCCGAACACCGTGTTGGGCATGCGGAGGCATTCATTTCATACGTTATTGCTCATACTCAAATCATAAATGTAATCAATGCAGTCAAGTTGGTCATAAGGACGGATATTGTGCCTGTTTTTTACGGAAAACTGCAACTACTTCAGATCAATCACAGAAGTTTGCCAGATCTAGAAAACAACACTCTTCTAATCATAACAAGAAGTCTATAGTCAACAATTTAGCTGTATTTGCCAATGTCAACAAAGTTCAATATCAAAATAGGCGGCGGTATACAGTAGTTCAAGTCAACAATATTCCTGGTAGAAATGACATTGTTAATGCTTCGCTTCGATTGCAAATTGACACAGCATCAGATATAAGTCTTATCAGTCAACCCGTGTGGGAGGAGTTAGGGCGTCCTGTCACTACAGTGGATACCAAATTGCAAGCAAAAAGTGCATCTCACCATGGAATCAACATAATCGCACAGTTCCAATGTGATATTCAATTAAATGGGAAAGTTCATTCAGGTCAAATTTTTATAACTAATGTTAGTAGCCTTAATGTTCTAGGCATTGACTTGTGTGATGCTTTCAATCTGTGGGAAAAACCTCTGAGCTCAATCTGTTACCAAATCAAATCAATGTACAGAGAAACAGAAATTGCAACCATCAAGCGTCAATTTTCTGAGCTTTTCCTAGAGGTACCAGGAACTTGTACAAACGTCATTGTACATCTACACCTCAAAGACAACGCAAAGCCAGTGTTTCGACGGAAACGACCTGTAGCATATTCAGCGCAAATTTTAATTGAAAACGAGCTTCAGCGTCTGCAAGATATGTGTATAATATCACCAGTTGAATATTCAGACTGGGCAGCACCTATTGTTGCTGCGAAAAAATCAAATGGGGATATAAGGATTTGTGGGGATTACTCTACAGGGTTAAACGACGCATTACAACCACATCAGTATCCATTGCCTGTTCCAGCAGACATATTTACTACATTGTCAAACAGCAAATTTTTCTCTCACATCGACTTATCCGACGCTTATCTTCAGATACCGGTCGATGAACAAACTAGAAAGCTACTAACTATCAGCACCCATAAGGGATTATTTTCATTCAATCGACGAGCACCAGGAGTTAAAGCTGCACCAGGGGCATTTCAACAGATTATGGATACAATGCTAGCTGGGTTGGATGGTGTTGCAGCTTACCTTGATGATATTTTGATAACAGGGGTTGACATGGAATCTCACATGCGAAATCTGGAAAAAGTTCTACAACGGCTACTTGACCACGGTTTCCGTGTAAAATTATCAAAATGTAAATTTCTATCACAGCAAATAAAGTATCTTGGTATATTATCGACGTAGAGGGGCTACGACCTGATCCGGATAACATCATTAAAATCAGGGAACTTCCTGAACCAGAAAATATCACACAGCTGAGATCATTTCTTGGTGCAGTAAACCATTATGGCAAATTCATATCACAAATGCGAAAACTTAGAGCACCATTAGATGAGCTTCTAAGGAAAAACGTAAAATTCAAATGGACATCTCAGTGTTAATACGCATTTGACAAATTTAAGGAGATTCTTTCATCAAACTTACTGTTGACTCATTTTGATCCAGCGTTACCAATCAAAGTAGCAGCAGATGCTTCCAACGATGGTATTGGAGCATACATTACTCATACATTACCGAATGGTGCAGAAAAGATCATCGTTCATGCGTCCAGATCACTCGCGGATGCAGAGAAAAAGTACAGCCAGATTGAAAAGGAGGCCCTTGGCTTAATATTCGCCGTAACTAAGTTTCATCGGTTCGTATATGGTAGAAAGTTTAAACTCTTGACCGATCACAAACCCCTTGTGGCTGTGTTTGGTTCTTAAAAGGGTATACCAATATATACTGCGAATAGATTACAACGTTGGGCATTAACCTTGATGCTTTATGATTTCGACATCGAGTATGTCAACACAAAACATTTTGGATGTGTTGATATGCTGTCACGACTTATCGAATCACATACAAAACCAGAAGAAGAGTATGTGATAGCCTGCACTCGCCTGGAAGAAATTATTGAAGATCTCTGTTCAGCAATCAGAGCATTGCCAGTCACATTTCGCATGATTCAACGAGAAACACAATGAAATAGAGTTCATCGCACTGTCTTAAATTTCATTGTACAAGGCTGACCTGCATCAATATCAAAGGAAAATCCATTACATTCACAATTGATTTCATATTTCAATCGAAGGGAATCTTTATCAGCGGTTCAAGGATGTGTCATGTTCAGCAATCGCATCGTTGTTCCTGAAATCTTCAGAAAAAGGGTTCTTCGACAACTGCAGCGGGGACATCCGGGTATAGAGCGCATGAAAGCTGTGGCAAGGAGTCATGCTTACTGGGAAAATATTGACGATGACATCTATAAATATGTCAAAGCTGTGCTAGTGTAGCAAAGTCACCTGTAAAAACAACACTTCATTCATGGCCTATAGCAAATTCACCAATGGAAAGATTACACATGGACATTGCCGGACCTTCTGGTGGGAAATTTTATTTGGTAATAATTGACGCCTACTCAAAATGGCCCGAAATTTTCCAATTGGACAGAATTACATCGACTGACGTCATTGGAAAACTTCAAACTGTTTTCTCTCGATATGGGAATTGTCAACAACTTGTAACGGATAATGGCACACAATTTGTTAGTGCACAATTCTGTAAATTCATGGAATCTCGAGGGATAGAACATCTTAAAACAGCGCCGTATCATCCATAGTCGAACGGCCAAGCTGAACGATTTGTGGATACACTCAAACGTGCTCTGAGGAAACTTCAGCAGGAAGGAACGAGTATAGATAACTTGGAGACATTTCTTCAAACATACCGATCGACACCTACTAGGAACTTACCAAATTCTGTAACACCTGCAGAGATGTTTATTGGCAGAAAAATTGCAACAACCTTAGACCTGTTTAAGCCTCGACAAACAATTTCACCTAAAACAAATGTAAAGCAGAATAATCAGTTCAATCGCCGTCATGGAACTAAATACCGTGAGTATAAACCTGAAGACTTGGTTTAAGCTAAACTTTTTTAAAAAAAAACAAACATCACTGGAAACCTGGCGAAATCATCGAAAGAGTTGGAAACGTCCTAGTCCAATCAGATGAGGACAAATTTAGCTTCGGGATCGAAAACAAGGCGACGCTGTCGTTGCTAACAGCGATATATCTTTTGAAACGTTGCTTGATGCATTCAGCATTTCACGAAGCGATTCAAATAGTGAAGAGCCTAACTCTATGCCTTCAATACAATCAGAGCACGAGTTAGAAGGGGAGCACTCATCATTGTCATCAACGTTATCAGGTGCTGAAATTACAGAGCAACCGGATGAAGAGTCAGCAACTGAACCAATATTCCTCACATCAAATTTAGATCATGTACGCACTAAAGCTGGAAGAGTAGTCAGGCCGCCAGCCTACCTTCGAGATTATTCAACCTAAAAAGGGAGGTGTTAGCATCTTCAGACTGAACGCACCCAATTCAAGATGTGGACACTGACAGGTTTGAGTCCAACTTCACATATTGTACGCGCGTCTTGTCGGCTTCAAGAAATATATAATTTTAGTAATTAATGTAACTTTTATAATTAAATCATTAAGTCAGTAGTCGGTCTTTAATTACGAAGTGGGTAATACCAACATTGTGTTTCACGCTTAATGAAAATTAGTAGGAAAAAAGTGCGACGAGTCAGGGAGGGAAAAATTTCATGATAGACTTTTGTATTGAAGAAAGTATTCTGTCCTTAATGAATGGTAAACAAAATTGTAATTTGGAAAATTTAAAATTTTCTTCTATGCACCATTCTCTTATACAAGGGGTATACAAAAAAAAATTAAAATATCGTGTCTGTCACTATAGTCGCTTTTTGCGTTCAGAGCAGCCAAAAAGTAACTTTTTTCCCCTCACTTTTGACAGAAAATATGTTCAGAGCGGACGCTATAGTTACTTTTTTGGTAACACTCGGGACTGCTATCAAAATAGTCACTTTCGCGTTTGATTGTGTGAATTGTCAAAGAGCATGTAAAATTGAAGGTAAATAAGTGAATAAAACTAAAATGGATGCAAAGAAGAAAAATATTTTATTGCTGTTTAATCTTAATTTACTGAAGTCCCAATTTACCAATTAATGCGTAATATGTATGGTGTTCAAGCAAAAATTTAGTTTCCTATACAAAATCTATGTAAAAAAAATGTGGGCGAAAAGTGCCACGGAAATTTCGGTTTGAGATTTCGTAAAGAGTATGCTTTTCGAAAGAAAAATTCAATGTTTAGATCATGGAATGGAGATGGCGCTAATACAGACATTTTTCCAGACATTTATTTCGCACGGAAAAGTTGACAGATATACCCTTTCATGTTTGGCACTTTGGCACATATCTTTAATTTGTGATTTTACTTCAGTCAGTTTAATGTTATTTAATTTGTGATTTTACATTTTCTCCACAACTTTTTTCCGTGTAGAATTATATGCCCAGAATGCAAGCGAATTTGTCGCTTGAACAGCGTACTAGGCTTAAGCCCGGTACGCTAGAGCCAAGAAATTAGGTCAAGGAATTTTTCCACTTATTTCTTAAAGAAAATTTGACATTAGGTCAAGGAATTTTTGACATTTTGGATTTGTCAATTGTGTGATATTTCTGACAATAAAGAAATAATAAAGAAAGTGAAGAAATGGATAATTTCCAATGAAAAATGAAGATACAAGTAAAACAATTTTTATTCGTACATTTGTCATTTTAAAATTGATACACCTCTTGCAAAATCGCCGTTCGTTGGTTCAATTTTTCAATTATTCCACCACCGTCAAAATTCCTTACAGAAATAAGTGCATCGGTACTTATTTCTTCAAGAAATATTGACATAAATGGATTTTTCGTAAAAGAGCGACATCTTTTTGTCAATCGGGAAGTAGAGTTTTTCTGTTCGAATTACTTTTCTCTAGCGTACTACCTCAAGGAATCGGTCAAGAAAAAAATGACACTTTTTTTTACAATTGCAAAAAAGTAAAGATTTGTAGCAAGAGGAGCTAAAAAACCATCACAGGGTGTACATTTTCTCGAAAACAAAATAAATGTCTATTATTTGAAAAATACATGACTTAGATTTTTTTTCATATTGTTCTGGTAACTGTTATGATTTGGTCTATCACCGGTTTCCAGCTTGACGTCGACTTACGGGACACCCTGTATTCAGAGCAAGCAAGTTGCTTTTTACTAATTTTCCTAGTGATCTGCAAATTTGACAACTATCGAGCTTAGAATATAGAGCAAACAGGAATAATCGTGTAAAATTCGTGTACATGAGCGTAATTTGTCAAGAGCAGGAGATTATACATAGGAGTAAGCGAGATGCTGGGCGGAAGATTTGTCAAAGCTGGGTGCAGGATTGTCAAATGTGATTTTGTTTTGTGAACAGGTTTATGCAATCTAAAATTCTTTTGTGAAATTTAACAAAAGTACCGACTCAATTCTTTTCAAAACTATTTATCTTTGAAGTTTATTTAGTGTAAAGTTTTATAGTGCCACTAGTGGCTGTTAAAATCATCATATCAAGTTTTTCATATAAAAGATGCTTGTATTTCGTTCAAAGGCTATAATTTCCGTAAATTTATTCTACATGCTATATTTTTTTAAAACTATTAGAAAGAAAACATATTTGGCAGCAATTTGTTTTAACTTCATTTTGCTGTGGGAGCGACAGTTTTGGACTTTAGGACCTGTTTAAGATGAAATTTTAGTTTTTCCTCCATGACGAGTATCCAAAAGAAGTGAGAGTGAGCACTTACTGCATGCTGTACCCGGCCGTAACCCCCGCAAGATACAAGCCATGAACAAAGTCGAAAAAAGAGAGCAGCGGGCCGGTCAGCAGGGACATCCACAGTCTTCTTGCCTTGTCTTACTGAAGGAGTTTTTCATATAAAAGTTGCTTGTATTTTGTTTAAACACTATAATTTCCATAAATTTGTTCTAGATGCTATTTTTTTTTAAACTATTAGAAAGAAAACATATTTGGCTGCAATTTGTTTTAACCCTATTTTGCTGTGGTAGCGACAGTTTTGGGCTTTAGGACCTGTTTAAGATGAAATTTTATTTTTTCCTCCATGACGAGTATACAAAATGCCGTGAGAGTGAGCTCTTACTGCATGCTGTACTCGGCACGTTAAGGCCTTTTAATGTGTCTGTGCCTTCGGAGACTTCATGGCTTGTATTATATTCCGGGGGTTACGATCCGGCACGTTAAGGCCTTTTAATGTGTCGGTGCCTTCGGCGACTTCATGGCCTGTATTATATTCCGGGGGTTACGCCATTCCTGTTTGCTCTATATTCTTAGCTTTCGAGGCTTTAATACAAGTAGACTAAGCGGAACGACTTTCATAAAACTATTCAATCATAAATAGTTCTGGTCTAAACGAGCTCATTAGAAAATCCGCCCCATCAGCCATTTATTTTCTCCTTCGAAATCATTGCCAAGTAATGTTAAAAATATGAAAACTATGAAAAATAAATAAAAAAAACAAATTTTTCGGAATTTTCCCGAAAACGTAAATTATGAAAATTTCTTGAAATTTTTTCCGTTTTTTCCGTTTTTCGAATGCACCCGCAAAGAAATTATAAATCACCATGGCTGAATGCACTCGAGTTGGGTAATGCTTTTCATGACACTACATCTCCCATGACGTCATTTTTGACAGTTCCTCTGACAGCGGGCGGAGTTTAGTGGAATTTAGAGAAAATAGTAGGAAAGCGAGGCACAGAATAAGTTGTGAAAAGTATTAAATGTTGCCTTATCTTACAGTAAGATTAGAATATAGAAGTGACATTTAGGCACAACAGTTTCCATCTTTTAAATAAGTAATTTCAGGTAATATAAATATATAGGTTGAAAGGAAAATTGGACATTCCAGGCAACTCCTTTTTCAAACCATTAAAATTGTTTTAAGGTTTTTAATATACAAATTAGCTAATTTAGAGGAAAACAGTCGGCGAGTACATGTGTACTGTACCGATATAATTTGCATTTTATAAAATGTCTTACAAAAAAATATTAATTAGTTATAAACTGAATTTTATGAGCTTTCACCTACATTTGATTCAGAGCAATAGTAGTCGTTTTTAAAATTCTATACTTAAAACATAAACATTTATTTATTTGAGTACCCGTGCCAAAGGCATGCATAGCGCTGGGCACATCTTAGAAAGTTACATAGTAGATTTACATATTAGCAAAACAAATAATAAAATAATGCGAATAACATTAGTCTTAATATATAGTACAGTATAAAATATAAAATATAACAAGATAGAAGTAGTAGCTTAATGTACAGCACAGTACAGTACAATATAGCACAGTCCAGTGCAAAGTGCATCCGGCAAATAGACCTGCATAGCTTAAGAAATAAAATAGGCCAAGATAAAGGTTCAGCACAGATAGTTGAAGCTTCTGAATGATGGATATCCGGTAACCAATCCAAGCCCGGGACCGAAGGCTGTGAGGCAACTGAAGTATAAATTAAGGAAAACTGAAGACCATATTGACACAGAGATTATTGATAGGATAGAAGAAAAAAAAATTATTTAACCGATAAAAGTGCTTAGGTAGAAATTGATTCAAAAAGCATAGTGAGAATATTGATTATGCTGAGGATTCGGTTTACTATTAAAATCTTGTACATCCATTGCTTGCGATGATAATAGAATAGAATAGAAAAGTTGTTTATTTTCAACCCCGGCCACTTAGACACGTCCTAAGACGTTGGGTATTACGATGTTACAAAGATTTACATGTAACGATTCTTAATTATACTGAATACAAAACAAATGGTATGATTAAACGATAGCATATAGAAAAAGATTTTAGTTGTGTCAAAAGATACATTGAATATAGACTCGAAAGAATTAGACTAGAATATTAATGTTGGTATAAAATATATGAGATATATGTTACATAACAAAGTTACCAAAACATTTGCAACTCGAAAGATGCCCTGATACAAAAAGCGTGATTAATCTAATCCAAACAATATATGCAAAAGTGAAATATCAGGTATGTTAGACTAGCAGTAACTACGGATCTAGCGTGTTACACCAAGATAACTGGATGACTGATAACTAGAGAATAAAAAAAACCAAAATTGCATTACAATAAAGAACAAACAAACGGCAAAAATGTAGAGCAAAAACACTAACTCTGCTTAACGTGTCTGTTGGAATAAAATAAAAAGTAATGGAAAGCAAATTGGGCAGGTTGGATGGCTGGGATAGACTCCAAGACTCCGAGATATGCAACCCAGCATCACAGCTTGTTGGCTGCAATATACACGTTAATATCTATCTACCTGCAATCTTTGTAGCCTACAACTGAGGAGGTCCAGCTCAAATGTATTATAATTATGATACGTTTTAATGTGAACCCCAAACATTATCCAAGGATAACTAAGGATTTGTTGCGATATAATGCAACTTAGGTTAGCCGTTATGACCGATCCAATCGATAAGTTTTTTTTCGAAATTCGATATGTAGCGTTGTATTTACTGTACCTCAACTCTAACCATGGAATCTATAAAGGTCTCAATTGTTACCCCGCTTTTATGATTTGGCTTGCCTTTTTATTATTACAAAACCTTATTAAAACAATACTAAATTGGACATGTAAAACATTCAGTCGACTGTAGGGAACAATTCATCACAATATATATTGTATTCCAAGAATTATTCAAATGTCTGCTTAGAGCTTCATACATACTACGTTCACTACCTCGAAAATTAAAGTATGGTCAAAGGTATTTTGGTGAGTTACAAACGACGATAACCGACACCAACAATTTTCCTTTTTATAAGTACTTTGGAAAGTTTAATCTCTTACCGAATAAAGAACAAATCTTTGTGATTCAAATTAATCTTCCTTTCAATTTCATAGAAATAAAACATTTAAGAAAATGATTTTGTCATCGTAAGTTCTGTTGGAAAATTCCAATGAACTCAAAAATTACCTTAATTATTTCAGACTACATACCGTTCGGATGCTTCACACGAAATTGGTAAGGATAACACCGCCCACCTTCCTTGCCAGTGTATTTTCGTGGGAGGCGTGCAAAATCTGCATATATAACAAAATCGCGCGAAATTGTTTGCCAAACCAAATATCAATGCGATGGGCATGACGTTAATAGTACAATAAATAGCATATCTGGTATGCATGCAGTTCAGCATTTGCCGTAGTTGGTACCAGTGTTATCCTGACAGAAGTTACTAACACTCAAGATCCGAAACAAATCCTGTAGTTCTGTTTGGGATCACACATATCAAATTCTTTATTGTTTATACGTCAAAGAGGTTCATTGTTTCATCCTCCTTACAAAACAGCAAATTTCATCCTTTACTTTGCTCAAGGGCAGTTCTCCTAGAATAGTTCTTTTGGAGGGAGAGAAGTATTTTTGTCTTTTGTAAGAAACATATTCACATATTTCAGCCCAATAATATTTAGTCAGTATGAGAACTCGACTTTGTTCTCCCAAAGTTGAGTTTGGACTGCCAGGCTCTTATACCCTATATTTTAATTGCACAGCCGAGGTAAGTCTATTCCATTCCTTTCAATCCATTCGCATTCAAAGTACTGTAATTGAACTGCTTTGAATGTAATTAATCGGTACCCACTGATAAGCATCTGATTGCTTGTTTGGGTGCAAAGGTCAGCACAGTAGACATAACACTACTGCTGCCTTGTACTCAACCAGAGGTTTAACTTGCAGTTGGGCTCCGTTGTTATGGTCAGTTCGGTGACTGTGACTTCGTTGAAATTTGCACAATGCACAAATCTTCCTTCGATTTTTGTAACATTCGTGGCTTACGAATTAATTATTTCTCGGTATATTGCCGCTTGTCTTTTAATCCGGCTGTTTTGGCCCTAAGTGAAACCAAGGTTACTTCTGATATGGACATCAATCAGTTTCGCTTACCAGGTTATCATTTAGTGCCACCCTTTTCTCCTCAAAGGGGAATCGCTGTGTACATTCGTGATGATGTCCTTTCTCCATTGTCCCTGAATTCGCTTCAACTAATCCAGAGTTTAACTACGTCTGGATTAGATTTAAACTTCATCAGCACATCATATATTTCTCTTTTTTATACCGTAGCCCCAATCTGTCTGACGTTGATTCGTTTAATTCCTTATCCTCCAATATAGATAATATTTTAACCAAATCCGCTACTTCCGAAATCGTTATTGCTGGTGATTTCAGTGTCCATAACATGCATTGGCTCAGACATTCTTCAACAACAAGTCCAGCGGGGAGACATGTTGAACTATTTAGTGAGTCCTTTAACTTGCAGCAGTTAGTAGAAAGCCCAACTCGTTTTCCTGACACAATTGAACAAAGTGCTAATCTATTAGATCTGTTTCTAGCATCTCATCATGACAAGTACTCAACGTCAGTATCATCTCCTCTTGCCAGCTCGGGTCACTGTCTCGTTTCGGCCCAATTCTCCATATCATCACTGAAACCCGCCAGTCACCTACGTAATTGGGCTTCATTCAATAAATTCATCTTAGAGTTAGACTGGTCTGGGTGTTTTACCTCGAGAGATGTTGAGTGCTGTGCCATTCAGCGGAATTGTGACAGATCTAGAGGGAGAGGCACGTAACACCTGTAAATCTATTATTCAGCGAGCTAAGTTCCAATTCGACCAAAGCATTAGACAGCAAATCGTTACTAGTCGAAAGGGTAGTAAGAGTTTCTGGTCTCTTGCTAAAACAGTCAAGAACAACTTCACCAGTTCTTCGGTACCGCCCCTAATCCACAACGGGGATATATACACGGAATCATTGGACAAAGCCAATTTGTTTGCAGCTAAGTTTGCTGCGAATTCTTTCTTACCTTCTTCTTCGCAAGCTCCTCCTTCTCCACCGAGATACAACTACAGCCAAAGACCGTTGCATTTCCGCACAATGGAGGTCTTCAAAGTGCTCGCAAGGCTCAATGTGTCTAAGGCTGCTGGGCCTAATGGTATTTCGCCCCTAGTATTCAAGTGCTGCGTCTCTTCTTAAGCAAACTTCTACGCAAATTATTTCACCTGTCATACTCGACAGGAGTCTTCCCTTCCGCATGGAAACTTGCATATGTTCAGCCAATACTAAGGAGAGGCTTACGATATACCAATTGCCCTTATTTAGATTCTTTCGAAGGTTTTCGAAACACTCATCAACATCCAATTGATGAGATATCTAGAAACTAATCAGCTTAATAGCGATCGCCAATACGGCTTTCATGCTGGCCGCTCTATTGGAGATTTACTAACATTCCTTACCGAGCGTTGGAATCAATGTCTCCATAATTTTGGTGAATCTGAAATCATCGCATTAGATATCACGAAGGCCTTCGATAGAGTCTGGAATCCTGCTCTTTTAGCTACACATCAGGCATTAGGTCTAGACCCTCTTTTCTTAAAATGGATTGAAAGATTTCTCTCCCACCATTCAATTCAAGTTATATTTTATAATCCATGCCGGTGTACCGCAAGGTTCTGCGCTCTCTCCTACTCTCTTCCTCATTTTTATTAATGATCTAGCTCTCACTGTCAATCCTATTCATAGTTTTGCAGACGACAGCACCCTTGATTTCGTGTACTCGTTCGACTATAGCTGATTCCCGACGGAGTGCTATAGTTGACAAACGAAGCCACATGTTCACTAACATGACCTTACAACAATACTCGATTGGGGAAGAGCGAATCGGGTATTGTTTAATGCTTACAAAACGCAATGTTGTCTGTTATCACTCAAACGTACTCCAACACCCTCTCAACCCATTTCCGACCATGGAAGAAATATCTTTAACATTGAAATATCCAACAATCTGAGTTGGTCCAATCATATTTTTGGTATTGCCAAAAACGCGATGAGATGCCTGGGCTTCTTGCAAAGATACAAGAAATATTTTACTCCATCAGACTTGGCGCAAATCTACAAGTCTCATATCAGCCCTAGATTAAAACATAATTCCCACATTTGGGCAGGGGCTGGAGGTACTGCATTGTCCGCGTTAGACAAAGTCCAAAAGAAGGCCTTCCGGCTTATTAGCGATGACATATGAATAGCAACTATTGATTCGGTGTAATGTTGGTTGTCTATCTCTCTTTTATCGATACTTCTATGGTTATTGCTCTGGGAAATCTCTAGCCTGATCCCTTGTAGAATTCTTGCTATGCGCACTACACGAGCCGTAACGCGAGCTCACATTAACACCCTTGAAGTCAAATTTGGCCATACCGTGTAATTCCGCGAATGCTTCATAAGCAGGTCAGTACGAATGTGGAACAGTTTTCCATCATCTGTTTTCCCCCTTAGCTATGGCAAAAATTCAAACGTAATGTATACCGTCACCTTCTTGACTCAACCCAATAATCCCCAATTTCTTACCCCTTCTTCCTTTCCTGCCAAGGTTATGCTACGGCATCATTGGGTGTCCCCTGAGCTTTGGAAACATCATATAAAAAAAAAAAAAAAAAAACTTGTGCCGAAAGGTGGCTTTTTCTAGATTACCGAAGAACGCTCAAGATCAACAAACTCCTCGGCTTTGAATCCGCATCCTCATTGTCTTCAATACTTTCAAAAATGTGTGGCATGCATATCAGTTGGTTTTTAAGACAGTGAAAAAACTGTAGCCCAGCTTAGACTCAAAGTTGTATGAATTCACGCATATCCTTGTTGATAATGTTCCTTTGCACAATTCTACGACGTGAATATCTGTTTAGGAAATTGTAAGTGAAACTCCCAGCTAAAGCTTGACATATAAATGACCACACCTGTCTTACATTCCATTTTGAATTCATCTATAGACCATTTTAGTGATCCACTTTCAAAGGTTGGATGACCAGAGTGCTTTAGCTGGCCATATCTGAAAACCACGTTCAATGATGTTTGAAATTTATTTTGTTTCGACATAACATTCGAGATGGAATTGAAGACCGGATTCTTGGGATTCCTCTAAAATTACCAAGAGGCCAGCCCGATTGCTTGTTCTAAGAATAAATAAAATCTGAAATTAAAATGAATAACTATGCACATGTGGTGTGTAACTCTAACTCTGGGCATTCGGCCGGTGTTTTAATATATGTAAAAAGAAGGATTGCCAATGAAAAGAAATGCGGTAAAGTTAGATGGAATACTGTAGATATTTAAAATTCATGTGTGGAAAGAAAATAAGAAATGGGTAGTAGTAGCTCTATATAGATTACCTAGTAATCCAGTAAGTGATATAAGAATTCTATAAGAATTCGTGGATAAAATTTAATTCTAGCAAGGGTTTTTAATATAAATATGCTTCTCTTGGATAAGAGGGTAATACGAAATATCATCACAGATGACAGATTTAAAACAATTAGTTGGTCAGCCTACCAAAATAACTCGCAAGCTCAAGAACAATAACTGATTATGTCCTAGTAGGAATAGATATGAGAAATGTATGGACCAGCGGAGATAGTGAAGCTAAAATTTCTGACCAAGAATCGATTAAAATCAAATTCGGCCTATATTAACATAGGAAGGAAGAGAAGATAACTTTTGTGAATTACAAAAAAGGTAAATTGGATAGCGTTTTAAATTCTTTAAATTTTGATCAATTTTACTTAATTGAAGATGTAGATGATCTCTGTAATTCATTCCGCTACAATCTTAAAATATGACAGTACAAAAAGTGTATTAAGGCAAGATACAAAAAAAAAAAAAAAGTAAGAAAGCTAGAATTGGTCTAAAACCAATTTTTATGATACCCTAGATGAATGCCCGTATAAAATTTCGTATGATCACCGATCTGTGCAAGTTTGCTTTTTGAAGTGGTTTTTCGCATATATTTCTAGAACGGTTCGACGGACAGAAGAAATGTTTATTACCAATTTTATAGGATTTCGCATTCTGAAGTAGTTTTTAGTACAATAAAAATGTCTAGAACTGATCGTTTTCCCAGTATACGTAAAAAACCTAAATTTTTATATGGCAACACCAAGAAGGGGTAGCCCGATGTAGTTCATTTTTTGAAATTTTATTTGCTATTACTATGAAAACACCATACACCATTCAGCTCTCTATGTCGACGTGCTCTCAGGCCGTGTCCAAATATATTGTGGAAAACGAAATTTTTGTATGGTAACCCCACCAAGGAGCTGCCCGATTTGTCGAACTTGATTTTACGTTTTTTTTTTAAGTCTGTGTACAAAATTTCAGCTCTCTAAGTATACGCATTCTGAAGTTATCATGCGCACAGGCAGACAGACGTACGAACGGATATGCAAAAATCAAAATAACTTTTAATATTATGTGTGGGTGTCTAACCCATTTTGCTCTACCATCATTACATCTGTACATTACAAACGGAGTGAAAAACTTAGTATACCCTATAGATTTCATCTAGGGTATAACAAATAAAAGAGAAAGTGCGTGTGCATATAACTCAGCTGTTTATAGTAACGATGTGATATCTTGGAAACGCTATAGACGGAGAGCTGACAAACAAGATACTTACGTCTTTTCATAAACAAAGTTTTCCATCTTATCATACTCTCTTAATGGAGGGCGCTACGGGATGGCCGTGAAAGCTTGAAAAAAATTTGATGAAAAACCTGATATTATGAAGGTTGCCTTTTGGTATGGCAGCAGAGAATTATATTTCATGTTCAATGAAAAAATGGCAGACAATTTGTGTGTCGCGAAAGTCGTGGCAGACGGCAACAAAGACGCGTTAAAATGAGTATAACTTACGTCATTCCATAAAGGTTTAAACAAAAATAAATATTTATAGAAAGTCATCAAAATTCTATATACTTTTGCTATTCTGTCTTTTATTTGGTGTCTGACCAACATACCAATGCAGCAGATATGATATGATGTATAACTGCAAAAGATTGTCTTTGTTTGACTCCCCAAGTTCCAATAGGTCCATAAAGCTGCCATAACTGTCTTCAAGATGGCGATAGTACGTTAAGCTTCTTTTTCTTACTGCATGGAAAAATCACTTTTTTGTTAGGATTGCTCCAATTTGATTTTTTCATCTCGATGATAATTCGAAAACACGTTAACTCAACTTTTGTATACGGCTAGATCAAAAATAGGCAAAATCGGACAACTCCTTTGTAGGTTTGCAATACAAAGTTCAAATTTTGTACATATATTTAGGTACTGGTTGAAATTGCCCGGACACAAACCTCAGTTTTTGAGTACAGTAATTGCGTTACAGTTACAAGTGGATTAAGTTCCATACACAATTCCGACTTTATAGATATACATCTTTGAAAAGCGACCAGTCCTATATGTTTGAAATTGATTATGAAATTTTTCTTAGATTTAAATGAAATCTAAGCGCTATAAATCTCTAGCAGACTTTTTATGACACTTATTTTCACAGCTTATGCTCTTATAAAAATAATGTTTTATTGAAGCATACAAAAATAAGCACGAAAACGAACAATTTTTAAGTCACTAAGGACACTAAGGTTAAAGTAAAAAGAGGGGCGACTAAGCCATTAGGATCCTGCGAGCACCGCTAGCAGAGTTGATTCATTGTGTCTTCAACTAGGCTAGTATTAAGAAAAGTACTGATATTAGCTCAGAAAAATTTATTGAGAAGCTAAGCAACTTTCATAATGGTTAAGGAATAAATATTTTAATTAAAAATATGTATAAATTTATAAACGATGGGTTGAGATCTACTTTTTCGAATGTAGAAACAATTTTAAAAATATTTTTGTCCATGCCTATATCTAATGCAAGTGTAACGCTCATTTTCGGTGATGAAGCGAATAAAAAATTATTTACGAAGCAACTTACATCAATATAAAACAAGTGACCTGTCGCTATTATGCATCGAATCAGATGTAATGGACGCTATTAATTATAATGGCATTATAGATATATTTGCTAAAACAAAAGACTGAAAAAACAATTTTAGTTATTATTTTATTTTTTAGTTAACATTGAACTGATTTGTTTTTATACTTTTTGTAAATACCACTGCTGGGTTATTTTTATGTTATTAAAGTGCGTTATTATGGAAATGTCGACTTTTATTTTCAATAAACTAAAAAAATGCATATGTGCCTATATATATTTTATTAACTGAAATAGAAATATTTGTTGACTTGCTCCGTCGATGATTTCTATCCTACGTTCTGCTATTTTGCGTGTGTTGCTTTTTTTTTTACAATGGTCAAACTTGCACTGATGGGTGGCAATACGAAATTACATACGGGTATTCATCTAGAGTATCATAAGAATAGTCTTAGACCAATTCTAGCTTTTTTACTAGTTCTTTAACAAAATTTCGATGCACGAATATCAAACATAATCCGGTCAGCCTGTCGTTTCCCATAGTGCTCCTCAGTCAGGTCTTCACTCTTTGAAGCGTACAGAATGATCGTTCGACGGTCGTTGTAGATGTGGGATTGTGGTCAAAATCGTGCACTGAAAGAACTTCGGAATGTAATTTGATGTTCTTGGTATAAACAGTCTTCGCTTATTTACTACTATGCCAGTAAAAATTTGAGTAATTTTGTGCGTGAACAAAATTTTAAAACGAAATTGCACATTTTATGCTCTGAATCTACAAATTAATTTTTATACTATTTTTCTCATTATAGATCAAAAAGAACTAGAGATATGTCGGAGAAGAATCTCCAATTAAATCAGCGTGTAGAAGTAGCTGGAAAAAATGTTAAGGGAAAAGTTGCTTACATAGGAATGACCAGCTTTGCTGTAGGTAAGTGGATTGGAATTGTACTTGATGAAGCAAAAGGCAAAAACAATGGATCTGTCAAAGGAAAATCATATTTTTCGGTAATAAACACGAATTAAGATTCAATTGTAATAAGATAACTAGAGATTGTTTTCAGTGTCCTGAAAATTGTGGTATGTTTGTACGGTCTGCCCAACTTATCCTGTTGGACGACTCTGATAATCCAATCGAAGAAAGTCCAGAAGAACGCCTACCCAGATCACGATTAAGCAGGTAATGGATGAAATTTTTATATTTGTTGTTTTTTTTTTTAATTGAAACCATTTTTTTCGGAAGAAATAATATTAAATTTGATTTTTGCTTAGCCATATTGCTTGCATATTATGCCAAATTAGTTTTTCAGTTAATATATATCCATTTTTTTTATAAATTTCCTTTAATTTTTAGACTTACTTCTTGCAAGATTTATAAAATCTTGAAATTAAACTCGTCATTAGTATTTTTGAAACTGTTTACTGGATGCAAAATTTACTGGTTTTATTTCCCTTAACATAATGTACAAACAAGAAGCTACTAAGGGAGAAAAAAAATAAGGAAACTAGGTTAAATCAATCATTTTGTATTACAGGAGGAAGGAAAAAATCATACCTGCGTCAAGGATATACAATTTTTATGTAGCCAGAAAACGTAGGTAGGGTAGCACAAGTATTCAGTACAAAAAAAAAAAAAAATGCGTACATATCTGCTGAATGTGGGGCTGCTTGAGGAGTATTTTCCTGTATTTTCCTAATTCTTCGACAAATATTTTCATGGAATTTCCTACTAGTATTTAATAAATGAATCTCTTCAATTCCAATTGTACATAGGTTGCGAGGAAAATTCTTGCACTAACAGCTCATAAAATATTTAACCGAACCATTGAACATTTTTATTAAATACTATATATACATATATAAATACTATTACTAGATTTCCAAAATCGAAAAATACCCTATGCTCCATTTTTAGATATAAAGAGATGAATGCTGGCTGCCCACCTCCAACGTGGACTCGCCAAGCAGAGGATAGTTTCTCTTTCTTAACAACCAGTTGAATTAAGTGATATAGCGGAGGAGATATCTTCATCAGTCCATCTCAACATTTTGATGGGTTCTTTTAATACCCTTAATTGGCCGGAAGTGAATATTTTGCGAACTTGATACGGTAATCCTTCTGCGCAAAAGTCGACCATATATTGGAGTCTTTTTTATGTTTATGCATTTTGCATTATTGAAGAAAGCAAAAGTTTATAACAAGTAAATGGTTACCTTAGTTTAACTTAACCATATTTGTAACGTGCAAATATCTTCATCTTACTAAATGTTAAACGCAAGTTCTCCTCATTATATATACCTCTTGAAAGCAGTTCAGCGCATATGAAGACGACAGTAATCTGTTTCTAAACAATGGTCATTACTTGCCATTGTAACGTTGTAATCAAAATATTCAACCCAAGTTTTTACCCTCCTCAGTTTTTAAACTAATGAGTTTCTTTTTTTTTCTACTTGATGGTGATAGATAGATAAGATTACGTAGAAATTTCTCCACGTGCAAGTCATTCTATCATATATTTGAACCTAGGGCCTTTTGCTTAATATATTTTCGAGCAAAATTGACGGCTTCATCAATACACGGAATAGTACTGTGCCGCCGAACGAAAAAAACGTCTTATGAATTTGTTTCGTTTTGGGAAATAAGTATGAAATCCAGAATCAGGTACGAATTCATAACATATCGACAATTATGAATGTAAAACACAATTCAGCCAAGTATTCTTCTCCAAGTTTACAGCATCAGAACAGATTGTATCGAGCAATCAAGAAGACAAGTTACATACATTGCTAACCCAAGTTATACAGCCTCTAGAATAACCTCCTTCTGGTATATTTGAGTGTTATTTTGAGTGTAAAGCTGGAAATATAATAAAAATATAAAGGGAAATATGTTTGAACATTAATTACGTATACTTAACTAAAGAGCGCACACTAAAACACAAAGTGCAGCTCTACGCAAGAATTTTCCTCGTATTGTTTACTTTACCATCTATTATTACGTATATCTTACTATCTCCAAATTCCCTTTCGCAGGAAACATATTTATTTGTTTTTGCTGTAAATCTATTCTAAATTTGCTTTTTTTTTTCTTAATATTTTGGATTTGGGTTACTCTACTGTTGGAATTGCGGTGTTGCTGACTTTTTCGCATTTTCCTACTCTACTTGTCTAAACAATTTTTATTATTATATATATATGTGTTTAACCGCACGTGAGAATAAAATAAAATAGTTATATTGTATAAAAGTTTTTATGAATTATAATTAATCCAATGAAGAAACAGCTCCTATATAAACATTGTAAGTCTAGATTCTAAGCAACATAATCTGGCAAATCCTCTATAACGTTGCCGTACAAATATTTTGATTTATCAAGTATTCTGGGAAATCAGTCAATTCCAGACGTTTTTGATGTGCTGAAGTGGAATGTAAAACCATGTGGTTATGACCATTTTTATTGTCAAATAAACCTTTGTAGAAAAAATACGAAAAACTGCTTTAACGATGTAATTAGCACATTTTTAAAGCATTGACACACCTATGATTACGGGGATGCAACTATGGTATCGCCAAAATTAATCTTATACTCTATTATGACTCTTTTTTCTAGTTTTTAAACAACGTAAACACTGCTAATTTATACGAAACTTTGTTTTAACTTTGCCCAGCAATTAACGCTTAGATTGAATATAGTTGTACTATCGTAGCTGGGACTCCTAAATAGAATCTATTTTTGTTTGAATCAATTAAAATATTTTAAATAAAATTAGTCCCGCAGAAAGAATTTAATATGACGGTTGTAGCTTAATTGGTATGGCTCCAAATTACGTCTTTCATTCCACAGGTTGATGCAATCTCGAAAAAGGGCAAACGTGAAATATGGTGTTACTTGCTCCCTTTGTTTGGGACACTTATGTTTACTATTTTATGGTATTAGTTACGCAGCTTTTCTTGCTCATATCAATTGTATTTATTACTTGTGATCCTTTTATCAATAGTTTGAATTTTATGTATCCCATTGATCTCTGAAAGTTTTTGAGATGCGATAGCTGTGCCACTTCTTACACAACTCCAGTATATATAAATATGCACTCTTATATGGTTGTTAAATATGGTAGGTTACCAAAAGAGCCTAAAAGCTCTAATCAATAGATGCCCACATTGAATACTAAAATTTGTCTGACAGAACGGGATAAAAAAAAATACTGTTCCAATCCAGTGAATAAAGGCGAAGGAAATAAGATTGTTTTAGCAAAACACTGTGATGTGATAACAACATTACCAACAGGCCGTTGAGTAGAATCCAACAGGAACTTGTCAAGACACATAGAAAAACGTGAAAAAGAGCCATACTAGCACAAACCGCAACACCTGGAAGAAAATTTAGAAACCTACATTAGACGCGTAGAACTGCAAAATCTGTCTGGGAAAACCTGGATTTGAATAAACATTAAACTTCTTTCCCTCTATTTTTGAATTGTAAGTATCATGAATGATCACATACTCTGAAGTAATCTTATGGACCGAATGTCCAATAGATAACCACCAGGAAGCAAGCTTAGCTCATAAACTGCCATGAGTAAGTGTAACCGGTACAATTGGCGCACGTCCTTCATCG
The DNA here is from genome assembly GCA_963930735.1 of Dioctria linearis. Taxonomy (NCBI): domain Eukaryota; kingdom Metazoa; phylum Arthropoda; class Insecta; order Diptera; family Asilidae; genus Dioctria; species Dioctria linearis. Next base: position 74,583,003 of record OZ005741.1, on the reverse strand, counting down.
ATCTAAGAATACTACGAAGCTTAGCGACTAAAGTCATAACTAAAATAAAAGTAATACAAAGAAAACAAGGCGAAAACAATGTTGTATATGGCCGTATGACCGCTTTAATAAAAAACCTTCTCATTATAACAAAATAAAAGCAGTCAAATCTAATAAAACTACGAAAAAAAACTCAAAATTATAGACAGAAGTACTATGCCGTCACTAGGCGTGTTTATGAAAATTTCAGTGGCTCCTATATATATATATATACATATATATATATATAATAATAATAATAATATAATTATTAAGATACAGACGAGTAAACGGTAAACACCTCATATCAAGGCGAACTTAAAACATGGGACTAATAAGCAATGCATTCCGGGATACGGAAATGAAAAAAAACAAGTATACCAGTTTACTCCTTTTTCGGGTTAGAGCTCTACTGTAGCATTTCCTAAAACACTGAACTTGCCTTTCAATACTGGACAATACACTTGCTCAGATTATCGTTGGTTGAGTATCAGTGATATATATGTTCAAAGTTTGAGCCGTCTAATTTTCGCTCACTCTATCTATCCGATCGAGTGACGCTATTGTCAAAAGGGATGAACTGGATTTAAAGCTCAATAACGGCAAATTAACACTGTTGCACAATACAAAGTGAGTGATGGTTTCCAAAATTCCTACACGTATTTTTTATTTGAGCGATGGACTCCTACAATGAGTAAAATACCTAAATAGGCATAAAATTCTTTTTTCTTCAATGGTTTCTATGTTCGCGGTGGATTTACAGGGTAGAACATTTTAGTTTCAGGAGCGAGTTGGGATTTTGCAGTTTGGCGCCGTACATTATGAGTATTCGGTGATAAATCTTTATTATAGCTCATTCCATCTCTTGCATTCAACATTTCTGCTTCCGATTCAACAAACACAAGGTCCTCATTGCCTTCTTCCACCTCACTTTTGCTATAGGTTCCAATTACATCCACTGGAAAAATTTCCCTTTCCCTAGCTAGCTGGTCTTCATCTGGGGTAGGAGCACCTACACCTACGCCTGTTTCATTCATATCCAAGGTCAGTCGACGTGCAGTCACAACAATATTACGAAGAAATTATGGAGGACGGATGAAGAATTCTAGTTTGCCCGCCGAATTATACGCACACTGATTGCTAACGGAATCCATGAAATGCCCACTATTCTCGTGCTACTCTTGACGCGGGGATAAAACTCCGCCTTTTGGATATGTATGAAAAATAGTCAAAAATTATGTATTATTATGTACCTGGTTGCTTTTTGAAACAGCTCGGAGCGAACAGAATTTTATAAATTACAGTGAAGCGAAATGTTCAATCTGGCATGATTTTATCGGTAAGTAAATGAGCCATAAAAATGTATTTAGGAATTCATACATCTCAGCTGATGCAGGTGTTGATTCGGTAAATACAAAAATGTTCGACTAATTTTCATGTACATATTCAAAATAGTTAATAATCTGAAATTTGACGACGTTGCAAAAAACATATTTTTTTGTACGAGACACAGGCCAATAAACGAAAAAAATATGACAGCGCAGAGATAAAACCGATCTGTGCAGCCATTTGATCTCGGAAGGCACAGTTTAACATCTAAAAATAAATTCAATATTACTGAAACTTAAGTTGTTGTCTCAAAAAAGTTTGAAACATCTCTAATCAGCGCTGGTCCGATGGTATAGAATTTCTCTCCATATATCTAGTTCATCAGACGATATAAAATTTTGCTGAGCATAGCTTCTTGTCAAATGATTGATTTCAGTTAATATTTAAAATGGAAATTTTCAACAATCCAGCGAATTTAATGAAAATATGTTTTGAAAGTGTATCCATTCTAGAGATTCAATATTTTTGTATTGAATATCAACAAAGCAATTTTTGTAAAACGGGGTAATGTGTATTTGAAACAATTACTTATTAATATCACCGTTTTCTATCAAATCATTGAGATCAAAAGAATAAATTTTTCCCGGTATCGCTCTTTCCATTTTACTTTTAAGTCTTTGAGTTCACTTCAGACTTCCATATATGTTATATCGATTCACCCTCTCTCTTATTTTTTATGCCCAGCCGGCAAGGAGTGTTCCGGTGGATATAACTTTAGTTAAAGTGGTGTCTTAGAGCACCCCACTGGAGAGGTACTCAATGGCATAGTGGTTTAGCTACCGAAAGGCAAAGAACTCAATGAGTTGCTCGTAGAGCTATTACTCCTGTGAACTGAACAGAGTAGTTAAACAGGACTGACTCTGAAATGAAAAGGCCAACGTCCGATTTCACAATGCCCATTTATTCAATATTCCTTAGCTTATTTATACAAAAATCTTACCCTAGTCGATAATCAATAATATACTTCCACAAACATATCTTGTCCTAGCACTTTACCCTATTGTCGGGTGGCCCCACTTACTTCAGGCGCGCGGGAGCAATTCAACTCTTCTTGTGACCTGAAATCAAAGTGTGCATTTTGTTTATCAAGTGCATTAATAGAAAGTGTCACTGGCCGCACTTGAATGCATGGGGAAATGTATCGTCAACACATTATTGTAAATATTGTGCTCGCGCTGATTTAGACGTGTAGCAGGTCAGCCATATTACAGAATATTAAAATAACGTAAAAGCAAGTTTAAACCATTAATTCTGAATGGGCGCCTTAGGACACTTAGGGATAAAGCACAAAAGATGCCAGAGATCGCAGTGACTAGATGAGTGGTGGATTCTATGTATCACATTCCCCGTATTAATAACTAATAATAGTACGCGCGCAAAAAAAATTTTTTTTCAAAATAATTTTTTCTTACTTTGCTGTGCAATCCATTGATTTAAAATATTGTGATTATCCAAGACAATCCCTGCAGTCCGACTTGCCATTTTATATAATTTTTCAATGTAATTCGTGCGATGAAATTCGAATGATTATTTTATACTATATGGAGATGACATACTAAACAGTAATCTATTTATTTGAAGTCGTGCTCGACATTTGTGCCACACTTTGCATGACGCGTTTCGTAAAACACCTGACTGCAGAGTGTAGAATTGTGAATAACTTTATAATTGAATAAACTGTCAATTCGCGATTTTGTCGTATTCATATAATAGAGCTCCCACATTGAATGTTTCATTTTAGTTTATGCACTGTTACGTTACCCTTCAAACATAACACTAGGGTAGGTAATACCGGGTTTGAGAAGAGATTGGTTAGCTTTTATTAGGTAATAAAGGCGCCACATGATTTATCTTTTTTATTAAGGAAATGAATAAAAATTGTTGCAATCCATAATCAGCGCGTATTTTATTCATATACATATAGTACAAAGGTAAAAGATTTATAATAACTTTGGAGGAAGCTACACCGTTAATCATGTAAAAGCAATAAAAACCAAATAAAATAACATCATCATATTTAAACGAAATTAAGACTGTTAATGAATAATGAAGTCTAGAACCATTCTGGGACGTAGTTTGGTGGAGGAAAAGCATGTTCGAGGTGGAGTAACTTCCGTCTGGCCAATGCTTCGTAGTTGCAGAGCAAGTGCTCCCAGGTTTCATGGTCAGCCTGACATAAGCGGCAGGATGAAGTCTCGGCCAAACCCATCTTGTATAGCTGACACCTCAATGGGCCATGGCCTGAGAAGAGCTCTGTTTTCCTAAGGAGTAGGAGTTCTTTTGTTTTTGCACCAGAGTTGTCGATAAACTTTTTTGCCTGACGAAATCCTTGTGGCATTTCCCAATAAAGGAATTTTTGTTTGTTCTCCCAGCTATTTAGGGTAGCTCTGAGGTAACACTTTGAAGTGTCACAAAATTGCTCTGGCTCGACAAAGAGGGCTTCCGCTCCTCTTTTGTCTAGGCCATCAGGCATTTCATGGCCCTCATGTCCAAGTACCCACATGAGGATAACTTTGTTTTAGTTTGTTTACAGACACACCTAGACTATCCTTGACTTGATAGTGTAGGACTTTGTAATATGCCATCTGGGCCATACCAAATCCGACTCCACTGTTCGTTTTGGAACCGTCTGTAAATCACACCATCGATCCTTGTTGGAAGGATGGTTTAGTGGAATGTCATTGTTGTAGATATCCCAAAACTCTGTCAAATGGTCTACAAAATCCATGTTGGGTGTGAAAACAGGCACTAAAATTTCACCTGATCTGCACTGGTCAAACGCCAGGATCAGACGGAAAAAAGATGTCTCACCTGACTTTCTTGGCTCAGATCGCAGAGCCTTACACAACTGAATGAAAGTTTGGTTCGTTAAATTATCAAAATATTAAATGGATTCATTTAGATTGCTGCGATACGTTCTTCTATCCTGCTAAAATTTAATAAAACGAACTTAAAAAGTATTAAGGGGAGTTACCACCAAAAAAAAGCTTACGATTTCTGTTCTCAAAAGCACAGTGGAACATAAACGCATAAAAGTATGCAATTTGAAAATTGAAACATATCACTATATGTACATGCAAAGCTATATGATGCTGTGGTATTCGTGTGCATTGTATCCCAAAGCATTTCGGGCATCTGCACAGCAGTGGGAGTGCACAAGCATGGCGAGATTTTAGATATGCTGTCGGATTTTTCATAAATTTTGTTTGGAACTTATAAAACGTTCTGCGTGAGCAGCAGGCAAGGGGAGAACGAAATGTGTGCGCTTTGTGCTATTGATCAGACACTTTTTCTTATAATTTGTCTGGCATCATTTATGGCTTCGGAAAATTTTATTTTACTGAAGCCGCACATCAAATAAAACTCTTCCGAGAACTATAAGTTGTAATGTTTCATATAATTTTGGCAATGTTCACGCTATGTCAGTTTTACCATTTTAATAACTAGATAACCAAAGAACTACTTTAAAGAGTTAAATTAGACTTTACCAACAACCATTTTCTCCTTCCTACAGCTTCACTAAAACCCATTAGCGATTAAGATCCATACAATAACATAAAAAATATCGGGACTGCACATTTTGAGATATTCAAGGATAACCGAAATATCCATTACCCTCTGAAACAAATTTTTAGAAAAATATCCTCAAAGCTTTCCAAAATAAATAACGTTTATTTCATGTAGATACGATGATAAAGTTCATTTACTAAGCAAAATTTCCCATATTTTTCAAAAGACCGTATCTCGGTCATATATGGATCACAACAAAAAATTGATATTTTCAATATTGCCAACCTTCCTGTAAAATTTCATCAAAATAAAAAAAAATTACACAAAATTGGTCGATTTTCTGATGTAACGGCTTATAGGATTATATATTTCATATAACAAATTTACATACCTAGCAATATTCAGTTTTCTCTTCTTTATTCCATAATATTATTGGACCGAATTAGTTACCCACAATTATAAACAAATAGATTATAAATAGAACTGACAAAATAATTTGCCGCCTCCCAAGCAAAAATAAGAAATTACCAATGATAAAACTTAAAATATTCCGCGAAATCTACACTCATATACCTAATGCAGAAAATGGCAGCATACACTTTGCGCGCTGCACACTACAGCCCGTCGCAGAGCTTTCAAAACAAGTGAATGCTTTCTGAAAGCACATCATTCCATCTGACGGTGATGAAATGAATTAAAAACGCCAAATTATATGCAAAATATATATAAACAAGAAATTTTTGTCGTTACCATGGTTAACATTATTGACTTTATTTCCTTTATCATTGCACTAAAAATTTTGAGTTTTTCAAAATAAACCGAAAAAGGTGCGATCTTTGTTACAAATTGAACTTTCTTTCCAATAATATTATAATTGTGATAGTTATTCGTATCGGAAATAGCACCTTTCAAACCAAAATGTATTAGTAACCAAAACTTTTTACTAGTTTTCTCTCCGTCACTTCTTCTTCCACTTCAAGATCTTCCATACTCAAGTACAAACTTATCTACTCCATGTACCATTATTACGTTATTACGTACCAAACTTTGCAAATTTCATGAATTTGAGAATTTTTTTACATACATATAAAACCTCGAAATCTTTATTTTTGACATGTCATTACCTAAGTTTATGCTTTTTCTCAGTGTATGGAACTTTGATCATGATAATACGCACAGATTTAACACAAAGTGGTATTAACTTCTCGTGTAATAACCCCCCTAAGGAATTGAATGTGAACAAATATTGATGCTACTTGACTCCCTAGTGATTTTACAAGATCGGTAGCTCTTACAGAATTTCCCTAAGTAGAATAAATTTATGGATAACGATGAGATGCATAACAGTACTTCTTTGAAATTGTCATTGTTAATTAATATTTTCTTCAGAGATGTTTTTTTGTGGTTCGTAGCGAATAGGTGTTACATCAGTGGATTGGTAGCTATCACTCAGTCCAATTTGTTTAATCTCTTCTTACGACAAGCGCAAATACAATGTTGGCAGTCTGATTGGCGCAGATAGGATACTTTTGTCCATTTGTTTATTTTCTCAATATTCTTCTTTAATTCCTTTACTTTACTCGTACTCTGCTTTTTGTTTCAACTTTATATACATATTTCTATTAGAGATTTTTTTGTTTTACTTATATCGCGTTAAGATTTTATATTTCTACATTACATCCCAAATTACATTTAATCAATGTTTTGTTTCATATTTCATATACCTACTTTCATCATCGTGCATGCATCATCCATTCATCGTTTAGTGCTGGCTCGGTGCGCTCCTTATCTGGCATAACCAAGCCAACGGCGTAAGTTAATTTATTGCAAATCCCTTAAATATTTTTCAACAATTCTCAAATATTGCTGCACTTTTATAATTTAAAATCGCTTTGAAACTTTTACCTTTCCTAATTTCTATATTGACCTCAATTACACGCTGCCTTTACGGAAACTTCATTGGAAAATTATGAAAACTTTGAAATATTGAATTTTTTTTTTTTTTTTTTTTTAATAACTAACTTTGATGGTATTAGAGTTAGGAGGAAATCTCCCGTCAAACAAATATCTAAGAAGCAAAACGTAATGTCGTCGTCAACTTCAAGGTTTGATTTTTTTTATTGTTCCCTATGCCTATTGTAGTCAAAGCACATGTTGTAAACTTGCATCTTTGTAAATAACCATCCAAATGAAGTAACATTCCCCTGTTTATATATGTTTGTAATTTCAAAGTTCAAGGCTATCTTTGTCTGGAAGTAGACAGAGCTTGCTTGGATCAAGAAGCCAATTAATATCACCAGCTGTAGAAAGGCCACCATCAACTGCTTCAACAATGCCTGAAAAGAAAAACGCAAGTCCTCCAGACTCGCTTTCAAAGAGGGCATCATTTGTAGAGGTAGCAAATAACTATTTATGTAAAACAAAAGAGATAATTAATCAATTTCGTTTTATAGACTGGATTTCTGGAAACTCTTAGACCACAATTTACTCCAGGGCAATCATTAATATCTCCCTTTCCTGCATTGACGACAGAAGAGAAACTTGGAGCTCTACAACAACAGCAAGAAAATCACGACTTAAAAATACAAGTAAGAGATTTGACAGAGAAGCTAGAAACGCTTAAGCAACGTCGCACAGAAGACAAAGAGAGATTGCGTGAATTTGACAAAATGAAAACTCAATTTGAGCAACTACAGGAATTCAAAGCAAAAATCATGGAAGCACAGACTCAATTGCAGAGAGAGTTGCAACGAGCTCGACAGGAAGCTAAAGATGCCATTGAAGCTAAGGATAGACATATGGACGAAATGGCAGAACTATCTGAAAACGTTGAATTAATCACACTTGACAAAGAAATGGCTGAAGAGAAATCAGATACACTTCAATTGGAGTTGGAAAGTGCAAAAGAAAAAATTGAGGAGCTTACATTGGATTTGGAGATAATGAGAAATGAAATGCAAGACAGAACAGGTAGGAACTAGTTTGGTTATTTAGCTTGGACGCCACATGAAGATTTTTCTCTGCAAGATTGATACATATACCTTTTATATCAACAGTTTGCGAACATATTTGTAATGCTGTTAATAATGCATGTAAATAATCCTTGTCGGAACCTAGCCTTAACATATTTTTTTTGTACTTATTGCCTTTTTGTTTTTTATCTGTATCTTTTTTATAAGCTGGAACAATCGGTGAAGGAGGTCTCTCAACATATGAATTCAAACAATTGGAGCAACAAAACATTCGATTACGTGAAACGTTAGTCCGTCTCCGTGATTTAAGCGCACATGATAAACACGAAATACAAAAGCTTACAAAAGAACTGGACACAAAGAAATCGGAAGTAGCTGAACTCCAAAGAACAAAAGAAAAGTTATCATCAAAGGTTGTCAAATGGATTGCCAAAATTTCTAACAAATTGCTTACAGTGTTTATTTTTTAGATTGACGAATTGGAAGCACAAATAGTTGACTTGCAGGAACAAGTTGATGCAGCTCTAGGCGCTGAAGAAATGGTGGAACAGTTAGCAGAAAAGAAAATGGAATTGGAAGACAAATTAAAGTTGCTGGAAGAAGAAGTTTCGGAGCTTGAGGCTCTAAATGATGTTCATGAACAACTCATTGAAAGCAATCAAGACCTTGAAATGGATCTGCGGGAAGAATTAGACATGGCATTGTCTGCTAAAAGAGCAATGTTGCGAGAAAAGGATGCTGCCCTTGAAACTATTGTTGATCGTGACCAAACCATATTGAAATTCCGCGAACTAGTTCAGAAATTAAACGATCAGTTGATTGAGTTACGTGATAAAGTTAATCAAAAGGATGAATCTATCAAACTCACAAAGGACACGATTGCCGACACAATTGATTTTAAGCAAATGTTCGCAGAATCTAAAGCATATACGAGGGCTATAGATCTTCAACTGAGACAAATTGAATTAAGTCAATCGAATGAGCATGTTCGAATGTTGTCTGCTTACATGCCAGACACTTTTATGAGTCGTGGAGGAGACCATGATGCTATACTTGTTATCCTTCTGGTTTCTAGAATTGTATTTAAGTCTGGAATAATCGTGAGTCAAGCAAGGGAAAGATTTCCAGCTGTTACTTCCTTAGATAAGGGTACAATTCTCCAAGGTCATTCGGTGCATCAGTTCGCATTCAAATCAAGATTATTGCATCATGTTCACATATTGCAACGTGTAATGCATCAATTTTTATATGGATTAAACAGTTGCTCTGCCGATATGCTGCTAAAAATTGGTTCTTCCTTGCCTGAAATGATGGCACAAGAGAAGACAGTCGATGCTATTGTGGAGCTTCTTAAAGCCAATCAATTGGATGAGAACTCACCTACAGATAGTAATTTACTGATAAAAATTCTGTCATATTTTAATGTTCTAATTTTTATAGATATAGAAAAATGTGTTGCATTCTTTAATGCCATTCACTCTGTGCTATTGAATGAAGAAGAACTGATGAATGAAACGCAAATGATTAGAGATTGTGTGGCCGCTATGGGAGCTGCCTGTGACTCAGTTAATACAGACGCTAGCATCATACAGGCTCTTATAAAAGTTAGTTATGGCTTAAGATTGATTTTTTTAAATTTTAATCTGCTTTTTTTAGGGTGGTGATGAGACCAGTGATTCCGGCTTATTAATGCAGTATATCATACAAAATACAGACAGTATAAGGCAGCAACTTAAGCTTATAAAAAGAAGACTACCTCAGGTACATACTTTTTATTGAATGTATTCAGCAGTTTTTAGTTTCCAACTATTTCCATATCTTTTAGGATCCTCTTGTCATAAAATGTGGGCTGGCGACTAATTCTATTCAGAATTTGAAGAGTATTTGTGAGCAGTTGGGTAAAGCAATGTCTGTACTTTTCCTTTCATCAAAACAAGTGATTCAAAGCGCTTCAGTGGAAACAGGTATTGTTTGCTTGAACAAAGATTATTTTATTTATTTTTGTTATTCAAAACTCGATTTCCCTGAACAGAAAACGAAATATCAATTAGTCACAGTAAGCTTTGGGAGGTACTTTCAAATATGTGTGAAAAAGTTTACGAACAAGATGATCGTGGACCATCTAACAATCTTAGAAATATTCTCAGTGCAACCAATCGAGATATGACGCAAGTTGCACAATATCTGCTTGATCATGAATATGAAATAATGTCTGCTGGTAATACGACATCTGAGAAACCAATTGCGCCTATTGTTCTTCGAGCACAATTCATTAAGAAACAACTGGAAGAGACAAAGACATTAACAGCTACTCTAGAAAATCGTGAAGCAGAAATAAAACAACTTAAATTAGCTGCAAAAATGAAGCAGAATGAACTGTCTGAAATGCAAATTCGAAAAGATCTCGCCGAAAAGAAACTCTCAGTCCTACAACATGATCATGAAATAAACACAGAAAAACTACAACGGAAATATGAAGAAACTCTCGCTCTGCTTAAGAAAAAAGAGAAAGAATATGAAGAAACAATGGATCACCTACAAAACGATATTGATTCTTTGGAAAATGAGCGCGGTGCTTTACGTGATAAACTGAAGTCTATCAACAGTAAAAAGGGGGGAGATCTCAAAAATTCTACAGCATTTGGTAGGTGTTTCACAAACATTTCTAATATTTATTAAAACTTACGTGACTTTTGTTCTTTAGATATTACAGCTGGATCGCCATTTATTGCGCAGGAATTGTCATTACTTAAGAAAGCCTTCAATGAGGAGAGAAGAGAACGTCTGAAATTGCAAGCGGAAGAATTAAAGATAAAACTAAATAAATTAGAGCCAATTTACGTTCCACGACCAAAAGACAATCGAATAGCTGAGCTAGAAAAAGAACTTGCTAAAGTTAAACATGTACGTAGAAATACTTTTCGAAAGTCGCAATCCGTTAATTGTAAGTATTTTTTAATTTCAGGACTGGGTTATGTCGATAGTTAAGTGTACAGACTTTTCAAGTTCCAAGACTTCATACGGTAATGTACAGAAAAATCTACAAGACTATAAAAATAAAAGGCAGTTGATACAAGAAGAAATTAAGGTATGTTTTCTTGTGCGAAGTATTTTTGTCATAATTCCAATTCTTCTTTCACTTATTTAGTTGAAAGCGAACCAGTTGGCGGCCGAGGTTCTTAACGAATATTTACAGCGCAATCCTCATAGGGCAACTAAAGGAGACTTTTCCCAGTTTCCCACAGTAGAGCTAGCAACAGCTTTCAAAGCCAGTAAATAAGAATATTTTGTCTTTTACCTTAAATTCATTTTATTTAGTATATATTATTATTTTGAGTTTACTTAACTGTATTTTCCTTGTGATATTCAATTTTTGTATACAAAAAATGAAGACATATTAAGAAATATTTTTATTTATTTATAAACGATTGACATAATATATCTTCACTATATAACAGAAGTTGTTCATATGTAATTTTCGCATCTGCATCACTCATTTAATCTAGCAAAGAATTAAAACCAGCTGCCAATAATTAGAAGCCAATAGGTTTTGTCTTAGATACCACCGCACGCGTAACAAGGACGGGAGAGTGCTATCTCTAGAAGAGAAGCTCATTAGTTCTTACTTTGTGCCCAATATTAATGCGCTACTCAAATTTTGCTACTAAAATTCTAAACAAAAAAGAACGGCTGAATAGCCGGACCAATTGGAAGCTAAACCAATTTGCTTTCCCTCCACATCTCAATTCACAATTTTCTAACATCTTGAAAATTCTTCGGAGAGTTTCGTTCTTCACTCAAATCAATTAAGCAGCTGTACACTAGGACCGCGTTCGTGAAGTAAGCTGCAGCCGGCTATGGCAGCTGTAGATGTTGGTATCGTCGGTCGTTCAGAAATACAAAAGCTACATTCTTGGCTTGACTAAATGACAGTTGCTAGGTTCAAGAAATCGCAGTAGTTGGCTTCGTAGCCGACCAAGGCGGGTACATACATACTTATTACAGGAAATACAAAATTTATTATAATGATGGCAAATGTAACAATTTACATGATAAACTTGGAGAACCATTCGTTGATTTGTTAGGCGAAGCAGGTACTAAATTGACATGACATTTCAGAGGCAAGCAATGGCTAGATACGTTCCTACGGTCAGGAGCAGCTACAAATAGCTATGTTTCGCTACGGCTGAGACTGCAGCCTACTTCATAAACGCGTCACGGATCTCTATATTAACGCCGATACTTTTCAATATTTTTCAGACGAGAGCATCATAGCACTTCTATTTGTTGATATCTATTTCGTCATTATTGCTAAAAATAATTGAGGCCAGCTAGATAAGGGGAAAGAAATCAAACACACATAGAAAGGCACATAACTAGGAGGCAATATCTATGAACTACGCATACTCAACCCAAACAGTAGTAAAAGTAACTATAAAATTTGTCATCACATATTGTTTTCCTATATGACCTTAAATATCCCCCATTAAAAACCTCAGCAAACTTAAAAAAATTTCCGAATTTTCATGACCAATGGGAAATACTATCCAAACAAAGTAGTTTACGAGTCAGTCAACATTACTCCCATTAGGGAGTATCCATTCGAACTTTTGTGAATATAGACAAGTTGAAAAATCCCTATTCACATCAATCCATTTAAAAAACTTGCAGCTCTTTCTCATTCCGTAGAATAAGTTTCATGACACTAAATGAAATTACTATCGATGGTAATCTAAAATAAACCGCATTCAGTCCTAAGATTATTCAAAATCCCTAAACCTAAAAATTTTTACTCCTTCCCTTATCTCATACTAATTAATAAGTCTTTTAAAAAATCAGATATTACAGCTGATGTGGTGTAGCAGCTGAAAGGGAAAAAATTACTATATAACGAGAAGTTCACAGAGAATACCAAATCATGGTATGGGCCAAAGATAAGCACCAAAGCACCAAAATACCAAATGGATACAGAATCATCTAAGAAGAGAACTAAGTAAGAAAAACTAAGCTTGGCTTCACATGAATCTGCGTGTGATATCTTTTTGCATATTTTAAATTTGCATAGAATTATTGTAAGAAGTATTTGTGGCAAACGAAACTGAAAGTTCGGAACTTGTTTGTAAACATATTCTTCCAATGCGATATATGTACAGAGTTTTAGTTAGTGAGAGGTCCAAAGGCAAGGAAGTGACACTACTCACCTAGAAAAACAAAAGAAATTCCGAGCAGGGAGGAGTCATCTCAACAGTTTCGTAATTACAGGGTGATTGACAAGATATGCTAGTTTTTCACAAAACAACCCATAACTTCCTTGCTATACAACCTATGAACGAGATAATGAATCATAAATCTGGCTTATCAAGAATAGTTGTCTGTAGGTAGAGGTAAGTACATGTGTAGGATTAAAACAAAGGTAATATTCTGAGGTTTCTAAGTCTAGCAATAAAATGTAACGGTTATCAGGCGTTTTGGCGGGAAAATCATTAAATTTTAAGAAAATTAGGAAACTCCTGTTTTTATTTTTTACTTGGACGTCCTACAACTAGCGATATAAGGGGGTTTAGTGATGTTTTAACATCCGTTGAAAAGCTAAGACGGCTTACTATCTGAGCTAAAAATTACCTTCATAGGCTGTATAACAAGGAAGTTACAGGATGTTTTGTGAAAAATTAGCATATTTTCTTAATCAACTTGTAACTCGGAAACGGTTGAAAAGACCTTCCTTACATAAAATGTTGTGTTTGGCTAGGTGAGTACATACTATCACCTCCTTCCCTTTGGAACTCTTACCATGAAGCATCATGTATAGAGTCTACCGCACAACGATTATTTCCAAACAGTTCATATTTTCCATTGCTAGAGATGTATTTAACATAAGACACAACCTGTGGAATCATCCTATAAGAAGTTCCGTTGGAAAGACTCACAAGTAATTGGTTGGAGGATGTTCAGAACTCTTGTTCTGAATGGACGAATCAGTCAAGGTACATCAACCTTGGCTGGTACGACGATGGTATAAACGGTTCTGTGTACCGCTATACCCTAGATTTAGGTATATTGCACCAAAGTGCCCTTTTGCAGATCTTCCAAAGTCAAAGTGCATGAAAACCTTGGCTTATATGTCGTATAGTACAGTTCCTTGTACTGCTACACGTTTCAGCTGTTAACAAAACGATGCCACACAAAAATGAAATGAAAATATACTTTACTCTTCACCGTATTGAACAACAATAAAAATTTATTCACAAAATCACATTTTTAAATATTATTTCCTAAAGCTAGATATGAATTATAAAATGCTACTTCACCAAAAAAGTGAACATAAAATTTCTCACGTAAAATTTCTCATGAGCCAAAATCGAGAAAAACAAAAGTGTCCAGTTACGTCTGGGTGTAACGTGAACACTCTTGAATTCGCATTCTTGAGGAAATTTCTCGTGCGAAATTAAATGTGTAAGCTTGATACATGCAACACGAATTTTATTTTTGCAGATAATTTTGTACGTTAGCGAATTTTGAGTCATGGTAATTTTCCATGTTTGTTGTAAATAAACAGGATATGCCTGATATGTACAGCCACCATTGTAAGACACCAGTTTTTCAAAGAGGTGATGTCTTTTAAGATTTCTTTCTCACCTCAGACAAACGTATAAATGTATTCCCACAAAGGAGAAATTTCACCTGTCAGGCTTACATCGTGGACTACAACCATTTAGCTTTTGAGCTTACAATAATGGAGGGAACTCTCATTTAGGTCACTAGAGCCTCCATCAATAGTGCTTCGTGTGCAATTACAGATTATGTTACGTTACGCTCAACTAAGTTTCCTAAATATGTTTTTTGTATCCAGACTACATTACAAAAATAAAATTATTAAGCACATTTCATTGTGAGCTGGTGCTCCGTGCTCTTCAGTCACCTGTAGAAAGGTCTCTATACTAGACATAATCGCGAGGAGCGCTCATTTACTTACTACGTTCTTCAGGGTGCTTATTCCGGAGGATATATTTCTGCCTATTCTCTCCAGAAATTCTATTGAGCGTGAGATTATTCCGAAAGAACGTTCAGCATTCTTCTAACAAAACGAAAGGAGACTGCAACGCCAATGTAAATGGTCGTCGTTCCAAGACGGCTAACCTTTTTCCCAGTTCGACATGGTCTGCTTCATCAAAACTTAGCTCTGCGAAGAAAATACAACTTCGGAGCATTTTGGTCTCAAGTTCCTAGTATTTCGCCATTTGACTGGTTCGCAAAATTATTATGAACAGAGAATGAAATCGCCTTTACGTGATGAGTCTAAGCAATTCCGGAAATTTGAAAACAATGGATATCCTTCATTACTGGGACTTAACAACAGAGACTCTGTGGATCTGTTAGAGAGCGTCAATATCTTTGTTGATTTTTTTAAAATAGCTTTTCATGATAAGCAGTGTTATATTAATTATAATTATTTTATCATTTGACGGTGCCTCCTCTGACTTTTCTTAAATAAATCCTCTAGCAGGACAATTTTTTAACTATTCGCATTGAAAATTCACTTGAAATGACGATAAATGTCAAAGGAACAGTACGGCATCATCAAACTTATATAGAATAGAATAGAATAGAATAGAAAAAGCATTTATTAAAGAACCTCAACGTTAAGTACATCGAGTATAAAATAGATAATAGTATTATTATTTGAGTACAAAGCCAAGAAAAACAACAAAAACACAACGGGCAAACTCGCTGCAACAGAAACTATCAAGTAATAGAATTATAAACGAGGTGATACAATTAGATACAATAAATGGAATATTCTGTTCATTCCAACAAGTAAAATAAGATAAATAATATGAACATAGATGAGTAAGATAGACTAAAATAACATTACATAATATAAAATAAAATAATGTAACATAATGTAGTGACCAGAATAAAATCGACTAGACTAAAATAACTAAAATAGTTGAGTTCAATAAAACGCTCAAAGAGTTTGGTAAGAGGGCCAGGCATGAAAAGCTGTAGCAGCTGAGGCGGAAGATATACCGTACGCAGGACTTGAGAGCTCTATTAAGCTTAGCTATTTCAGAGGCCCTAATTGGATAAAAAGCAGCGTCAGCATAGAAAAAATACGGCATGATAAGAGCGATTACCAAGGACTGCCTAATGTTTTGTGACAGGTGGTGTGAGAACGCGTATAGAGACCGAAGGTCGTAGTAGAATCTTGAGCAAATTTTGCTCACCTGAGGCCGCCATGCAAGTTGGGGGTCAAGGAGGCCAAGATTCTTGATATGACTGCTGACATGGGAATGGTCATATCATGAAGACGTAAGGTTGGGACAGCATCATCAAATCCGGGAACACTGGCTCTGCTAGAGTATTTAATAGCTTGAGTTTTAGCAGGATGGAGGGCCAGACCATTGGTTAGGCACCAGTCAGAGATATTGTTCATGTTGGCCATATGAAGGCTCTTGTTAAGTTATATGTTCTTTGATATAACTTAACAAGAATCTTCATCTGGACTCTAAAAATGCACAAGTTTTATGCTTATTTCGCGATGCGGTCGGGAGGTAACAGACGGGAAGAAGCAAAGATTTGAGACTGAGAAAATGTTACTCTGTTCTCTTTGTCTCCGCCACCCCATAGCTGTACATGTACACATGCCGATGCCAGCCATGCACATAGTTTTTTTCATGTTTCACTTTGTTGCCTGATTGCTTGTCTGCCACCAATTCCTATCCCATCCGCTCATCTTACTATTCTCCCTCTTTTCTACTGCACTGCAATACAATTCAATGTAAATGGAAATTCTCTCAAAGTATTCTTGATGAAACCGTGCTCCTAGGGAACAGGTAAATGAAGCAAAAAGAACACGCAACGCAATGCAATGCGTGGGCATGATGAGGAGCGCTGGCGCTGGCTCTGGTGCTGTGCTGAGCTGGTGCTTTGACGACCCGCCAGCTACCAGTGCCAAAGTATAAATAAATATAAGTAGAGACAGAGGCGAACAAAATTGGAAATTTTCCGTGTTTTTTAGACTGAAAGAGGTAATCTCATATACTTTTATCTTTTGCATGAATGGGGGAAAAGAACTTGGGTATGCATTATTGTAGTGCGACTAAGACAACGAGTTCAAAACAAAAATTGAGAAAACATAGGATTACCCGAATGATAAAAACTTCTTGAATACCTTCAAAATTATTTCGAACTATTCATAATAATGTACATTGGGTAACCCTACCTCCATTTTGCAAGAAAAAGATAAATTTCTTGGCAGACCGCAGTCAACGAGTATATATTAAAACAAGGTATTCCCATTACGAACCACGTTCCGACATTAGTGATGGTATATCGTGAAAATGTATAGGAAAGCACGGTACAGAGAACACAATACTCTCTGCGCTCTGTCTTTCCTATAGAAATGTATATAAATTAGTCACAGAATTACATCACAGCTGAAATGTGTCAAAATTTTAATGGGAATACTTGTCTTCTATATACCTTGATTAATAATTCATCCTCTGCAGTGCCTTTACTTTGTGAGGTGCCTTTGCTATTCAGCTTATTTATCAATGATCTGCCAGATGTAGTTCAAGATGTACAGATTCACTTATATGCCGATGATGTACAACTCATTTAATGTAGATGAGGCCGCTTTTGGTTCTGGCAGAAAAGGTCTTCCCCAGTTTACGAGACTTTAACGCTTCACGGAGAAGAGTGTTGTTGAGCGGTGCCAAACTTTCATGAATGTAAATAAGGCTTGCTGAAGAGAAACCATCCAATTGCGATAATTCCATACCTTTTCGCCAACGAAAGGCAGAAAGAAAAGCTTTGTTCGGCGCTGCTAGAGAAACGCACAACGATAGGGCTATGGCTTGATTTAGGAGAATTTGTTTTGAGGAAAGCTTCAGAATAGTCTGATATGGGACGTTGAGTCAAACTAACAATGTTTTTAACAATATTCGTCATATCTTCTCTGGGCTGGTTTGGTATACCCTATACCCGTAATAATAATACCGCTCAAGCGCTGGAGGTCTTCAATTTGCGATCGCATATTATTATTGTCTTCTTTTAGGTCGGTCATCATTTTCACAAGACACAATTTTGTCGTTTAGAGAACTGATGGCATTTTCAGTTTTTGTTGAGATCCGCGCATCAAGCTGCACTAAGAGACCGTTGATTTTACTTAAGAGACGGGCTTCCATTGATTTTGTCTGCATGTTGTTGGATACAGCGGGCGAGGTATCCGCTGTCGCTAAGTCGGCAGCATTTTGATTACTAACACTTCTAGTGGAAATTGGATTGCTTACTTCAGCAGATAAGACAGAGTTTTCTCTCTTTTTTGTGGCTTGTTTGACATTGTAAATGTGTTGTTATACTATCGCGGGTCGTAAAAAATAAGTATCAGTTTCTCACAAACACTTGAAAAGTAACAATGCGCAATATATGGATATTTAGAAACACTTATTCAATTATTGATAATTATAACCGAACGATCCGCGCTAATCATAAATTTTACTTTGTCACAAATTTTACTCGTGATGCGATTTCCTCATTTATATGAAATCAACTGAAAGCTTTTATTATTTATTCACAGTGAGCAATCCATATATATATTCCATACTCTTTAAATGTGCAAAATTAACACTGCTTCGCTACATGATATCTTACGGTAGGTTTTTCGCCCATCTCTATTTAAGTAAGCCCATCATATTTCCTTACGGATTCGTGGCGAGGTGTGCAGGTATAAGCCTCGCATTCACTACAATATGAAAGATCTATTATGAATCCTTAAAGCGATGACACAATGATGGCATGGGCGTTGCAATAAAAATTTGTGTGGTTGCCTATCAATATCAAACTATAGCAACGCTACTTAACATAATGGCAGCTTTCGCGTCAAACTCAATGCCGGTATCATTTGATATTTGGCATCAGCATCATGAATTTTTTAGAAAAATGAATAGTTAGTGCGAGAAAATTTTGTAAATTTAAAAAGTGTTACGATTAGATTACAAAAATTTATTTAAAAACGAACATGGTGGAAGAAAATAAGTGTAGAAATAGGAATCCCTGATGAGTGTGTCTTTATTTATATATTTGGTCTTTCTTTTCGATGCCAGCAATGTGTTACAGTTGGCATCGAATTCAATGTCTTGACAAGTGCCGGCATCGACATCAAATTTTATGCCATACCATCATTGTGGCATCGCCTTTACCAATACCAATATATGAATATTGTGTACTTTCTTCTTTCGAGCAATACTATGCTGATACGATTGATTCGACCTTATATTTGAAAATATCAAAGGCAATTAACTAGTTATTAAATATTTAATTTATTAATTGATCCTAATTTAGTTACAAGTGTTTTTCTGCTTAAGTATCTAAGCACCTCTGCATAATACGTGCTAAAAACCAGACACACCAACTTTTTACACACAATATGTCCCCAAATATTGCAATTATTTGAATTATAGTACATAGCTGCAGAGATAACCGAATTTAATATAAAAAAATTAAATCAACAAATACTTTTAAATTAATGCCAATCACTGCAATCTTTTTTGTTGATGATCATTAACAACTTATCTTGTTTTAATATATTTTATAAAATAACTAACTATAACTAAAATCTACTTTACATACAAAACCTTGTAATTCTTTATCACAGCCTTCAGTACATAAAAGCACTTTCAAAATAGTGTAAAAACACGTAAAAGCTCACACATATCAAGATGCAATATTATTAACTAACTTTTAAAAGGTCAGTCACACCATGGCTTTCTGTCTTGTTAAAAAAATAAAAATATTTAATAATTTGTCTTTTAAGAAATACATACATATTCCGAAATTCTTTATCGATGTCAAATGAATATTGTTTACATGTAAAGACGACTTTTTAAATGCTTTAAGTCTTCTTCATATAAATGGAATGAATATTTAAAAATTGTAAGTATCGACGGAAAGTTCCATGTGATGCTAGAAGTTATTTAGTGTAAACAATCTCATCCTTTTACTTTCTAGATCCCTGTTTTATAAAATTTGTCATCTAAAACAAATATGAGAAAATGTAAAAAATAATCATTATATCTCGAATTGAGGTATGTACCTTTGCAGTAAATGTGTGCAGTTTAGTGCATTGTAAATAAACCAGTAGTGGCATAAGAAATCCTTAATGGCCACTGTAAAAACTACTACAAAAACCTTTACAAATGTACATAATATCACACATATAAGATCCATAGGGGTAGGGCAAAACTTTCAAAGAACTACACCATGTCACACAGTCGGATCAGCCTTTTCGGACAGGGTCCATGCAATATTTTTCTCTCTTGAATAGTTACTTTTACTTTTTACTTGTCTATTCTTAAATTTAAAGTTGTTAAATAAACTATAATCACCAATTTCACTATCGGCACTCTTATTCAAACTACTTTCAGCCTCATTCTTGTTTTTATGAAAATTATAAGACCCTTTTCTTCTATTAATTTTATTTGGTGATGTTTTCTTTAATTCATTTTTTTGTAGATGTTTAGGATCGACTAGGTATAAATTGTCATCCTCTTCTGCATCAAAATATTGAGGACGTGTGAATTTGTATTTGGTATCGTAGTAGCATCTGAAAGGATTTTCATGTGAGCACATACTTAGGGCATGATAGGCATGTGAAACAAGGTGGGGAAATTTTCTTATCCAGTATAGGGTGAAGTCGTTCGGTATGGTCCCTAAAAGGGCTTGAGCCTCAGGAGATAATTCATGGTAGTGATGTTTCTAGAAAAATCTCGCATCTCGTAAAATATTTATTTAATAACAAAAAAACAGACAAAAAACACTCACCTTGTTCCTGAATGCCCGCAATAGATCCCGTACACTGGCACCCATATAGCCTCTATACTTTCTAAGATCAGAAATAATAGCTGAATCGAGATGAAGATTCCAATCATCTCGGACAACGAATGTTCCATTTTTTTCCAATGTCTTTAGAGGCTCTTTGTCAAAAGTAAGTTTTTCTACCCTATCACTAACATCCTGTAGAAAAGCTTGAATTTTATCAACGCTCCAGAAAAGTGGATGATTGCAAATTGCATCCGCTGGTGGTCGCTTTTGGGCTTCATACTGTACCATATCGGCAACAAGTTGTTCTGCCAAAACCTGATAAATTCTTGCATTAGTAAAGGTGCTCCTTGAAACAATGTTTTTACATACATATTTGCCTTCCGGCATGTTGGCAGTTAAATAGCTCAAGTCGTATTCATTTGATAAAATATTTGCTTGCCGTTTTAAGGCATCACCGAAGGCATGTTGACCCTTTGTCAGTACATAATAAAAAACGCATCCCAGCGAAAATATATCCACGGATGTTGTCTAAAAAATATATCTGATTAAGAGCATGTTTTTAAAAAACAAAAAAAAAATTATTAAAATTATCGCTCCAAGTATCTTTATGTAACAGAAAAAACATAAAAACATATGTATAAAAGAATTTGATTATAAAACAAAATAGACTCTTACTGTTCTCAGTCCTTTCATCATCTCAGGAGCAATCCACCCTTCTGTTCCCGTAATTCCAGATCTCCTAGAAAAACTAGCTCTTCCATAATTCAGTTTCTTACACAATCCGAAATCTGAAATCATAACCCTGACTTTATTGCTGACATCAGGTTGTGACAATAGTACATTTTGTGGCTTTATATCTCTGTGAACTAAAAGAAAAAAAATCAAGAGGAGTTATTGGTTTAGCTACTGTAGAAAAATATACCAATGTTTAAGGAGTGCAAATGAGATAAACCTGCTGCTGATTGCCTGAGAACTTCGAAAGCTTCTATTTGTGATCTCAGGCTGCCCACTTGATCACCTTCAGTGTAATCTTGCAGTGTTGCTGCGCATAACTCTACAGCTATGTATCTAAATTGACGATCTTGCTCTGTACAAAAGTAACGAACGACATTCTCATGAGCATCACTTTCTCTAAGTAGAGCAACCTCCCTGTCGGCGAAAGTAAAACATCCGGGCAGCAGCCGTTTTACCGCTACGTGTCTTTCTTCAAATGTTCCTTTGAATACAAAAGTTCCTTCACATCCTTTACCCAAAATCTCATTGCAATTGAATATAATTTTTCCCACTTTCACTTCACCATTTCCAAGATCAATTAAATCTTGACAGTTAATGTCATTATTTCCCGAGCTTCTAATCATAGTTTGCGAACTATTCTGGCTTTGTTGACGTAATTCACGCACTGCACTGTAAGTGTACCAAAACATTGCAATGATTAGTATTAATACAAGTATAATCTGATGATCGCTAATCCATGTTTTAGAATCATTCAAAAATTCTGTGAGCCGCTTCTTATCCAGAAAATTGACTTTCTCATTAAACACATTAGAATTGCTAGCATTATCCTCTTTTCCACCAATTTTTTGTTCTCCATCTGTTTGCACGCCAACAGATTGCTTATCTCTTACTAGAATAAAATCATCTATCGCCTTGATTATCTCTAGATTAGCAACTGTGGCTAATTCTTTACTATCGATATCTTTAGCGGTCGTTGGGGAAATTTTTAACTTCATTTCTTCTACATTTGTTGGCATCTGATAATGCCCGAGGACGATGGCATTTTTATCCCGTTCTAGTAAATCATGTAAATACACTAAATTTTGCCGCATACCTCTACCCTTAAAGGGACCTTCTATCAGTTTTACGGGTTTATCCACAGATATAGTTGCCGTGCTCTTGTCTACTAAAGATGGTAGAGCATATAGGCCATAAAGATGCTCACCAATGTATAGAGATTGGCTAAAATTTTTGAATTTCAGAATTTTTGGAGCATTAGTTATAAAAATGGAAAAATTTACAACAGTTTTATTTCATTATTGCTTCCATCTCTCGCCTCTTCAATAATATGTCGAAGAGCTTCATCAGCAACCGTAGTAAATGGAACGCTCAGAAGACCGTCTGGACCCAACAAAAATACTGCAATTATGGGGCTACTTAAATCTTTCTGCCAGATAAATTTTCCTTGCTTGCGATCCAAAGTAACAGTTAGTCCTGTTGAGCTTCCAGCCAGATGAATATATTCTGGACGGATAATAAATTGAATGCAACTAAATTTAACGGAACATATGAACGCTTACCATAGTCAGATGATATTTCCGGTGCCATGGTATGAGATGCGTAATCAAAAAACGTTATATTCCAAGGTTTTGTGTTCTTATCCTTGGCCAGGCTATCGAACATCATTACCGTATATTGCGTCCTTCCCAGGTAAATTGATCGAGAAGTTGCCCAGCCTATGGAATCGTGACCATCCATTTGACCAAATCCCATTACTTTTTCACGACGTCCAGTTTTTGGATCAATAAGAAACCAAGTGTCGCTCTTTTTCCCTGAATAAAGAATACCATCGGATGAACGGCAGGGTGCATTCGCAACCAATTGTGGTATAGTGTAGGGAAGCTTTTTTAAATCACCCATGTCTCCTAGTTGATATAGGCTTCCATCTCTGGGATCTGGTAAGTACTGTCGCACGGGATACTTTGTTTGACAGCCAGCCTTCACAGCGGGTTCTAATGAATTTCCGGAGTTTACAATTATTTCAAAATAAAATATTAATAACAAATAAATGGTATGGTTATTTTTAGGTTTAAGCAGATAAAATGAAATTCTCTTGAATCCATCGAATACAGTTCTTTCGTTGGTATATTTTGAGAATAATAAAAAGGTTGCATTAAATATTTTTTAATAGCTCCCCCCCCCCCCTTTCTTTCAAAGATAGTTTTAATTTTTTTGCTCAAACATATAGTATAACGAAAAAAATTAAATGTATACAGAATTCGAATTAATTCGTCATCTAAAGATGACATGGAATTCATGTGGCCATTCATTTCCCATTGTTTTATATTTTTTTATTTATTATTTAAAATATTAAAAATAATAATAAATTTGTAAGATTATCATTATACAATACCATTACTAGCTCCCTTTCGATAATACAGATTTCCTTGAAAAGATCCCAGAGATTACGGGTAAGTCTCTAAAAAAATATAGCCCAAAGTAGTCCGGACCGGACAAGGTCCTGGCGTCTCAGATCATGAACTTTTATTTTTGCTTAGTGTTGCTTATTATAACTAGGCCTATGGGCCCATTGTATAAAAACATGTTACTTTGGCAAACAAAATGAGTGGCAAAGTAATAAAATAAACAAGAGAAAAAAATATACTAAGATTAACTAATATGAAATTCTAAATATGCCGACAAAACGCACTCGAACGATATCCATCCCCTGCTGTTCAGAAAGATATTACGTAGAAAGAACTTGTACAGAAATGAGAACTTAGGGTGTAGGTGCACTACCTTTTGTCAAGCCGAAGAGTGTGAAAGTGTGTAAATCAATGTGCGAAAAAGGGACATAGCACGAAGAGCATAAAACATTAGATTAGATTAGAATAGAAGAGCATAGGTTACCGAAGGGCAAGACCAGCACGACCTGTTAAGACTTCCAATTGAGTAACATTCAAAAAACAAGAAGGCGCGATCTAAATGCCATCAAACTAGGGAAGAGTGAGCGAAATTCAATATGTTTCAAGTGGGAATAACGCGTCAAAGAAGGAATTTTTCAGAACATTGGATGAATGACATGGGATAATTAAGTTAAATGGGAAACGTGGAGACCTAACAAACTCCAATTTGGAAAACAAATATTGTGGAGTGTGAGATCGAATTAATTTGAACAAAAAGATGAGGTTGCCGAGTATAATGCCCAATCTACAATGCATGGTAAAACCACGTCCTCAAAACGATATGGATTTTTGTGTTTGCTTCCCACTCTTGCTTTTGAAAATGTATGCTTGCAAAAATGTCCCTTCCCTCTCATTCATTTGCTTCATTTGATCTCCCACCATCTTCCCCCCCCCCCCCCTCTAAGGAAGTCATTCCGTAACTTTAATGCGATTCAACCGGATGCGTTACATGCTGACCTTACAAATGCTGATCCGATCCGGACAGGTGCTGTCAAACAAAACAGTGAGGATTCGCCCGACCAGTGAGCTTATTTTTAACTCACTAGAGATTCCTCTCGAATGTTAACTACGTGACATTGCATACCGGCATTGGAAAAGAAATAAGACAATCCAAAGCTATCCAACTTTCCAGAAACATAGGAGACTTGCTGATTACATGATCAGGGCTAATATCCGAAGACTCCCTCTCTCTGGACTAAGCGATGGGAATAACATTAATTGGAAAAAAGTAAGCAACATTTGGCTTGGTTCGAAAGGTAAAGCGCACCCCATTAAATTCCAAACAACAACATGATAACCAAAGAGATATGTTGAACACGGTGCCGAGTGGGGACCCTAGACTCAATTCACCCCCTAACTACAATATATCGCTATCTGGGCCGGCTTTGAATCACCCTCCTACTGGGTCAGCTTCAATACACAGTAGGATGCAGCCTGCCCCGTGACTTTACACACTTTTCAGTTTGTGTAACGTAACAGAGATGGATGTATTGAATGCTTTTATTCGAGTTAAATCCAATGCAGTCGGACATAACGACGATTTTATCGGTCATTTTGCCAGTCATTACGCAGCTTATCCAGATTACTAACATGTTTTTTTCGGTGATCGTTGAGAAGTATGCACATCGTTTTGGCTGCTCTCCATTAAAATCGTAATATTATCGGTTCTTTAAATCCAAAAGAAAAGTTTTGCGATATACAAAGTTTCTGAGGAAATTTGGTTTTGTTTAAAACAAAATTATAAGAGCTTCGCGATTTATATAGAATTTTTTGTAAAAATGTTATTGCTAGCGAACGGTTTTTAAATAATAAATCAATGCGTGTGTGCAAAAATGAATTCAAGCTGCAGTACTTGTGATAAGCCTACAAGGTCAACGGACTCTGTGTTATGCAAGGGTGGCTGTGGCTGTGTATTCCATATGAAATGTTTGGCATTAACGGATTACGATGTGTCAACAATTAAAAAAAAAATGTTTGGTGATTTTGTGCGATAACTGCCAATTAAAATTAAAAACCTCACAGCATATTGAAAAAAGTGTTACAGAGGTTAAAGAATATTTAGTGAGTTATGAAAGAAAAGTTGAAGAAGTTTTAAAAAATGAAAATAGAAATGGTGTTCAGGAGAAAAGTGTTATTACGGAAATTAAAAAAGCAATTGGTAATAGTTTACAGGAAAAAGATTCATATGCGAATGTAGTGAGAAAGACTACCGCGGTAGTTGTTAAACCAAAGGTAGTACAAAGTGCAAATAAAACAAAAGAAGAAATCAAGGCGAACTTAAATCCTGGAAACTCAGGTATTCAGGTAACTGCTTGTATAAAGAAATTAAATAGCGGTGCTATTGTTGTGGGATGTGATAATGATAAATCATTGGACAAATTTAAGGGTGAAGTGGAAAATAAATTAGGTGAAAATTATAGTGTTAAAATAGTGGATGGTAGAAAACCAAGAATTCGTATAAACAACTTGAGCGAGAAAATGGATGAAAACGAGATCATTAAGTGTTTAAGAAGACAAAATGAAAGTTTGAAGAAAGCGGATATAACGTTTAAAACTATGTGGAAAAACAATCTTATTAGATATCGCGATTCATATTGTGTAGTGATAGAACTAGATGTAGAAAGCTTTAATATGGTAATGAAAGAAGGAATAGTTAGTATTGGCTGGGACAAATGTAATGTCGGAGATGCGGTTTATGTTAAAAGATGCTACAGGTGTCTAGGGCTCAATCATATAAGTAAAGATTGTAAGTTTGAAAAGAAAGTATGCTATAAATGTGGCGAGGAACATTATGGTAAAGATTGCAAAGCTCTATCCCTGCGGTGTGTAAACTGCGTCCGAATTAACGAGGAAATGAAATTGAGTTTAGATGTTAGCCATCATGCATATGATTCAGAATGTAAAGTGTTTAATAGGAAGTTGAATGTTGAAAGGAAAAGGTGGTTGTAGCAGCTAGTTGATGGAAGTAATGAAAAAGCAGTGGTATTATACTATCTTAACATACAAGGTCTAATATCGAATAAAACGGAGTTTGAGTTATTAATAAAAAAGCGGAAACCAACTATATTGTTATTGTCAGAAACGCATGTCACAAGTGAAATAGAAGAATCGGAAATTAGGATTTCTAACTAAGTGCCTATAAGCTGTAACTCGTGTTCAAAGCATACCGGCGGTGTGTTAATTTATGTGAAAAAAGGAATTCAATACACAGTAAAAAACGTTACGGGTCAAGGAAAACTAGTGTGGATTTTGAAAATATGTGTGGATAGGAAATGAAAAGTAGACAGTCGTAGTTTATATAGGTCCCCTAGTAAGCCGGTGAGTGATTTTAAGTCATTCATTTCTAACTGGTTTTTGGAGCATATGAGTAATGACAATTGACTATTAGGAGTGGAATCAAGAAATATACGCGTAGAAATTGACTGTGATTTTAAGATATCAGATCATGAAACAATTAAAGTAGAATTAATATCTAAAGGCCAAAGGAAGGACACGGGTAAGACCATCAAAGTCTTAAAGTACAATAAAGCTAGATTTGATGAGCTCTTGAATGAGGTCAATATAGCAAATCTTTACTTGTTGGGAAGAGGTAAATGATTTATCGACACTATTTCGCGCAAAACTAAAAGAATGTGTGGATAAGAGTACAATCAAGAAGGTACTACAGCGAAGTGGGAATTGTAACTGGTATACACCTGAGTTGGAGAGGAAAAAAAGGGAAAAAGTAAATGCCTACAGGGAAGCTGTTTACAGTGTGAATGAGAATCAGTGGAGTCGTTACAGACACCTACGAAATTGTTATAAGAGTGCGATATATAAGGAAAAAAAATAATTTTATAGAGGCAGATAGATGCTAAGTCAGGTGATCAAAGAAGTTTATGGAAAGTTATTAAAGATCTAGTACTTAATGCGTATAAAACAAACGAAATTTCAGCCATGCAATTTGCCCAGGAGTATGTGTACGACTCATTTGATATAGCAAATAAGTTAAATTGCTATTTTGTGAACAGCATCAAAGTTTTGCACGGTTCCATTTCTTCTACGCAATGTTCGTTACCGACTACCACATTAACTGCTAGATTTCAAATACATTACTGTGATGAATTTACAATCTGTGATATAATTAAAAGATGCAATAACAAAAAAGATGCGAGTGGTTTGAGCTGTGATATAATTTTTAAGTCGATAGAGATAATAGGCCCTATCCTAATGAAAATCATAAACCTATCTATGCAAACAGGGACTTTTCCTAGATGTTGGAAAGAGTCGACAGTTATTCCAATTGAGAAAGTGAATAATACAATAAGGTGCGAAGAGTTTCGACCAATTAATATGCTTCCTGTGGATGAAAAGATTTTGAAACGCCATGTGGCGAATCAACTAGTAGAGTACATAGGAGCTAACCAATTGCTGATAGAGGAGCAGTCAGGATTCAGGGATGGACATTCATGCGAAATAGCTTTAAATTGGCTAATATTTGAATGGAAAAAGGAAATAGATGATGGCAATGCAATGGCAATGGCAATGGTGGCTATATTCCTAGATTTTAAACGCGCTTTTGAAACTGTGGACAGAGGAATTTTGTTAAAAAAGTTACATATGTACGGTGTGCGAGGAGTGGAACTTAAATGGTTTAGATCGTATTTGGAGGAAAGGTCGCAGAGAACAAAAGTTAATAATATATTATCAGACCCATTGACAGTGGATATTGGCGTACCACAAGGATCAGTGTTAGGAGTCATTCTCTTTCTTATCTACATTAATGATATTAAAAGTGCAATTCAGTTCAGTAAAGTGACGTTGTTTGCTGACGATACTTTAATATATATAAGTGGAAGAGATATGAAAATTATGTGTGAACAGTTAAATGAGGACCTTGAAAACATGAGTAAATGGTTGAAAGCAAACAAATTAAAATTAAATCTATCTAAGACCAAATGTATGAAGTTGAACTCCGTGGACAATATCTCAGTGTGTATTGATGGCACAAGTATTGAGTGCGTGGAAAGCCTTAAATATCTCGGGGTGATAATAGATAATAAACTAAAGTTTAAGGAGCATTCGGACTATATTTGTAAAAAAATAGCTAAAAACAGGATTCCTGAAAAGAATACGACCGGCTCTAATTTTAAAAAATGCCTTAATGTTTTATAACGCATTAGTCTTGCCACATTTTTCATATTGCTCGACCGTCCTGTATGCAATTTCGAACGATATAAAGGATCGCCTTCAACTCTTACAAAATAAAGGGATGCGGGTGATTCTGAGATGCAACATATATACTCCGATTCGAGTTATGCTGGAGACCTTACAGTGGATGGATGTTAGACAACGTCTTACGTACGAAGCAATGATGTTTATTTTTAAAATAAAGCATAATATACTACCTGAATATCTGCGAGAAAACCTTGTAACTGTTGCAGAGTCCCAACCGTATAACTTGCGTCACAATCAGAATTTTAGACTCGCCAAATGGAATAGAAGCAGCACCCAAAATTCTTTGATGTACAAGGGATTGCAGTTTTTTAATAACTTACCATCAGAATTAAAATTGGAATCAAGAATTCGAGTTTTTAAGTATAAGTTAATACAATTCATTCGCATAAACGATAATTAAAATAAGTATAGAGAAGTAGTCAAATGAATTATAATTATTATTATTTTTAAGTTCACAAATGTATAGAAAAGTTTTTTAAAACTATTAATTAAATACAATATAATACAATACAATGTTTGCATTTCCCAAACCGTTGGAAGCTTGAGCTGATAACACCCATTCCCAAGACAGCGTCACCGGCCAGTTTCCGACCTATCACCATTCTGCCGGCAATATAAAAAGCGTTGGAGTTCCTCATTTCTGGTCTTAATAATCTACTCTCAAATAATCAATCAGGCTTTAGACGCTGGAACTGAACCAGCACTGCTCAGCGGATATTCGGGACATGTGTGATAGGGGTCTCTCAGTTATTCACCATCTACTCGAATTTAGTAAGGCATTTGACTCGGTGCCCCACGGGTGACTAATCTCTAAACTTGGTTCCCAATTTGGTTTTTCCTCATCCACATGGGAGATGATACTCAGTTACCTATCTGGCAGGTCGTTTGTTTTTGGTTAAGTCTAGGGAAGTCTAGTCCTCTGTGAGAAATCGGGCATCCCTCAGGTTTCATCCCCAATACTATTTTCATTAAATATAAATGACATCTACGTGGTAGTCAGCAACGTTAGTTTTCACATCTATGGTGATGATGATCAGATTTATGCCCAGAAAACGGTAACAGTCATTAATACTAGAACGGATTGCATATTGGGCTGCAACTAATGGATTAACGCTTAACCCAACAAAAACACAGGCTATTGGCCACGCTACTAGAGCAGAAAGAATTCTTCCGCAAGGATCGCTTCGTTGCATGTATCAACTGAAGGTATTGTCCTTTATTCATAAGGCCAGAATTGGTCTTTTTACAGGGTACCTATGTGCGTGGTCGCACATTTAACATATAATATAATTTTGATAAATAGTAACATAATAAGCTAACAAGTGAATAAATAAATAAACAAATAATTTGATCAAATGTGATATATGTACTAAACATGTATTAAAAAAAGAAAAAATTATTTGCATTCAATCTTATTCAGCTGTAATTGTAAGTTTCAATATGTAAGTTTCACTATTAACTAACTAATAGGGATCCATGTTTGTCTAATCAGTTTCACCTATATTATTATATCGGTATTTTCTCATCGAATCCCAATTTAAAGTTGGATATCTGTCTATTGATCTGTAAGGACTGCTTGCTTCCAACTATTTATACTTTTTGATGCTCTCGTAACTATTAACCTGTAAAGACTGTATATGGTCCAACCGTTATAAGACAGGCTATTATTTCTTTATATCTAGTTTCAATACCGTATATACTTCTATAATGATGCATAACCTGTCATATAGATTTTATTGTTTATTTTGCTCTTATATTAATCTAAATGCTAAGCTATCTAGTGTAATGCCCAACGTTATACGTTGCTTTAACCGCTTATAAATAAATACTACTTGAATTTGAGTTTATACGAATATTGTCATCTAGTAATTTTGGGCTTGGTTTTTCAGCCTTGCAAATCTTCTAATCCATAAATAGTGGAAAACAAACTTTTAACTGAGGCATGGCACAGGTCATAATAGTCATGCTGCTAAGCGATCTTGTTTGTTTGCTTTTTAAACTGATTTTTTTTAAATTAAGATTTATGTTTTAATAGGATCACCTTCGGTTAGCTGAAGATTAAAGCTACCCTGGCTAGAAATTTTCTAGTTCGCATAGTACTTATTAATTATTTTTTGGTAAATTGTTACTATATAATTCTAATCTTGAACTTTAAAATTAAATCATTTCAAAAAATATTTATTTATACAGCACTGGTGAAGATACGTATAACGTTACACACTACAAGAGTAGAGTAAAAGTATAGCAAAATAAACAATAAAATCTTTATAATGTTGTTGATTTATTAACAACGTTTATCTTTTCGATACAAGCTATAAGCGACGTTGCTAAAATTTTATACGCATAGCACGAACACATACGTAGTTCTAATTCTTGCCTTGACAAGTATATCCCCCAGGGGGGTTTAGTTTGGGAAAAAAACACTTGTGAAAAGTAAACAAAGCTACCACCGGTAGTGATATAAATTTAAGCTTTTCATGTGGCAAAAAATTGAATATGTGGTAAAATCTGCAATTTGTTTATTTACCGTCTTCAATTGTCCATCGAATTTCACTCGTTATTGGATCAATGGCTGTTAATCCGCCCCCTAAAGTTGAATACACCAATAAAGTCTCTTCATCTCTAGCTAAATCTGTGCAGTCCTTCAAATAGACAAAAATATTAAAATTACTATTCCTATAAAATAAGACACCATCTGCACTTACTTCTTTTCCAGATAAGGCATCTGGAATAAAGAATAACCCGACGATAAGTGCTAGCAGCAATCGTAATCGTATCCAACCCATGTTCTCTTTAAGCAATTGATTTTTCATGCAAGACCAAATAAAAAACTGTTATTATGGACTATTTATTGTGAACGATCTCTCCAATCATTTTATAAATTATTTAACTACTGTATTCATTCAATTTCCTCATTTAGTAAAATCTTGCGCCTGTTGCTTGTTTGACGTTGACAACTGACACATAGCCAAAATATTCTTTAGACGTTTTCACATATTTTGGTTTACATCACTGACATACACCCCGTTTACTTGATCTCTCGAAGAATCGCTATACCTATACCATGTTTACATACAGAGCTGAAATATTCAGTTGATAGACTCTGGTTTTTGAATACGCAGGTTTGAGAGATTGAGTTGAGATCGGGTCCAAACATGATACAAAAGGTTTGTTCGATGAAAACACCGTGTAAATTTTCCCCAAAATTTACCCGGGGTTTTGTGCACTCATCGTACATGGTTTTAAAACACCGGTAAACCTAATGTAATGACATTTTCTGACAGTTCTCCCGAGTATAATTAATTGTAAAAGGTTATTTATAAAATGAATGAAGACAAATAAAATGTGCTCTAGCTATTTTTCTATTCTTTTCTTCAAATTTTTGCTTATTTTTGTTCAAGAAGTAATTTGTATGTCCCAATCAACAACAAATTGCAAGTGACACCTGTCAAACCATTACCCCGAGAAATTTTTAGTGTACGCACGGGGTATCCCAGGTTTTTCAAAAAACAAGATAGTCTAGCCTGGTGTAGCCCTAGGTTTACCCGGAGTTTTCATTCGATTCGAGAGGAATTTTTTGTGTTGGCACGTCATGAGGTGACAATGTCATTTCCAGCGAAATTGTTTGGAGTTTTTCGTATTTTATTGACTGAAATATGTTTTGAATATATTAAAACCATTAGTTTCTCCGTTTAAATCACTTCGGAAAAAGTAATTAAGTGCTAGTGGGAAAGCAAAGAAATTTCCAAATACAAAATTTTTCACTTTGATAAGGACGATTGAAATTGAGACGAACAAATTTCTTACAATAGTCGCCAAATTGAGGCAAGCAACCGAATGACAGATGTCACGGCCATAGTTGTTAATCTTTCCGTGCGTTTTAGCAAAACGGTGTGCACATCAAATGACTGAAAAAGTAGTATACCAACTGAACGGTTGGTGTGCACTTCGATTCGAAATGTCATTTTTGAAAGTTCTTTAAGAATAAAACTACGCTAAACGTCAAAACTACTGGGCGCACCGAGTCACGACTCTAATACACCGTAGCGTAAAAATTTGCACACCGATGTGCTGGGGCGTAACCCCCGCAAGATACGCCATGAACAAAGTCGAAAAAAGAGAGCAGCGGGCCGGTCAGCAGGCGACATCCACAGTCTTCTTGCCTTGTCTTACTGAAGGAGTTTTTCATATAAAAGTTGCTTGTATTTTGTTCAAACGCTATAATTTCCCGTAAATTTGTTCTACATGCTATTTTTTTTTAAAACTATTATAAAGAAAACATATTTGGCTGCAATTTGTTTTAACTTCATTTTGCTGTGGGAGCGACAGTTTTGGACTTTAGGACCTGTTTAAGATGAAATTTGTTTTTTTCCTCCATGACGAGTATACAAAATGCCGTGAGAGTGAGCTCTTACTGCATGCTGTACCCGGCACGTTAAGGCCTCTTAATGTGTCGGTGCCTTCAGAGACTTCATGGCTTGTATTATATTCCGGGGGTTACGGCTGGGGAAATGACTACGCTTCGGTCGCCTGAACGACATGGTGTGAAAAATGTGACATTCTGCGTGCGGCTGAATGCACGGATAGTATCATGGGGTCCAAACATGCTTGCAGTAACAGTTCAGCATAAATCTTATTTATGGTATTTCTTGTGATGGAGCTATAAAGCTATAAATTTTGTTTAAATAAACAAAATAAGCTCACAATAAATATACAACTTAACAAGACTTTCGAATAAAAGCCAACGAAATAAATGCCAACTGCTAGCTGCAAGCTCGATTACTCAATCCGCGTTTATAGGCCATCATTTCGACTCGACTACGACAGTAAGCGTGGTTGAATCAACCGAAATTCAATTCGAGCAGTGTACCCGGGGTTTTGTGCACTCATCGAACAAGTCTTTAAAACACCGACTGTGCGTTCAGGTGCACGCAGAATGTCACATAATGTCACATTTTTACACACCATGAGGGCGTTCCAAAACATAGCTACAGTTGACTATAGTTGACTTCAATCGTTTCAAACCCCAATATATAGCAAACAGGAATGGTTGAATCGTGTAAAATTCGTGTACATGAGCGTAGTTTGTCAAGAGCAGGAGACTATTGTAAGGTTCTTAGCTACAGCGAACCCGTCAGCGCGCCCCCCACTGGGATACAGGATGAGGCTTTGTTGATTCACGCACGAACAGGCTAGTTCGGCCTGTTTTTGCAACTTTACTCACTCGACTGACTGTATATTATTATTAATTTTACATTACTCTACCGTACTGTATTCAACGCCTCAAGCTGCTCCCAGTCGCGATGACGGGCTGCTTTTCCATTCTATCAGATGGCAGCAGGTTCTTTTAATTTTAGTAATGCCACACGGGGCTTTCGTGGGTTTCGTTATTTACACTTACAGTTCGGCCATCCTACCGACACTGTCCACAGTGAACTAGTATACCATGGTAACAAAACTTGTAAAATACGACTAAGCACACAAGATTCAAAAGGAGTTTTATAGCCAGGTCGTAGCAGGATCTAACAATCCAGCCCGTTTCCTGTGCATATATATCCTTTCTTATTCCTGGATGCGCTTACGCAATTCATTGCCTCAGCACATACATATGTACATTTAGTTATACAAACAATAACAAGTAAATAAACAAAGAATTACGAACAACTTACCAACAGTGTACTCGTCAATTGATTGTCAGCTAGTGAAGAGAAGCGGTGGCATGGCAGATGACACCTACCTATCATTGGCATTTTTTTTTTTTTTTATTATTCTAATCTATTTACGTAATAATTATCTATCTCCTAATTATTAATTTGGAAATTCACTTCAACGAATATATCGATTCGTATCATATCATACTACAAGGAACTACAGATTTTCACCTGAGCAAATTATTCTTTAATTAAATGTAATCAAAATATTTCATTTTCTAAACCTAGGTATTGCTCAATTATTGGAATTAATAGGTACATCGATAGTCAATTCACATTAGAAATTGCTTATGTATATTATATAAAAAAAAACAAAAACAAGTATTTCCAAATATAAATAATAAATAAATGTAATTCAATTCAGCGCATTCTCCTGATAAATTTTTATCAATTCTCCAGCGAATCGGTCTCTCCACAATTCTCCACGGGTTGGTCATCATCTTCCTCTACATCTGTATCATACATACATTCTTCGTTCAACTGCAAATCATCCAATTGACACCAGGGTTTCATCCGATCAGCTGCATATATTGATTTATACGGTCGATTCGAAATCTTGATACCTGGGGGATCAGTGAGAAGATATCGATCCCTACCAAGAACTTTAGCAACTATATATGGACCTTTATATTTAGGCAAATGTTTCCGTGGCTGCCCTATCGAAACTTGCTCACCTTTAATTAAAGCCATTTCTCCTTCTTTATATTGTTTTGGAGGTCTCCATTTTTCGTTCTCGCGATTAGCCTGTTTCGTTCTATTGTTTTCAATTCGATCTGTTACCTCCTTTCTTAAAGCTTCTAACGAAACTCCTTCCTCTTTTTCATTTGAAATTTCTCCATGAAGGATAGCCGTCAAATCATTATGTAAAAACTTCCTTGGTTCATATCCCAATAACAACTTTTGAGGGGACTGTCCCGTTACCTTATGTGGCACTGAATTTAATCCCCATTGTATGTTACTTAGGTGTGTATCCCAATCACGACCATCAATTCTCGTTGTAGTTGCAGCAATTGCTTCCGATATAGTACGGAAATAGCGCTCTATCTGACCATTCGCCCGTGGTGTTTGGACAGCTATTTTACTATGCTCTACATGATTCTCTTCGCAGTATTGTCTAAACGCTTTTGAGGTAAAACTACTCCCTCTGTCCGTAATAATTTTTCTAGGAGTTCCAAAAAATTGTGATAACTCTTCTAGAACTCTTAGAACATAATTGGTATTCGTTCCCCGCACGGCACGAATAATAACGAATTTTGTGAATGAGTCTACAATTTCTATCAAGTGCATATTGCCTTTACTACTACGAGGGTAAGGTCCCAAATGATCAATATGAATAACGCTAAATGGAATAGGCTCCGTTTTAAACGTATTCAGTTGATAGTTCGATTCGTCTTTTCCCCTTTTATTATATGCGCAATTTAAGCAATTATCAATATATTTCCTAACGAAACCTCTAATTCGCGGAAACCAATATGTTTTTTGAATGTGCTGCACAGTTCGTTCTAGACCCAGATGACCTAACCCATCATGAGACGATTTTACAGTATACCATCTCACTCCTTTTGGCACTACGAACCTCAAACCGTGTGATGTTTTATAATAAAGACGACCATCCTTTAACTCATAGTTTTGTCTTATCTGTTTATATTGTTTGTGACTTTTTTCAGATAAAATGTCGACGATTTCTCTTAATTCTTCATCTTGACGTTGTAATGAAATAACCCAATCAGTTGGCGACAGCGTAACCACCATGACTTCTTCTCCTACTACTTCTACATCACGCCCAGCAGTATGTGCTGTTCGACTAAGAGCATCTACATGTTGCATTCTAATCCCAGCACGATGCTCCAATTCAAAATCATATTGCTGAATCTTCAGCCACCATCTTGCGATTCTTGGAACTATTTCCTTTTTATCTTGGGTGGCTTTCAATGAAGCGCAGTCAGTAATGATCTTAAAATGTTTTCCCATGAGATAGTATTTAAATCGCTCTAGACTCTCCACCACTGCAAGAGCTTCGAGCTCGTAACTATGATACTTTTCCTCACTTGTTGTTGTCCGACGACTGAAGTAAGAGACCACTTGCTTAAGTCTATCTGATGTTACCTGTATTAATATCCCTGCAAGTCCTTTAGCACAAGCATCGGTATGCAACTCATGTTCTGCTCCTGGCTCATAGGGAGCCAATATAGGTCTTTCTGCTAATTTATTTTTAAGCTCCTTGAATGCAGCTTCTTGACGCTCCGTCCATGAAAACGGAACATCCTTTTTTAACAAGCCATTCAAAGGGGATGCAATTTTTGCATAGTTCATAATAAAACGTCTAAAATAACTAGTTAGACCTAAAAACTGCCTCACGTCTTTTAATGATGTTGGTACTGGGTAGTCTTGTATTACCTGAGATTTCGAATAACCGGGTTTAATTCCCTCAAAACTTATTTCATGGCCCAAATAATGTATACTTTTCTGAAAAAATGAACATTTTTTCAAATTCAATGTCAGGTTAGCTTCTTTCATCACAATAAACAACCTTTCTAGTAGGTCAAAGGCTTCTTGAATAGTAGATGCCACTATCAACCAGTCATCCATGTAAAAGGTCATTCTGTGATCTTGTATCTTCTTAGAGATCTTGTCCATTAATCTCATGAAAACGGCAGGTGCATTTGAGAGACCAAAGGGCATTCGTTTAAACTGATAATGACCCCTTGGGGTAACGAATGCAGTATATTTTTTTGCTGCTAATACTTATGGGAATTTGGTAATAACCGTTTGCCAAATCTAATGATATGAAAACCTTTCCTCCTGCCATTTTATTTAAAACTTCCTCAATATTTGGCGTTGGGAAGTATTCTTTTTTAGAGACAGAATTCAACTGGCGATAATCAACACACATTCGGTAGGAATTATCTTTCTTTTTCACCAATAACGTTGGACTTGCGTACTCGGACTGTGACTCTTCTATTATATTATTTCGCAAAAGTTCATTAATTATTTTCTGTTCCTCTTGCTCGAGATGAATAGGCACGCGATATGGCTTATAACGAATAATTTTATTTTCTTTTAGTTCAATATTCATCTCAATCCAATCAGTTTTCCCTAAATCGTCAGTGTTCATTGCGATAACTTCCCTATTTTTATTCACCAGGTCTAATAATCGCCCATTAATTTCGTCTGATCCCAGTTCACCAATATTTAAATCCCGCAATTCAATTGCCTTTTTAATAATTTTCATTTGCCTTATTCCTTCCTTTTCTATCGGAACTCTAGGTCAATACTACTGTCTCTCAAAATTTCTAACTTACCCCAACTTTTTATAACCCTTATTCCAGGTCGGTTTAGAAGATCTTGACCGATGATCATAGGTGTCTCTTGTACATTATCCGAGACAACCGCAATGCTCACTTTCTCTTCAATTTCACCAATTCGAATTCTCTTTTTAATGTGACCTAAGGCTCTGCAAACTCCTCCAGCAAAACCTCTTAAAGTTACACTTCCCTTTGATATCATCCGTCCCCCGGCTTCACAATCACTAACTCGTATTGTAGAGCAATCACTTCCCAAATCAATAAATGCTCTCACTTCTTTTCCCTCTATATTCACAGTTTGATATAATTCACTATTCTCTTTCCTGAGCATTCTAATTCTTTGAGGCTCTTCACTTCGTTTAGGTAGCTCCTTATTGCAACTTCTCTTCAGATTACAGAAGTTAGCCTTATGCCCCAATTTACCACATCTAAAACACTTAATGTTGGAAATGTCACGAGTTGGGAATGTAATCTTATTATTATTCTTTTGTTCGAATGGTTTCCTTTTCAAACCTATGCGAAACTCGCCGCCATCTCGATTAAATTTTGTAACTTCAATTACGTTACGACTTTTTTCTTGTTCCAGAATACTTTCGTACCGCTTTATCTGGCTTAATAATTCGACCGGATCACTGGTTCTACTCGCAGTTAAGGTATTTATTAAATTTTTGTCACCTAAACCCGAAATGACATATTTTATTATGGTTGAATTTGACAAACCGCCTTGCCGACCTAACGCTACCACTTCATATAAATACGACTCTATGGACTCAGATTGCCTTCGCTTCCTACTTAGTAGCCTTGCATGCACAGATGCTTCATCAAACCCGTCAGGGAACCCTACGATGAAATCCTGTTTAAACTTTCCCCAGGTGTCATTTAATACTATTCGCCCCTGATTCCAAAATTGTGCGGCCCCCTTCAATCTTAACGTCGCATATAACAAAGTGGATCTATCATCCCACCCATATATTGCGCGTAATCTTTCTATATAAGATATCCAACCTGACGCACTGAGAGAGTTCACATTTCCTGGATTGAATTCTGGCACAATACCTGTTATTTCATTAAACCCCATTCTATACATTACCAATTGACCAGAATCTATCTCTGTCGTTTGCATCTGAGATTCTAATCCTGTTTGCACATTTTGAAAATTACTACTGATGGAAGAGGAATCTTCATTACCTTCTGAAGAACTAAGATGTGGAACTTTTGACGCCCGGGTTATCATGGTATGTGAAGTGAGACGTTTCCGCTTTCCACCCATATTAATACAATAAACAGAATATACTGGAATCAAAATAATGGGAAAGTACACGAAATATAAATTTCTTTTAAAAACACATAAAATCCTTAGAGGAATGAAGAGAATGCACCAAACAAAATCACCATAAAACACAAAGCAGAATTCAATTATATCGTTTAGGGAAAAAAAACAAAAACCTTACTATGACCAAAATATGATATTTTCAAAACAAAGAAAAAAATATATATTTCACACAATAAAACACAGTAAATTTCTTTTCGTTTTCTAGAACTAAATATCCGAGAAACTTAAAAATATCCAGACCATAAATATGATTAAAATAAAATATTGGTATGTAAAAAAAGCAACAAAAACATCGTTCCCATTACTTGGGAAATCCTATTTCCTAGAAAAACTGAATGAATGCTCTACTACAAGAACAATACAAATTATTTTTAAAACAAACCCTATTTTTTTAAAGAATCTTAAATTTTATACCAAACTATAAATAAAAATATAATAAAGGAAATGCCTGATACTTATTTTCCGTTTTGTTTTTCTTGTTTGCCAGCACCACTTCTCACACTTCACCACTTTTCGTTTTTTAAAAAAAAAAACAACGCGATATTATATTTCAATTGCTAACTTGCGCTCTTAATCACTTCCTACCTCGAATACAACTCACAACCGAATGCTCCACGAATGCATCAACGTACAGCGGCCAAGATTCCCAAAATTATGTGTCACCAACTTTTCCTTATTTGGGCATAAAAATTGCTCAAATCTATCGGCGCACAGTTAGAGAATCAAACCTGTACCGCTGTACTTAAAGCCAATGCATTCACGGAACTCGTAAGCCTGAGCGAATCCCACTTCTGAGATAGAGAAATTGTCAAAGCTGTAGATTAATTGTCAAATGTGCTTTTGTTTTGTGAGCAGATTTGGTCAACTTAAAATTATTTTGTGAAATTTAACAAAAATACCGAAAAATTTCTTTTCAAAACTATTTACCTTTGAACTTTATTTAGTGCAAAGTTTTATAGTGGCACTAGTGCCTGTTAAAATCTTCAAATCAATTAAAAAAAACAGAAATGAAGTGTTCGGTCAGTGCTTGCAAATATAAATTGGATTATAAACTAGGGAATCCTGTTTGAGGCAACTGCACTACCTAAATTATCTTTTTTGTTAATAGAAGCAAAGATTTATATAAATTAATTATGTGAATTGTTTCAGAATAAAGTAGAAAAAGAAGATTTTTTACCACAGATGCTCCGGACACAAAACCTTTGTTTACTTTTTGCAAATTGACAAGTTGTTTAGAATAGGGATGGCGTGTAAATACATGTAAAAATGGACTAGCAACACAACCAGGAATTCATTACGCAAAATCTGGCTTATCACCATTCCTGTTTGCTCTATATTCTAAGCTAATTACATTACGGAGCAACATTATTGTGCAGGCACGTCTCAGCATAAGGGGAGGAAACTCCTTCCTACCATAAAAACTTCCCATGTGGGTTGGTATGGTTCTTGTGCTACAATTTGAAAATTGAGAAATTTCCAAAATTAATGGTGTGTGTTTAATACCGATTTCCATTAATCACGTTTTCTAGCAGAAGTGTTACACTTTTCTTGTAGTGTTACACCAAAATTGTTCCATTGACCTGCACTGCTAGAAATGGTGTACGTCAAAACTCCTGTGGTGCTACACTCGAAAAATCGGCGGTGTTACACCGGAATACGCACACATCTATCTAAGAAATGTCACAACTGAATGTCATTGAGCATCACATATCAATTTTCAACTACTACTCTACCAAATTCATCCGCAATCACGCCAAAATCTTTTAAATTACAATTTTCATAGTTTTTACGTTATTCGCGATGTTATTGTTCCCAGAAAATTTCAATCTGACAAATTACACGGATATGAGCTACTGTTACATTCTCATCGCGTCAAAAGTTGTTCCATTGAACTCGTTTTTCATTGATTGACGTGCACTTTTCTTAAAATATCAATGGAAATCGACATAAGAGTCTGTTCAGAGCAACACGTTATATTCACTATAGTCGCTTTTTGCGTTCAGAGCAGCTGTAACCCCCGGAATATAATACAAGCCATGAAGTCTCCGAAGGCACCGACACAATAAAAGGCCTTAACGTGCCGGGTACAGCATGCAGTAGGAGCTCACTCTCACGGCATTTTGTATTCTCGTTATGGAGGAAAAACTAAAATTTCATCTTAAACAGGTCCTAAAGCCGAAATCTGTCGCTCTCACAGCAAAATGACGTTAAAACAAATTGCAGCCAAATATGTTTTCTTTCTAATAGTTTAAAAAAATAGTATGTAGAACAAATTTACGGAAATTATAGCGTTTGAACAAAATACAAGCAACTTTTATATGAAAAACTCCTTCAGTAAGACAAGGCACGAAGACTGTGGATGTCGCCTGCTGACCGGCCCGCTGCTCTCTTTTTTCAACTTTGTTCATGGCTTGTATCTTGCGGGGGCTACGGAGCAGCCGAAAAGTTACTTTTTTCCCCTTCGTTTTGATAGAAAATGTATTCAGAGCGGACGCTATAGTCACTATTGAAGTCACTTTTCTGGATAGCAGTCGGGACTGCTATCAAAATAGTCACTTACGCGTTTGAGTGTGTGAATTGTCAAAGAGAATGTAAAATTGAATGTAAGTAATTGAATAAAACTAATATGGATGTAAAGAGGAAAATTGTTTTATTGCTGTTTATAGTTTTAATTTATTGAAGTCCCAGTTTACCAATTTAAGGGAAAAAAAACTGAGTTTGTTTTCTGACCGTATATATATGTACACATACATATGAATATTTTCTTTCAAAACGCTTTTTTCGCTATTTCTCGTTCAGTGCAACCAAGTTGCTTTTTACGCTATCGTCAAATTCACAGAGTCACTTCAAAACGCTTTCGAAGTCACTATAGCGCGTTGCTCTGAACAAACTCGGGGGTTACAGCTGCAAGTACAGCTTGCATGCAATCCGCACTGCCATACTTCTTGCACGTGTAACCTCTACTGCCATGCTGGCAGCTCAGCTTTCAGCGAACTTGCATGATGAAAAACCATGGCAGCTGGGAGATAGCATTTTGACATTTATATAGTTTTCAAAATGGCGGAAAAGAAATGCTTGAGACAATTTGATAAATTTATTCTGGGAAAATGAGATTTTCTGGGATCATTTGCATTACATCATTTATCAACACCTTCCTCTTAATTTTTTCTTGGGTTTTTATCATTCTGCTACTTCCTCTTGCTATAATTTTCTAATATACGCAAGACTTTACGCACCTTTACGTCTCGATGCCATTTTTTAAATGAACTTGCATGCAAGCTGATAAGACATCAACCAAGCTGCCTTCTGTTGTCAAGTTTAAAATCACGTTGGAAGGGAGGCTTGCATGCAGTTGTACTTGCAGGTGTAACCCCCGGGTAAGTTACAGTTTTTGATATAAACAATAACTCTATCACCTACCCAGATGGCCTTGTAGCCGTGGGCCCAAATATTAATTGTTAATTTAGCATAGGTTAAGTACTATGTAAATAGCAATTAATTTAAATAATAAATAAATAACTCTATCACAAATTAAGAGCACGTAAAGATAATTTAATTATTATGTTATCATCTCAAATCGCAGGTAAACAACTGTACAGCCCTTAGAACATATCATATATAGGTACAGTCGAGCGTAAAATTTGACTTTTCTTCTTATTGCACAGATTGTATTCTGTAGGCCATGATGGCCAGTAGGGAGTAGGAGAAGAAGAAGAAAAAGAAGATTGTTGCTGGAGTGGAGTGATGAATTGTAGAGTAGAGTAGGGTAGGGTACTTACTTGCTGTTGCTGCACTGCATTTGATAACTGGTAACGGGTAAAATCCTAGGTTCCGGTAGGTTGATTTTCTATATTTAACAAAAATATAATGACTGTTGGCGATAGTTTCAATTACGTGCTGTTTGGTAATCCTGTCAGCCATGGATTAATATCAGCTGTTTCTAGTGTTGCGAGAAGTGCTGTAAGTATTGTAGATAATACAAGAATAAATTGAAATTAAATCTGTAGAAATCAAGGGGCGAGGAAAAGATAACGCTAACCCATATTTGCCTTGGTCCAGTAAAAATTCCATTAATTCCTAATAATGAGGCATTGTTCTGTTTTGTTACCAGAAAAACTACTCTCACCTTAGAAAGTAATACAAAGCAGTAAGCAGAACATGAACAGGAATTAGAAAATTTATCTGCTGTGCAAGTTTTATTTAGGGAAATAAGGAAATACTACTGCACTTACCAAGTACCAACAAAGTTTATTCATTGGTGTGCAGGCAGAACCAATTAAATGTAAAAGGTCTAAAAATGCTAGTAGTGTAGCATCTATGATTAAGAAAGGCTAAATTTTATTAAATATTCTGAATAGAGAAAATGTAAGATCTAAAAAATTCTACTAGTACTATCTATTATACACCAATCACGCGGTCTATTTCAAAAGATTT
The DNA here is from genome assembly GCA_963930735.1 of Dioctria linearis. NCBI lineage: Eukaryota > Metazoa > Arthropoda > Insecta > Diptera > Asilidae > Dioctria > Dioctria linearis. The sequence continues at coordinate 74,539,113 of OZ005741.1, read as the reverse complement.
TATGCAAGTCTATCTTCCAACGCCATTAAACCCTGTTCACGAGTGCTGGTTTAGACGGTGTAGTTTTTGCGTTCCTTGATCGCCCGATCTCTTGCGCAAGAAAGGAGAAACTTTCTGTGCGTTAACGGTATAGTTTTTGCACGCCGCGCACGAATATAAGAGCAGTCCTTTAATCGCTTATTTTGTCGTCTAGGACATTCTTCTCTGGGTGGCGTTCACGTTAATTGAAAATTATTTAAACTGTTAAAATTTTTATTGAATATTTGGCGCATTTTGAAAGGTATGTTTAAAAAATGTCGGGCTTGCCTTAAATGCTTACTCAACAGGAATATAAAGATAAATTAATTGTTACGGGCTTACTAAGCCCTTCTACAACTTCAGGTACAAAAAGAAAAGGGAAGTGCAGGGTGCAACCGTGGAAAAAGGGAAGAAATATCAGTGTGTTCATTTAAATTTTTAACTAGCGAATTAAGATCAGAGAAGCACTTTTCTTAGATGCTGCAATTAAAATCATTTCTTTCGCATATTATCCACGCAATACTTGAATTTTATTGCGCATGTGTTGCACAGTAATTGCGCTATTGCTTTTTTGTAGTTCACTCCAAAATACTTAAAGAGATCTTTCTCTCTTGTCTCTTTTTATATAAGGCTGAAACAGATTACACTTTAGTGCGCGGCGCGACAACGCGGCAAAATGTTAGAGAACATGTGTTTCCTATTGTGCATCACGCATTGAACGCGGCGCGACAGCGCGGCGAAAATTTTTGCCGCGTAGTCATTTCTAATCCTAAATTTGCTGCTCACTTTCAGTGGTACCAACAAAAACATTATGTTTGGGGTAGGCAACTTCTCATGAAAATCTGTAGTACCAATATAAGAGCGATGTATCTATACTGCTGCGCTCTTATTAACAATTTTACCGTTCATTTTGCCGCGATGTCGCGCCGCGCACTAAAGTGTAATCTGATTCAGCCTATAGTCTTTATGTTTATGCCGATATATCGCGCTCGTAAACAAACAAGTTTTCACTCATAAATAAATAGTAATAGGTAAGCTTTTCGGTACAAAATGTCTAAAATAACAAATTTAAATCTAAAGTAAATATGTGTAAATAATAGTTAGATTATCTTAATACAAAATTACCAAAAAAAATGGTTAATTTAGCGTTTTGAATAGTCGAAACTGGACAATTTGGATTTTGTACACAGCTCGCTAAAGTAAACTACATATCTTGTTTTCAACATTGCAGATTAGGAAAGTTTTTTAGGGAGTTTTTTTTTGGCACCACCCTTTTGGGATATATTTTATGTGTATATATCTCAAGAAACTCGAACAATATCAGGAAAATTCAAATTTTACGCGGGCTGTGCAATACCTTTGATTATAGATTAGTACCTGCTTATTTTTATAGAAATTCATTTAAATTATTTTCAGTGAATTTCAGTCTATAGAGACGTGAAACTGTCCACCTACAAGGCTTACTTGGAAAATTCAGTGTCTTATTGCGACAAGGGGAATAATCACCCAATTTGAAAATTGCAATGAGAAATGTTGTTATCATATGATTCACACTTGCTTTTGATAAAAAGTATTTGTATGGGCAATTGGGTGACCCTATTATCGAACTTCTATGGTAGGCGATCAGAGATTAATATACTACTGAGACCTCTGTGATCGCTGGCTCGAAAAAGTTTAATTTTTTTCTGCATTTTCTGTGCTGTATGGGAGATATTTCTGCTTGTCCTTCGCTTGTTATTTCAAGCTTTGAAACTCCTAATAAAAGAATTTTCAATGAGTGGATACTACTTTTGTGTGGATATTACTTTTAATCTGTTTTTAACCATTTTTACTTTGTATGCTGGAAAAATGTGATTTGTAGCAGTAAAAATAATATGTTATCACATTTTTTCAAGTTGCGGCATCTCCTGTACAACACAGAAATGATTCTGGAGACATCTGTTACAGTCTATAGTCAAGAACAGTGCCAAAATTAACTTGCGGACTAGTTAGGAAGCAGAAGAGATTTACGGCTGTTTTCCATATAAATGTTAAATGATGATACGCTCTTGCAATTAACAATGCACATATAGCGTCGCATATTAGATATGGATTTCTAGCGTGGAGTTACTGCATTCAATCCGAAAAATATAAGGTTGAAGAGATTGATGAATAAAGCCCTAAAAATTCTATTCAATATGCCTTGGACGGAATTACACGCATATACGAAAAAGCATTAATCAAATGATTTACCTTGAATTTACCTTCATAAACAGACGCTCCAATTGCAATCACAAGAGCAATCATGTTACAAAAAGAAAGCAACCTTCAAAAAAACAGAATCCGACAATTCCTGTTAGTCCTGTTCTTCGGGTTGTGTGGCCGTATGTAGCGCAGTGACCCAATGCGGGGATAACACCACTCTAGCTCTTGCTTCTGAATCCACAGTAACGAATATTATCCCTTCTGTGTCCACATTATGGAATGGTAATGGCACCTCTTTGAGGACAGTACCAAAACCTTTGCAAAACGGTTGCATCCTTTGTCTTAACTGTTTCAGCAGATGTGTAGGACAAGTTATTAGATCCATTATTTTGACCCTCAGGCGCTTTTACTAAATTATTTGTACCTTCTGGGCGCCAACCTAGAAACACAGCTAAAATAAGCAACGTTATTCGAAAAAATTGGAGGCGCTTTCCCTTTACTACCAAATGTAAGGGGGATTCGGACAAAAACTGCACATATTTTCAAATCATCTTACTTGTTTTGATATCGTTGCTTTCACTAAAACTTGGCTGCATTAAGGCTTTCGTGCTGCCGAAATCTTGGCCAATTCTTACAAATTTTTCGAAAAGATAGACATACTGATTCTGAAACTCGTGGCGGTGGTGTGCTCCTCGCATGCAAAAACAATTTTAATTGCAGCCAAATTGAGGTTTCCAGTTTTTCCAACACTCTTGACACTGAGCTCATAGTTCTTAAGTTGTCTCTCTTAAAACACGACTTATCCTTATTATTTATTTATTTCAATTTCAATACTTAACCATGAAAAATCTCATTACATACTTTTAATTAAGTTCAACTATCAAAGACTATTTCATGACACTCAATCCCCTCTTTCAGTCAGCATTGCTGGTATAAGAAAGAGGTTGAATGTGTTGTAAATTCGACAGTACATTATTCATAAAAAAAAAAACTTGGTACAATTAAACACCACTCAATTTACTTATCATGCAAGCTACTCAGTATACTAATGTCTAAATCTAACTAAAAGTTATCTGCTATTTATATAGATCCTACTACTACAAGCTCTGCAAGTATCAACAACACTACCACTACAACCTAACACTTATAGAGAATCAGTACTACATACATATCTTTTGACTTTGCTTGTAAAAAATGCCTAAGTTCCTTAGATTTTTGAACTTCTCTGGAAGGCCATTGTATATATCACTCGCTGTTGACAGGAGTCCTGTGCGTAACCTCTCTGTTCTAGCTGCCGTAGTGACTCTTTAAGTTTTTTTAGTTTTAGAGCATTTATGTATTAGTTTGTAAATGAAATTAGCTCTCTCCACAAAGATAATTTGCTTAAGATTGAGCTGGTTGGTTCTACTAAATACCTCTATTGTGAGTTTTAGTCGAGGCATGTTTTCAGAGCGCTTTTCATTGTTGTTTGCCCTCTGTTCATTACGTAATTAGTGCATTGGGACCATGTAAGTATGTTATACCTAATGTGAGACAGTACATGGGCATTATATGTATATTAGATTAGCCGTTTCTAGACTTAAGCTAATTCTCATTTTTTTAATAGCTCCTAGCATCGGAATAATCTTGCTGATTTTAGAATTTATATGTTCGCACCATTTAATTGTTCATCTAAGATGAGCCCTAGGTATTTAATTTGCTTTACCCTCTGTGTGCTCAGGGTTCCGATTCTAATTTGAGGATTTATGTCCATTTTATTTTGTTGTCTAAATAGAATAAGCTTTGTTTTATCCACATTCATTGATAGTCTATTTCCATCCGTCCAGCGCTTAAATCTCCCCAGATCATCATTCATGGTACTCTGGAGCTCTTCTTCCGTTTTCGCTCCGTAAATGATGTTTGTATCATCAGCAAAGATATGACAAACTCCTTTGAATATAGAATAGAATAGAATAATCTTTATTAGTATTTAGAATATACTTTCAACTACGGTAACATTTTATAAATTCTATGCATTTCTTTTTAAAACAATTAACAGACGTTTCTCTTTTTATGTCTTCAGGTAACTTGTTGATACCTGCTTTCTGAATGTTATTAATGTATAATAGGTATAGGCTTGGACCACTGACTTATAACAATGGACTGAGCGATTTGCTATTTCATGTGGCACAACAAATATTGTGTTTCGGTATATCACCGTTAGAGCACCCTTTAAAACGATTACATAAAAAACATGTAAAACTCCACGAATCATAAAATTTCACACCCGTAAATCGAATTTAATTAAAAAATATATTTTCTTGTGCCCAAGTGATATTTTAATCGCTTATAAGGAATTAAACTCATTCCGACTTTAATTTTCAAAAGTTATTCTTAACTGAATCCTGCTTATGGGCAAGAGAGACGGAGCATGGTAAACACTATCTTTACCTTATTCCTTCTGCGGTGATTGCATCTGTAGCCAACATAAAAACTGGTTCTCTTACCGGCAGCTTTTCTCTAAGCACTTTTCCAATGTTGGCAAAGTACAGGTTAAATTTATTGGTAATTTTTTTAAGATCTGTTTCTGTTTTCCCCAAGTAAGTTATTTCTGTTATAGTATCTTTGTTCACCTGTTCCTTTTTTGTGATAATTTCATTAATTATTTTCCAGGTTTTCCTAGCGTCATACTTTGCTTTTTGGAACTGTCTGTCTACATATTCTTGTTTTGCATTCTTATCTAGCTTGTTGACATTATTCTTTGCTTGTATGTATTCTTGCTTTGCCGCAATATTTTCAGGGTATTTCTTCATTTTTTTATACAATCTTTTCCTTTTCCTTATTTCTGCGATAATTAGGACTGTGATCCATCAATTTTTTCTAGTTCTCACCCACTTGAAAGTTGTACTCTATTTCTTGCTTTCCTGTAATACGCGTAAAAACTCCTCAATTGTTATTTGTTGAGAGTTTTGTAGGCTCTTCCTTATTTTCGCTCCGTATTTTCCTTCATTTAATGTAGGTATAATTCTAGTGCTCATACTCTTTTTATGTAATGGTCTTTCAATAAGCGTGACATTGATTACGTTATCATCAGATATCGATATAATTTCCATTTTCATATCCATCTGTACCGTCACGGATAGATCCGTAAAAGCATGGTCAATTATCGTAGCTGTCGTTTCCTTGGCCCTAGTTGGGTGTTCTCTATCAATTAGATTGAGAATCTTAAAGTTATAATTGGTAAGCAAGACCAGATACTGATTAGCAGTATTATTTTCAGTCAGCAAGTCAATGTTGATATCGCCCAAAAACAAAAGCCTGCTATGATGTGACAACAAGTTCTCTACGTAATCTATGAATTCGAATTGGGATTCATTCGGAGACTTATACATAGTCATGATCTTGAATCTCTTGCCGCTGTTTACCATTACCTCAATAAGAATCATATTATACTTGTCCATTATTTTTTTAAACTCAATTCCCTGTCTGATATCGCAGTTCCACCACCTCGACTCTCCCCTCTGCAGTTATAGATCCCTTTGTAGCCACTTACATAGATTATAATAATTCTCCTCATTGATATGAAGCCAAGTTTCATTAAGTATTATAATATCTATCTTAGGGTTTTTTGCAACCATTAGTTCAAGTTCATTAAATTTATTTCTTATGCTCCTGATGTTTAAAAATAGCAGGTTAAACATGTTAGGAGTTTCTATAGGGATTCGACAGAGTAATCTGTTTTGTTCATGATTATCTCTACTCGCTTAAGATATTCCGGACATTTTTTGTTGTCATCGTCTGTTAGGACTGTAATTTTTTTCTCTTATTTGGCAATTTATACATGAGGCTTTATTCCTTGTGCAACTTGAAGTTTCATGTTTTCACAGTTTTTACAACTTTCGTGGTTTACACAATTTTTAGTCATATGCCCATACCTTTGACATTTAAATCCTCACGGACATAGTGGGAGTTCCAATCTACATTGACATACTGTCCAACCATACGGTAGTATGTAGATGCATAAACCTCAAAGAAGATTGTGCATTTGTTGGTGCGTTTATTGAATTTGCTATACGTAACTTTAAGTTGCTCTTGAGCATTGAAACAGCAATTTAGCTCACGTAGCTCTGTAAGTAGTTCATTCGATGTATAATTTGTAACTAGATTTGTGATGAATAAAACAGGAACTCTTCTTTTTCTGAGCGTAACACTATACCTCTCACCCAGTTCTTTGCTAGCCTCCTGAAGAAGTGTCACATTATTTTCTATTGAATTTGTTTTAATTATAACGCCACCCTTGGTGAGGGGTTTCAATTCAGTGATGGGAACCTTTAGTGCACTAGGCTTTATTTTTTCTTTGACGTGTTTTTTAATGACTTCGCCATCCTGATCGCTATTATTGGGTTTAATTATTATACCCTGGGCTGGTAGGGCTTGGCATCCCCTTTTTACTACTTCCAGATATGATGTTTTTTTATTACTACATGTTTCTGCTTTCCTCATTATCTATTTTAGTAATTATTTGATAAATCTCTTTAATTATTGCCCCCTGTTTGTTCAGGTCATCGTTGTGTCTTTGAGTCATCTTTAGTACCTCCTCAAACTTCATAGCTATGATGTCATTTAGTTCAAGACAATGATTACACGTATATAGATAACATTCTTGTTCTCTGCTAGTAGGTTTTTGTTATAGGCAGGCATCTCCATACATTTATCATGAAAGACACTGCCACCAAACCCTATACATGTAAAAATTAGCCGATTCGTAATAGACTTTTGGCACTTTTTACAGTCCATTTTCTCACATCAATTTTATTAAATTACGCGCCGTTCTTTATAGTACGATTTTGTAATGATTATCTTGCCATGTATCAGAAATTATAATTTTCGTTTGCACACAAATTTATAGGCTCTTAGGGGAATGAATAAAACAATTACCACTCTCACGTAATTATAAAATTATAACAACAAAACGGATGATTAAATATTATTTTCCGCTATAATTTCCTTTTATTTATTTTTTTATGTTGTTATATTCCTCCATAAACATTGTTAATGACAAAGGTAAAGATGGCAAGATGCAACCTCTTGACGAATTTCTACGTATTGGTGACCCAATATACAATGTGTACTAAATGAAGATGACGATGACTATCTTCCTCTTAATAACTTGTCAAGAAGGGAATCACAATTCCTGGACACTATCTCATCTCTTGTTCTCAGCCAAATCAGTAATGTAAAGAATGGCATGGGCAGACAGTTCGACTTGGTTTTCTCTACTGACACGTATAGCTTATTAGTAACCTAGCCCAGTTTGAATGTCTACTCCTGACAAATATCACCTCCTGTAATTAAATATTGCTTTGAAACCTAAAACATTACAAATTGGAAGAAACACAATACTTGTTCAATTTTAAGAAGTCTAACTTTTCGGAACTCTCCAGTAGCCTTACCTCTATTGTCACGCAATAATGTTGACGAAGACGTTTCTTAAATTTACATTATTCTCTTCAATTTATTTTCATGTCATGTTCCCCGCGAGAGAGCGTTTCTCAAATACATCTCCGCCATGATTCAATAAAGAACTGAAAGAAAGAGTTCAAAGAAATTGTTTATTGACCCCCGTATCTTTTTAAGTTTATTAATATGAAGAAGAAAAAACGGACGATTCCCCCAGTACAAAAATTTTGCTAATGAAGATTCGCCTGAGATTGTAATATGTTTTCTTAATTTTTTGACAATGCATTTTCTTCGTCAAATTTCCTTCCTTGAAATAACCACTTCAGTCATATGAACGATTCTCATAACGTTTCATTCACTATTCCTGCAATTGCACAAGCGGATATACTTGATCATATTAATGGGCTTCCTAACGATTTCACAATGGGTCCTGATGCGATCCCTCCAACCTTCTTTAAGTCTTGCTGCCTTGCCCTGGCAGCTCCGCTGAGAATTATTTTCCAGAAATATCTCGGTAAGTACGTGGCATATATTTCTTTCTCTGTTGAAAACGAGAAAAATTTCCAATTTTGTTTGGCTGTTTCCTAACTTAGGTTACATACTTTAACAGTACTCATTATTAAGTAAAGCCAGAGGGTAATACTCGTTGGTATTGGTCCCTAGTGGTTGAAGAGCTAAAGCCGTAATTAATACCGAATTAAAGTTCAAAATTTATATGGTCTGTGTTGATTCAGTTGCGACTGCATTAAACTCAATTTTCACAAAAATTTGGGTTGGTACTATCATTTCTTTAGCACTTGACATATATGTATAAAGGTTATATAAAGGTTATTTTAACTCACATTGAAATTTCAAATATTTTGTATTTAATTGGAAATCCAAATCTCTCTTCCCTTTCAAATTTTCACCAAAAGGGAATTGTTTCACCGAAACAGAGTCAAGTTACTACAAAAACTACAAAAATTATGTCTAGCGCATTACCTCTATGGAGACTTGCAGGAAGTAATCTACACTTCGTCCGACTGGCTGGACTTAGTGGAGCGACTGCTGTTGTTCTAGGAGCCTACGGAAGTCACCGGCATTATCCAGAAGACAAAGGGGAATCACGGAAAATTTTTGAAACTGCTAATAGCTTTCATTTTTTTCACTCAATTGCTTTAATGGCAGTTCCTATTGCCCGACAGCCGATAATAGTAAGTTGAATATTGCCTGTTAAGATTTTTCTTTATTTTATTTGATTTATCTTTCAGACAGGCTCCCTGATGTCTGTAGGGACACTTCTTTTCTGTGGAACTTGTTATTATAGGGCTTTTACAGGAGACCGAAAATATAGTAAACTTGCCCCTTTGGGCGGCTTTTGCCTAATCCTAGCGTGGCTTAGTATGCTAATCTAAAATTATTTCTCTCTTTTTTTATAACTTATCTTTGTTACATGTTTATAAGTAAGAAATACATATATTTTGGCTTTTAAAGATACTTCGGGTTTAGCCCAAATTATGTTATTATTTATTATTACTTCTTGATTAGTCAAAAGAAAGGCAAACAATAGCATCTCAAGTTAAATTTATGTTAATATAATAAATGTTAAAATTTTGGCTAATTTCAATTTTTAATTGCATATAGACATCACTTTTTACACAATCAAATGGGCTTCTGTTGAATATATTTATACTGCTTTCATTCATTAAATTCAGGTAAACGATTAAAAAGCGTAGGGTTATAAATAATTAAGTTCATTCTATTCTACTTCTCCCACCTGAAATTGCTGCCATGACGTTATGATTAAGAATATTTCCCCTTAAGTATATGGGTATGGTATGGTGCATTTTACATATGACGACAGGAACCCATAAATAGGTCTGTTCGCGTATTTCTCGTGCAAAAACTTCCTAGGTATAAACTTAGTGCGGGGGGGGGGTAAGAATGTAAAATGCATGAAGAAGTACACGTACGCTTTTTATGCAACTTCGTGAAAAACTAGAAGAAGAAGAAGTGTGGAATAATATTTTCGAATTGAGTATTGTTTTATTTTTCACCTTGCTGCACTCTTGCAAAAGTGAAAAAAGGAAAGAATTGCACATATATATAGTTATAGTTTTCTCTTTCGCGCTATGGAAGAGTTGGAGCTACCAACACAAAATATAGCTTACTGAACGTTTTCTTATGCCATTTGATGTTTTTATGTCGGGTGCAGATGCAATCACGGCAAGAAGAATAAAGTAAAGATAGAATTTACCCAAGGTATATAGAATACAATGTATTCCCAATACGAACCACGTTCCGCCATAGTGACGAAATATTGTTAAAATGCATAGGAAAGTACGGTACAGAGAATACAATACTCTCATCTCTGTCTTTCCTATAAAAATGTATATACATTAGTCACAGGCTATCAGCTGCAATGTGCCAACATTTTAATGGAAATACCTTGTCTTCTATATACCTTATTGTATTGTGTTCTCTGTACCGATCTTTCCTATACATTTTCACAATATTTCCTCACTAATGGCGGAACGTGGGAATACCTTGGATATTTACCATGTTCCGTTTCTCTTGCCCATACGCAGGATTCAGGTAAATATTTTGAAAATTTAAGTCGGAATGAGTTTAATTTCTTATAAGAGTGCTTATAAGCGATTAAAATATCACTTGTACCAAAAAAAAATATATTTTTTTAATTTAATTCGTTTTTCGGATGTAAAATTTCATCTGATTGGTTGAGTTTTACATGCAATTATATAGTAAATGTTTTAAAGGGTGTTCAAACTCTGATATACAGAAACACAATATTTTTTGTGCCACTTGAAATAGCAAATCGCTCAGTTCATTGTTATAAGTCAGTGACGTACACGAATTAACTTAAGGCGTCAGAGGGGAACAAGTGTGGGTTCCATTCCCGTTGGGGAAAAATAAATAAAAATTGAACTTACAATTAATTTGTGAGCTTTCATCGTTACCGGTTAATGTCAGTTGATAACAAACTTGGCTTAGTACGCTGGTTACAAATTAAGAAATACAAGAGGGAAAAATTATCAGTCTCGTTCGCTCAGTGGTAAGAGTAGTCGCCCGGCAAGCGGAAAGTCCCGGTTTCAAGCCCCGTATGAGGCGGTTGTTTTTTCCTCTTGTATTTATGATTATAATTTAGAATAAAAGTTCTTGAAATTCTTCTATTCTCCACCTTTGACCAATTCTAACAAGTGTGGGCTCGATTCCCGTCCGGGAAAAATAAATAAACATAACATGTTATCTATTTAAATAAATCAACTCGATTCTTGACCCTACAATCGAGCTAACTGTTTTAACTGTTATGCCTGGTATTCTGTTCATTTAGCGGATAAATTTTGTATGGAAATTTAACTGTGAAATTTTAGTTGCTAAATATTTATTCAAATTTCTATCAATTGCTGCTAAATATTTATCCGCTAAATGAACACAATACCGGGCTTTATACAAAGCAGAAAAACTCGGTGGCATAAACGGATAGAGCTTGACTCGGTATTCGCTGTTATAACAAACGAAGACTGTGATTCGGACAGGCCCTTATTAAATGTATTTGTTTTGAATACTAATTGTTATTTAAGTCATTTATTTATTTGAAACGATGAGAGACGCAAAAGACTATTGTCCGTGAATTTGAGGGATTGTCGCTTATTAATGTATGCTTAGAGGATTAGCTCTCGGCGTGGAGTTGTGCTAAATCAACCGGGTGCCGTGACCTACAGATCGGAAGAGATTTTAGGTAGGTCTTGCTTCGACCAGTAAGTCCAATGTCAAGCATGCACTGACATAAACTGGTACTCCCGAGACAGAATATTTATAGTCTGCCTCTCGAATGCGTTGATTGTCGCTTGTCTTCTAATCCGTGCATTAAGACTGCCGTGAGATTAAGCCATAATGGCATGTGCTCACGCAAAGCCCTGACAGCTTTCTGTCAAGATCTCCGATAAACTTTCAACTCCATTAACTCTCAGTTGTGGTATACCCCAGGGTTATATACTTGTCCCGCTGCTTTTTTCGTTATATATAAATGATTTACCGATGTCCGTCTCTATGCGGATGATGTCCAGTTTGCAGTTTTGCATAGACCAATAGATTTGATTGAGGTGTGTATTGTTCGGATTAATGAGGACTTGATTAGAATTCGTAAATGCGCCAGATATAACCATCTAATACTTAACCCAAAAAAATCGACCAGTCTGCCTATATATAGAGGGAGCTACGATCTAGAAGAGCTACCGGCGGTCATGATTAATAGCACCGTCATTCCTTATGTTACTTCCGTTCGGAATCTGGGCGTTGAGTTGAATGGGAAGTTAACTTGTTGTAATCATGTCTCCAATTCATTTGGGAAAGTGTATGCCTGCCTGAGACAGCTGAGATCATCCGCCAACTTATTGTCCCGTCAAATGCACTTGAGACTGCTCAAAGCCCTCATATTACCCCACTTTTTCTTTGGGAGCTTAATTTTCCCTAAACTTGATTCACATTGTCAGCGGAAGCAAACTGTCGCGTTCAATGACACAGTTCGATTTATTCATGGTTTCCCCAGATCTTCTCATATTTCTCCATATATTGACTCTTTGCTTGGATGCTCGTTAGAAACGTATCTTATGCATAGAAATTCTAACATTTTTATATAATATATTCTACTCTAAAGAACCAACGTACCTTAATGATAGGGTTCGTTTCCTTAGATCTGCTCGTCATCGCAACCTCTTACTACTTCATTACCAAAGTCAAATTAGGTTATTCGAATATGGAATAGTCTACCAGTCAGCGCTCAAAGAGCTTGCTCCGTTGGGGCATTCGGCAGGTTTCCAATTCTGGCTCACATACCTTAAGGCGCAGTAGCTACCATTGTTTTATTGTGTATTTGGCCCTGCTTATGTGCGCAAGTTTAGCAAAGCTAAATTGGCGGGCTGTGCTAAATTTGTGCACATAAACACTTGTTGTTGTAGCAGAGTCGCCCACATTAGCACTTCTGCTTTAGCTGAGGAATAACATTGTAGCAAGCATATAAACTGCATCTAAATGCAGTAGTTAGTACTGAAAGAATATTTAAACTTTATTATGTTAAGAGTTAAAAAATGGATTCAACAAAAAAGAAAAGTAAAAATTGGGCTCATGACGTTATTCAAACATTCTTAGATATCTGTATCGAAGTTGCCAAAAATGCTGGACTAAAAAATAGTTCGATCAAACGAATGCCTTAAAGAAGTTGAGCAAAAATTGCGAGAGCTTGGCTATAAATATAAATATAAAAAATTAAAATAGCAGTTTTTAAAGTGGAAGACAAATAACAATAAAAGTGGGAATTGCAGATAAGAATTCGAATATGCTGAGAAGATGGAGCTTTTATTAAATGGTCGCCCATGTTCTGAATTGCCACAAATAGGTTTCGAAAGTGCTGATATGTACCGGAAAATGAATCAATTGGTAAGAAATCTGCTTAACTAATATGGGGATATATATTCAATATAATATTCCCTTTCAGATTCTGTTTGCAACCAGGAATTGCTACAATCATTGGCTAGTAACAGTACTCCAAACAATTCCCGTAGACAGCGAAGATCCACAAGAAGTATAGTTGCTTTTATTGAATTAAATTAAATGTCATTGTTGTATATTTCCTCTCTATTAGGGGAAAATGGATATGCCAATGCCTTAAATATGTTTTCTGAGTCTTTCCGACAACAATTCAATAGGAAGATAAACGGTTTCTGGACGAATTGAGAAATCTGCAGATCATTTCTTTTTTTTTGCCATTAGTAATAGTATATTTGTGATGAAATTTGAATAAACATTTTATTTTGGTAATTAAATTTTAATTTACAAGCTTTCTTTTCTTTTTTCCTGCAATAATTAACAATAATTTGCTTCTCTATTTCCATACTTGACATCATGTGAAGTTTAAATGACAAACGCTCGACAGATGAAGTAAAACACAGAAAAACAGTGTTTAAGTAACAGCGCTATATAGGCTGTGCTACGAAGCAAGCCCATAAACAAGGACACTGGCTGTTATAACAAGACGAAGACTTAAGATTTGGACAAGCCCTTTGCAGATATTTTTCAGTCAATTAGGACGACTACTATAGACAATTATTTATTTAAATGCTATGATAAAAGCCCCATAAGCCTTATATCTTTTCAGTTTCTAGGTAACAAACTGATCGGATTGTTATATTTTACAGCCATTTATAACGCTTGTAGAATGCTCTTATTTATTTGATTCTCATAATTTTAATAATATGTAAGTCCTACATACACATTACTTATATGATCTTATACACCAAAGTAGTAATAGTCTACAAAAATCCGAGAGATCACGAGACTCAAATAAATGTCTTCTGACGGCCACTGCGAATAATAAAATAATGTGACTGGTTCCTGAGCAAAATGTTCCTTAAGTGGTGATCCACCATCCACCCAAAAAATCTACCAATGAGGGAGTGGCTACAACTGTTATAACTCCGATCAGGGGGTCTATTCTTGAACTACGAATGGTTGAACGTTGAACCCATTCATTCTATAACCAATGGCTCAGTGTGGACCACCTGGACGCTGCCGGTTTCTTCATCAAGCTTGTGGGCAGAAAAATTACATTTGTGAAAAGAAAATGTCAGATTTGCGACTAAAAAATTCGACATTGTTAAATTAATAAATTTTTATCAGGAACGAGAATGTGTGGAACTTGAACACCAAGTGCTGCAAATGCCTTGATCTCAAAGTGAGAACCGTAACGTGTTGGCGAAGTGTAACGACAAAAAAACTACCTTGACAGAATGGAGAACAATGACTATTTTAGTTAATTATGCAGAATCATAGTCATAAAAAAAACAATTAATTCAGTGAAAGAATTATTGAAATCGGGTAAAAAATGACAAAGTTATAGCTATTTTAGCATTCTCAAAAACGCGCTCTAACATGATGACGTCACGATACACAATACAATTCGCGGTCTAACGCAGCGCTAGTGTAGTTGATGCACCGCCGTGATAGAAAGTGCTGGGGATTCGATTTGTTTTGGTTTTATTTCATAAAATATCGTCTTATAAATATTATATTGTGCAAACTGGCATCGTGCGTGTTGTGTACCGCGACGTCATCACCAGATTCGCCGTTTTTAATTTCCGTTTTTTAAAACTTCAATAACTTTGTCATTTTTTGACGGATTTGAGTCATTCAAAAAGTAGTATACTCAGAAATGTATATTGCTTTTGATCTGATATATTAAATTTGAATATCTTGTAGTAAGATTGTTCTCCATTTGCACACTCGTAAATTGTGACATTTGTGATCGCCCTCTTGCCAGAAGAAAAAAGCCTCTTTAGACTCGGCAACGTCAAAATGAAACTAACTAAGAATGAATAAATAACTAATTTGTTAGTTATTCAATGTAACTTAAGAAAGCTACTGTCGCCGTACAAATGTAGCTTAAAATGATGGAAATAGAAGTCGTCGGACATCTTCGTCGTGTTTCAGCTGTCGAGCGGCCGGTGGGAATCCAGTAAGTGACCAGAGAAAAGGCCAGAACAGTAAAATCACTCTCCGCCAATAGCGGAGGCGAGCTAGCGTGCCGCCTTGCAATGTCAACGTTGTCACGGAGTGAGCTGGCAGATAGGACTACGTGCAAAGTCACTCACTCAACCTAGCTACCATAACAATCCATTAAAATAATAACTAAATACAATTCAAATTGGTGATTCTTTATTGACGCAATCCTTTAAATCCTCTGGCTAATAAAAATAATTCAGCTGAATCGGATCTACTAGCTCTTGGCTTAACTCGTTTTGTATTTTGATAAAACCTTTGCATATCCTTTTCCAGTTTAGCAACGTCACCATTATCCCAAACTTTGACTAGTAACGAAGCTCCTTCCGAAGACATCAACACTGCAACCTTTAAAACTGAATAACACAAGTTATTAATATTTTCTTGATCTAGCGACTTCACGCCCGTTGCTTTTGGTGCCATATCTGACAACACACAGTTTATAGCCTTTTCATCCAAGACTTTCTTTAGTTTCTCTTGCGTGGAGATCATGGTAAAGTCCATACCATCCAAAATTGTCACACCCTGAAAGACTGGAATAAAATTATCAAAGCAGATGAGTATAAAGAAATATATACTTTAATTGGGTGTATTCGCATCAAGTCGATAGATATCACTTTTCCCTTATTCAAACTTTCATTTAATTGGTCTGGATTCGTACGTTCAACACACACTTGACTCCAACTTCCAGGTGAAGCTCCACAATCTAAAACTGTTAATCCTGGCGTAAGTATTTTAAATCTATCGTCTATTTCTAAGAGTTTAAAGGCACTTCTGCATCTATAATTCATCATTTTTGCCTTTTCTATATAAGGATCTGAAAGTTGCCTTTGCAGCCACTCCTGCGAACTTTTACTTTTTCCTTTTAAATTTGAAGGTATTATTTTGGCATGGCCTAGGCATTTTGTGGTATACAGAGTCCTTAAATGTATTGCTGCCATAATTTGTTTTCTCCCAACATCAATTTTTAACTTCAAATATCTCACGGTTTTTCTCTTGAATTGCAATCTGTCAGATCAGAAGAAATATTCTTCTTATGTTGGCCTTAATCCTTTGCGCCAACCCAGACGAGAACTTTTCAAGGAAGGAAGGAATTTCCTTGCCTTGGCTTAGACGTGCCATAACAATAATGTTACTTATCAGATTACCGAAATTAATTGTGTGCGTGTTCAATTAAGTCACAGTTTTTGATATAAACAATATCTATCACAAATTCACAACACGTAATGATTATTAAATTATTATATTATCACCTCAAATTGCAAATAAATATCTGTACAGCCATTCGAAGAAAAATTTCAGAAATTTCGCAATTTCAAAATGGCCGGCTTGCTGTAGTATTGGTATTCTGCCCGTACTCCCGATCGAAACTTGGTAGCACGGACTTTTTCCTACCCCCGAATACTTCTCACCCGTAAAAAGTGCCAATATCCTCCCCTGTGTGGACTATGACTAATAAATGAAATTTCTCCTTGGTGGATTGTTGCTCGTTGGTGTTGCCACCCCGGAATAGAATACAAGTCATGAAGTCGCCGAAGGCACCGACACATTAAAAGGCCTTAACGTGCCGGGTACAGCATGCTCCCTCTCACTGCTTTTTGTGTTCTCGTCATGGAGGAAAATCTAAAATTTCATCTTAA
The DNA here is from genome assembly GCA_963930735.1 of Dioctria linearis. Lineage (NCBI taxonomy): Eukaryota > Metazoa > Arthropoda > Insecta > Diptera > Asilidae > Dioctria > Dioctria linearis. Next base: position 74,522,278 of record OZ005741.1, on the reverse strand, counting down.
ACAGGGGGCCTATTCTTGAATAACGAATGGTTTTAACGTATTCGTTATATAACGAATGGTTGATAACGAATCGTATACACCGTTCGTATTCTTGAACCTCATCGTTATAAAGTCGAAGTGGTGAAAAAGTTTTTCAACATAACGAGTGTGGTAAGATTAGATCTGTCAATTTACAAATTGAATAATGTCAGCTGTTTCATGTTTTTCAACGCTAAATAGAAAAATGTTGCAGGAGGATCTCCACCAGTGCCATGCAAATGTTTTTTATCCGCCACAGATTTTCCTTTCACCACACATTTTAAATCCTGCCAACTCTGGAAATTTTCTATTAGCTTTGTTTAATATAATATCATAATAAAACTTTTCTGGTTCTTTTGCGCTCCGGGTATGGAATTTAATACTGATTTTATTTTGCCACAATTCCGTGGCATCTTTTGAACTGAAAAAGTTATCGTATTTACCACATTTCAGTTTCAGGTTTTCCTCTAAAAACTCAATTAGTTTAGTTTTTTGAGCATATGAAATTTTCGCACATCTTTTATCTCCCATTATCACTCGTAAAGTAGCAGCTGATTCACTCTTCGTTTGGCATAACGAATGGTTGAACCCATTCGTTAAATAACGAATGGTTTGCGTTCGGTATATAACGAATGCGGATTTCAAGAATACGATTCCGAATGGTTTTGACAGTATAACGAATACGGAATCTGTCTTCGTTATTCAAGAATAGGGCCCCAGGTCCTAAAAAAAAATAGCATGTAGAACAAATTTATGGAAATTATATCGTTTGAACAAAATTCAAGCAACTTTTATATGAAAAGCTCCTGCAGTAAGACAAGGCAAGAAGACTGTGGATGTCGCCTGCTGACCGGCCCGCTGCTCTCTTTTTTCGACTTTGTTCATTGCTTGTATATTCCGAGGGTTACGGGTGCTGGTACATACAAAACCGCGTCAAGATTCCCCGCATAAGCATTCTTTCCGCTATCTCGTAGGTCTGGGCGCAAACTCCCCCACGATACAGAGATACAAGGTATTCCATTACGAATCACGTTCTGCCAATTGCGTCCGAATGTATAGGAAAGAACACAATATTCTCTCTCCCCTCTCTGTTTTTCAATAGAAATGTATATACGAGGAGAACGAAACACTTCACAGGTCTACTGTCAAAATTTTAATGAGAATATCTCTTATTATATATACCTTGATCTCCCCCTTCACCGCTCATCTACCACTCCTAGCATTCGGTTATGTCGGTTGGTATTGCATTATCGGCGTAAAGGCTCTTAGAATTTCATGAAGTGACTAAAAATTTCAGACACATGATGTAAAAAGTCATTAAGCGCAAATTGTTACACTATCTGCCTATATTTCATGAAATGTGTAACGAAGTTACAAATAGGTATTTAAATCTATAAATATCCGTTAATGTATGCCGTATAATAGCAAGTAGTGCTTAACCCTGACTGACTGATTTTTGTTTACAATGTAGTAAAACTTAATTTTCATGTATTAACAAACCCTCTTGACGTTCCATGAATGATGGTAACCTTAGAATATAGAGACAACAGGAAGTGTTGATACCTGTAAAATTCGTGTGCCAGAGCGTGGATTTTTCAGAGTATTTTGAAGTAGCTCAGCATTATATTCAAGAAAGAGACAAATCTATGTTTGCATGTCAAACGAAGTTTGCTTAATTTGCGAAAGATTTGCAACAATTCAAATCTATTCAAATATAACTTAAAAGTTGTGAAAAGTGTGTTAAAAATAGTGCTAAACAAAGCAAATAGTGTAAGTAATTATCTGTTCAAATTATAGTGATAAATTTCTAAGTGATGTTCATGTAATTTCAGAATGAAGTGTTCGGTAAAAAATTGCCACAACAATACCAAAGAACGACGTGGGAAATCATTTTTTAGGCAAGTATAGTTATAAAATATTATTTTGTGTACACCTGTGTATGTCAAATTAAATTAAAAATACATAAGAAATGCGATGAAATATCGGAAAAATCTTTCCTCCACCGAGATTTGTTTACGTTTGTGACAGCTGCGAAATTCCCTGAGTATGATGGCGTAGTGACAGTGAATAAAAACATTTTTCATGGGAGCAAACGTAATATTTTCAACCATATATCTTGTTGCCCCGCTCTCTATATTGATTCTACTACACGTCTGCACTCTCTATATTCTAAGATGGTAACTAAGATGCCTGAGATGTCAAATGTCGAATGGAATCATCAAGACGGCCACACTTTCACGTCTATAAAAGGCGAGCTAGCACCTCCTCACTGGGTGTTGGTTGAATGGTATGGTTTAGGCTTGTGCACACTGACATCTCCCCTTTTTATACCCTAGATGAAATCTAAAGGGGTATACTAAGTTTGTCATTCCGTTTGTAACACCTCGAAATAATGATGGTAGAGCAAAATGGATTGGACACCCACGCATAATATTAAAAGTTATTTTGATTTTTGCATGTCCGTCCGTCCATGTGCACGATAACTCGAGAACGCGTACACTTAGAGAGCTGAAATTTTGTACACGAACTTTAAAAAAAAAAGTAAAATTAAGTTCGAAAATGAGACAAATCGGGCAACTCCTTCGTGGGGTTGCCATACAAAAATTTCGTTTTCCGTTATATATTTGAACACTGCCTGAGAACGAGTCCCCGTAGAGAGCTGAAATTTGGTACGTGGTGTTTTCATTCTACTAGCAAATAAAATTTCAAAAATGGACTAAATCGGGTAACACATTCTTGGTGTTGCCATATAAAAAATGACGTTTTTTATGTATACTGTGAAAACCATCAGTCCAAGACATTTTTATTGTACTAAAAACTTGAAATCCTATAAAATTGGTTATAATCATTTTTTCTGTCCGACGAACCGTTCTAGAAACATATGCGAAAAACCACTGCAAAAATCAAAATTGCTCAAATGGGTACCCATACGAAATTTCATACGGGCATTCATCTAGGGTATCATAAGAATTGGTCTTAGACCAATTCTAGCTTTTTCACTTGTTATTGTACTGGGAAAGTTCCAATATGAAATCATATGAAATTGGTTATAATTATTTTTACTGTCCGACGAACCGTTCTAAAAATATATGCGAAAAACCACTTCAACGATCAAACTTGCAGGTATTCATCTATTAGGTCATCATAAGAATTGGTCTTAGATCAATTCTAGCTTTTTCACTTGTTATTTATTTATTTATAAGTCAAGCCTTATTGGGACTTTGACTTCTCGTCCTGCTCTGGTGGTGTATGTCGTTTTTTTTGTTTGGTGTATTGATACTGTTGTCAATGTTTTTGGTGTCTGTCGTATCTTCCATAGGCGGCGGTTGATCTAATGGGATTTCTTCGTTTATATGGGTATTCTTGGGGATTGCAGTCGTGTCTTCTAAATTGATTGCGATAGGATCAAGCTCTTGTTTTAAATTTGTTGTTGAAATTCTTAAATTGTGTGTTACGCCGATAAATGTTTCCTCTCATGTCCTTGACGATGTATGATCTAGGATGAAGTTGTTTGGTAACGGTTGCTGGTCTCCAAGGTTTCTTGTCAGTTCGAGTAAATATTTTTGGTTGATTGTCGTTAATTTTTATGTTGGCTCTTAGCCGTTGTTCTCTACGTATTTTGCTGAGAAATTCTGAAACGTTTCCTTGAACTTTAGGCTTGAGTGCGCCTTCGCTGATTGGTATTAGAGTGCGTAGGTTTCGGGAGTATAAGCGCTGTGCTGGTGAGCCAATGTTGTCTCTGGGTGTATTGAGATAGTTCAGGATTGCAAGCTCCACTTCAGTTTTATCGTATGAACATTTCTTTAATATGTTTTTTAATAATTGTACTCCTCGCTCGGCTAAGCCGTTCCCTTGCGGATGAGGGGGGCTTGATGTGCTGTGAATAAATTTCCAGTTTTTAACGAATTCTTTGAATTTTGCGCCCGTATATTGAGGACCGTTGTCTGATTTCAATGTTTTCGGGATACCATTAAGTGAAAATTCTTTTTTCAGAAAGCTTATCACTTTATTTGATGTTGTTTCCGATAAGCTCTGGTAGTTTATATATCCCGAGTAACTATCGATGAGTATTATATAATCTTTTCCTTGGAAATGGAATAGATCGGTTGCTACTATCACAAATGGGTAGTTGGGTACTTTTTTTCGCAGATTGGTATTTTATTGTTGCTACTCTTTAGTACTTGGCATGCGTTGCATTGGTCGAAGTATTTTCGTATGTCATGATTCACGTGTGGCCAGAACACATAGTCTTTTGCGCGATGTATGCACTTTTCGTAACTGAAATGTCCTGCATGAATATACTTGAAGATGCTTGGTCTCATCTTTGCTGGTATGAGGGCTTTATGTGCTTTGAAGATGATATCGTCATATACTGCTAGTTCATCACGAAAATTCCAATACAGCTTTGTTTCGAGGCTTAGTATTGTACAATCTCTGGGCCACCCGTTCATTACAATTTTTTTTACTTCTTGACATGTTTTGCCGTTTTTTGTTAAATCTATCAACCGGCTAAGTTCTGTATCTGATATCGACAATATACATTGAACTTGTAGTTCCTGGTCGTTGTTTGCATCTTCGCTGTTCGGGGGTGAGTTTTCGCAATCCCTGATCAGTGGATCCGCTAGGTACATTTGTTCTCCTTTCTTGTACTTTACTTCTGGGCTGTATTGTATTAATTTGAGATGGGATTTTTTGCAGTCTGGCTGGCGATGAATGAAGAGGTTTCTTGAAAATGCTTTCTAGTGGTTTGTGATCGGTCAGCACCACTAGCTCTTTTCCCCATACGAATTGGTGAAACCTTTCTCATCCTAATTGAATTGCGAGTGCTTCTTTTTCAATTTGTGGGTACTTTTTTTGGCATTCCGTTAGTGATTTCGATGCGTATGCTACTGGTTGGCTGTTCTGTAGTAGTACTGCTCCCATTGCCGTTGAACTGGCGTCCACTTCCAGTGTTACATTCTGATTAACGTAGTATATTTTTAGAACTGGTGGATTAGATATTATGTCCTTTAATTTCTGGAATGATTCTTGTTGTTCGGCTTCCCACTGCCAGGACGTACTTTTTTCTAAAAGAATTCGCAAAAGACTTGCTAGTTTGGAAAAAATTGTATATACTTGCTTAGGTAAGTGAATTTTCCCAGAATTCGTTGAAGCTCCTTTTTATTGTTAGGAGACTTCAAGCGACTGATTGCTTCCGTTTTGTCAGGATCAGCTGTGACCTTGTTTTGGCTTATAATCCGGCCTACAAATTTAATTGCTGTTTGGTTAAATTGACATTTTTCTTTATTTAATTTGAGCCCGCTCTGTTTAATAACTTCTATGACTTTTGCTGTGGTCTGATTTAGCTCGTCTTCAGATTTTCCGTGGATTAGTAGATCGTCCATATATACTTCTACGTTGGGAATCTTTTGGAATAGTGTCTGCATAACTTCTTAGAATATCTCGGGGGCTGAGCTGATTCCAAAAGGCATTCTTTTGCACGAGTATCTACCCCAAAGTGTTGCGAAGGTGAGGATTTTTTGTGTACGGTCTGAGAGTCGTATTTGCCAAAATCCTCTTTTAAAATCCAGCAATGTGAAGTGTTTGAAGCCTACTAGTCGAGTAATTATTTCGTCAACCGTTCGCATAGGATGATGTCTCCGCATTATGTTTTTATTTACTGTTGTAGGATCTATACATAGTCGAATCTTTCCTTTTTGTCTTACAATGACAAGCGGAGAAACGGACGTTGTTGCTTCCTTAGTACGCTCGATTAAGCCCATGTTTACCATTTTGTTCAATTCGGATTTTACTTCTCCTTGTATTTTGAAAAGAATGCGCCTTGCTGGACAAACATCGAATGATGAGTTTTTGATTATATCGATGTCGTCAACGAAGTTTTTCAGACATCCAAGTCCTGTAAACACTTCATCATTGATGTTGACGTTCACACAGTCTCTTGATTAGGTTGAGTTTCTCGCAAGAATAACTTCCTAGGATGGGTTTTACGTTTTCTGCTACAACCTTAAAGGTGACATTGCATTTTTTATTTGAAATTTCGCAGGGCAATTTTGTTTCGCCCAAAACGTCAAGTCGGTGTTTGCTGAAACTTAATAGAGTTCTAGTTTTAGATGGAAATATCTTACCTTTCGCTGCTTCAACTATTGACTTTGACACTACATTGCATTCGGCTCCTGTGTCAAGTTTTATTTTATGTATCGTTCCTTTGATGCTTATGCTCTCTGTCCATTGATCGTTATAGTTGGTTTCAATTGAGCCTATATATAGCTCTCCACTTGAGTTGTCTGTTGAGGCATTTTCTGTGACTTGATTTATTTGCAATTCACTTTCTGAGTAATCTTAGTCTGAATCACGATCTGCATCAAATTGGTTGATATTTTTCTGTTTCTTTTGTTGTTTACTATTTATGGGTACTCTTGTCTCTTTACAATATTGTTTGAAGTGGTTAGATCCGTCACATTTGTAGCAGCGCATTCCGTAAGCGGGACAACTACGTGCTTTGTGTACTGTACCACATTTGTTGCATTTAAACATCTTTGGTAGATTCGCTTGAATTCGATTTACCGATTTTTCTGCGTCTGCTTGGATTTCGCCAGCTTGTTTGGTAGCCATTTCGTTTGACTTGCTGATTTGAATTGCCTTTGTTAGCGACACATCTTCTGCGAGGAGTTTTTTACGAACTTCTTCGTTTTTGATTCCAATTGTTAATTGGTCTCTTAACAAACTGTCCTCCAGTTGTTCATAACTACACTTTTTTACCTGCTTTCTTAATCTTCCCATTAGTTCATCGACGGATTCGCCGTCGTTTTGTGTAATCTTATGATATTTATATCGTTCGTACGTTATGTTTAATTTTGGACTAAAATATTGTTCGAACGCGTTTTTTATGTCGTCAGTGGTGATGTCTCCGGTCATGGTCAGCATCACATTAAAAATTGCTTCTTGTCCGATTGCGGACATGAATGTAGCAATTTGTATATTTTGTGGTTTTTTATCGATTTGCGATCCTACCTCGAAGTATCCATATGTTTGTTTCCATATTTTCCACTCTCGAGCCATGTCCTTTTCATTGTCGATTACTAGTGGCTTTGGTGGGCGAACAAAGTTATTTCCATTATTTTCGGCCATCTTCTTGAAGTTCGGTAAAATTTCTCTTTACACTGTCTTAACTGATTGGTTTTATCAATTAAGACCACTTCTGGCACCATGTAAATAAATGATCAGGTTTATTTATAATGATTAATTTTATTAGTCTTAATTGAGTTGTGCTCTGTCTGGCGTCTCTATACTTTCTGAGAGTGACGTTAGTTGGGCTTGCGCCCTTGATAGTTAGTAAGGGTTAATCCTCACTGGGTGTTGGTTGAATGGTATAGTTTAGGCTTGTGCACACTGACAATAGCCAGCGTAGAAGTAATCGACTCATTTTCCCACCGAGTGTGAGGTTACCACATTTGAGAATTACCTGTCATCCCGTAGTATTTTTAGAATATTCCTACCGAGTACGAGGTTTCCGTATTCGAGACTTACTAATTTTTCCTGCCGAGTGTGAGGTTACCACATTCGAAATTTACCCGTCATCCCGTAGTATTTCTAGAATATTCCTACCGAGTACGAGGTTTCCGTATTCGAGACTCAATAATTTTTTCTGCCGAGTGTGAGGTTACCACATTCGAGATTTACCCGTCATCCCGTAAACAAATAGCATATCCCCGTATAGTATTGTCACAGACAATAATCTGACAGAAAAAGGTTAAAAATAAAGGTGTAATAGTATTAAGAGTGTGTATTGTCACAGACAATAAATCTGACAGTTTGTGTAAAACCTTATGGGAAAAAGGTTAATAGTATTAAGATTGTGTATTGTCACAGACAATAAATCTGACAGTTTGTGTAAAACCTTATGGGAAAAATGTTAATAGTATTAAGATTGTGTATTATCACAGACAATAAGTCTGACAGTTTGTGTAAAACCTTATGGGAACAAGGTTTATAAAAAGTGTACAATAATATTAAGATTGTGTATTAGTATTAAGATTATATAAAAGACAAATAAATATAAATATAGACGATTATAAATGTCTAGACTTCTCGTGATGTGCTGAGTTACATCGTGTCTACGACATATATAAACTTAAATGCTTTGAGATTGATATGAAGATCACGCTGCTATAATTCTACACTTCTCGTGAATGAGAGGCATTCGGTGGGAGGAAAATTTCGTGCTACACTTTTCTAACAGTTTCGGCCATTTTGGATATTGTGAAATTTCTTATCGGACGGCTGTGCAGTTGTTTACCTGCATTTTGAGGTGATAATCAAATCAAATCAAATCAAATCAAAGTATATTTATTTCAAAGCCCCTGCTTAAAGCAACGTATAACGCTGGGCTCCACGACGATACATAGTTTAGTAATTAGTTTACATAAAAAAAATGAATCAATCAATCAATCAATAGCAAAATAAACAATATTAAATTAAAGAGAATTAGTTTAGAACAACTTAAATTAGTATGTTTAGCGTGTTAAACAGTCACATATAATAATTAATTCTTATTACGTACTGGGAATTTGCGATACTATTATTATTTATATCAGATATTGTAAGTTGATGAAATGCTCACACAATTAAACTCGGCAATTAAGCCTGAAACACAATGAATGCGACACGAAATTGTCGACACCAATTGGCGTCGTCGTTTGTCGCAGATGTAATACAATGAATGCGTCATTATTGTCGTCATTTCAAGACATTTGAGTTGAGTTTTGCTTTTTTGTGATGTCGACGGATTTTATTTTTACATTTTTTAAGAACAAGTATAAGTTACATTAAAGCTTATATGCAGTTATGCCAGTTTTAAAAGAAAAGTACGTGAACTGTACCCAAGGTATATTCCCATTACGAACCCCGTTCCGCCATATTGTCTGGATTTTTCTTTTCCTTTTTTATTAGCGGACGAAACACGTCACAGCACATCAGCTGCTTTGTGTCAAAATTCGCTTTATCTGTGTACCGCGGTTTTATTGAAATTTTGCAGAGATATTTTGAGTGATTTGTAAATTAAAGAACAAGTAAATGTTTCTGGAAATTATGAAGTAATCTGTGCCTAATTGTAAGAACTATTTCAAAAACGACTCCGCAAGGCAAGACGTAAAATTTCATGCATTTCCCAAAGACGCATAAATGCCAAAGGATTGTTACTCTTGATAGTGGAATTTGTATGGCGAAGCTATCTGAGCTTCTGCAATGTTACTTAGAACATTTATTGCCAACTGCAGAACTTCAAAATTTATTGAATTTTGAATCTTGTCGGCAAAGTCTAAAGTTAAATGGGACATAAACCATGTGAGCGTTCAACACATTTCTTAAATCGACATATTGAGTAAGGTTTGTACCAAAATAAAATCGTCTTGCATAAAAAGACACTGTAAAATTTCCAAATCTTATATCCTTTAGAGTATAAGTACAAACGTTTGCAATGAGGCTAGAAGAAATCTCGAAGTTTATGAGTCAATTTGGAAAAGTTGGCACACGTTTCAACTCATCTATTGGTGGAAGGGTAATTTAACTGTTTGCTAATTTACTAAGTGCATTTTATATTTACTTTATATACTAAATTCAGGTTTTCAAATGCGATAAAATGTTCGGAAGGAGGGCGTGCTTTAATGCACTGAGATTTCACACATTTCAGGTCGATATTAGAGTTGATATTGTGGGCTGAAATTGTCCGAGCATAGATCATACGTGGATTCATACATCAAGGCATACTAATACTACTTTTGACCAAATCTATTTGAGAAATGGATATACAATCACAAGGATACTAAAATGTACTCTTCCAAGCAACTTTCTAATTTAATTGCGTTTGTTTGCGCAAGTGATAAAAAAACACGACCGAAACTTTAAAATTTTTATAGAGAATCTCAAGATGGTAGCTAAAACAAAACATTTTACGCCTTTTAATTATTTATATTTGTTTGCAGTAGCACAACTATATTTTACTTATTTGGTCATTCCTTTATATGTAAAGATGTCAATAGCACATGAACAATATTATATTAGTACAAAACGTGTATGTATGTATCTTTGAAAACGAATATAATTTATGTCAATCTTATTCTGTTTTTATTATTCCTCGAAGTCAATCGATTCATAGGCAGTTGATCTAAAACTAGTGGGGACTGAAACTCAAAAGGGCGATCCCATCCCATCATCAACATTAAAAAGCCAATAATTATTACAGAATTTATTTCAGGTGAACTTGTAACTAAATCCAATTCAGCATTCAGATGCATTCTAAGCCCGTGAAAAATATTTCTTTATATCAAAAATAGGAATCCGGTGGCACGATTAGGTTAAATATGGGAGGTGTTTGATTCTCCTGGTAGTCAGCTCATGTAGTGATACCGAGTAATGGTAAGAAAGAAAAAAAAGTTGGTGTTGTAAGGATTTAGGGAGTGCAAATAAAATAAAATAATTAATTTAAAAGTGGATAGATATATACAACACAATTTCATGTAAAAATTTTAATTAAATATTTACATACATAATTCAAAGGAAATTTTCAATAATGAATTAATTGTTATAACAATAGCAACTTTCACTTAATATGTAAACATAATGTAAACATTTTATTTATTTATTTTTTGTTTTTATCTCGAGAGAGACTGCGTAGTACTCGCATTATTTCCAGGTAGGGTGTTTTGTTTTTTTTTTTTTTTTGAAGATAACTCCTAAAAACGAGTGTAAATTATAACTGAACTATTTTTCTTGATTAAGTACATTTATAAATTCTTCTAATTTCTCCTGAGCATGTCTGACTTTTATTTGCTCGAATTCTCATTTCCACTTCTCTGTGTCTAAAATTAAAAAAAAAACTTTTACTTTCAGAAAAACAAAACACGCCACAACATTTTTATATGTATACCTTCTCAATCCAGATAAATCACTTTCTTCAGTTAAATCGTATTCTCTTTCTAATGGCTGATTTACATTACTCGAACATGCGATTTTACTGACTAAGTGAGTGAGAGGGTCTTATTACTTTGCACTATTAGAAAAAAAGGAAGACTATCAAAACATTATTTCCCACTCTTTTATAGCGAAGTGTCGCTTGTGACATTTCATCAAATTGTCAACTGCAAAAAAATAATCAGACGTCAAAAATAGTTCTGTTCAGGCGTTCAAAATCGTGGACTTGACACTGTTCAAACACAAAAAAAAAAACATCGAAAATGCTATAAATGTAAGTATTTAGGAGTCAATATTATTCACTGGGATTTTCTTATGAAATATTGGATTTTGTAGGAAATATATCGAATAGGATTGGATGAAGGTGAATATGTGTTTGGTCTCATAAACGCTTTTGACGTGCCAAGATTCACATTCAATAGTGAAAGAAAAAAATTTGAATTGAATTCAAAACCTCAGAGTTTTTATCTCAGGCAGAAATGAAAGCAAAATACCTCGCCGATAGGTAGGTCAAAAACAAAAGAAACTACAGGAGGAGTACCATTGGATTTAAGCGAAGCTCGCTTTCATGCTGGATTTTTTTGCGAAGGATGTTTTGTTTTAGCAGAAGGAAAGTACATAGATGGTGTTCTTAAAGTTGCAGTCCTGGGATTTCCTCCTCCTGAACAAGCCAGTAGTAGCCGTGCATTCTTTGGAGTTCAAAATACTTGGGGTGGACCATCTAAGAAACTTCTCAAGTATTCGTCGCGACTAATAGAAATTGAACAAACAAATACTGAGGGAACAATTGTGTTTCTCTCTGATGTTCGTTTAGATTTGCCAATCCTTATGACTAAACTTAAACAACTGTTTGTAGGATACGATGATTGTCCACCAGTTGCAATAATTCTAAATTGATATATTGTTTGTTTTGCTATGAATCATGTAAACTAATTGATAAGCTTTGTTTTGTCGTGGAACCCAGCGTTATACGCTGCTTTAAGCAGGGGTTCAAAAGATAAATGCACTTTGACTTGACTTGACTTGAATTTTCTATCATCCCAAAGTCTTTTTGAAAGAAATATATTTTATTGTAAATGTTTAAAACACTTGCACTTAAAAAACTTGGAATAAAGCACCCTAGAAAGAAGCGTTTTACTTGCTGTGATTTATCATATAAAACTCATTTAGTTTGCATAGATTCATTTCCAATGTGGAGACTTCATGTTTTATATATCCCTTTATAATATTTATTTGCTCTACTAAAGGATATAAATGTATCTATATATGTGCATGTCAGTCCCCTTCAATTTACTCCCCTTCTAGGTTTAGATTGTTTATAAACTCGTAAAGCCATTCTGGGATTGAGGTAGTTTAGTGGAGGAAAATCATGTTCGAGGTGGCGTAATCACCACCTGACCAAAACTTTACAGTTGCAGAGCATATGTTCCGAGGTTTCATGAGCATCCGATAGAAGTGGCAAGATGAAAACTCAGTCAAGCTAATCTTGTTTAGGTGATACCTCCTAAGGTGTATGAGTTCTTTTGTTTTTCCGCCAGAGGTGTCGATAAACTTTTTTGCCAAACGAAGTCCTTGCAGCCTTTCCCAATAAAGGGATTTTTGTATGATCTCCCAGCTAATTACGGTAGCATTGAGGAAACACTTTGAAATCTAAATTATTAGATCTCACAATATTCCTCAGATACATCGCTCTGTACTGATAGAACTTTGGTACAGAGAATAGCCCAGTTAAAACAGTTACAACAGCTCATTTGCTTAAAAAACCCTAAAATTTCAGTATTTCGTGATTCTTAAGATATGTTTACTAAAATATAAGTTAAAAAATTAATGGTAATTAATTTATTAAAAAAATTTATAATAATTTTATAAAAAAAATTAAAATTTTTTAAAATTTTTTTAAAAAATTTATAAAAAAAATGTGTAATCATTTTTTAAAAAATGTTTAAACATTTTTAATAAACTTTGACACATTCCAGCTGATGTGCTGTGACTTTCCTCAAGTATTTTTATTTTGTGTGCGTGTAAACAATTATACTCGTACACGCTTGTAGTTATATGTATGAGTTTGCTGCCATAATAGCAAAATTTACTGCCATAAAATATACTTCTGGCTAGAACTTTTTATGGCTAATTATGGCAGTAAAAATTTCCCTTTCGTAGGGGAATTTGACATTTAACTCAGTAAAATTTTGCTGGATTATCTTTTGTCCTTATCGTTCTAAAGTATTTTCAGATAAGGGGAAACTACTTACTCTCTTTTCTAGCAATGTTCGAGTAATGTAAATCAGCCATAAGTCTCGAAATTCGGTAGCATGATACGGAGCCTCTGGGGAAAATTCTTGCTTGGCTAATAGATTCTATAGACGTCTTTCCACTGCTCTGATCACCAACTACAACTACTCGAGGTAAGGATATCCCGACAGTTCATCTAATACTTCAGAGTACTTCTTCTCCTTGTTGTTTTAATCGTGGATCTATAAAAAGGGAAAACGTATTTAGCTATATACCATATTGGAAACTTCCTTAACAGCACCTTGAGCAGCTAAATAAAAAGCTAGCTCATTGGAAACGACAAATTGCTTGGCAATATTTATTGCCATCGTTTCCGTTTGACTTTGACTTTAATTTTGCACAAGCAAAAAGCAAAACTTGCATAATATCACAGCAGTTTTAACTTTGGTTATAGCCGTCTTCAGGAGGGATTTCATTGCTTGATCCAGTTTAAGTGATAATGACAATGCTCAAATGGGAACGCGTAATCTGGAATAATAAGATTAAATTTATTTTGATTAATATAAGATTCCAAATAATTACAAACTAAGCTTCCAGCAATTGCATGTAAAAGTTTTAAAATTGGGAAGAAATACAAAGCGCAATAGACAGCAGTCTTCCCATTTTTCGAGAATTTCTTATTCAGTGAGGGTCATATTACCATCATTGCAATTAAGCACATAAAGTAAAATACATATTTTTTAAAGCACTTCATGTTTACTTACAGAGGATATACAGCCTCCTGTGTACAATACAGTTTCACTTCAGAGTTTGGTGTGAGATCATTAAAAAATAACCATTTCTTACAAGCGCTCAACTCAAAGGTATTTACATTATGTTAGGTATAAATAAAAGAAGACTATAATTGAATGTCAAATTAGTTGTAGAAAATTAAGAATATGAAATGTTTCGTGCTTTATTTACTTGTCATCTTTGACATAAGAGAACTGTCAGAGATTTTGTTTTACATTTCCTTTTTTATTAGTGGACGAAACACGTCACGGCCAAGTGTCAAAATCTTAATGAGAATACCTTGTCTTTATATACCTTGAGTTCAAGTTCAAGTTTGATTTATTGAGTCCAATTTATAAAATACACATTTTTACTTTTTTTAAATCTTAAACCTAATTCCGCACAGAGGTACGTCTGTATCTGCCTGACTTGCTGATATGCCTGGCTTTACAATTATGGGATTATATAATAGGTGGGAGATTCAACTATTACTAGTTCAAGTGTTATGATTATGATTATAATATTGGGGATTAATGTAAAGAGTATACTTGCTCCCGGTATACAGTTTATATACCTTGAACTGTACCAACACACGAACTGTCAAACCCAAATGTCGCACTGCGCAACGACAATTTTAGAAATTTGCTCTACTTTTTGACGACGACATTATCGCGTCGCAGCATTTGCTATGCCCTATTGTCGTAACACGTATTCGAAAATTATTTTGGCGTCGACAAATGCGTGTCGCAGTCATTGTATTTCAGCCATTATAATTTATAAGGAGCTACTATGGAGCAAAATTATTGTGATGACACGTCTAGACACAAGTGAAGCAAACTGCACGTGCTTTGTGTTGCCTGTGGCACCGCACAGCTTGTGGGTTGGCCCATACGACAGCCAGTGTATTCAGCGTACTCTAGTTTGAGAGTGTTTTACCTGTTCAATTGCGATTCCTTTTCGATCTTTTAATTCGTACAGTTGTCGATTCGATTTGAAACAGTTTGTCAAGTTGGTTTTGTTCGAAGGGGCGATGCTCTCTGTTAGTTCTTCAGCTTAGTCCTACTGTACATTATACTACTGTTTATTTTGAATTCATTAACTTTTTCAAACAAAATGGGTATGCTTGCTCTTGATTTTTAATACAATAAGTTGGGTTGGGCCGTGATACACAATACCATTTTCACAAACTCCATTATTTTATTAAAATTCATAAGCAAATAAATTTAGAAATTGAAACAAGTTTATCGTATGCAGGGGAGCCTGCTTCATACAATATTTTGAAAGGGCTTATCCCCAATTCTGCAGTTATGGGATTTCGATCGGGTTTAAGTCGGTGAATAAGTTGGCCAATCAAGTATTTTAATGAATCCCACATTCCCATGTAATCCAGTCCTTTACCAACTTCGATGTGTTTAGGTTCGCTGTCATGTTGAAATACCCATTGAACATAAACATCAATTTATTTGAGTACCCGTGCCAAAGGCACGCATAGCGCTGGGCACATCATAGATAGTTACATGATAGACTAACATTGTAGCAAAATAAGCGATAAAAGTACAGATATAGGTACTTAGAATATAGTATAGTCTAGTGAAATGTAGCAAACAACATAGTAGCTCAGCATTGTAGCAAAATAACATGAATTTACAAGTATCAGCACTTAGGACAAAGCACCGCCTAGTAAAATATAGCAAAATAAAATTAAATAAATACATAGTAGTTGAAGTGGCATTTCCCATTCAGCGTGACGAAACATTCAGTTTCTAATACGTCCTTTTAAATGAAACTCGATAGTAATGCTTATTTCATGAAAAGGACCAACTCTATGACTGGGAAAGGACTTGCTAATATTATTTCTCAAATATTTGATTAACTATTGTCGATCTGTGTATGTACCCACCGTTTATGGATGTGGCCTAGGCGAGTTTACATAGTTTGTAAGATGGGTGGGTGGTGCATTCCGGAATGGACAACGTGCCGAAGGGAAATGTTGCTTTAACAGTTTTGTATACATTTTAAACATGAACATTTATTTGTTTGAGTGCCCATGCCAAAGACACTATAGCGCTGGGTACATCTTAGAAAGTTACATAGTAGATTTACATTGTAGCAGAAAAAATAATAAAAGAATGAGAATAACATTGGGCTTAATATATAGTACAGTATAAAATATCATAAAGTAGAAATAGGAGACTAATATATAGCACAGTACAATACAACAGCATAGTCCAGTGTGCAGCGCACGTAGCAGATAGATTTACAGGTACAAATATAGAAAGCCCTTAGAATTAGAAGTGGATATGATAGTCTGTGTTGATAGCAAGTTTAAAAATATAGTACATCGAGTTTTAGTATTTGATTAATATGAGGTTACGTGCAGATAGTTTGAAAAAGCTCTATATAGAAAAAATAAGGTTCTGAATGATAGATAACAGGTAACATATCCAAGCACGGAACAGGAGGTTGTAAGGCAACTGGAGCAAAAATGAAGGAAAACCGGAGACAATATTGAGGCAAAGATCACTGCCAGGACAGAAGGCGGAAGGCCATTAGATAGCTGCTGTCAAGAAGTCCCGAGCTTCAGACTTGAATGAGTTTAGTGAGGCACTGCGTCTAGCCTCATCTGACATACGGTTGCAAAAAACGGCCCCACTGAGAAATGCAGTTTTCCCACCGAACTGCGTACGAACCCTACGGAGGACAATTCTATAATTGTTCGACTTCTGGCAGATGCGAGAAAGCATGAATCACTCGACGTATCCATGATTCAAAATTTGATCCATTCCGGAATGTACAACCAACCATATAAAACTTGTATACTGTATTCTGGTGATGCATGCGACATCTATATAGTTGTGCAAGTCAATGTTTTATCTAAACTATAGTGAGCGTTTAACGCTTGCCTCCTCTGGTGACTAATGCAGAGGTAATTAGTATTAAATAGCGGGCTACAAAATTACTAGGTAGGTATCTAATAAGCTAACAGTACAGTGAGTTAGAGTAAATGATGTGAACAAAGAAAATAAATCTAACAAACTAGATAAGAGAGAATAGTTACACATCTGGAATTAAGTCTAATGTCATGGAAAAACAGCAAATATAGTATATATATATATATATATAATATATATAGTTTGTGCTTAATGAGTTTTTATTTATTTATTTAATTCAGTCTACAGAGATCATCTCCTACAGACTATGCTAATATAACTAACTTATATAAATTATTACTTAATATGACATTAGTATTCAAACAAAAAATACAATAGTATCAGAAAAAATTGAAAATATAAAATGCGACTAAAGAAGGGTAATACATAGTATCACTAGATTACAGGAACTCTCTAAAATAAATTAAACAAGCAAGACTACAAGCGTTTACAAATATTACATCTTTAAACTTGGTGCGTTCATGAGCTAGATCCACGTCATTGTCATAAATTTCATTACAACGACGAGAGCAGTAGGAAATGAGTTCATGCTGACCATAAGAGGTTCGGTGATAAGGCACATGTAATAATCATCTTGTTCTAAGTGCAAAACCAGGCACATAAATATTGAATAGGATTAGCAAATCTGGTGAGCAAATTTTGTAGCAAAGAGTATCTCTTACAAACATTATAGATGCAATTCTTCTCCTAGTATCTAAGAGTTGTAACCCCAAAAGCA
The DNA here is from genome assembly GCA_963930735.1 of Dioctria linearis. Lineage (NCBI taxonomy): Eukaryota > Metazoa > Arthropoda > Insecta > Diptera > Asilidae > Dioctria > Dioctria linearis. The sequence goes on along the minus strand of OZ005741.1, from coordinate 74,504,620 downwards.
TACATCTAGATTTATAGTTGGGCAAATCATGCAACCAATGCAATCTTCTTAAAGCATAGCGTGTAAAGTTTTTTTGAATCCTCTCAATTCTCTCAGTAAGTTGCTTGGTGTACGGACACCATACCACTGAAGCATACTCCAGTATAGATATAACTAAGGCAATGTATAAAGCTTTTAAGGTGTGAGGATCGCTAAAGTCTTTAGTATTTCGCTTTATAAAACCAAGCATCTTTAAAGCCCTACAGCAGATATAATTAATATGCAACCCGCTTCCCAGTTTCACGTCGAAAATGACACCAAGGTCCAAAATTTCACTCGGCCGCTCAATGGAAACATTACCGATAGAATATTCAGTATGAAGGGGATTTAGTAAACGGTGAAAAGTATAGCATTTACACTTGCTTGGATTTAGAGCCAGTCCGTTTGAAAAACACCATTGTTGTGAACGATTAAAATCAGACTGAAGATGGTAAGTGTCAGTTGAATTTTTAATAGGTAATATAATCTTAAGATCGTCGGCATATAGCAATGGTTGCGCGAAGCGGAAAATATTTATCAGATCATTAATAAATATAACAAACAACAAAGGACCCAAGTGGCTTCCCTGTGGAACACCAGACAAAACCTGGAAAATTCGCGACTGAAAGCAATCCACTTTGACATATTGAGAACGATTAGTAAGATACGAAGTCAACCAATCAAGCAAAGGCGAATTAAAACCAAACATTTCAAGCTTTTTAATAAGAAGAGTTAAATTAACGCGATCAAAGGCTTTTACAAAATCTGTGTAAATGACATCTACCTGGAAACCATCCTCAATAGCAACAGATACACTATGTTTGAAGAGAATTAAGTTCGTAGAAGTAGATTTACCACTTACAAACCCGTGCTGCAAAGAGGAAATACCTTCTTTAATATGAAAATAAATTTTATCTTTAACTAAACTCTCAAAACATTTGGGGATTGGTAAGAGTTTAGCAATTGGTCTATAATTGCTGATTTGATTCCGGGAACCCGCTTTGAATAGAGGTTTAATAAGAGAAAATTTCCAATTGTGGAATAGCCAAAGAACTACAACAATGTTTGAGCAAGATGTTCGGAATTAAATGCTTACCGTAAGAGGTATCACAGTCTAAAGTACTCAATGAATGCTCCACATCACACTCATTTAAGTGAATGCATCCCAAATGCGTAAAGGCCTCAGCATTACTAGATGTTGAAAACGGAACAGTGCCTGAGTCACTACAGTAAACAGATTCAAAATAATTGGCAAACAATTCGACACTGTCCTCGAGATTATTAGAAAGGATGCCATTGTATTCCATATTTATAGGAATACCGGACGAAGATCTCTTAGCGTTAATATACGACCAAAATGCTTTACTATTGCTTTTAATATTATCCTCAGTTGACTAGATGTAGAGTCTAAAGAGGTATCTATGAAGTTACTCATATTCACGCCTTAAACGCTTATAATTTGCCTCATTGAATTAATTGTTAACCTCACCCAACAATTTATGTGCCCTATTTTTAGCGTTTTTTAGCCTTAGCAAACCTCGATTGAACCAAGGAGGGTGTGTTTTCGATTTCACCTTATTAATGGGTATGAACCTAACAATGCCAGCGTGAATAATTTCCAGAAATTTACTGTAAGTAAGATTAAGATCATTTGCAAGATTTAGGTCTTCACACCAATTAAAGGAGTTTATATAATCATTCAATTTAACAAAGTCCCCTTTACGAAAGTTATAAGCATAGGAGTCACTAACTAGAGCATCAGCAAACAAATATGTATCTAAATTAATAATAAACGGCTTATGATGAAGATCAATTTTTGATAGAGGATATAAAACTTCCTTAATACAAAATTTTAAATCATAGCTAATGAAAACAAGATTTAGAAATCTACCGAATATATTGCAAAAAGGATTAATTTGAATTAACTCATATCCAGTAAGACTATCCACAACTAAACACTCACATAGTGATGATACATTTGAAGGCATTAGGATCTTTTCGTCTGCAGACCATATCCAGTTTACACTCGGCAGATTGAAGTCTTCAAGGTAGCATAAATGTTCTTGTGTAGACAAATCGGAGAAAATAAAAGTAAGGTTACTCACATGAGCGTCATACAATTCCAATGAGCTCGCAGATGGAATATAGCTAACACAAATAACGATGATCACCAGACCATTGAAATCAAGCTTAATAGGCAGTTGCTCAACCATACCATCATCCTGATTAAGATTAAGACGCATGGACTTGAGAGCTTGTTTTGCAGCTATGAGTAAACCGCCACCCCGAGATAAGCCAGTAGAGTGTTGACAACGATCCTTGCGAAATACCATATAATCTTTTTCATTGAAGAACTCAGATGATAAAATATTGGAATGAAGCCATGTTTCAGTCAAAACTATTACATCATAGTCATTCTCTACAATGTTTAAATAAATATCGCGAACTTTTGAAGCCATTCCTCTAACATTTTGATAGTAGCATGAGAAAGGAGAAACGTGTGGTGTCTGAAATTTTTGGTCACTTGATGCAAAGTTACAAGCCTTTACGTTGATGGTGTAATACTAAACGATATAAGCGAATGCTATGTGAGGTAGTACCTCGTCATGAAGTGACTAAGGATTTCAGATACTTCGTGCAAAAACTCGTTAAGCGCATGCTGTTACACTATCTGCCTACATTTTATGAAGTGCCTAGACTTTTCGTGAAGTGCCGAATTACATCAAGTGTCTATGACATATCTATATATATAGAATAGAGTGGAACTTAACTTTATTTTTCGGTCTAAACATGGTATGCTACTGGAATAATTTAATTGCAAAACTAATCAGAATGCAGACTCAGTTCGGGGGGAAAGTGTATTTTCCCAGGATGCGTCTATGGAACTCTCGTATTCTTTTAGTAGAAAGTAATCTAATGGTTCACTCCAATCAGATAAAATCAAAGAGATAAAACTTTTACGACCGCGGTTTTCTTACAATGTGTCCATCTTCAAGTATTATTTGCAATAATCCTTTGGACAATGTGAATAGTTGGAAACCAGCACAGGAGCAGGGGCCTTATTACTGAGCTCGATCGATAAGAATCGAGTAAGTGTATAAAAACAAACCATATAGACGAAGGAAAATTAAAACAAAATTCTACGGAATCTGATAGCAAAACTCCACAAAACAGTCGTCTGCTTCTCATTCACTGTTTTGTGGATTTTTGCTAATCGATTTTTTCGAATTTTGTGTCAGTCTGATCTGATTATATTTCATTTAAATAATTGATCAAAGCTTTCACATACCTAGTTTATGATCATTCGGGACGAGCTGGTTAATAATCTTTCCTATATTCACATAAATTGTGATTATTTGTTTTAGTCATGCTTAGTGGAATTTATTAGGTGATGTACTTAATAATTGTAGACTTCGGGCTAAATTTAAAGTTGTTCCTTTTGTGTATTAAGAATTTTGTTTTAGTAGGAGCCTATTAAAGTTTATTTTCTCTTTTTTCTTCTTCCAAATTTTAGTTTTTTTTTCCTTGGCTATGTTTGTCAATTTCAATCTCTAGTAATTAAGTATCTATTGTCGATCTATGCACCCACCGTTTATGGATGTGGCATTGGCCAGAGTTTTTTAATATAGTTAGTATTTTGCATTTGCATTTGTATAAATACTTATAGATATGTACTACGAATATTATATAGTTTTTAACTTGTTTTCCTGAAATATTATTTAACATGAGACAGTGGATATTTTGATTGTAACAACTGTTGTGGTGCACAACGTTGGTTTTAAATAAATGTTAATTTTAATTTGAACAGTATTTAGATTGTATGTACTATATAAAGTTTATATGATTCCATATATTTCTAGCGCTAAACACGAGTGTGTCGATGGTCGTATCTCTCGCCTTCTCCGTACTCCTGTTTTCAGCTTTGCAACTGTACAAGCCGTGGTTCCATTCGTCACAAATGAATATAATGCTTGGAGGTTACATAGGATCTTGGATTTTCATATTTCTCTTAACAGCTATTTCAAACTTGGAATCAATTTTACTCGGTGATGGATTCCAGGCAAAATTCATACCAGAAATTAGTTTTTGCTTGGTGATTGCTTGTTTGGCCTGTGGAATAGTTCATCGTGTTTGCGCCACAACATGGTATGATTGAATATTGCTCTAAGCAAATATACTTACTAAATTTTTCACTTTTAGTATTTTATTTTCCATTGTGGGCCTGTATTTTGTTAATAAGATTTCGCAAAGTTTTCACAATACAACTGTACAATCAGAAGTTCATCAAGTAAAGAGACGTAAGAAATAAATATTATTGAAAGCTAAATTTATCTGTTTTATTATTGTAGTAGGCTTAGTTCATAAGGTTACGCAATAAAGGAATTTTTCAATTTCAATATTTTTCAATATTGTCACACTCAAGGCACCCAAGAGGTTACCTATCGTTCGATTTTCCACATTTACCCTTGCATGCAAATAATTTATATGAGCTCATTTTGACTATTACAACGAAACGTTCTGATTCAACATAAATGTATTTTAACTAGAAAAGAAAGCGCAGCCAATCACAGGACAGGAAGGCACCATGGTAGTTTTAGAAGGTCGCTTTTTCGGAGACAACACTGACATCTCGAGGATCATTGTGCAGCAATATACAGTTCTTGTCAGTATTCTCGACAATACAGGCATCATACAGCTGGAATTGTTAGAATGTCATATAGGTCTGGATTATGCTGTTTGCAGCAGATTGCATTTCAGCTGGTGGCCGAACATTTATCTCGCAAAAACATGAAAATGTAGACAAGCAGGATTAGATCGCCGTCAGAACCAATAACGTTTTGGTTGTTAAGGATTTCTATTAGGCCGCTATTTTTAGTAACGACTTTACCAAGCTAATAGAACATTTAAAAAATGTCTGCATTTTTGTTGTTGTCGACATGCTGCTCATGTTAGGAAATTTCGTTGGATTTTTTCGTATGTCTTAAGCCAACTGGACTCCTTTCTGCTTCAAGATTTTGAATCATGGTGTTAACGTCCTGGTGGCTAGAAAGTAGATATCATCAGCATAATTCAGATTTGTGATGACATTATTTATTACGGTAAGAAAAAGAACTGGCGAAAGCAAACATTCTTGTCGTTTTCGATATCAATCAATCAACCCGTGTCGTCTGTATCTTTGGGGCTCAGCTTGATGTCGTTGTTTTCTCTTTCGTTAATTTGCAACTTTTAGTTCCGTTGTCTTCTATTTTATGGCTGTTGCACTACATCTTCACTCCCACAAGTATCCAGGCAAGAACCTCACTCATCTCCTAGAGGCTCAATCATGTGACACTTTGATAGAGTAGTACCTACCACCTACACGTGGCGGTCCCCGCATGTTTAGGCCTAAACATTAAAGTTTCAACATTTTTTGTAATTGGGTTAAATTATTTTCATCATAATATTTTCAAGCTCATTTACCCATGTAAGCATTCTTTCATAAAGAAACGCTTTGGTTGGTTGATTGAAAAATAACTGAACGATTTCATTAATAGACATATGCCTTAAATAATAAAAATATATTTACAGTTTTTATTCGGTTAGCTTTTTGTGGTGCCCGCCGGTCAAGCTCATTGACCCATGCTGTATGTATAAAAATGCATAAAATAGCATTGCGCCGATCAGTACAATGCCCGATAAGTGCAATCGGTTATCGGGCATTGCACTGATCGGCGTAATCGTCTTGTCTCACTACACTGTACACCAACGTTTTAGTTTAGTATACTCTTATAAAATATATTATTGAGACCAAATACTCCTTTGATGTAATTCCGCAAGGAAATCGAGAATGAAATTACATTTATTACAATTGACAGGTTAACAGCTGTTAATTTAGTAGCTTACCACGACATACATATTTCTGTATTTATAACTTAGAACATCCTAGCGGGAAATATGTCAAGCGCTTGTAAAGGGAAGCGCTTCCACACCATAGCCAGAAAATATCTTTTCCGAAGCACTCTTTTACCATAGCCAAAGGAATCTGCGGAAGCTGATGTCTTCTCTGAGTTTAGGCTTATTGGGTTTTTGTTGTGAAAAGATGACTCATATCAAAACCCTCGAGAATACTTCCCAAGCCATGAAACAGAAATCTATATGTATGCGTTGTGAGTCCGTTTTCTAAAATGTTCTATATTGATACTTATGGAAAAGTGCCAAACATGGACTTTATATATGCTATAGAGCCTAAACTACTATCCATACAGGAAAATAGTCTTCTAGTATTTTAAAGCTTGGTTCCATACCTTCCCAAAGGATACACTTTCTATATACCTTACTTAACAAAATAATAAAATAGTTTTGATTACAAAGCAACCTTATCATTTTACGCTCAATAACTCTCAGCTGAGTAATAATTGCATGTGTGTATGTGCAGCCGGAGTCCGAATCTGTAGGCAGCTACAGTCGATATCATCAGCCCACGGCATGCCATGACCAGGGTTACCGTTTTACTCCATTCGGAGCAAAAATACTCCCTTTTCGGTTGCGTTACTCCTCTTTTACTCCTTTGCTTATTTACTCCTAAAAGGGAGCAATGACTTTTCTTCTAACAAGAAAAATTGGTTTTGCATCCTACAATGCGTCTGTAATGGTTGGGAAGCGAAGTGGTGTTGTCGCTTATTTAAAAAAAGAATTGCCGTACATATTTACATTGGGGTGCACATGCCATTCAATGCATTTATGTGCAGTTGCATCGTGCAAAACTCTTCCTTGTTGCATTCAAGAGTTATGTAAAGATTTATATAATTGTTCAGCCCACAGTACAAAAAGACAAAATGATTTTAAAGAAATACAAAGCTTATTTCCGATAACCAGTAATAAAATACTAAGGCTATCTGATACACGATGGTTAGCGATGGAAGCTGTGGTAAATAGAATTATATAGCAGTGGATCCCTCTTCAACATTATTATATGTTACTCCAGTACGATGAAAAGGATAAGGGCGTGAAATCTAAAGCTGAAAAAATTCTTCAAGCCCTTAGTGATGACAATAAAGTATATTTCTATTTTCTAAGCTACATATTAGAAATTCTTAATTCGATTAATAAAGAATTCCAGAGCGAATCTCCTAAGATTGTATCCTTATTGTCAACCGTTAAAAGTTATTATATCACAATTTTAAGAAATTTTTTGTGCGATGATTACATAAATAGTCACAGTGATAAGCTGTCATCAATTGAATTAAGAAATGTAGAAAATCATATGGACTTAAAGAATATATACTTGGGCTCGAAAGCTAGATTCTATCTTTTTGATTTAGAAGAGCAACGAAAGACAGTTGATTTAATCGAAATAAAAAAAAATATTAAAGAATTTTATATTGTACTTTGTGAGAAAATAAGTAAACGAATAGATTTTAACTGTGAAAAGTTACACTCATTGCAAATTTTTGATCCAAAATTAATAAACGTTAACAAAAATTATGATGACACGACATATTTAAAACCTTACATATTTTCTTAAACTTTTACGGCAAGAGAAAAAATTGCAAATGAATGGAGACATTTTTTATCAAGTGATTTGACTTTGAAATTAAATTGCGATGACATAAGTCAATTCTGATTTAATTTTGGAAAAATACAAAATGCTTTAGGAGAATATATATATGACAATTTATCTAAATTTGTTTATAATGTATTGTCTCTGCCTCATAGTTCTGCGTCAGCAGAAAGATTTTTTTCCAAATTAAGTTTGCTAAAAAATTAAAAAAAAAAGCAAAGAAGTGATACATAAAAAAAGGCTTTGCAAATGGATTTTTTTATGTTTTAGTTTTTTTTTATTAATGAGAAAAGTATTTTCTTTATTACTGTGTTATAGTTTAAATACATATAGTATTTCCTTATTAGTTATTGTTTTGGTTGAAATAAATTCTTTTCGTTCTTAAAATATAGGTCTCTTAATATTTTACTAATGCTTTTCTTTCACATTTCTAATTTTTTTTTTTATATATTTTCATCTAAAGAGTAATACATACTTTGAAACTAAAAAAGGAGTAAATGGAGTACATTTTTCTATAATGCTCCGAAAAAAGGTAGTACCGTTAAACAGGGAGTATAATGTACTCCCATTTATTTTTTTGAAACGGTAACCCTGGCCATGACGGCACAGCGACATTACAATGATTTCCGAGCTGAGAGTTCTTGGTTGAGGAATCGTAGTTATTTGCTTAAGATAAATTTTTTTAAATAATTTTGTTAGGAAAAGTATGAAAATTTCATTACGGTTAGGAAGATAAGAAAGTAAGTTTAAGATTATTAGAACACCATTTTTCTGTATGAATAGTAGTTTAGATTGATTTGAATAGCTCCCAAATCAAACTTTTGTTAGTTTTACATAAGAACACTGCAAATATTTTAGAATAAGGACTCCGCTGGGCCTCGCATGTGGTAGGGAGGGAGTCTGTTTCATGGCTTGAGAGGTTTTTACGAGGGTTTTGCTCATATGCATCTGAAAGCACAGCAAAATTTTTCCTTCAGTTGAAGTGTGCGGTTAATTGGAATTTAATTTAATTTAAAATAAAAATGAGCTCATTCAGAATAAAACTGAGATTATTAATAAAGCCCTTATCTTGATTACCTCTGTATTCCCTAAAAGCGCTCCAAGACTGTTACGGCTACCCTACAAGCGCTCCAAGAATGCTACCCTGTAAGCGTTCCAAGAGTTGTATCCTACAAGCCCACCAAGAGCACTTTATAAGAATCTACTTTCCTCTGCGGACATACTCACGGTAAAACGATATGAACAAGGATACGGTGGCGAAGCGCTCTTGTATTCGCCTTTCCCGCTGGGATATATCAAACAGGAATGCGGGTATGGTATAAAACTCGTGTATATGAGTGAAGCTTTCTTCCTCTCATAATAGGTTTGTTCGATGAAAGCACGTTATAAAACACCGCGTAAATTTTCCCCTCCAATTTTTATCCGGGGTTTTGTGCACTCATCGAACAAGTTTTTGGGGCTCAGGGGTAGCCCTAGTATAACATTTCTCTGACAGTTCTTCCAATTAATTGTGAAAAGTTATTGATAAAATGTTAGGTCTGTCTGGTAACTTTAGAGAGAGGAATCTTTGCGTAAAAATCAAGTAAAAAGCTTTATGCCAAAGAGGGGAAAACTCAAGAAAAGTTACCAGACGCTTCTCAAGTAAATTTTGTTAAGCTTGCCATGTCTCAAAAATTTGACAGCTACGCTTCCTGTCTGAAGCAGAAAACAATTTATTAATTTGAAATATATTTTAAAAAACTCACCTTTTTTAATATTTTTATTAAAGTCACAGCTCTTTAGATGATCACTTTTACATTCACTCGTTAACACAACAAGCGACTTAACCTCAAATTTAATACTTTTGACAACAGCTGATTGCATATCGAAGTTACACCACAGTATATTCATACAGTAGCCCAGCTCTGTCAAAACTGTCAAGCGAGTAGGATGCTTCTCTAAAGAGAGAGGGAGGGATGCGAGTAGCCATCTTTGCGATTAGACGTGTTTTTTTTTATATACTGTGAGATAATTAAAATTATTGCGCTAAAGTTTAAGTAAATTGGTTTTTCTTTGCGTGCAAAGTGCTCCAAATAGTTCCAAATTAGCCGATTGGATTTAATTTTAGATAAAAGTATATCGGAACGAATTTTCCTTAGCACGATTGCAAGTGTATTAAAAAAAAATATATATTCTTATTGAGAGAGCCGCTAAATTTATTTGTAAGTAAATTTAAGCGGTCTTATGGACTCAACATGAGCGAAGATAGTAGGTAGTGGAAAAGAAATAGGGTTAAAACTACCCTCCCAATATTTCTCAAAAGCAGAAATCGAAAAATTAAATAATGACTTCGTAATAAATTACGATAATTCCAAAATGGCGACCGTAGCCACCGAAGATAGCGTTATGGCAAACAAACAAAAGATACAACATGCAATTCACCAAGGGAAGTGCAGTAACTCAGTTAATGATGCACAAAAAACAATTATTTCCAACTCCAATGGAGAAACTTCAGCTAATAAAGGCATAAATAACTCAAATGCGAGTAATAAGGATAGCAGTGCTGTACAACACCTCAAACAAGCCGCAGATGGATTCACTTTAGTTAAAAATAAAAGGAAAAGACGAAGAACAGACACATTGACTGATACTGGATACCTACAGGAAAGCACAAATTCAAAGCTCAACAGATTTGCGGCACTAGAAGTACATGAGGAAATGGACACAGATGGCGAGTCCGTTGAGACGAATCACTCATCGATAAAACAGATAAGTAACAATAAAACAAAAAGTAGTGTTACAAATAAAACAAATTCTACTAATCCTAGTGCTTTAAGCCAGATTAATAAAATTAAATTTTGTCCCCCTATTTTTGTATTCGGTGTCAACACCAAACTTCTAACAGACATAATCAACAGTACAGCTACGAAGCTGAATATTATAGACTTAAAATTAAAGTTTGTTAATTTAGAATACCTAAAAACAAAAATCTATGTAAATCATGTCGGTCTACACAAGAAGTTGGTCGCTTTGTTTAGAGACTCGGCGATAGATGCCTTCTCGTTCACACCTAAAGAGGCTCGTAAACCCATCATCTTAATTAAGGGGCTAGATGGAGATACCCCTATAGCAGACATTCTGCAAGACATAAAGACCCAAGCACCCGAGGTGAATATTTCAATCTCCAAGTTTTCCACCTCGTACTCGAGGAGGATAAATGTTCCTCTAAATACCTTTTCTGTACAAACAGAAACGGAAGATGATATGAAAAAAATTATTCAAATTAGATTCATTCTATTTACCTCTGTATATTGGGAAGAGAAACGATCCCAAAAAATTCTCAGATGTTATCGATGCCAAAGATTCGGCCATACAGGCGACTACTGTGCATACGATCCCAGATGTGTTCTCAGTGGAGAAAAACATGATTCAACAATATGTATCTCTTCTGATATAGAGAAGAGACCTCCCCCAAGGTGTGCCAATTGCCTTTCTAGTGAGCATCCCGCAAGCTACGGTGGATGTCCTGAACATCAGAAATTCAGAATTAAAAGAGAAACTATGAAAAACAAGATCAAAGCAAAAACTGTAGCAAGAAATAATTTCGTGAATAAGACAATAGGTAACTACGTTAAGCCACAGCGATCCTTCGCAGATGTGCTAAGAGGCAGTAAAAGCATAACAAAAGCAAATAATAATTCTACGGACTCGAATGTCCTAAATGAATTCCTAAACGAATCCAATAATCTGTTCAAGATATCTTTTCTCGAACTAATAAATAAGATTAGAGACTTCTGGCCTAATTATAAGGCCATGAAATCACAGGATGAAAAAGCCTTTGCTTATCTCCAATTCGCCGCCTCAATTGTGGGATAATGACTTCGTTAAAAATTTTCGCACTTAATATAAACTCCTTAGTGTCACACGAAAGGAGGTTTTCCCTGTTGAATATTCTAGAAGAAATAAAACCTATTATTTCATTTATTTCCGAAACCAGATTAAACACTGTATCTCTAAAAGGCTATAACACTATTAGAAACGATCAAGGAAGAGGCACTGCAACGATTCTCTGCGACAAGATAAAGTTTGAAAAAGTAAACTTCAACAGTAGCATATGCTCCTCGTGCTTAATCTCTGTCCCCTTTATAGACATCCAAGGTCAAACAAAAAAACTTCTAGCTGGGTGTATCTACATCCCTTCCGTTGCTGGACATTCTTTGAATAATGAATTGGATCGTTTATACAATTTATCGAATAGCTTCGATTTCACAATAATCGGTGGAGATTTTAATGCGAGACACAGGAACTGGGAGGATAGTACAAATAATAGAAACGGTAACCGGTTAGTGAACTGGCTTCATAATGGACCCTTCTTAAATCTCGATGTGGTCGCCCCTAGTGGCCCAACCTTTCCCAGATCCTCATCTACATTAGATCTTTTCCTACTTTCAAGCTCGCTCTTAAATCAAACAAATACTGGAAATAATTTCATATGTCATACTATTCCTTCCCCATCTGACCACTTCGGTTTAGTAGTAAAAGTAACAATAGATGGCTTTGCCCCTTCCCCCTGGCCCCACGTGCATATATCAGCTATTCTGAAACCGATTGGGATGCCTTCAGAGTGGATCTCCACTATAAACTAAATAACATAATAGTCCCGGAAAGAAATAACATCTCAAATACTTAAATTGATGCATCCCTGGAAAACATAGCAGATAGACACTCTATGAAAAGAAATATAATAAATCATAAATATCAAAACATCTCTAGAAATACAATAGAACTTATCAAAACAAGGAAAATATGGTTAGGAAGATTGAAAAGAATTTTTCACAGGCACCTCAATAGAGTCAACAATGAATATAAAGAACTTAACTCCAGGATTAAATGCCTAAATAGAATAATAAAAGACAAGGTCCGACATGAGCTTAATGATGCCTTTCAAGACAGATTAAGAAACATTAGCCCTTCCCCTCAAGCTTTCAAGGAGATAGACCGCATAACTGGTAGGAAGTTATTCGGAACAGACATAGTCAACAGCACCTTGCTGTCCGGAGATCAAGAACTATCGACAATTGAGGACAAGGTAAGATCCATTCAAGAATTTTACTCCACTTTATACTCGGAGAAAACCCCACAATGTGGAGAACCCCTCCGAAGTAGGATTAAGGGAAACTGGAACGATCTCTATAATAATTCTCAACAACCGTTGACACACTTCTCTGACGATAATCCTGCCTCAATGCCCAATGAGCGGTCAGTCTTTACCACCGAAACTCATGTAGCCTCCTTCAGAGCAGCACTAAACAATAAAAAATCATCAGCCCCTGATGGTATTTCTAACTATATACTGCGTAAATGCCCGAAATCTATAGATATCAAGCTGGCATCCTTATTTAACCATTGCACAAACAATGGTTATTTCCCATCTGAGTGGAAAAAAGCGAACCTAATCCCCATCCCAAAATCAAAGAACTCAAAACTCATTCAAGACTTTAGACCAATCTCCCTTTTATCAACTATAGGGAAACTATTTGAAAGAGATATAGCCGATAAATTGAATAATTTCTGTGAAGAACGCGATATCATACCCAACAATCAGTTTGGATTCAGGAAGTCTCACTCCACGGACCATTCGGTGCTTACTCTGGTTAATAGAATCACAAACAACTTAAGAAATAAAAAGTGCACAATAGCCCTGTATATAGACATCGAAAAAGCATTTGATAAAGTATGGCACAAGGGCCTAATACACAAGTTAATAGATGCGAACTGTCCCACAAACTTCACTAGGCTACTGCTCAGCTTTTTAAGCGACAGACAGACCTCAATCGTCATTGGGAACGTATCCTCTGATTGGATCCCAGTGAAGTCTGGAGTACCACAGGGATGAATCTTGGGCCCGAAATTATTTAACATTTACTTACATGATTTCCCAGTAGCGGAATCTAATGAGAGCAACAAGGGGACTGTAATGTATGCTGATGATACAATTATTATAAGCGAACATGAAAGACCGCACCAGGCACTGGACACCATCAAAAATATTATCCCCAACCTCATCGGATATTATAATAAATGGGGGCTTAGTATTAACGAGCAGAAATGTGGAATAATTTGCTTCCGAAATGCAAGTGGGAAAGGCAATCACCTGGCTGTTAGGGAAAGCAAAACGCTCACCTTAAAAATTAACACAAGACAAGTTCCGCTAAAAGAGGAAATCAAATACCCAGGGATTTTTCTTAACAACAAATTGCGTTTTAACATCCATGCAAGAAAAGCTTTAAAAAAGGGCAAAATGGCTGCAGCAATTCTGAGGCCTCTCCTCAACTCTAAATTTCTGTCGCAATCAACAAAACTCATGATTTACAAAACATTAATACCACCTATACTCACGTATGGGTTCTCAAATTGGTTCTCGATCTCACATTCTGTGGCCGAAGAACTGGAATCTTTCGAAAGAAAAATGATTCGCCACTGTACCGGCAAATTCAGGAGAACTAACAGTTATAAGTGGCACCCTAACACATATCTCTATAAGGAAGCTAACTCCCCCCCCCCCCCCCCCCCCTCCCCCCTTTTAACATACGCTTTAAGCCTCTGCAAAAAAGGCTAGAGGGTCTAATAGAGCATCCCAACCTTTTGATTAAACAAATAGCAGAAGAAAACAGGAATGACTCCTTACTGGATAACTATTATCTTTCCCCAATAAATTTACTTCATGAGAATTCTCAACCGCTCCTACACAGTCGGCCTGAAAATATCTTAAGAATCCCCTTTTACGAGAAGGCATGTATTGCAAACTACAGAGGATAAAACCTCCCTGACCACGTACACAATGCGTGTGATGCAGGACAGAATCCAATTAAGAAAATATACATCAACTCCCAGTGGGACCGACTATAAAGTATACAAGGCAGAAACCAGTAGAAATAGCAGTAATTGGATAAGTAAAGTAAAATACGCAAATCAATTTAGGGACAAAATAGATATTACACTCCTTTTGTAAATCAAAACTATATATTAAGTCTAACATAATACCTTGGTAATATGTTGTATATGTTAATATTTATATACATACAAAATTATGTATTGGGCTCCATGGAGCTCTGGTTTCTATTATTTAGTTGATAGGTTAGGTTAAGGGCCATAGGAGGCAGAGTTTATAGTACGCCGGGAGCAAGTGTACTCTTGATCTTATATAGTATCGGATAGATGCCTTAGGTAATCTTAATGGATTAACTGTTCTATGTTAAATTGTTTACTTTGTAGCTAGACAAACCTGTAAGTCAGCTAAGTTGAAATACTGTTTACTTAGTCTTAAGTAAGAAGAAGAAAAATTTTGTATTACAAGTCTCAATAAATATACTTTGACTTTGACTTTCTCTAAAGAGACTACACTTTCTCTTTCAACAGTTTTAACTAACACACTAATCAATTTCTAATGCAAAGGTTCCTATGTAAATCTTAAGTGGGAGAAACAGAACTTACAGCATGCACAAACTTGTACCAGAGGAAGAGGGACAAAATGACAATCAAAGCTTTTACCCGGGGTTTTCATCAAGCAGACCTAATATTTCGAAGGGATGACCTTACCGAAGGACAGAAAATGCAGAGCAAATGAGATGCAAGCACAAAAGTGACAAGTAACAAGTGGCACCAACGATGATGAAGCAATGGCAGCGCGTAAAAATGTTAACAAATTTGTACTCATATTAGAATAATTTGGCTGCCCCTTCCTGCGTTCTGCTAGCTGTTTATATCTGTACTGAGCTCCAACACTAGAAAACTTTAGCTTAACCCAAACATGGAGAAGCTTCATTTAATTTGGTTTATAAGCATTCCTGTTTGATATAGGTTTAGGTATGCCTTAAAATTTATATGCATTCTTCAGCCAACGATTTCGTTTTGATGACGTCGCTTTATCCATTCATTGTAGATTAGGCATAATTCTGAACAGTCGTCCTGTTCCTAGTGATCTTATACAACATTTTTTTATAAAAAGTGCGATTTTGTAGAGAAATCATTGAGAAACTATTTAGTCGTTGGGTTCAGTTCTATTTGTATTGAAGATATCTTGTAAAACGCTTTAACGGCAGTTCTAATTCATTTATCTATGTGGAATAAAAATGATTCCATACTGGTGCGGCATATTCCATTCTGCTTCTTACAAGGGAGTTAAAGATAGTTATATACGAATGCGCTGATTAGAATGATTTATATAATCTAAATAAAAATCCTAAAACCTTGAAAGCTCTAGCTATTATATAATCTTTAAATTCATGCACCAAAGATAACATGGCATCACTTATTGAATATTCAAAGGCTTTCTCGTTTTCTATAAAAGGAAAACAATATAACTTTCCAGTTATGGTAATATTATGGAATAGCAAGTTTTCATCGCACCAGTTTTTCAATTTATTTAGATTATCTTGTAATTAGCAATTATTTACAGTATTTATCACACGAAAAATTTTCACATCACTCTAAAAAAGAAGGCATTGCGTTTCAATAATTTCAGCCAAATAATTAATTATATATTGTAAATATGAATGGACCAAACACTGTACTTTGAAGGACTCCTGAAAGTTGTTTAAAAGGAATAGGAATAGCTTGGAAAACATCCATTTAATAATATCCTTATGAAATCCTAAGGGGCTTTTGGGGAGTCGTACCACCCCTCATTGGGGGTTGTCCAAAATAAGTCATATTTGATATCAAATTAAAGAGGAAGGAGAGGGTAATCGAGAGGTGTAGTTGATTTTTGATCGTTTTGACATCATAACTGACTTTTTACCGCCAAAAAACGGATTATTTGCACTTGGATCATATATGTACATCCCAGTTCCTATATTCGGCATATGTTTCTTCCGTTCTTTGTTTCACATCCATTAGTACTCTGTTGTGAGCATTTTTCTCATGGAAAGTGAATTTCCACGACTTACCAGTTCTTCATAATGATGAGTTGAAAATATATCCATTGTTGTACCAAAAAACGTCAATTTTTTCATCTTAAGAAGGACTGATTCACTTCTTTTGCAGTTATCTTGAAAACCACTTATCGGAGTCAAAAATTAATTACATATCTAATTACGGAACAAAATGTAGATACGATTTTATCATACATACAAGCTTTAATGTGCATATTAAAAATTTTTATAGTATCTCTTCTGTACTGGA
Source organism: Dioctria linearis (assembly GCA_963930735.1). Taxonomy (NCBI): domain Eukaryota; kingdom Metazoa; phylum Arthropoda; class Insecta; order Diptera; family Asilidae; genus Dioctria; species Dioctria linearis. The sequence goes on along the minus strand of OZ005741.1, from coordinate 74,487,900 downwards.
AGATGACCAAATTGACCATTTTCGTGTGATTTACCTTGAGACACCAACATCCATATTTCTCTGTAAGTATTGCAAGCATTTCCATAATTATAGCCAGGATATGCGATGAATCCATAATTTAATTTCTAGGTATCTAGCTACCTTCACAAAACACATCAAACACAGACAATATTCTTCTTACTTCTCCACAACTAAAACAGCCGAGAGTTTTGTAATTCTCAATACAAATTCCCCGAGTTACAGAATTCTGAGTGGTTAAGTGTTAAAAGAACTCTCATCTTCACAACTCCACAACTCTCCACGTTAGTAAATCCGGCCCCTGGATAGATAGTTTTGATACTACCTCAGTCTTAAAAATATCCTGAAAAATAACCCAACTCATATTTGATAAATAAACTAAAGTTTATGTGTTCTTAAAAATGTCCATATTGATTGATGAGTATAGCCCTAAAATGATTAGAATAGGCAAGACCCATCCGCTCCTTTTTGGAGGAGAACATTGTTGATTCCATCTTGAGCTCCTAAATAATAAGGTTGACATAAGTTTGTGATCCATTTAATAGGTCTGGAGATTCTAGCAGCTGTCTCCCGTCTTCTCGTTTGGGTTAATAATCATGTCCCAGAGGAGAGCTGTTGAACTCTGCTTCATTCATTTCTACACGCTTTTATTATATTTCACTTTTCTGTTTTACTCCAATCCAATAGTAATCGATTTTTTCATAAACTTCCCGATTTGTTAGAGCACTGAAATTTTCAGCGTTTATGTATTTCCGATGAAAATGCAATATTCAATTTTCAACATGATTTGTTCGATATTTTGAGATAAAAATAATTTTAATATTTTATATAGGAAAAAAAACAATATGGCGAGCTTAATAAATATTAAATATAAACCATACAAAAATAAAATAAAAATTAAAATAAATTAGGTTGAAATCGATTACAAATTTGATATAGAAAGCAATATTCCAAAAGCGTATCCTCAATATATACATACATATATGTATATATATATATTTTTTTAATTACTCTTGTTTCTTCAATCGCTATAAACCTGGAAAATTTTTCTATGCAAGAAGCTCCAGAGTGTCTTTTCTCACTCTAGTGTATACAGGTACACCTGCAATTACAATTTTCTAGAAATCGGTATGTCCTAGGAAATCCTTTGGAGAAAATCACAGGCTGATGATCTTTTTGCTTTATCATATAGCCTGCGTTCCTTTGCCTGAGTTTTGCAAGCTGATTGTTCTATCAGGGAGCATTATGGGTTTTCAGTTTTTCTTTCAGAGGCCAATTTTCAGGGTATGAGAGTATCACAGCTTGTTGGATACAGACAACCGCTATTAAAATTTCAGATAAACTCAGCTCTACAGGAAAAAGTGATGTTTCGTAATGATACGGGTTTCGCTTTCGCAAATTAGTATGGAGCCTATGAGATTTTATTCCAAACAAATTAACAGAGTGCGACTTTGGGCACGCGTAAAAGATTTGATTTTTGTTGCCATGAAAATATTTTTCTTTAGCCAAAATATGTTTTTGTGCCGCATGCGGAGAAAATTCAGACCACTAACAATCGGTAAAAAATTACGAATTCGAGCCCAGCGAGCGTTATTAGGCTTGAATTGAGCTGTAGTGGTTGGAAATTAATTAATGGAAAAAAGAGCGGAAAAAAAAGGTGCAGCTTGTCTGTGTTTTAAAAATAAAAGTTAGAGAAAACATTTTAATTATTTCCATTATCACTCTTTTTACTTATATATTAAATATTTATAAAAAAAACGAGAACAAAATAGGAAACAATGCCTGTGCAAAAACTCTCATTTTAACAAAGAAAGAAACAATAATAAATATTTCAATAATTAAAAATAATTTAACAAAAATTTCACTACAATAAATGCTACGCTAACGCTTGGCAATATTTTATTGAGATTTCGTTGAGGGATTTACGTTGTGTTAACAATATCTTTGCCATTCTTCGTTACATTTGAGCATGCCTCATTTCTTGTTTAAGACAATGCTTAAATGCCTCCCATCCTTCAGATTTGGCTGTTGACTGCAAATATACAAGAAAGTATCAACAAATTTCAAAAAGAAACAAATTCGAAACATGTATATCTATGGATTTTGTCTCACAAGTAAGATTTTCTAAGATTTAGCTAACAATTAACTTAGCCAAATTGAAGAATAACTCAAATGAAATAAGAAAATTATAATTAGTGTATACTTACCACACTAAATCAATCTGTTCATCTTGGCACTATTTCAAGCAAGACATAAATCTATGTAATTTAATGTGAAAAAAAAACACAAACTAAGTAAAGTTAATACAAAAAAGCTAGGAACATATGTGTAGCTGTGTGTGTTAACTGATTAATGAAACCGAATGATAAAAAGTAAGTTGTACTAAGGCTGAAAAGAAGTTTCAACTAACAAATACTAGGCCCGGTAATGCTTAAGATATGGAGTCAGTCATGCAAATGATCAAGCTGACATAATAATCCAGGCACAGATATAACAGGGGGCTTTCGCAACAAAAGGTCAAGAAGAGTTCTAATTTGGTAGATTTGTACAGTTTGGTGTCCTCATTAAATCAGAGTTTGCGATCTTGAGCGACCGCCGCTCGCGTCGCCAAATCGGTTATGAAAACTATTTTGTTTTGCATCCACAATAGGCCTAGTATGTCCGCATTGTTTGATTCCGTATTCATAGTAGGAGTAGATATAGATATTCTCGTTCTGCTAACAGCACTGGCGAGATCTAATCCAAACGTTTACCTTCGCAAACCAGGCAGAGGAAAAATTGTTGATAAAATTTACTCCCTCGAAGTCTACAGTATGGAGAATAGTGGCAAACAACATATTGTTCTTGCACGTGTTCAGCGGTTGTTACACTACTTCTGCTGTTCTCAAAGTAGGAAAAATTAAGTTTATAAAATTACTTAACAAGAACGAATATTTAAACCGAACTATATAAGCCCTCAAAGAGCGAAACGCAGATCTCGATGTCATTGCTGCTGCCTGGGAAAGCTTTTTATCGCTCTTTACGACGCTTCCAAATAAAACACCATTAATTTAGGCTCCCTACGTTATCAAAATTTCGCAAGATTCGTCACGAAGAGTAAATTCAACCGTACTGCATTACTTTCTACCAGAGAAGCTGTACGGCAACATTCTCTTCGGCCCTACCATAAAATTCAGGCTTGGTATGATGATAACCACGATAGTCCAGAGCAATGGGGTTGGGGAAAGAAGCCAGATTGGGCTTACTCCAGTGAAATAAACAAAAGATTCGGCACCACAAGCACTCCTGAAATTCACTTCGTGCAAGTGCCAGAAGGGGTGCGGTCGAGCCTTTGGGTGTAGGAAAACCACAAGGTATATAGAATACAAGTATTCCCATTACGAACCATGTTCCCCTATTAGGGGACGTAATATTGGGAAATGTATAGGAAAGTACGGTACAGAGAGCACAATACTCTCTCCTCTCTCTGACTTTCCTATAAAAAGGAAAAGTGATAGAAAGCCTGAGTTATTATTTAAAAGTGAAATAGTGGATATATCAGAGTTATTAAGATGTGGCAGCTCTTGAATTTGCAGCTTACTAAGCATATAAACAGTATAAAATCAATCAAAAGAACTGTCAAAGCTTCTGTCGCGCGTTAAAAGTAGAACATTGCTCTACTTTCGCGTCGAATCCGGCAAACGCGGCAGCCATTTGGCCAGCACGAACTTAAACACGTATATTCTATTGAACTGTCAAAGCGACGCGACGCTTGCCGCGTTCATTGGGTTTTCGCCTTTAGAATATATAGCAAACAGGAATGGCTGAATCGTGTATAAATCGTGTACATGAGCGTAATTATTTTAAGAGCAGGACATTATACATAGGAGTAAGTGAGATGCAGGAAGGAACAGTTGTCAAAGCTAAATGCATGTGTTTTTGTTTTGTGAACAGGTTTATGCAATCTAAAATTCTTTTGCGAAATTTAACAAAAGTACGGACTCAGTTTTTTTCAAAACTATTTAATTTTGAAGTTTATTTAGTGCAAAGTTTTATAGTGCCACTAATGCATGTTAAAATCTTCTTATCAATTAAAAAAACAGAAATGAAGTGCTCAGTCAGTGCTTTCAAATATAAATTGGATTATAAACTAGGAAAATCATCTTTCAGGCAACTGCACAATCTAAATTATCTGTTTTGTTAATAGAAGCAATGATTTATATAAATTAATTATGTGAATTATTTCAAAATAAAGTAGAAAAAGTACATTTTTTACAGTACAAAACCTTTGTTTACTTTTTGAAAATTGACAATTTGTTTAGAATAGGGACGGCGTGTAAATACATGTAAAACATGGACTAAGAACACAACCAGAATTCATTTCGCGAAATTTGGTTTATCACCATCCTGTTTGCTATATATTCTAAGGCTACGAGCGCCAGAACCACATTCTGTTTCCTACTTAGCTTTTGGGCAAGAAAAATTTGACAGTTGAATGCATTTTTCCTTTTGAACAAAAGTGCAACATTTTTACACAGGGTAAAGCGGATGAGTAAGTTCAGTCTTTTCTTTCATTTGTCATTTGAAATAATTCTTTCAGTTGTCATATTATTGTTAGATATTTTTTTGTCTCAATGACAGGGTAATGGGCCGATATACAGAGAAATCTAACAGCCAAGGTCGCATTCTGGCAAGATAATCAGCGATTGCTAAACAATTGACTCACATGGAATTGTTGTAGAAGAATAAAGAAGTGTTTTAAAGTAATTCGACAGTTTCTTTAATTTAATTCGATAGCTTTTAGGTTTGATTGCTTTAGAGGCACGAAAACAGGAAGAAAAAAATATTTCGTTTCCAATTTGGTTTATGGTATGCACTTCAAACAAAAGAGAAACTGCAGGATTGACCTCAAGATGGCTTTGTTAAAATTTTATTTTTGTTTCGTTTACGAATTGCTTAGGACATTTTGTGGCAGACAATTATGTAGTGTGTCAGCACAACAGGAATTAAATTTCATAATATTACGCTTTAGATGCTGATTATCTTGAGTTTGAACTTGAAGTTGAGAATGTACAAACGGGCAATAAAGCAAGAAGACGCTTTTTTGAATTTAGACGATACACTGAATAGAATAAAAACGATTTTATATAGGAAATTTTATGCATATAAAATCCGTGTACATGAGCGTGGCATTAAACAGTTAAATCTTTTTATTATTAGCCTTAATTTTTTTGTAGTATACTTAAAGTGTTAAGTAGTTTGTGAGTATCTGTTGTGTTTTAAATTTAATGAATTTCATATAGAAAATAACGTTTCTGAGGTTTAAGGAATGTTAATTAATCTGTAAGGTATTTTTTTTTTAAATGTTTAAGAACAAATTTTCTTTGGGCTTGCTGATATACATAGAATAATCGATTTATAGATTTAATAGTCGACACTATTTTTCCCAGCTTTTTTCTTTACAATTTTCAAGGGGCGGGGACATATTCATAATGATGCCAAGAATATAAAATCGGATATTTTGGTATTGGTATAGCAAGAAGGATAAGCACACATGTGCAAGCTCATTTCATCCTCTGCTTCTTTCTCCTCTTTCGATTTTTTTTTATAGATAGCATGACAATGTTTTTTAATGGTTAATTTTCAAGCTCTCCTATAATCTCCGCGATAAGTCTTTGAGTTCGATCAAAGGAATTCAGCTTCATGCTCATCATAGAACTCACCCAAAATTTCACAGTTCATATAACCCTGCATGAATTTGAAAATTAAGTAAAGGACAAGTACAATAAAACATTAGGCGTTTCGATTAAGTGAAATTAACATCAAGACTTTGATAATTATCATAAAGCTGTGAAACTAAAAATGTCAGCAGTATCTTTGTCGAATGAGATATTGTGAAGATATCGTATTTCTGATAGAGGATTTATATTGATGCACTGATCAACTTTCAATTGTCGTTTAAATCTGTACCCACAAAAGGCAATGGCCATACCCTAAAGAAGAACACTTGAATCTCCCATTAATCACTTGCGCAGAACCTACATGGTTACCATAGAGTTAGTCGCTTTGTTAATAAATCGAAAAAGATCAAAGCTTTATAAATGGAGACAACTAGACCGCAAGTGGAATTAGTTGAAGATGGTGAACGTCTAGAACAGAATGAAAAGAAAGCATTTCTTTACACTCCTTTAGGACATACTGCACAGCTGTTTAGATGCGGCAGAAATTTTTACTCCTATAAAAGTATTGCAGACCCGTTAAAAATTTAGTGCAATCGTAAAAACCATTAATGCTTTCATTTAGTCCCATGAGAGGTTTAAGGAAGATAATGATACGTAAAGTTTTACTGTCAATTAACCCCCGTTTAAATGTAGTAAAAATTCAAGATATCTCTTAACTTGAAGATTCTTTTTTTTTCGTTTTGTATTTCATTTATTATTTCAAATACGTCACTTTGGTCTGGGCCAGGATTCTGGCGCACTGTTGTTCGTCGCTTGACTCCAATTTATATTCTTGTACCGTTTGTTATGTTGTCCGCATGCGCCAAAAATTGTTTTGATTGCATCAAAATATTTATATAACCACCAAAAATTTGTCAGAATCTTTCAGCATATCGAGTCAGGTTTCATAAATTTTCTTGGAATACAATCCCAAAAGTCTCAGTAGCCAACTAAAAGAGTGATACGTGAACTTGACATTTCACCTCGTAAGGTGCTGTCATAATATACTTGTACAGGGTGGGCCAAAAGTCACCATGGGGTTTAAAACTTTAATAACTTTTTCGTTTATCTATTTTTTTTATTTTTTTTTTTAGATTATATAAATAACATCTGGAGAATAAATAATGGAGAGATTCACAACTGAACAAAGAACCAGAATAATAGAATTTTATTACTTAAATCAGCGATCAATTATTTTAACGCAAAGAGCATATCGTCGCCATTTTAACGTCAGAATTTCGCCCTCTGAAGCCATGATTCGTTGCTTAGTTGATCGTCACCACCAACATGGCACCGTAAGTGATTTGCCTCGAACCGGTAGACCGCGTATAATTCACACTGCGGAAAATATTGAACGTGTAGAGCAAAGTGTTAACGAAACACCAGAAACATCTACCAGAAGGCGTTCTGCTCAGCTAGGGATGTCTCGTACGTCACTACGGCGCATTTTAAAAAAAGATTTACTGTTATTCCCATATAAGGTGCAATTGGTGCAAGAATTGAAACCCGCAGATCATCGGCAACGTCTAAATTTTGCAGTTAAATTTCAACAGTTGGCCAGAAATGAAATCAACTTTATTGAAAATCTGATTATGACTGATGAAGCTCATTTTCATCTGAATGGCTTTGTTAATAAGCAGAACTGTAGGTTCTGGGGTTCTGAAAATCCAAGAGCCATTCATCAACGCCAATTGCACTCCATTAGATGTACAGTATGGTGTGGCATTACATCTGAAAATATCATTGGGCCTTACTTCTTCGAAAATGAAGATGGAAGTGCTGTAACCGTAAATGGAGAGCGGTATCGATTTATGATAGAAAATATTTTACGTCCTGCTCTTGAAAACAGACCTGAGATGTGGTTTCAGCAGGATGGAGCCACTGCCCACACTGCCCTAGACACAATGGCACTTTTAAGGCAAATTTTTGGACAGCGAATAATTTCAAGAAATTCGGAAATTAATTGGGCAGCGCGTTCGGCAGATTTGTCAGCACCCTGTACTAGATTTTAGTAAAAATTTTTTAACCAATTGGATTAATTTACACCCTGTATACTGTTACAAAATTTCGTATGAATGTAAAATTTCGAATTCGAGTCAAGCACGGTCTTTTATTTAAATAGACAGCATAAAAAGCCTCGCTCTCACAAATTTTTCGAAAAATATCTGCTTTGACGACCGCTTCCAGTCACCAGTGGTGAGTAGCGGACGACGGGTCGTCAAAGCACTAGCACACAGCACAACACCAGAGCTAGAGCCTGCACTCCGCATCATGTCCATGCATTGCATTGCGTATTCTCTTTGCTTCTTTTACCTCTTTTCAAACCGGTTTCATCAAAATACTTTGTTTGAGAGAATTTTCATTTACATTGCGTTGCAGTAGAACAGAGGGGGAGTAGTAAAATGAGCGGATGGATAGGAATTGGTGGGCGACAAAAAATCTAGTCACAATCAGTTGCATTGATTCGTGTGCTTGGGCTAAACAATTTCATGAATGTAGGTAGCCAAAATATGCTGTGCAAAAGTTCTTATGAAAAATTATCGAGTACATAAATTAATAGAAAAACCGGCTCGCTCGGCAACATAGTGAAACATAAAACCGTGCATGGCTGCCGGCATGTGTACAGCTTTGGGGTGGCGGAAAACAGAGAGAACAGACTCAAATCGTTGCTTTTTCCCGTCTGTTACCTCCCGACCGCATCGCCGCATACAACTTGTCCATTTTTAGAGGTCAGATGAGACTTCTTGTTAAGTTAGATGTTCTTTGGTAAAACTCACTTGATATAAAGGACAATATATGTAGTTGTTTGGAAGGAAGGTGTAAAGTGCCAAACACAATTCCGCCGTTCCGATTCAATTCGATCCGTTACGTGAATGAGCACAATTGTTCCATTCAAACTTACCATCAGTTTTAAATTTCTCATTGAAATTTTTCCAGATTTTGTCTTTTCTTTTTACATCCATGTAAAATTTGTTGCCTTTGTCATAAAGCTCTTCATATTTTTTAATTTCTTCATCCATCTTTAGTTATACACAAACATTGTACAGGTAATTTTTCTAGGTTATGTCATCCGTAAAAGTTGAAATTTGCTCAACTTCTCCGTTTCGATTCGATCCATTTCGGCGAATGTGTCCAATTACACGTACGTCTCATATAAACAAATTTGACATTTGTACGTATCGGATCGAAACGGTGCAATTGTGTTTCCCACTTAAGGCCGGAAAGGGAGGAAAAAGAATGGAAGTATTTTTTTTTGTTCTCGCAAAATATGCGAGCAGAATTCAGAAAATTTTCTTTGATTTTCAACATTTGAAAATTTCGTCCGCTAAATGCATTATTATATCATACCACGCCAGCCTGCCATAATATGTGAACATTTTTTCTTCATTTATTTCCATGGAGTATCAAATATCCATCTTTAACTATTACTCCACCTAATTCATCCGCAATCACGCCAACATTTTCCAAATTACAATTTACATAATTTTCACTTTATTCTTGATGTTGTTTCTCCCAGAAAATTTCAAACTAATGGATATGAGTTACTATTACATTCTCAACGTCTTAAAAGTTGTTACATTGAATTATTTTTCCATTGATTGACGTGCACTTTTCTTGAAATATCAATGGAAATCGGTATTAGTCTCCTGGCGTTTGCTCTAACTGCAAGGAGTGGAAGAAGCGTTTTGATTCTAGGTTTCATTATTATGGAGATTTAACATATTGAAAAACTTTAAGGAAGTGGTTACACACATTAATGTTAAACGTATTTAACACTCTGAATACTTAACAGATACATGATACCCAGAAAATCGACTCTGGAATGAACTATTCTTGTGAATACCAAACGAAAGTATCTCATATATTCTGTTATCTCATGTTGCACTGTTTTCTATTTTAGTAAGAAATTGTATCAAAGAATGGAACCCTGGGATATTGAAGTCGAAGAAATAATAGTACCGGGAAAAAAATCGATAAATGATTAGCTTCCTCAAAATTCTATGGAAAACATTTTAATTTGACTCGAAATACTATATTTCGCGAAAAACGCACGGCAGATAATAGCTGCGTTTTTTTTATCTCTCTGATCTGATCCAGTTAAATTTATGTACATAAAACAACAACAATACTTGATCCATTGTTGTTGTTTTACGTACATAAAATTGAACCAGATCATATCAAAGAGATAAAAAAACGCAGCTAGGTTGGCATTAATTTGACGTCAAATCATGAGTAAATTTGGCAATTGGCTCCAGTAAAAGAGCTTATATTTTTCTAGAATGGAACACATAATTAGTGATGCACGAGAAAAACTAATTTCCGAAATTTGTTAGAAAAATTGTTTAAGCAAATATCTTTTAAATTTTCGATCGTCTAGTGCAATACTGGAATAAATAAAATTAACTGTTTCGAGATAATTGACGTTTAAGTTGTAATGAAATGAGTTTTTTTTTCATAACAACTTCAGTTCTGTACTTCGTTAGCAAATCAGCGTTTGTCAAATATAGATTCGAACAGTGAATATTGTACTTTACTTATTGCAATACTTAACTTCAAAACGAATTTTTCGAATTGTTCCAGTATTAAACTAGTTACTAGACGATCGCGATGTGTGTTCTTTAAACTGGAACAAAAGTATTTTTTAAATGTAATAAAATAAGTAAAAAACGAGTTTTCGAACAAAACTGAGGCCAAGCCGCATGAAAAAGTAGAAAATAAACTTTTCTTCACACACAGAGGTGTACTCAGATTTTTTGATTGGGACATTTCTCTTGAATATTCTTTCTCTTCATGAAACAAATCACTTCTTACCTCTGATTGATCATACTGAAATATATCGGTGATTGTCAGCGAATAAAATCTGAGTCAACCTCTGTGTGTGAAGAAAAGTTTATTTTCTACTTTTTCATGCGGCTTGGCCTCAGTTTTGTTCGAAAACTCGTTTTTTATTTATTTTATTTTCTGCCTTTTTTACGTTAACTAAATTGTTATTACGTGCTGCATGGAGATATTTTAAAACAATTTTTAAGTCATGTTTGGTGCCGATCCGAAAACAAAAATTGTTCGAGTATCAAATCGTTGAAGTACTGCAACGGTTTTCTGAAATTCAAATTATGTTTAAAACAGCGCTTTTTAGCAGTATTCCAACTTGATCCCATACAACATGAATTTTCCCGATTTTCCATGTTTTCCACAGACTTTTCCTATTACTATGAATTTTTTTTTAAAAATTTACATGAATTTTCCTCGATTTTTCATGCAAGTTTTCATGATTGTTGAAGAGAAAGTATTGAGCCAGTAGGACGGAAAAAAATTATTCCGCATAGCTCATAAAACTTTTTTGTCGGAAATTTTCGGAAAATTATCCAGAAAAATTGGAAAGTTCTGCATTTTTCCTGAAACAGATTTATCACTTATCATATCGATGATTTTCCCGCTTTTCCGGGTTTTCCGCGGAGTTTTCCACAAAAGCAACTTTATGCAACTCATTTCGCTCTACAACTTTGTCTTAGGTTGCAAAACGCTCAAACGCTTCCTTGGTCTGAAAAACTCCGGAAAAGCGTTTTACATTATTTTTCCTCGATTTTTTCTGCAAGTTTTCACCATTGTCGGAGAGGAAGTAATGATGCCAGTTGATAGGGAACTTGATTCTGCATAATTTAGAAAACTTTTTTACCGGAAAATTCCGGAAAATTTTTCGGAAAAATCGGAAAACTCTGCATTTTTCCTGAAACGGATTTTCCACTAATCAAATTTGTACCAAATTTTCAAATGATTTTTCCCGATTTTCCGGGTTTTCCATGGAAATTTCCGGTTCAAATTTTGATAGATTCAATTGTCACGCGACATGAACCTGTGTGCCAAATTTCAGCTCGCTGTGATGACGAAAAGTGGGTCTACGAGAGCGTCGAAAATAGTAAAAATACATTTGTTTTCCTTTTTTTTCATATAACAATTAGTTGCATTTCAAACAAGGAATGTTCAACGTATGCTTTCTATACCCACAAACCCTGAACTTTAATTTTACAGATATAGATTGCTCCACTTTATTACTTTGGATTACATGGTTTCATTTTCCAGAGAATTGTTCTATTGCTTGTGAGAAATATTTGAATGCAGTTTTCTTATAAAAAGTTTAAAGTGTCGGATTCCTTTGTGTATACTTGAAAGAAATGTTTTGTTATATATACATATATGACTTGAAATGAGTTTGTATGCTATGAGCCTATAAGAATACAATTATTGTAAATGCCAATTCAAATTAAAAAATCATGGCAACAATATTAAAGACCTTTTTCACAGTTCGAGCTTACATTTTTCTCAAAGTTGGCAGTACATACTGGGCAGCAATAATTGTGAGCTTCCTTACTATTGTGAATTAATTTACTGAAAAATTTGTGTTGTTGTACCAAACTGTTTTCCGTCAAATGCAAAATTTAGAGAATATAATGCCAATTTCTCTTGTCTATAAACATTTCACACAATTTTAGGCCAAACTTAAGGTCCTAAGATTGGGCGTTAAGCTTAGTTCAAACTTCCACTGTAAAATTGTGTAAGAAAGTTTTATACTGAGTTTAAGTCACATTTTAAGCGTAAGCTAGAACTGCAAAACCGACTCTGACTCACCTTAAAAAGTTCTTACCTGTCGTTCAAACGTATATATTATATACATTATGTTCAAGTAGCGTCGTATTTGAGCTCTTGAATCACATTGTATGAAACGTTAACAAAGAAAATCAATGCAAAAAAGTAAGTTACTTTCTAAAACGTACATCGAAAATGCAAAATCTACAAAAATATTAATATTGTTATTAAACAAAAATAAATAAACACACTAAATTCAATTAAACTTAAAATAAAATTTCTAAAAGCGTAAAGGAACATAAATGTCAACTGCTATGCATTTAAACTGTACAGGTAGCGTCGAACTCTTCGGCACGCTCGAGATCTTAGCATTGCAAATACAGGAAATTGAGGATCATCATAGTCGAGCAGTTCTTCGTTGTATTCAATTCCATAAACACTTACTTTAAAGCCTCTATGAAGTCGATCTTTCATAATCGCTATAAATTCTTTGTATGACAAAAGTCCATCACCATCTTCGTCAAAAATAGCAAAAACTGTATCGATCAAATGCTTAGTTAAACTATAGCCGGTGCAAATTTTTACAGCTCTAGAAAATTCATCTGTAAATAAATGAAATGAAAATAATCAATGAAATATTTTCATAAAAGTTTAGAAGACTTCTCAAAATTACCCTTAGATATTGCTCGATCCGCCAAAGTGTACATTCTCATGGCAATAGCAAAATCCTCCAGATTGTTCAGAAATTGACAAAAATCTCTGAATTCAATAAATGTTATACCTTTTTCGTCTTTAACTCGATCCAGTAGGCGATCTAGATACATATCATATTCATCTGTATCTAAGTAAGTGTAACGCAGTAGGATTTTTGCAAAATCAACTTCTGTTATTGCTGGATTTCCTTTGGAAAATTCACTAAATTCTAATTCTAGGACTTCAGTTTGAAGATTATCCATGAATTTATAGAAACCCTCATAATGAAGATCCTGATTGCCCTTCTTGCCGAAGAAATGTACTTGCAATGTTGTATCGACTTTATGTTTTCGTTGTAATCCTTCTTCGTCGTCCACATAATCATCCTAAAAGTAAGATTCTCATTAAGTTCCTGGATGTGATTTTTGAAAGAATATTTTCAAAGGAGAAAAATTTATGGCGACAATCAATGAAGTCTGTTGAAAATATTTTATGAATAGTGCATAACGATTTTTTATCAATTAATTTTTCTAATTTTTGCTTGTAAACAAAAAATTTCAACAAACATTTTAATATTAAAAGACAAAAAAAAACATTTAACGGTTCTACAATTTAAAAATTTTCATTGAGAAAAGTGACACATTCTGTCTTACTTCTTTTATGGATTTTTTTCTAGAACTGCTGCGGAGAGCTTGATGTATCCAATATTCTATTCTAGAAAGGTGAAGAAAAATTCTGAATATAAAATGAAGGATGCTCTTATTCAACAGTTATCGAGTAGGCAGTTCATATTGATCTGCAACGTTTTTTGCTAAGGCTTGTTTCTTCCAATTGGTTTCGATTCGAGACTCGTTTGTTTCAAACCGATAGAAGCAATTTAATGGTTTCTTTGCTGTCAGTTTTTATATTTCTTTCTTCTATACAGAACTGGGCAAGTACCAAAGAATAAGTACTTAAGTACAAGTACAAGTACCGAAGGCCTGAGTACTTCAGCGTAAGTACAAGTACCACATGTATGAAAAGTACTTGTAACTAAGTACTAAGTCTATAAAAAGTACTGAGTATTTTTTGAAGTATTTTTTAAAGTACTTTTTTAGAATCTTTGTACGTTGGCAATAATATAATGAAGTTTATAGAGTTCAGTTAATAGATATCAATAAATAAATACCTTTTGAAAACTATAATATGTATAGTAACCCTGTGGCTACTACTTACAGTTTTTTATAGTTTTCGGCGCTGCAGGAAGAGTAAAACTTTCATCTCTCATTGCTACACTGAACTGTTAGAGGTCCGCCCAACCACCCATTATCGCCTCCAATAATGCTTAACAATTCTTAGGGAAAAAATTTCAGTAAATTTCTAAGAAAAAATTGAGGCATCCTTACATCAGGTCGAGGCATCGTTGATTTTATATTGGAGCGAAGCATTGTTTGCTTACCCTTGGTTATGTCCATTGACGAATATAATATGGACTGTGTGAAAAAGTGTTCTTATGTCGGTGCCAACATTGAAAAAATCATTGGCGGGAAGTTCAAAAAGTGAGCACGTAGCACGAAAAGTGATTTTAATGAAACATTTAGAATTTCTTTTGCGTATCTAATGAATATATTGTCTTTGGTAAAACAGTTTTTATCGCAGTAATATCCCTAACTGATTAATTTAAAATCATGTATTTCGACGAATCCACTAATTTATTGGTTGTCTTCAGTTCTCTCTCAGTTGATACTTGGTGCTTAGACCGAAAGAGTCAGCAATGTAGAAGTGAGCCCACTTTCTGCAGTGTATTTCTATGAACGTAGTCAGTCCATATTACACATGTCAGTGGTTATGTCACAAGTCGAGGCATCGGCGATTTTATATTCGAGCGAGACGTTACCGGTTTTTGTTCTACTTGCCCAGTCTTGTTTGTATGTTAAAGTAGTAATGTCTAAGGTTCTGCCTTAAGCGTGAGTGAGGCACATGCTTTCACAGTTCTTTGCGTGTCTTAAAACTCAACAAAAGAGGAGTTGCTAGAGTAGCTACTTAATAGACTCAGAAATACTTAAGTAAAAATCTTGGTATTTAAATACAAAGTTAAGTCTTAAGTACAAGTAAATAGAAGCAAGTACTTATGTTCAAATACTAAGTAGGGGCATTTCAAAAGTATTGAGTAATAAGTCTTAAGTAACGAAAATGTACTTTAAGTAGTACTTAAGTTTTTTTTTTACTTAAATATTACCCAGCTCTGTTCTATAAAGTTTTAATTTGCAAATAATGCGTTCATATTTTTGCATATTTATTGTCTTATGAATTTCATATTTATTCGAAAATTTTTCTAAAACCTTTTATATATCGAAAATATTGAGTTTCAAGTTTGTGAGTGCATTTTAGATATTATTCCATGTTGTACTGAATAGTTGTAAAAGAGTTCAGATGTGGAAGTAGAAAAAAATATGTGAACTTATATAATATATATGAAAATGCATTTAGTAGGCTTTAAATTAAGGCGGAATATAGAAAAATGTACTTAGTTATCAACTAAGCATTTCGTTTCTCATTTGCCCAATTTCTTTTCGAAAGTGCTTCATTAAAAAAAAAAAAAACTTAATGAGAGGCGAAGTACTAAGACACAATCAACGAAAATCAGAATTTATTTGAGAAAGGTCTTGCTGTGAAATAGTCATTTATTACATTTTTTACGGCGCGGCATTCCATTTTATTGTTTTCGTTACTGAAGATGATTTGTTATCGAATTTTGTTTCGAAATGCGGTTTCGCTTTTATGATATTCTTTCGCATCAATTTCGTTTCGTAATGCTTGCAGATAGCTTGGTACAAAAATAAAGCGATTAGAGAAGAAGTCATTTTTGAAATTTTACTGGAAAAATGTTAGTTTGTCACTGTCATTCGTAAAGAAACTTTTATACAAATTCGAAATCAAATCATCAAATCAAGTTGATTGAAACTTGGTTGCATGAGTCTATATTATCTTTGCACGTAACAATACCTAGTTACAATGTAGGAAGAAACCAATTTTTCATTACTGGATCTTCTAATTGTGAACTATAGTGAACTACTATTTCATAATCGAATATGCTCACCCATGGTATGTTCCATCTGAGCACAACGTCACTAGTTGGAAAATTTCCAAGGAAATGTGTGTAATGTTTTTTTCCCTTTTTTTGCAACCTTTTACTACACAATTAAGCATTTACGCCTTTGAATATGGAAGAAACAAAGTGCATTTTAGGCATTTAATGCTTTTCTTTTACCGGAAAGGCAAAAATGCCACACAAGCGGCAGACAAGATATGCGCTATTTATGGCGAAGGTGCTGTAGCTGAAAGAACTGTGCGAAATTGGTTTGCTAGGTTTAAAGCTGGTGATTTCAACCTTAAAGATCAAGAACGCCCAGTTAAGCCTTGCATCCTAGATGAAGATCAGATTAAACTACTGATCAAGAATAACCCACGCTACACAAGACGTAAATTAGCAAAAATGTTAAATACATATGTCTAAATCTACCATCCACGAGAATTTTGTGAAGCTTGACTACATAAATTGTTTTGGTGTATGGTTTCTCCACAATTTAATGGAGAAAAATCGGATGGATCGTATTTCCATTTGAGACTTGCTCTATAAACGCAACGAGGAGACATAATTTTTGAAGCAAGTAGTGACGGAGGATGAAAAATGGATCATTTATAATAATGTTGAGCGAATAATATCTTGGGGAAACCGGAATAAACCACATTTAGCCACATGAAAATCCGGTATTCATCCAAAGAAGGTCATGCTCTATGTCTGGTGGGATTAGAAAGATATTCTGAATTATGAGCTTTTACCAAAGAAGGAGACAATAAATTCAGAGAAGATTGTTCTCAATTCCAGAAAGAGCGAATCGGAAATGCGTCGTGTTTCATCAGGATAATGTTCGCCCTCATAGGCACGAAATTTCCGGACAACCCAATATGTCGTTTTCGTTTGAATTTTAGGTTGGAACTGGTTTCGACCCCGTTGTGTTTGAGCAGAAAAATTAGAATTAATTGATAAATTTGGAGTGCAACACAAGATGACCGTCCATGAATGCATAAATGCTTTATCAAGTATCAGAATATGGCGAATTAGAATTGAACCCGAACTAGGTCGGATCTGGATCAAAACATCTGATGTCATTTTTGGTTCAAAGGAACACTTTGAGAGAAGTTAGTGAGGATCCGGATAGGAACTGACTGTCAAACGAAAACGAAATTAATAAGCTAAAGTGTAAGAAAATAAGTTATGACAAAATTTTGCGAAAGAGATGTTCGAAAAAAGTGAATACAATGTTATAGGAGATGAATCCGACAAAAAATCCAGGGATTTAATGCAGACTTCAAAGAAAATTAACAGAAAAATGTTGGTGGTGCTATTACTTCGCCCTGTTTTCAACTTTTTAATGACTTCTTCGGAAAAAAAGATATTTATTGCTCCTCAAAATGAATTTATTGGAATTACTGTAAAAGCTACCCGTAATACTAAAAAATGATGAAAGCGATTAGGAAACGAGAATGGAAAAACCAGGAAAATAAAAACAGATTGGAAGCAGAAATATTAAAGTGATAAAACAAACCTATTGGAATTAAACAAAAGGTTCATTAAATACAACCAAATTAGGCAAAGATAAGCAATGTAAACCTGATTTAGACAGAGTTCAAAAGGCTTACTTAGAGTATTATTTTGTGTCTTAATTGGGTTCATTTACAGCAACTTAACTTCCTGTTCTGAATGTGTTTTCTTTATACATATGTTATGTTTCGACTTTGAATTTTAAAAAAATATTTTGTTGTCCTTAATTTATCGCCTTAATTTAACAATAAAACATACAAAATGTAAAACTAGTTGTTTCAATTGGAAATAATAACTCGTATTTACTGAAGGTGTTTCGAAAATGCTGCAGATATGTATGTAGCTGTCGAAAGTTGTGTGTTGATGATGTTTCTGTTTTATCGGTTTAAAACAAGTTAGCAAAATTCCTTTCGTATAAAATAATAAAAAAAATTTTGACGTCCCTTAATAAAATAGAAGTTATACAGTTTTTTTTGTAAAATTAGGTTTCTTCAGATGCAGGGAAAACACATTTACATCAATGATATTCGGACATTTCTTAATAATTTTAGAAAAAATAAAGAAAAAAAAAACCAAAAAGAAAATTTAGTGGGTGTATACTTTCTACAAAAATAAAAAAAGCCAAAATATAACAATAAGCTAATTTTCCATCCGAATTTAATGTCCAACAACATTTTTGTAAACATACCTCCTCTTCACATTCGTTTTCTTCTGTTTCCGATATTCCACGCTTATCTTTCCAAGCGCCGCTGAAGATTTTTTCCATCTAGATTTGTTATTTTGTATGTACAGATTATTTTTTACAATATATAATTGTAGAAAATTTTCATAGACAGAAAACAAAAATGCATACCAGAAAAAGAAATCAATGGACAAAAATTATTACAAAAACAAAAAAACAAACAAAAATCTTAAGTTAGTGGCTGTTTCTTTAATTTTGCAGTAGTATCCCTTTGATCCCTTTGTATTGGACAAAATTCAAAGGATTATTCTCTTATTTAGAGACTTACGTGATTTCAATAATATCAGGCAGACCACTATGAAAAACATCTTCAAAAAGCACATGAATTCTGAAACAGGAATGCACACAAGCATAATGTTAAAAAAAAAATATTGATTTTTTTTTTTGCAGAAGTAATATATAAGAAAATCACACAAAACCAAACTTTCAGGAAAAGGTATTAGGGACCTGTCCGTATCCAAGGCTTCGATGAAGGCTAGATAAAGGTGGAACTAGCTTATCCCAAATCGTTTCCTTATTTCCATATTTAATGTAAACAACATAACAACAACAATGACAAGATCTTATCTCTCTTACCAAGTCAAGTCAGATGTTGAGCTTATTATGAAAATAATGGAATGACTTAATTTAGCTAAAGCATAGCTAAATATGTATGACAGCGTTAGCTGCTACTAAGTTGACGAAGAAGAAGACTTGGATTGAGATAGGTCACCTAAGTTTTGAGAATTTCTTTTCACTTATTATGAGTTTTTAAGTAACGCAGTTATTAACATTTTTGGTGAGAATAGTAAACAGCACAGCAAATCACACTCTTTTATTTTAAACTTACAATAGTTTTCGATTTAGGAGAACGAATTTTTTTTTTCAAAAACTGGGCTTGTTCCCTTGTTGAAAGTAATTTAAAAATCTAAAGTAAAAATGAAAGTTTATATCGGATGATTTTTGAAGTAGACGAAATGATTCGAGTTTTCTTTTGAAGTTATTAAAACTAACGTAAATAAGTTGGATTTTTTTTCTCACGTAAAATATCTTGTAGAAATCACGACAATTAAAGCTTCAGAAGTATTTTGAACTAATAAATAATGTTAAGGATGAGTTTGGTGGATTGGGTTGGTAAAGATTATGATTAATGGTTGAAACATATTATCAAAAGTATTATAACAAAAACAGTTTATGACATTTGACAAAATTTGTAGTGATGTTCTGATAAATTAATGAAGAATTTTTATTTATCTAGAAGCAATATGCTGCTTATTTGACCTACAAGATAATTTTAATTTAATTAATTTAAGAATTCCGGATAGTTTTGCTGTTACTGTTGTTCACAATGTATTTCAGCTAGCGACTCCAGCTTTTATTTCAGTACGTACGAGGGTAGTCCCCAACCTGACATATAGATGGCGATTGTTGTTTGAAAATAATGATAATAGAAGAAAGTAGCAACATTAAAAGGTTATAAATAGTGAACGTTCTACGTGAATTTTGAAAAATGAAAAAAAATTGGTAATCGATGCAAATATGCAATACTTATATTTAAAAGGCCTCAGCCCATCAGTCCAACCAATATAATAGCGGAGCTAGATGCTACTCTGGGGGAGTCTGCTCCTTCATTTACAACTGTAAAATATTGGGTGACAGAGTTTAAATGAGGCAATACGAGCTGCCGAGACGAACATTGATCGACCAACAGAAGGGACTATGCCAGAAATGGTGAAAAAATCCACAAAATGGTAATGGATAACCGTCGACTGAAAGTGCGCGAGCTTGCAGACATGGTAGGCATTTCGAAAAGTGCCATCGAATATTGACCAAAAATGTGGACATGACAAAGCTGTGCAAGATGGGTTCCGCGATTACTTTCAATGGAACAAAAACAGCGTCGTGAGAATGTTTCAATAGAGTGTTTGGCGAAGTCTCAAAGGAATAAAGCCGAGTTTTTGCGTCGATTCATAACCATGGATGAAACATGGGTCCATCACTTCACACCTGAGATGATGCAACAGTCACAACAATGGACTCAAAGAGGAGAATCGGCTCCAAAGAATGCGAAGACAGTTCCATCTGCAGGCAAGGTTATGGCGTCAGTTTATTGGGATGCGCAAGGATAATTTTCCTTGATTATCTTCAGAAACAGTGTTTGAGTGACGAAATCAAGCAAAAACTACCGTATTTGGCGAAAAAGAAAGTTTTGATTCATCAAGACACGTGTGTAGTTCCCATGGCCAAAATCAATGAGTTAAAGTTCGAATTGCTTCCTCACGCACCCTATTCGCCAGATTTAGTCCCCTTAGATGATTTTCTGTTTCCGAACTTAGAAATGGCTAGGTGGTAAACGATTTGCCAACGATGAAGAGGTGGAATCTGCGGTTGATGGCTATTTTGAAGAGCTCGACGATCCTCACTATAAATAGGATATCGAAGCTATTAAACATCGCTTGGAAAAGTGTATCAAGCTAAAAGGAGATTACGTAGAGAAATAAAGATATTTTTTCCCAATTTTTGTGTGTTTTTTGTTTTTGTAAGGTCGGGTACTTCTGGGACCACTCTCGTATCTTATAGATATAAGAGGAAGTGTGATGACCCAAATTTAGCATAGTAAAATTCTAATATATTTTTATTTCAAGTTATTGAATTCTTGTCTGTAAATTCAGTAGAGGAGGTAATTAATAGAAAATAGGGACAAACAGGCGACTTTAATTTAATTCTTATGCACTCGTGTAGTTATCAATCCATATTCAGAAAATATGATTTAACCTTTCTGATAAAAGGTAAAATATTTTAACTTTTTTCGGCCTGTTTCGTTTGGTCTGACTCATTCAATTGCTATTTTTATGAATCCGTATATTTTCTGAACTTTAAACTTTGACAGCCGGATTGAATCGAACAGATCAATTCTGTTCGATGCTTTCCATCGTGGCTAGACTAGCTTTTTCTTACATAATTTCCTGTTGTGGGAAAATTTTATTAAGGCATTGTATTTGCCTAAATATCTCTGAATAAATTGTTACCAACCAGTTGTGATATTTCGAACGTCCTCATTTATCTATGTGGACGCTAAGGCTGACTTTTATTTATGACGGTATTATTATTATGGTACTGATGTGCGAAGTTATATGTTTTAGGTCTAAACTTTTATCAGCAATCATCCCTCTTATTATTAGTTATTTTATTGATCTGGATGAATAACTATTGGTCGCATTGAATTTGCTAACCATAGTATTTACTTTAAATTTTAATGTTTATTATTCTGTTTTGGTAACCTTATGTTGCTGCTGTCGTTTATTGAAATTTGTTAACCATAGTATGTACTTCAAATTTTTAATCCTTATTTTTGCTCTGGTAGCCTTAGGTTGCTGCTTCGGATAACTTAATATAGGTAACCATGTAATTAATTATAGTAGCTTTACCTTTGATAATTGACTGATTCAAGGCCCGTATTTGGACCGATTGAAGTTCTGAATCTGTGAACTATATAACTTTCTTCTTTGGTTTATTGTTTAGCTAGGCATGTTTATTGTTATAATTCTTAAGTTAGTTAAACCTTCGTTCTTATATAAGTGTCTATGTAACTTCTTTTTATATGTATACCTTTAGTTGCCACACTGGCTGTTAGTTGTGTTATCTCTACCTACTTGAGTACCTGCTCAATCACTTCAAGTGTTTGCTAATTAATTTCTTTTTTTTTTGTTATTTTGCTAATGTATCTCCTTATAATTAAGTAACTACTGTCGATCTATGTAATCACCGTTTATGAAAGTGGCCTTGGCCAGGCTCTTTCAAAAAGCGTTTTTGTATTGTATTGTATCTAACATAGTCACAATTGGTGCCAGATGGGTCTTCCAGTCAATCGGTCCATCCTGAAAAAACTGGGATCTTTTTGCCAGGCATAAGTTACAAGTTCTTCTTATGTACGTATTAACTTAGTTAGGTAAAATGGCACCTGGTGCTCTACTCTAGACATTTTACAGACAGTTTAATGAGGCTGTGAAATCAATTAAATCGCATGAGCATGACTTAGTTTTAGCAGTAGAACTACTCATTTAGGTAGTTTACTTTGTTCATAATTGAACAAATTTAGTGGTTACATTCAATCATGTATAAATATGTAACCATAAAACCCCAACAGTCACGCGAGTAAGCCAGATAATACAACAAACTCGATAACCAGGCATATGATGTCACCAATTGCTCACAGATAGAAAAGAAATTTGTAGAAGTAATATAGCACCGTATAATGTAGGTGCGGAAAGCCTTGTTCATTTGCAGAAAATTTTCCTCTACAAAAATGAAATAAAAAAAAAAAATTTGGGATATAAATGTATTATATATGTATACATATTTTTTTCAAAATTGATAACAGTTTGTTTACATGCTATGTGAAATAAATCTCCAGTTGTTTTAAGAAAACATCAATTGATGCTATGGACATTTTACAAATCGTGTCGTACGTTTATGCTTATTAAATATGCTAAGGTGTTCTGGTTTAGGTTGCAAGCCGCATGTGGCATAAGCCAAACCTACAAAGAAACCACACTGTCTGTATAACGGCGTATAACGGCGTTGAGAGAAGGCTTTCAACCATTCTACATTTTTGATAAAGACTACTATTTCGTAACACCCTTGCATCATGTACACTGCCTGGTCAGTTGACACTAACGGAATAAAATCTTAGGTTGGAACCACATACTGCCATACTATTGAGAGAATGATTTCCATGTCATGCTTCATTGTTTCATGAAGTATCAATATTTATGAGGATACCATACATTGCGCCACAGTTCTCTGTCATTCGATCTTTTTCGAAAAAAACTTTGAATAACTGAAGTAATATTTGTAGGCCAACGCAATTGATTATTAAATTTCACTTCATTAATAGCAGTTAAAAAGTCCAAAATGACTGCTGGAAATTTGCTGATTAGTCAACAAGTTTCAATTAATATTTTTTTTTTACTTATTGAATATAGTTACAGAATGAAACAAGTTAGCAAACTTCCCTTTGTGATATTTAAAAAAATTCCTTGTTATATCGCTTGTTGCCATGTTGTTTTATGATACAGGAGTTGTTCGTACTTGTGGAAATACAATTGTTTCACAAACACTTGTTGCTTTGTGTTATAGACCCCTGGTGATGTCTTGTTAACAAGTTAACATTTGCGGAGAGTAGTACAGCCACGATAATCTTGCCTACCAGGTAAAGAAAAATCATCATAATTTAGTACTCTGCACCAACTGACGGAGATACGAGAGAAGTATAAGATTTAATTCGTAAAGAATATATATGGCTTTGCTAGGTAATATGAATGCTCAAATCAGTTCCGACAAAAAACTTTATCGGAAATCAGTTCATTAAACCAAACACCAGAGATATTTTCATTGAATCTTGCACCACTCACTTATGAGACTGCTTTGAGTGATATGTACTTATTTTTATTCATTAAGATATCATCACCGAAGCGAAGATCCCAAAAACACTCGAGTGCGAGCTATCAGTCGTAAGTGGAGAGAACTACCATATGGCTGTGGCTAAGGATCGTCAGTGCCATGAACGTTGCCCTATAACTTTGCTAAAGGTTACATATCAATGACTTTCAAGATAGCACTAAGGGATTGAACCTTGGAATGAATAGAAGCAGGTTCTGACTGAATGCAATAAAGAACTGAGAAGATTCAAGAGAACAACTTGGTGAAGTTTCTTTGACGATATTGATGATCAATCGTGAGACTTCCAAAAGTTCTCTCTAAATTTAACACTAACGAGCTTCAACAGAAAACTGACCATAGCTACTTTAGTATTTATTACTCACTGTTTCGAATCAAGACTACTAGATAATAAGGAAGAGGATCTCAACAAATTGAAGGTTCGAATGCAAACCTTCCAATAGGGTAGTGAACAACTTCTCTCGCAGAATCTTTACCTCGGGGAAGATTTAGAAAGCCATTAAAATCCTCTGGATCTGACAGCTTCTTCCCAGCCCTATTACAATAAAAGCTTAAGGAATTATTGCCCGCTTTTATCAAAACTCTTGGATTAAGCTACACTCTGGCTTATATACAAAATATGTAGAGAGATGTGAACGTAGCATTTTTACATAATGGAGGAGGGCGCAGAACTAGGTAATCTAGGTCCAGTCTAACCTTCTTTCTTGTTAAAACGATGAAGAAAGTATTAGACAAACACAACAGAAGTGAGTTAGATACTCAAGAAGTAATTTCTACACCCACTTCAGCATGCTAACTAAAAGGAAGATCTACCAAATCGTCCAATCTGGTTTTAGGAATAAAAAGAGTGGAGGAAAAACAGATAAAACCATGTGCCTTCTTCGATATCAAGACGCAATTGATACGTATAGGAATCAAGCCCTGTTTGGTGAAATGGATAAAAGCAAAATGCTGGTACCGTTTTGCCATGGTAAGAAAAGAAAGCTCAGTTTACAGTTTTTGAGCAAACAGTGGTTGAATTCTCAAAAGAACGGTGCTCTCCCATTCGATTGGTTTACCATACAAAACACTATCTGATAGTGATCTCGGAGAGACTACTCGCGTGATACATTCCAAGAACACATTTCGAGTTTTCCATGAATGTTAATGTTAATGTTTAATGTTTATTTACATATATGGCTGATACCTTAGTTTATCTTACAGGGATCGCTTGCAACCATAACCCATGCGGTGATTCATCAATCGGTATGATAGATTTTGATTTGGATTATTTTGGTGCGCAGAGTATAGATCCTACCACTTATTTAACTGAATATACAAAGGAAGAGAAGGATCAGGCAATTTAACCCTATTTGTTGCGAAACCGTATATTTCCGAGTCCCCTTGGATGTATGGATGGATGATATTGTGTACACAGTAAATATTATCTATGAATATATCTACATACTATGCTGTTAATCATTTACGTGTTTCATTTTCTTGTGATCGATTAGTCAGAATACTAATAATATTGAATATCAATTTTACTTTGTTTGATTGATGACATCTCTACAAGATATTTGCGTGAGAATGCGGATTTCATTGTTAATAAGTGCTTTAATTATAAAATGACTTTGTAAGTAGTGATGAATTGCGGGAAATTATTACAAAAAAAAAAAATGCTCACAATTGCGCGAGTGTATTCATCCAATTCATGTTCTTTAAGGGATCCTGCTAAAATACCACGAATCTACAAAATAAAATGTAAATAAAAAAACATAAAATAAAAAACAAAATAATTGTAAATAATACAATAAGAAAACAAGATCATCGAATTAATAAAAAAAAAAAACTTACAACTAAAAATTCATTTTTATCTACTCTCTGGTTGCCATCTGTGTCGAACATGTTGAATGCTATACGGAATCCCGACTGCGGTTCTGAAAAATATTTACAAATTGAGTTACATACTTTATACAGTACTGGACATAGTAAAATAAATACTTGTTAGTATAGACAAAAGGAACAGATACTCCGTGTATGATATTATCCCTGAAAAAAAGAGAAGAAAAAAGAAAATTAAATAAAGCCGACATACATCCTGTAAAATTAAAATCGTAAAATAATGGTCCATAAAATTTTACAAGCTTGGCAGAGCGCCTAGTAGCTGAAGTCCTTATTGTAAATTTTTACAACAGTTTAACAAAAGTGTTAAAGCATGACAACAATACAGAATTCTGATGTTTATGTAGTAAAGACCACTTGACTTAGGAGGGTTCATGGCGCCCCAGATCTTGACCAGTTAAGAGTAATAAAAAATATTAATAGCCTTCTTCAGTTGCAATTCCAAGAGAAGTCATGAAATTATAGAACTAGGGGAAGTCTTGAAATTATGCAGATCCGAACGCCAACATATGAATTATATGCCCTTTGGAGAAGTTAGGCAACAATTTATTGGGACATATTTAAGCCTACACGGAAGAAAGGACTTTTTATATGTTTTCTTGGTTGAGGGCCAGAATTAAGTATTTAATAGTTCGGAATTTATGGGAGATTGTTAAAGTTATCAAAATTAGTTTAGTAAAACTTTTGTCTGACATACAATCTGTTTAGAAGCAAATGTGAATTTGTTCGGAATTTATGGGCCGTTGTCCTCAGAATACGATAAGGAATTAAGATAATTTGGATGGAATAAAATACTCTCTCTTGAAATATTATTTTACAGATAACACAACTTTTATGGTCAGGTTGTCAGTTTTATTTTTGGGAAATCAGAAGGATCGGAGGGAAACAAACAAGTTAAATTCAATATGAGGAGTTTAAGAAGTGGATAATATCTTTAACGTAAGTTCTTCTTGAGGTTTTTGAAAAAGAATCTATACCTAAAGCACAATGCTTGGTTTTGAAAAGAAAGTGGATAATGTGATGAGAGTTTCATTTTCATTGACATCTGTTTCGTAATGAAACCCAAAGTGAATTTAACCGTTTCATGATTAATAATACATATTAATTTTTTTTTTTTAAGAGCTGCTAGTGTCTTACTCTGCCAACACAAATCCAATTCTTTAACTCAAAGGCACGATTAGAATACATTCCATTTTTCCAGTTTAAAGCTTTTAAAACATCGTCAAATATAAAAATACATATACATATTTTTATAGAGAAACTAAAAAGTAGTTTGAGAATCTAGCTGATTTTACTAATTTATAAGAGTTTCCTCTCATTGCTAGAAGATTTCTTTCACAAGATGAAGTCCAGAAACTTCGAAAGGTTTATATGATACAGTTTCTGCTGGAGATTTTCTTCTTAGCACCATTTTGATAGTATTAACTACATATGCACGAGTGTTGGCTTTTGTTCATATTGCGAGACAAAACAATATATTCTGGATTAAATTCGGACCTGCAGCTAGTGCATTATGTCGATTAAAATTCACTGTATATTTGTTTGTTTACTGAAGTTATTAACGAGGTAGGAAACAACTGAAATTTCGAGATCTTTATGCATTTTCACTATGTCTCAACATATGTTAAGTAAAATTTTGGCTGCACACTTACTACACTCCTTAATTACCGCGTATTTAGTTGTAGATTAATTAAATACCTATATCCCAAAAGCCCTGCTATTTATTATACTCTAAACTAAATTTTAATTTTGTTATTCTAGACTTTAACAACAGGAACAGAAATTTTCGGATCTTTAACACCAGTTTTTCAACAACATAACTTCGGAAAAGTTCCATTATCTTAATTTTGGAGAGAAACTAACTCGGTTTTCTACTTGATCTATCAAATATCACTGAGCTACTAAATAATACACGCATCTACGTAAGGAAGCCAACAAAATTGTATGCAAGAGATGCGTCGAATGGTACAAGAAATTGTAAGACACTGCAGGAATATCAATTGCACGTAGACAAAACTGGTCGAAACTTAATGTAAATATGTCCCAAGAGTTTTTGTTTTGCATGCTTTTGAATTATTTACTTATTAGTTGTTGTTTTTTTTTTAGAAGTTTAAATAATTTTATATGACTGTCAAATTGATTATAAGTCCTTTCCGAAGAAGTTCAACATAAAACAAAGCAACTTCATTTACAAGTTTAGGAACAACAAGGAAAAAAGCTAAAATTAGTCTAAGATCAAGATACCCCCCTAGATGTAATTTCGTATGGTAGAATCGTAAAAATGATTACTATAACCAATTTTAGGATTTTATATTTTGAAGAACTTTTTATACA
Organism: Dioctria linearis; assembly: GCA_963930735.1. NCBI lineage: Eukaryota > Metazoa > Arthropoda > Insecta > Diptera > Asilidae > Dioctria > Dioctria linearis. The sequence goes on along the minus strand of OZ005741.1, from coordinate 74,459,921 downwards.
ATACGAATGTCTAGGACTAGACCCATGCACACGATTTTTCAAGGGGGAGGGGGGTGGTGGTGGTGTTTAGATGTTTGAGATAGAAAAATACGAAAAAATTCTTTTATTTGTAGATAGATAGTTAAATATCATGGTACCTGACAAATTTGTACAGAGAATATGTTCTCAATGCATATACAAATTCGTTTCTTATTGTTTCAATAAATTGATACGCCAGGGTACAGACAAAATCAGATCTTCGTCCATTGTGGACCTTAAATAGGTTTTGAGACGACGCGAAGTGGAAAATGAACGCCCATTCGGTTTTTTTTATTATTATTATTATTTATTAAGATGTAAAAAATACTTCAAGATTTACAATTTTATAGTAAGTATTCATATAATAAGGGGAAAAAATTTGGTCACATAAAAGTGGGTTAATCTAAGAACTAAAAAAAAAAAAAAAAAAAACAAAATACGTTACCCCCCAAGTGTACTAACGACTACTAGAAATTAACAATGATATTTCATCCATTATTTGAAAAGAAAGAGAAAATGTTGACAAGAAAAGCAAGAAAATTAAATTGATCAATAAGATAAGTAAATAAGTAAAAAGCTAAATAAGCATACATAAAATTTAAAAACAGGTCTATCCAACATTGACGAGGTGAAGTGAGTCTGGTAAGAAATAAGCAGTTTCCTGAATGTGCCGAATGAGCTCGCACTCTGCAGATTATTGTGCAAAGCGTTCCAAATTTGAATGGCCTGAACAATGTAAGAACCTTCAAACACAGTGGTGTAAAATTTGGGCAGTCGAAATTTATATCATCTATTGGTATTCAAAGGCTGAATCATATTGCGTAAATAAGAAGGTTGAGAAGAAAAAGCCAGTTTATAGAGGAACATTAAAATTCGTCGCTCAAAGTAAGTCTTCAGCGATCATCCTAGTAACGAAAAACTAAGATGAGAGACATGATCATACCTTCGTAGTCCAAAGATAAACCTAATGCAGTCAAATAGCTTTTGATATTAGCACTATTTGTATGCGTTACAAACGGCATAACAAACTTAGTATGTATACTCTATTCATCTAGGGTAAAAAAAAACAACGTAAATCATTAATCGCGTCATTTTTACACTTAAGTATATAAGAATAAATGTAGACTTATATGGCTTCCAGCTACCATATAAATACCAATTAAATTTTACCTTTATCACGTAAGCCTCGGAACATATTTGGAGATCCTTTCTTCAGTGAAGGTGTTGCATCTTTAATTTTGTTGATATCATTCGGTGTCATTGCTCTTCTCTTTAATCTTGCTGAAAAATGGGAGGATATCACATAAAATTTAAATTCACTCAACCAAAAAATGATTTACGTCTGGGCTCCTGCTCAACAACAGAGTCTAAAAAATCTTGAGGCGTCATGTAAAGCTGTCCATCAAATTCAACTGATGAAAATTTTATAAAGCGTCGTTCTCGCGCTGTTAATTTGACAGCTTTTTCCTCCTCCTACAAATAAAAATAATATTTCGGTTTAAGAAAATTTAATTTAAAAAGAAAAAACAAATGTGAAAAAATTAAAATATTTGTAATGCAGTTAGAACGAAAGAGTCTAATAAACAGATTGCCTTAGAGGTCATTAGCCAAAAGATTATTGACTTTTTAATTTTTTTATTTTTAGAAAGCCGAAATCAAGTAACTAAACGCACATCAAGTACAGTAAAAAAAGTTGCAATGAATAAATACGCCGCGCCGCCACCAAAAACTTTTACAGGAGAGAGGACTTAATTAGACGAATTTTTTGGTCACCTATTTGGCGTTCTTTCTTTCGTACCATGTCCGCCCTATTCCTCAACATCAAAACTCAACTTCCACATTTTAATTAATTCCACTAACACTTTTTGTTTAGTTTTAATTATGCCAGGGCGGTCCTTCAACTATTTACGTTGTTTCATATTAAACAAAATCATCATAAAATGGTACCCCACTTCATATCGGAGTGAGATGAAGCATAAGCCCAATCTTTGTCCAACTCAGTTGCTGTCGAATGAGCCAAAAAAACAAAAAAACGCAAACCTCAAAGAAAACTCTCTTCGACGTCAAGAGTTAACTAAATGCAATTAAAACTTTGAAAGCCGAAGGACACACAAAATCCATTGCCGTTGGACATGAGTTTTGAAAATCTCTAATGAAATGGATGGATACATTTTGAACTAACTACCTATCTGTAGTCAGTATATAGATTCGTACCTAATATGTATATACATATCGTGGACGTACATATATTGTTGCCCAAAAAAGGGAAAATTATTCCATGAGCACAGCCGAAAGTGATTGAAGAAAACGGAGTCGGAAGAGATGAACGCGAATTCAAGGTACATTGACAGGTAGCTTCAAGCTACCGCCCCGGTTCGACTGTCTGACTTGCTACACCTGTTCGGAGGGATGTCTTCGTACAACAACATCTCAGATATGAATGAATGCAATTTTGTCCAGTTTCTTTAGATACAACTTATCGCCGTTTGTTCGAATCTCTTGGGGGTTTTTTATCACTTAAGTTAACTGCATTTGTTAGGAATGTCTATGGAGTAGTTTCAGTAGGTTTGTGAACTGTTAAGTTTTGTGATTAATTACTTCATCAAAACTTTTGAGCAGTGTTTCTTTATTTATTCCTTGGAAGGATAGAAGAAATGAAATGTTATGCGATGTGGTAAAAAAAAACTGAAATAAATTGTGTTAAGGACTTCACAGCGGCCAATTTTATTATTCTACTCAGAATATTTTATTAAGTAATTATTATGATTTCATTTCAACTTACAAATAGCCACAGACTTCAATAATATACAGTACCTTTACATGAATACTTGAGTACTTACTTGAAATCCACGTGAAACTCAAGTAGGGTTTTTGGTTGAATTAATTCCAATTACTGGACTTGAAATTTTCTTGAAATTTACTTGAAGTGACATTTTACCTTTGACTACTCTGTATTAGGTTTAATGTACGGATATTTAGATAAATATTTTGAGAAAAGTGCTAAAAATCACAACCAGAATTATCAACAATAATCTCCTTTTTGTTCCTCTTTGCGGTTTTAATAACTCGCAGAAATGAAAAATATTCAAGTAGGGTAACTGCACTAGTATCCGGACAGCTTCAGTATTCGGACACTTTCATTTTATTTAACAAAAATAAGAAAAGGACACGCATTAGCCTTAGAACTCCATTAGAATTTTGTTTATTTGATCTTTTTAGATGCACATCCAAAATTTGGGTAACTCACGTGTCGTTTTTGAGAAAATACTTATCAGTCTGTGTATGTACTTCACGTCAGTAAGTTCAACACACGTTTTATGTAAAGTGTAATTAGTGCATTGGAAATCAGCGAAAGTGAGATAAAATTATTAAGTATTGCTTTATTTAGTTTTACTGTCTTTGTATTGGTGGAATTTGCATTTTATTAGTATTAAATCAAAAATATGAAATATCTCTTTATTAAATTCATAAAATTTTGGGATGTCCGGTAACTAAAACAGAAAAAAACAATTTTGTTTAGTTTCCGGACAGGCTGTCCGGACACTGAAAATATGCTTCATAAGAGATTGTTTCCGTATTACTCTCTAATACAATTATAAAATATGTTATTTATAGGACAGAAAAAATTAAACATGTTTTTTTTATCAAACCTTTAGGATTCGGACGCATTTTAAGAAATTCCATTTCTGATGTCCGACTACTAAAATGGCATTTTCAGTGTCCGGACAAAAATATTTAATACGTAATCGATTAATTGAAAATAAAAGATACGTGGGTAGTAAATAATCATAATAGTTTTCAATATAATGGATGACAGTACTTAGGCAAACAAACCGAAAAAACTTATAAAACGATCCGCTAATGATGCAAAGATGACTTAAGCTATACTACAGCGAAAATAAATTGAGCATTATGAAGTGTGCTGAAAAATAATTATGGAATGTTGTTGGCAAGTGTGGAATTTCACTTAAACAAGATAACTTGGTCAACACTGTGCAACATTATTAAGAAGATGGTCGACGAGGAAGAATATGGTTCAATTCCTTCTTTAAACGGAACACATCATTGGCTACAAAACATGCAGAAAGTATTACCAAAGGCAGAGCAATGATTACTGTTTTTGAAATGGCTCGAGAACTGGACCAATATTTAAAAAGTATAGGACGACATATAGTATTAAACGATCCTGTTCGAATACAAAATGGGGATGAAACGAGTTTTTTTATTTGTCCAAAAATCAGTAAAATACGTAAATCAAATTTAGACCGGAGAAGAAAAAGAATTTTATTTTCTGCAGGCAGAAAAATGTTCCCCAATGGTAGCCTTTTCGTATTTGCGTCACTAAAGGATATTGTTAATATCATCCCAGCGAAACTGTTTTTGGGAACAGAAAAAGGAGTAAGAAAATACCAGATGGCAGGCACACTTTTCATAGACGGCCACAAGTCACACTTGACGTTAGAGCTGAGGTAAAATTACAAAAAAAAAGTATAATTTTACATGCGTTGCCACCAAACACCACTCATATGATGCAATCAGCTGACGTCCGTTAGAAAAAATCGTTCGAGAATGGCAGTCAAGAATGTTGGCCAACAACAAAAAACTTTCTGTCCTTTGCTGGAAACTGCAATCTTGCGAAATCTAAAAATTTGGAAACACCATAAAAAAAGCTTCAATAAATGTGGACTCTAACCTTACGAGCCGAAAACAGTTGTTTTCAGTGAATGTGTGAAAAATGTTGTTGAAAATATTGCAGCTACTCGAAATGCTGATATACCAATTACAATACAAGAATTAATCCCAGTACAGTAGTTTCACACTGCTTTGAGGTTATTGAGCTAATGAATCATAAGTTAAGAATGAGAAATATTCACGAAAATCAAGTTTTAGACATCATCAAGGAAGCCGGAGCAGAATCTTCGACAGAAGCGTTACCAGAATTAGATCCTACATTCAACGATCTGACGGGAGGCACATATGATTTGAATGACGGCAGAAAGTTTCAACTGGTAAAAGTTAAATAAATTAAAAATGTTGAAACTATTTCTCCAGAACCTAGTCCTTTTGTGTGTCGCCAACGACTGGTCCTTCTTGTGTGTCGGAGACAACTTCTACCTCTCGTATTGCGATAGAAACTCCACTTTCGATCTTGAGCAGAAGATCGTGCACCAGCTCAATTATTAGTAAGCACCTTCTTTACCCTAAGCTAGTTTATTATGGGATAAAACCCGAATTAAGAAAAAAGGTAGTGATAACTCACCCAGAGCTATATCTTCAGAGGGATGTCGAAAGATATGCACTCTAAAAGAAAAAAGCTAAGCGGGATCAATTCAATGCCGTATAGAGAAGACTAATGAAAAAGGAACAACGTCTAAAAAAGGTACAAAAAGAAGAATAAGCGCAATATTTTAATTGAATTACAAAGCGATGTTGAAGATGACGATTTGAAAACATTAGTTGGGATTCTTGCACCAGGTGGTGTGTGGTACTACTCCAAGTGCACTCCAATGTTTTCATTATGTTACGAGGAACAAGCAAAGACTTCGTGTGCTCGAAATATTAACAACAAAACTGATATGCGATAACTTTTTTGAGATTAGTTATTTGCTTTATTAAAACTATATCAAAATATTATTAAGTGACCTAAAAATATTTCCTTGCTAAATGTAAATAGCTTAAATAATAATAACAAAATAAAATATATTGCATATTCTTAATAGCAATAAAATGATTGAGCAAAAAAGTAAGGTGATACGTTAGGTGTCCGAGTACTAGTACATTTACCTACTGAAGATGCGTTTACATAATTTTTTTCAATTCGAACAAAATGTTTTGATTTTTGTGATTGTCTCAAGTATACTTGAAGTTAAAGGTCGATTCACAACGCCGCGATAGCGATTGCGATAACGTAGCGATAGGGATAAAGAAGCGACAGCGATAAATCGCTACATATAGTTGTCAATGTAAACGCTCACACCAAAGCGATAGATCACAGCGATACAAAGAATTTCTGCAGCGTTTGGCTAGCGATTCAAATGTCTATCGCAGCAGGCACAATTTTGGTCATCTATCGCGAGCTTCGGGATCAAAGTTGATTAGGTAATGCAAATTCAAGTGGGTGTTGAAAAATGAATTAAAATCATATGGATGGATGGATGAATTGAAGAGAGGGTAAGTCCCCAGGGGGAGGGGGCTAAGAACGTAGACCACTACAAGGCCCATTGTTTACCCTCCAGCCCCATGAGCAATGTTCATAGGTTCTTATAAACCATAAAATTGGCTCCCAACCGTCCCTAAAATCATATAAATGTATACCCAATTTTATATGATCTGAATTTAAAACATTATAAAAATAGTAGAAAAAAGGACAAAGTGGGGGTTGATATTGGAAAGGACCTGAATACAGGTTGGGTTAGCTTAAGAGTATTGGTGATTTGGCCACCGTTATTGATTTTTTTTTTTGTTAATCGGTTTTGCTGACTTCACTTCTGGATAAATTTATATTACCATAATAACCCTATTATTAGAAAAGTCGCTTAGGCAAATGAATTGATGTATTTTTCTGTAAAGGAAATCCCGGCCAGACTTTGGTTTATATTCCCTATTAGTTTTTATTATAATTACAGGAACATCGTCACTCTCCAGGAGGCCTTCGTGGAGGAGAATGTTTCGTGCGACATAATCGCTGAATGGATAGTAAGGTAACTAAAGATAGCCTTGTCTGGGATTTCTCTCCATAATATCCATTTCTTTTGTCTTGTGTTGTATTAATATGACCCAAGTAGGAGAGTATATATTTTTTGGCCTCATTGGCTCCGTAGTTAAGATCATGACTTAGGATAACTTTGTATGAAGTCAGTACTTAAGGACAGGGTCCAAGTTAAATAAAATGAGTTTTTTTATAATGTCATGAGAATGTGCTGAATTTAATTGTTTTCTCCTCTAATTATCCTGGAGCCCTCTCACATGGGATGGAGGTCGTCTAGGCTCGCCTAGTCTCTCTCTCTCTCTTTACAGGTCAAATAGGGACTCTGAATAATTATGCCCCTCAGAGTCAGATGGGAGGATGGGGCCGGCAAAGAAAGCAAAACATCTACGCCTTCCACAAGGTATGCAGGTAAGTGACGTAAGGGTCCCTTCAGGACCGAATGTGTGCCGGCTTTTAGTTGGATAGGCACGAAATTTTTTTTGATTATGTCTGACGGCAGTGGCAGGTTTTTCGTGGAACCTCCGCACACTCTCCGCCAATGAGCCGAGGCGAGCTAGCGTGCCGCCCTGCAGGTAACGCTGTCCGTCGAGTGATCTGTCAGCTCATGCTGGCAGTCTGGACTTTACGTCCAAAGCCAATCACTCTCACTATAGTTCCATAACATAGTGCAAGAAGAAAAACGTTGTTGGATATGGAAAATTTCTTCCGTTGGTGTTCTTCCATTAACTTTAAAAATTATGATTAAGAGGGCTCTAAGTGTTGAGTGTAATACTTATCGTTCTCATTCGCGGTTTGTAAAAAAATATTAAGAGCGTATGGGGTTTGAACAATTTTAATAGTTGTTTCAGGCTGTATTGCAGTAGGATTGACAAAAATTCTCCATTTTGCACCAAAATTCCAAACGCGTTTTCAATTATCTACTTATAAGGCTGTGTAAATTTAAGTATTGTACTGATCTTTCTGAGGGTCTTGTCGAGCATACCTTGCTGCGAAAGGACGTATCAAGTAAAATTTTAAAGGGAATCCTTAATCGACAATCGAGGTATGAAGTGTTCTTTGATATTGATCACGCAAACATTTGGTGGTATTTTTCGAACAAATCGTGTTCACATTTCATTGCAATAGCCGACACATTTAAAACACCTGCGTCACTACTTTTTCCATATCTTTCAACGTTGATATATAAAAATTTATATTCGATATCAACGATGGTCAGTAGAACTAACTTTTTCAAATTGAAAATATAAGTCAAGCCAGTATAAGTTGAGCTAGTACACATTGAATTGACACATAATTGTAGCATATCCACCATCAATACTAAGCCAATACAATTGGAAAGTTCTAATTTCAGATTTTTCCCAAGTGTCTTTATTTGGTTAAGGCATATCAATGTAACTATCGCTGTGATCTATCGCGTTGGAAGTTTATCGCTATAATTATCGCTGTCGTTATCATAATCGCTATCGCGGCAGTGTGAATCGGCCTTAATGCGCGTTTACATGATTATTTGATCTCTACTTGAAGTATACTTCAAGTATTCATGTAAACGTACTAATAGTAAACTTTCCCATACAAAATCAGAGGGGCAAATCATACCAAATTAAGTTAAATTTGCTGTCATGCTGCGGGATATAGCATAAGTAAGCTGCCATGATTGATTGATTGACATGTGAAATATAAAAATAAGACAAAAAAATATATATATAAAATTAAAGAGTTATGAATTATAATATTATGAAAAATAACATGGAAATCATAAATTAAAATTACAGAAACTATATAGATCATTGCCAGGACCACCCACTACACCCACTGGATTTTTGCATGAACCTTCATTTCATGGTTCTTAACAATATACCAAAAGTCCTCATCAATACATGTGCCGCTAAAAAAGTTACGCGGGGTCAAAGGTCACAAAAAAACGGATTTTCGCAAAAATCTAGTTAACGGTTACTTTTATCGAAAAAATAGTAGTTATCCAATTTGTAGCTTAGAAATTTACCTACAAAAAACATTTTTCCGTAAGACTAACGGTTTTCGAGAAAATTCTATTTAAAATACAAGAGGAGTTTTTTTTAAGTGTTTTCTCCAATAGGCATAATCCACATCTATTTGTGATTGAAAAATGTTGTTCATGCAAAAATCCAGCTTTTCAGGAATTTTTCCGAAGTTTGACCTATTTTTTGTCTTTATTCCCTGAACTATAACTTAAAACGTCTGCCAGAGTTTAGAAATTCAAGTTGATTGAAAAAATACTGAGACTCTTTGGAGTGTATAAATTTGTGAAGGGATGCAAAAGACCATGTCTTAAATATCCCATCAGAGAATTACCAAATAGATGGCTGCTATGCGGAGAAATATGATGAAATCTTCTTAGACCAAATACGAACCTCGTACAGTCATTGAATTCAACTGATAATTTCATCGAACATACATACGAATATTAGACAGCTAGCTGTAAGGTAGGATAGAAGCAGGGACTAACTAGCATTGATAAAATATTAAAAGGTAAAATTGCAGAGGACAACCACAGTCGCCGAAGATAACCATAAACTTTTCCCAGCATATGATTAATCTGATCGCAACATTTCATCCTGGAGTTGAGAAAAACTCCTAGGTTCAGTACACATTCAGAATATGCTAGAACTTGATTAATCAGAAACTTGAAGCGGCCGTCGATAAAATTGAATGTATTGGGATTTTTGGGGATTCAGTTAAAAATCATTATTAATTGCCCAACTCGAGACATTCGTCAAGTCAGAGTTTAATCGTTCGATACAATCCTCCACTAGACAAATGAGACGACCAATATATAACTGCACATCATCAGCATATAGGTGAATTTTGAGGTCCCATATAACCTCAGGAAGATAATTGATATACATACTGAAGAGCAGAGGGCCCAACATATATCCCTAAGGCAAAGTGTCAGAAAAACTATCCCCTACCCGGTGAAACCTGCCAGACAAAAAATTGCCAATAAGGGAAACTTCAGTCGAATGAAACAAAAATTAGTGGACAACTTAGTAAGTACATAATCACAATAGCTTACCGAATCGCACGCTTTAGAAAAAATCAAGTAGAATAAGGATATATAATTCATCCTTATCTAGCGAGATGCGTATATCGGTTGTAACTCTTAAAATTTTGCAGCTATGCAATTTGCGGAAATTTGATTGGCATGACTTTAAAAAGTTATTAGTTTCAAGATATTGAACGATTTCGCAGGTCAATAACTTGTCCATCACTTTGGCTAGAAAGTATAAGAGACTGATTGGCTGGAGGACCCAATCGGAAAGCCCCCCATTCACTTATTCTAAATAAAAAAAAACCCCCACGTAAATCCATCCACGCTTACTACCCTAAAACTCTTCCTAAAATTTCTCACTTATGTCACGAACGGTGCCCTTACGCACGAAGCTATTTAGTCAAGGGTTGGTGTGTAGATAAAAGTTATTAAAAAAAAAAAACAAAAAAAAATAATTCATATTTTAGTTGAAATTGAAAACTCATCGGGTACCGCCATCAGCAAAATTATACATAAAATTGAAAATGACGGACACCTGAATATTGTTGAAAAAAAAAAAAACAAAAATAATGTAAAGAGAATACAACTCTGTGCAAGGCAGACGTTAATTTAAAAACTTCCAATTCAAACTTGAAAAAGAAACGAGAGGCCTAGAACTTTAAATTTTTCTAAAAATACACACTTTTAATTTTTGTTTGAAATAGCTAGATTCTACGACATATATTATAAACTCGAAGAAATTATGGAGATTACGATTCGAACTTTCCATAAAAACAGGTCTAAAAGTCTCAAGACAAGAAGAGTGTCGATACCGGAAGAAATTGAAGTGATTGCAAAACTGTTTAATAAATAATATGTATAATTCAAAATTGTAATAAATTTCATCCTTCAAATCAATGCCCCGTCACCACCTCATCATGAACATATCTTGGCTGCTGCATACTGCTCCTTTCTTCTTACTTCATATAGACATAATTGTTAAAGATAAAATAATTTATTTCACACGAGTATATTTTACTCGATTATTAATTTTAATATGAGCATTACAAATGACTTAGAACTTAACCTAAAATCACAAAAATAATTGAACACAGTCCTATTGGACATTATGCGGTTGATTTATGACTTGAAAGGACACCTAAGGCGGCGGCTCTGAATATTATCTTCTTTTTCTTGAAGTTCGGAGCATGTATAGATACGTTTCACATACAGATTGGAGACCCACCGCTGCCTAGGCGATAGTGAATTGAATTTCATTTCTTTATATTCCATTTCAATCGGCCGGCATATGCAAATAATTTCAATATTCAATTTGGTGTGGACAAAAAACCCTTTGAACGGTTCAGGTTTTATCTGCATTCAGCAGAATGCGTGTAGAAATGCATTTCCCGAGGCGTTACAGTCTCTTTGCACTTTAGAATTTGTTATTGCATGACCAGGAAGAAGTCAGCAGGAGTGCATTATACATCTTCGGTCCATATATATGTTTGTTTGTGTGTGTTTGTTTTATTTTATTTATTTTTTTATTATTTTCAATTACGCCAGGGTAATCAGCAATTTAAATGAGAAACGTCTAAGGGTCACGTTAAATGCCGTTTATGATATTTATTCACAAACATCCCATATCAGAATCCGGGAATTCAAGTAATTAATTAGGTATTTGCCGATAAAAGTCGTTGCAAAATTCTTCCAACATTTCTTTTGAAACTTGTTTCTCTGTAGATACACTGAGAAAGTTAGCGGTCATTAAAGCCTCATCATCGTTATTGATTATAAGTAACTTAACAAAATTTTATCCTAACTCAATAAATCCTAGAGAGGTGAAGGATGTTCTACCACCAGATACGAGCTACCTTACTGCTTTTTTATCAAGCAATAAATTAATCACTGAGACACAATAAATCTAACAAAACAAATAATCTTCACCGTTTTAGTAGCTCCGCTTGTCCTGATGGCCGTGTGATAAAATTACTCTGATCGTCAGCAATTTGGCAAAATGGTCCAAAAGCGGTATCGATCGTACTGTAAGGAAATTAGGAACTAATGAAAAGGAATCACATATCTAGATTTCTAGACTCTGCAACAAATGGTCGGTTGAAATCGAAGCCATTAAATTTTTTTGGAGGAACAATCTAACCACACGGTGATCTATAAATTTTGATTAGAGGCGATACGATCAAAAATTGAACAACTTGAGACAGCACCCTTGGTAACATAAGATTTATGCACTCAATCGCATCGGTTAATAAATCTGTAAGAGGAGAATGGAGTAATAAAGGATGGCTACGAATTCCCTGGGCTTGTAAATGTTGTTCCTCTTTTTGGTAAACAGTTAGAATTGGGCAAAGATTAACTACTATGTATAGTAAATGGTTGCTATGGTTGGGAATCTAGTTAGTTCTATTATGGTTCGTCGTGTTTGTGTCATCTGCTTTTTTTCTTCAATCTAATATATCATTGAAGCGGTGATCAGTCTTAGTGATTACTGTAAGATAATTAATTTTGTACGGTCTATGAAAATTATAATTTGGTATACATATACACATATGTATATATATATAACGATGAATGAATTTTAATTGAGAATCTGCTGCTGCTGTTGCTGCGTGGGTTGGTACTAATACGAAATTTGTTGTGTTGTGTGTTCAATATAAGCACAATCGAATAGAAAAGTGATCTTCATTCACTGATTTATTACCTTTCCAACTAAACACATCCATACATACATAATATTAAGATTCTGTCAAAATATCCATTGAAAATACTGTCTGAACATGAATGTTTGTCTATCTCGATAATTGATTTCCCCTCAAGGATAAAATCTGAGACGTTTGTTAGTTTAAGAAGGATATCAACAAAAATATTTATTGTGGCAAATTCTAATCAATTACCATTTACCCTACTACAGGCATTCTGATACCGGTTGCAGTTGACAGGGGAGCATACCGCACACAGTATGGTGTGATTGATCACCACTAAGATGATTACATTTCGATTCAGATTTTGAAATGTCCAGTCCAGAGTCTGTCACAGTATTCAATTGCATTTGAATCAGATATATTTATATGCGATAACCATTTGGTATTCCATGCACAACGATCTTGGCAAATTCTTCTTCGATCATCGATCATGAAGTCAAGTTGTGTGTACACATTCATATACATATATATACAAGTATGGAGTACATTATAGTATGCACATAAGGACGCCAGCCAGCATCTTTGAAATTTATCCAAATGACACCTGCTCATAAAATCTAGAGGATTTTTGTGAAGAAGATATGTCCCTCCTTTACGTGCCAAAAATTAAAATGATCATCAATCGTGACAATTTTGAGGAGTGTCTCTTGCTGATTGACATCATCTGCTATCATGGGTACGAGTCACAATTTGATATGGACTTGATGCTCGATTCTAGTTTAAGTTGCCAGCAAACCAGAGCACATATATGATAATATTTTGCTATTATAATGATGAGGAGGATGCGACTACATTAATAAGTAGCACAATTAACATATCCTGACAATTATTTTCAATTAAAATTTGCAAGAAGTTAGAACGAGTTTATTAATTTTAGTATTTTCACATGGGACATGCCATCCATGATCGTGGATCTAGTGTGGTTGAATGGAACTTTCATAATACCGCATTGAGTTATTTACAATTAAAGGGCGACATGACAAACCACTTATAGCATTCACCCTTATCTGATTTTTAAGATGAAAATAGCGGTTCGTGAAGATGTTCGAATTTTACTGCTTATTTTTAGATTATTACATATTCTGTATCGCTGTTGCATCGTAGCTTGTTTAATAAAATTGGCTACATTGATGGAAAGTAAAGTGGCATATCGTGCTTAATTATACGAAAATTATAGTAGGGTATACTTACTTATATCTACTTGATGTAATTGAATAATTATTGAAAAAATAAATAAATAAGTAACCCAGGTAGGACAAAAAAAGCTTATAAGAGGTTCTCTGCAACACTGCTGCTTTAATATTCTTTTATTTTGAGTTTTCAATTTTTTCTCTTTTAAATCGTTTAACCCATTCGTTGACTTAGTGGTTTGTTATGGTTAGTTCTGTAATTAACATATAGTATCCGAAAATATATAAGGGCAGCTCAAGCAATGCTACAACTACAATAGTCCATACAAGAAGCACAAATAGAGACTGAATAATAGAAGTGAAGTGAACTTGCGTGAGGAAGCTATCGAAAACTCCATGGTACACAAATTATAAAGTTATACTCTCGTCGCCAACAGTCGGTTTTGATGTTTTTCTAAAAGTTATTGTAATCTTGTGTAAACAGTTAACAAAACATAAAGTGAAATCATATCATATCTGTACCTATATGTCAATGACTTTGGTGAGTCTGTAAATAGATTCGACCTTAGAGAGTTTCTTAAATGACAGACGTCATATCTTCTACCTTCTTAATAACATGAGTCGGAAAGTATCAAGTCCATCTCGTCATAATTCACATTAGTTCGCAAAGCTAAAAGTACTGACCGTTGACAATGAATCGAACAGGCCTGAGAGGAGAATCAGCACATTGGTCAAATTAAAGTGGAGGAGAGTGCACAGTTAAGTCATATTAGTAAGCTTTTAGTAAAAAAAAAAAAAAAAAAAAACGAGGTATGTTAGATCGCCATAACTCCTGAGAGGAGAGGAGTATGCGGCTGATAACGCAGCCGAGCTGGACAATACTTAAGTAAAAAAAGACTTAAGTACTACTTAAAGTACATTTACGTTACTTAAGACTTATTACTCAATACTTTTGAAATGTCCTAATTAGTGCTTGAACATAAGTACTTGCTTCTATTTACTTGTACTTAAGACTTAGTTTTGTACTTAAGTACCAAGATTTTTACTTAAGGGGAAGTTACCGTCGAGAGGCATGAAAAATGCATGAACTTTGGAATTTTTTTTACATAAAATAAATATTTTTGGAAATGGGTTTTAATGTATTTTATTCTTCTATCAATGGAGAGTAAATTTCTTTTTTAATTAAAAAAAAATATCCAAAATGGCGGCACTAGCTCTAATCAAACAAAACCGTGCATGGCAGGTTTTGGTCTGCACGGTGCGCTCCACAGCTCTGCCAGTTCATCCGAAACAAATAGGATTGAAAATTATTATACTAGGTAAAATTTGGGGGGCCTACCGGTTTTCGTTTTCAAAAAAACCACTGAATAACGAAATGCTAGCCGTTTGAAAAGGAAACCCATTTTTTTGCTGTTTTTTTTTTTGTTCAACGAACGAAAAAACTATTTCTAAATTAATTTTTTACAAAAATCGCTTCCTGATGGTCCCGTAAATTGAATTTCCTTTCAATTGCGCAGAGACTCATGTGAATCGGTTCAGTCGTTGAAGCTGTAGAGCGCCCCGCGGACCTTAAAAATGTTGTTCCCAGAAAAACTCATATAAAGTTTAACGTTAAAAAAAATCTTTGACAGCTTACTTCAGCTATTCCAGCACCATACAGAGGCCGTTCTTCTTCTTCCAAGAACTGGTTGTGCTGAATCTGAAGGTTAACAGTTTCCCGAAATGTACGAGGGTACTTCAGGTAGAGAGAAAAGATCTACCCAGAAAGCGCGCTCCGAGCGCCTCAGAGTAACTGTTTTCCAGCCGGTGGACAGTTCTGCTCTCAGCAGGCTGTGAATTCTAAAATATACTTTAGATATGAAAATATATTTTTACCCACGTATGCTTAAACACTTTAAGGATGATAATTATGTAAAAAAAAAATTGAATTTTTCATCGTATCGTCATGAACGGTAATCTCCCCTTAAGTATTTCTGAGTATATTAAGTATCTACAAATACTAACTCTTCGTAGAAAAGCAAATACAATCTCTAGCGCAACTCCTTTTTTGTTGAATTTTAAAGCACGCAAAGAACTGTCAAAGCATGTGCCGCACTCACGCGTGAAGGCAGAATCCTAGACAAACTAATAACATACAAACAAGACTGGGCAAGTAGAACAAAAACCAGTAACGTCTCGCTCGAATATAAAATCTACGATACCTCGGCTTGATGATATAACCAAGGGTAAGCAAGCAATACCTCGCTCCAATATAAAATCAATGATGCCTCGACCTGATGTAGGGAAGGCCTAAATTTTTTCTTAGAAATTTACTGGAAATTTTTTCGTTAGAAGTTTTATGCAATATTGGAGGCGACAATGGGTGCTTGAACGGACCTCTAATAGTTTTTATAATAAAGAGAGGTGAAAGTTTAACTCTACGTGCAGCACCAAAAACTATACATACATTTACTTACTCAGGCCTTCGGTACTTGTTCTTAAGTACTTTTTCATTGGTACTTGCCCAGCTCTGTTAAGCAGTCGAGGGAAAGGCCATGAAGCTCTGCATACAATAAGATCTTAACAGTGACCGTGCACTCTGGACTTTTTCAGATACAGGACATTTTGTGAAAACCCAGCATATTCTACTATCAGTACAACAGAAAGCGAACCCCTCTATACCATTTTCAACATGCTGACCTGGAACCATTGATCTAAAGAAGCTGCTTTAAGCGTTAGGATCTACATTCACTTCCAATGTCGTATACGCAGTTACGGATGTAACCTTAACTGGAATAACTTTTACGAATGTGTATGCTCTGACCGACAAGTAGATACATATTTTAAACTATTTTGTTGATATGTTCTACATAAAACCTGTACATTCCAATAAATGCAGAATGAAAGGAAACTTTAGAGAACTTTTATGACGTATTTATTGTGAAGTCCGGATTGCAAGTTCTGTTTTATACAATTTTTCGAATTTTTTATTCCTTCTTTATTAAATTTTATCTCTTATATGTATATGTAATTGTAAATCTTGTATGGTACTGTTACCAGCAATAAAAGTTATTAGAAACAGTTTCGTATATTTTCCTGATACCCGCGATCTCTATGAAGCTCGTGCAGTTTTTGCTGTAAGTATATTAAAATTCGTAAATTCCAGAAAACCTCATCAAATCCCAACTTTGATTATTCATAAATTTCGCTACATAAAAAAAAACATTTCAATTTCCATTTTCTTTAAACATATCTTACCTATAAGTCGTTGCACTTTCTTTTAGTTGAGTGGTAACCCATGTTATATGTCATACACGACACGCAATGCACCGCTATCTTTACAGCTTAAGTTAAATTCAAAAATGATAACTCAACGCTTTTAATTTTAACTTCTCCTTCACTTGACTCTGTATAGAACATCTCCATTAAAGATAGATCTATAGTGCGTAGGATAATGGAGCCATATTCAAGCTATAAAAATTGAAGTTAGAAAAAAAAAACAAATTATGCAGAACCGAGGATTCGCATCTATGATAAGAAGATATCACCTCAGACAATGATTGAGCTGCTTACCACATCCTATATACAGCTTGATGCTGTTCGCAGAGTACTTGCGGAGATAATGAATAATTCAACCAAAGATTGGAATGTAAACGAACGAGCCGGACAGACTTCAAAGAAATCACGTCAAAGAGCACACGGCAACCAAGAGGCACGAACTACAAATGTACATATATGTACATACATAAGTTATACCAAATGAAAGCGAAAACTTACTCGTGTGGGCGAGTTCCGTTTACACCGTTTTCGGACACTTATCTCACCTAGAATTTATGTAAAATTTAGCAAAGTCTCTTTAAGCCTGGAAGGTATCTATGTATGTATGTAAGTAGTACATCAAGGCATACCTTTAAGGACACCATTTCAATAATACTTGGTGATGTTTTTTTAATATTATTGGTTATCGCGCGATCACTGTCGGTGATAATCGAAGATCATGCTTCGAAAATGACATGCTGGGCGTGAATCACTCATCAAATAAACAGCGCATGAGCTCTTAGTCTGAGAATAGTCGCGACGAAGATTATAATGATACATATCTCGCCTTCCTTTTGATTTGCGTTAAGATTCCGCCCTGATTTGTAGCAGGAGTCTATCTGAATGCAAAGGGATTCAGATCTCCCATGGAGTTAAATCATAAAGGAAATTAACTG
The DNA here is from genome assembly GCA_963930735.1 of Dioctria linearis. NCBI lineage: Eukaryota > Metazoa > Arthropoda > Insecta > Diptera > Asilidae > Dioctria > Dioctria linearis. Next base: position 74,442,144 of record OZ005741.1, on the reverse strand, counting down.
TGTCCTATCGTGGGTATATCATTTTGAAATTCGATACGTGATTTATGACAAACAGCATCGATTCGGTTATATGCGTCTTGAATATTTCCGTACTATATGCAACTATGTAGTTTCGGTGAAAGAATCTCTCTAGTTTTATAGACTTTAAAGTTTTTTCAAATGATTATATGACGATATGATCAAACATTTATTATTTAGATAGATTTTTATGGATGATGATCAAAATTTCGATTCTAAATTTTCCCATTTTTCGGTATAGAAACTGCCGTTCATCAGTAGTTGGAATACTTTTTATTTCGTAAAATAAAATAAAAAATAAGCTGGTAGGTATAAAATTTATAAATCTGTTCAAGTGCTCGTATCGTGACACTAGATATATTAAAAAGTAATTTTCTGAAAAACATTAAGGCCAATTGTGAGTTATCCCAGATGAATGCCACTAAAAATAGTTTTTCAAAAATTCAAATTAAATCGTTAAAGTGGTTTTTGGCAATTCTTTCTAGTACGGTTCATCAGATAGAGAAACAAAATGGTTATAGCTCATTTCATATAGGTTTTACATTTCGAAGAACTCTTCAGTAGGTAAATTGAAAACGTCTGCGACAGTATATGTAAATTTTTGTAGTCATTGTACCTACTAGTACAGAGGAATCCTGGAATTTTTAATTTTCATTACAACATGTAATAAGTTTAACAATAGTTTCAAATAAAAAAAAAAAATTGAAGAATATTGTAACGGAGCTTCTCAAATTGCAATCGTTAATAAATATAATATTAATAAATCCACATATTCCATGACTTATTAAGAAGAAAAAAACGGCCGCAAATATTAACACGCTGCATTTGGGTGGACGACCGTGAAGAACTACAAGGCTCACCGACAGCATAATTAGTGCTCTAATTAAAAAGAACAGTTTGTGTCGTCAAAAGAAATTTGTAAAAACATTAAATTTAAGCATGGATGGATGGATGGATTGAAGAGAGGTGGAGTCCCCCAGGGGAGGGGTACCCCAGAACGTAGGCCACAGCAGGCCCATTGTTCATCCTCCGGACCCATGACTAATTATCACAGGTCCCAATCAGACGCTCTTATAAACCATAACAATGGCTTCCAACCCTCCCTACCGGCTTCGTGCAGTTCATCCAGGAGGTGTGAGGCAAGGATTATATAGCGTTTTCGGGACAGTGACAAAGAAAGTGAGTCACCCTCACAGTTTCGGATTCCTCTCCGCATCGTCTACATATCGGACTATCGACAAGTCCTAGCCTATGTAGGTGACCCCTGAGAGAGCAGTGTCCCGTAAGAATAGACACCAGAATTTTCAGGGTATAGGCTTGCTCAGTCTTAGCAGCTTTTTTGTGAAGCTTGGGTTAGGTTTGCCCCACAGTTCCTTTGTTGTTCTACCCGAAGGGTCGTCTAACCAAAGACAACTGTGTTGGCAATCGGTCCAAGTCGCAATTGTAGAGACAAGGTATATAATATTTCCATTTGCAAATTATTTTCAAGTCTTAAAACCTGTTTATATTATTTTTGTTAAATTATCATCGGCTAACAATAATAATTGAAATATATGATTGTCGATGTGGAATTCATTAAATTGTCTCTGTGGAGCGAGTCTCTAGTTTGTAAGCGTGGATTCTTTCGCTGGCGCTCTGATGTTGGCTACTCTGCGCGAGTCCTGCATTACCGACTAATATATTGAGAGAGGGCAACATGGCATCTGACGTTTGTCAAGTATTTTGTTGATCATCGCATTGGCTGCTGGTATTCCTGTTCGGGAATAAAACATCTTATTAGGAGTGTTTCATGTTTTGTAATAATTTAAATCGGGATTCTTTGTGGTTCTCTGATCTTTTGTTTTTCAGCATACGTCTGGAAAGAATCAAGTGGCAAGACCTTGATACACCTCATCGTGGGAGTTCGAGTTTGAACATAAAAAATGTACTCACCAATTTAAACTGTGGAATCGACTTTATGGCGTTGGTAAAAAGATAGTTAGTGGTTATCTTGTTCTAGTCGTGCCCCTTACTTCAGTCAAAACCCAAGCAAAGTTGTATTAGTAGTGTTTATTCTAGTCGGTACCCAGAATAAATGTCTTTATCTCAGTCGAGACCCAAGATAAAGGTTTGAGATTAGTGAATTCTTGCCCAGCTCCAGTACAAGAAGAATTCAGATAAAATCTGGAGTATTCTTATAAAGGAGCTGGAGAGGCCAGAGTTGTTACTTCCTCAGCTTCAACTCCTACAACAGGAGTCCAAGAAGAAGAGGAAGTACAACGATGTAGCCCGGTTGGAACGACTTCATAGGAAGGTGGAGGAGTTGATACAGGAGCTTCGCTTGGCCGATTCTCCTCGTCCGTAGACGTCGTACCATCATCGTTTGAGCTTCTTATCTCTTTGAATGTGTAAGATAGGCTGTCTTAACATCGGGGATTTAAGTGCTCATAAAAGACTACACAGTACTATCGAACATGTCAAAATGTTCGATATAGATATTACACTTCTGCAGGAGACGAATTTCACTCAAGACACGTATACACAACTTGTGCGCTATGCTTATTTACACACTGGCTATGCAATGTTTGCCACACCTGCGCCTCGCCGATACTCAGGGGTGGCAATAATTGTATCCAACAAATTTACACTATCGTCTCCTCTCTATACAGATATCTTCCCAGGCTTCGCTGTCTATTTTCGTGACAAGAGATGAAGCTTTTCCGGTCGCTCGTGCTGTTTTCGAACATTTCGAACGTATAGCGGGCGCTAAAATCAACCTTAGTAAGAGTCAAGGCTTGTGATGTGGAAGGTGGAGAGATCGTACTGATACTCCACTGAACATCCAATGGACTAATACTTGCCTGAAGTATTTAGGTGTGTATATCGGACGCGAGAGTAAATCAAATAATAGCCGCATCGCTCTTGAGAAACTCTCTAGAGCTGTAAACTCATTGCGTAGCCGACTGTTTCCATTATCCTTAATAGGAAGGCCAGTCGTGATAAACTATATGATTACCTCGTCCATCGTTCATCTGCTAAAGTCTGAGACGTTTGATGACGGCTTCGTAGGTCTTCTTCAAGCAAAAGCGATAGACGCCTTTTGGTGCGGAAGACGATGGGTTGCTAAAAGCACGCTCTGTCTGCCAGTCAAGATAGGTGGATTAGGTCTCACTAACTTGGTTGTGAAATCAAGGTGTCTCCAAGTGCGTGCATTCCAAAGAGTGTTTTTCCAGAGAGACAGCTTGATTTCTCAACTGTGGGTGAATGCACTGGGGGGATCTGCATAGGGGAGTACTACTACCTGCTCTCTGTTCGACCACCCTATAATCGTGACTGGCCACAGGATCTAATCTTAACGATTCAGACCTGGGGCAGCCTCAGGCCAGCATTTCACCTTAAGTAGAATGCTCTACGGTACACGCAATTCTCGTCGATTCCAATCAGGTTTAATGCTGAATTGATAGTCCAGTGTTCAGTAATGCCCCAGGTTTTGAAGCTGACACGCATACACTGACGGTTCTCGGAGATATTATCGATATCTCAGGAAACTGTCGAATAAACACTAACACTCCACAACTACACGACCTGGCTGCTTCTGCGCGGGAGAGATTTCGCCAACTTGGGACCAGTGACCCTGGCACTAAGTTGGAAGATGCTTTCGTTCTGAACAGATCACCTCACACACCTTTCAGCACACTTACAACACGTGTGCTCCGTGACATGCTTATGTCAATAAGACCACCGGAATATACAGAATACAACAGATGGCGAACACACCTCGGAGTGAATATGGGCGTGATGGGACGGATAACTTGCAGAATAGTCTAAAGTTATCCTTCTAATTACAAAGATGCTTATGTAGCATTCAAATTGCTGCATCACAGTCTTGTGCATCCTAATCAGTTGTTACATATTGACCGGCGTGTTCAGAGGATTTGCACAGTTTGTGCTGGTGGAGGTACCCTGTTTCACAGGCTCTTTAATTGCCCAGCTTTGCAGGGTCTAATGGAACTCGTGCGCGATATGTGTCAGTTGATCCACCCGAATTTCGACATTGCTAGGACATCGTTTCTACGGGGACTGTAGTCGATTGAATTATTTGATTAGCTTTGTGTTGACACTGGCCAAATCTATAATTCACCTGTACTACATGAGAGTCGAAGATGGGAATCAGAACACTGACTCACAACGCCACGCACAAGCACGTAAGCGCCACTTCGTTGACAGATTGAAGAGACGTTTACGTCTTAAATATCTGGCAACGAACACAGGCACATTCAACTAACTGCACATGGCAACCATTATCGTCGGTGCAGGACGGAGTTCTTGTCTTTCGCTGGTGATAACAGGCCACAGCATTTGCAACACTAGTCCACGGGGTTTCTCCCCGCTTAGGAATCATTGCACGTGCTGTGGGAAGGACAAGCACTCGTTAGAGATGCTAAGCTGGAGGGATGATGAGGGCAGTTTGTAGAGGTCTATGATACTACAGGCTGCTCTCGCGGGACTCTATAACGGTATCGCGTAAATTTTTCGTTCGTTCGGTTATTAATTTTTTATTCGGTTTCACTCTCGGTGCTAAATTGCAAAATTTTTGTTTAAAATTCGTTCGTTTAGATCTTTACCTAAAGATTATTAGATTATTTTGAAATTTTGGAACTTTTGGAACTGCCACTTACCCTATTGTCAAAATAGAAGCAAGTAAAAAAATCTGTTGTTTTACATCTTTTAGACATTGTTCAAAATTTTTTTATCCGTTTATTGTCTCTTTTGAGAACATAGTGTTCACTTTTTGTCCTTTTACCTGTTAGTGTCTAGTTTGTTTTTGTTTTTGTTATCCCTATTGACTGTTATGTTTGTGATTTTTTAGGTTAGCTAGTGTCTTTTTCTTTATATATTGTACAGCCTTTTGCACCTATTTTTAAGGAATTTTGAAAAGAGCCAAAGAGCCAAAAAATAAAGAGCTTATATACATAAAAAAAAATTATTATTAATAGAATCGTTATGAACTTAAATCCTGAAGATGAAATAATTTAGTAACAATACCATCAAGAGAAAAATATTTAACTCAACATTCCTGAAAAAAAAAAACAATACTATAGTTACAATCAAGAAAATGAATTAACGATAATACAATCGGCTATGTTTGCATGCAGCAAAAGTTAGCTTAGTTGTTTATTAGTAGTTATCTGCTGTACTGCTGTGAGGTACTTAACTGACGTACGTACATGGCTTTAAAATCTTATGATTTTCAACTGGTAAATTTTCATGCAGAAAGATTTCACTACTCCCAGACAAACCAACATCGCCAACATCTTTTAACTTAGGTTTTTTTCTTACGGATACTCTCAGGAATTTAGCACTGTAGCTAAAGGCTTAACAGATGTAGATGGCGATTCATTACATTTTACCCTAACTGCTGCAATGATATTATGATAGGTGCCGACAAACCAGAAACAGTAGTTGATCTCTGGATAATTTCATTGAGGTTTTCCTGAGGCAAAATTTGAACACCCAAAAGAAATGCATCGGCAGACCTTGACCTTGATTGTTCAATTTTATCGATGTGACCCTCGAGAGAGACAAGTCTGTCTTGAAGCAAGGAAACTTCAGCATTCAATTCCTTTAAATTGATAAAAAAAAAACTGAGTTATAATTTATTGATTTCCCCAATATCATGATGTCATCCAATCACCGCATTCCGCATTGTCACAGACCCAAATATATTTCACTATTTCAGTCAGTAAAGCACACGAAAAGTTGTTTCTCGCGTATTGATCTTCCAAGCTAATGCAACCGGGATTTGTTTGTACAATGTTTTTTTTTGCTCTTCTCACCTTAGCCGATATAAATCCGGCTCCATTTTTCCTGGTATCGACAGAATTTCGCCAAAATTCGGAGCAATTAAGGCAACCAAAAACCAGACTTGATTTATAACCTGAAGCTATTAATTACTTTCAAGGATTGTATAGTATCGAAATGTTTGATGTTTTGTTTGCTTTAATTTTCTCTAAATGGTGCCCTCTTCGTTGGCACTGTATGAGATTTCAGGTGCTTTGTCATCACATTTTAACCAGCACGCAACTTGTTCAACATCATCATGGATTTAGGATGTAAACTCTGTGTCCTTCCAGACATGCTCGTAACTCAAGACCACGCGAACTGATTTCGACAAATGGATCGAATTTTGCCAAAGCAATGTGACGGGAAGGAAGGGATTTCGGTGATCATCTTGTGAAAGAGATTTGGACTTGAGTTTTGGTGTTATTTGTGGCCTGTTTGCATGATGATTATTTTTAAGAAATCACAAAAGCGTGAATTTTTCTTTCCCAACAGTGTAAAAATGCCTGCTGAGTTTTTCATGGGTTTCTTTTTTATTTGATATAATTCAGAAAGAAATTGTTGAGCGTAAATGTTTTTATTTATTTATTTTTTATTTGGTTTTTGTATTATTTCATTTCAAAACTGTGATGGAACTGAAAAAAATAAATATCGGTTAAGGGCGAGTCGATCTCGCGCAGTTAGGGTTCCGTAACAGAAGTTTATCAACGAACAGTTGATCGACCGAATTTAAGTTTATTTTAATCTAAGACAAATTTACCTATGACAATTGAATAATATTCAAACAGACAGACGCAAGAGTAATTTTATTGGTCTTATTAGTATGAGTTTGGCTTAGTTAAGATAAGTTAATACAAAAAAAACATTTTTCCAGCAACTATGAGACTAACGAAAAAAGCGGCCTACTCACCCTGATTTTAGCTATAGAAATCGATAAGTTTAGGGGAGGGAAGGTATTTTTTCGCTCATTTTGGGCTAATTATTTATAACCAAATCACCAAAAATGTTTTTTTTTTTTTGAAATCCTTGACACGAATCCTTCAAACATACCCCAAACAACGCAAAAAATATTTTATATTATTTTATATTAAAAAAATATATATTTAATAATCTTCGACTGTCGTATATGTGCGGATCACAAAGACGTAATATTCTGCCAAATATAAAATTCCTACGTCACGTCGTTTCGGAGAAAAACGTCAGTTCGTCTTGTTGTATAGAACCGTAAAAATCGGGAGTTATATTTTATTTGGTTTTGGATTAAGGGAAGTAAAGTACCAAAAAAATGTCGTGTGTATGAAGCTATTGCGGTTTTTAAAATTTTTCTTAAATTTTTGCTTTATTTACAAATTTTTTGAGAATTACTTAATTATAATTTTTAGACATTAGATAACCAATGAGAAATTGCGTTATATCCACCAGAAAGGTATGAGGAAAATTTCCTATATAGAATACGTGTAGGTGTGCCACATGCCATGTATAAAATTTCAGATGACTCTAGCAAACTAGTCCGCCCGACACGCCTACTATTTAACAAGTGAAAACACAATTCGCATCGCCTGGATGATCGATTTGCATGTGCTTTTTAAATATATGCCACATCACAACCAGTGTTGGGCAAAATGTAATCTGATTAATGATTAACAATTACAATTAACCATGTAATCTGTAATCAGATTTGTAACAGATTACTAATGTAATTCATTTCCATAATTAAATAATGTAATCGATTAGCGTGTAATGTGATTACAAGTTAATCTGATTACACATTAATCGATTACAAGTTAATCCCACTACATGTTAATCTAATTAATGTGATTACATTTAAGACATTTAAGATATTTAAGATATAACAATACTATTTTCTTTCAATTCATTTCATTATATTATTAATTACTTTTAGGTAATCTACAAAGTAATCTGTTACAATGTAATTAGATTACGAAATAATCTAATTATATTGTAACAGATTACACATTTGATAGATTACATATTCTCTCATAAGTAATCTGATTGATATGTAATCGAATACAATTTAATTAGATTACTTTGTAATTTGACTAAACTGTAATGGAATTATTAATTAAATTACACTGCAATCAGATTACGCCCAACACTGATCACAACACACGCTTTGCAGTCTGGATGGTATAATAAATTTATATGAACTTATGTATGAGTATGTTATGTTGGATGACCTAAGTTTGAGATGGAGTAAAACTAGATCCGACAAGTTGCCAACTGGACGAGACGGTGTCAATACATGTCAAGCATTACCATATTCAGAGAAAAGTAATACGAGAAGTGAAGGATTGCGTGAAATATCTAGCAAAAAAACTGAGTTAGAAACCACACTTGGAAGACAAAAGGTCAGTAAAGCTATAAGGCTTCGCTATATGTCGGAGAGAAATAGTAAAAAAATTGGATATAAGGATATAAAGCATCAGATGTTCCTCTGGATGCATGGGAGTTGCTTGGTAAGGGAGTGTCGTCGATTATAGATGGCGCTAAAATAGTAATAGTAATTAGATTTTAGATAAGATCTGACAAATAACAAATTTTTGATAGCGTTCGAAGGTGGATAACTTTGTGTTTTTAATAAAGCACCACTTTTTGCATGCATAAATAATTACGGACATTGAAGAAAAGCTGAAAAAGTATTATGGAAACTCCGTCATATGGAATAGTTCACAAGTTGTTCACGAACGCCCAGGATATCCGAATTAGATAACAACTAAATAGAAACGTGTTTTCCGTATCCTGGATTAACATTTGCGCATGAGAAAGTATCGGCAAGTTGGATGTCGTATTTTTCATAGTTAACTAAAAATGGAATAGCGCGATCATTTCAAAGAAGTGTTTGGACATGGTCAATCGCAATGCAAGTAAGTTATATAGCCGTTGATAAAACATAGATCCATCGTTATACTCCTGAAATCAAAGAGGATTCAAAACAGTGAGAATCTCTTGGTGGACGAACTTCAAAAAAAAAATGAAACGGTTTCATCGATCGCAAAGATCATAGCAACAATTTGCTGAAAGTCCCATTGCATAATCTTTATCGACTACCTGGAAAAGGTAGGACATATGACAGTATTATGCATCTTTGTTGGATCGATTTTATACTGAATTGATGGAAAATCTCTCTCATTTCGTGAAGAAAACAAGTAAAAAAAGCTAGAATTGGTCTCTGATGATACCCTAGATGACAGCTCATGTAATTTGGTATGGTCACCCATCTGTGCAAGTTTGATCTTGAAGTGGTTTTTCGCATATAATTCTAGAACGGTTCGTCGAACAGTAAAAATGATTATAATCAATTTCATAGGATTTCATATTTTGAAGAAATTTTCAGTACAATAGAAACGTCTATGACTGATCGTTTTCACATTATGCGTAAAATCCTAAATTTATATAAGGCAACACCAAGAATGGGTTGTCCGATTTAGCCCATTGTTTTGAATTATATTTACTATTTTTATGGAAACGCCGTGTAGAAAATTTTAGCACTCTACGTAAACGCGTTCTCAGGCAGTGTCCAAATATGTAGTGACAGACTAAAGTTTTGTATGGCAACCCCTCATTTCCGAACTTGATTTTATTGTTTTTTTAAAATTTCAGCTCTCTGATTGACGGATGGACGGACAGACGGACATGCAAAAATCAAAATAACTTTTAATATTATGCGTCTACTCCATTTAGATCTAGCAGTATTGTTTCTATGCGTTACAAACGGAATGACAAACTTAGCAATGATTTCATCTAGGGTATAAAAAAAATTTCTTTCACCACAACAATCTACGTACCAGATCATATGTTACGAAGGGCTCCCCCATCCACCTTGTTCTACAGAATTTTTATTTAGGAAGTATCTGCAGTTAAAAACTGCTGATAGCCATACTCTTTACAAGATGATTCGCAATAGAATTAATACCAAAATCTGCTCTGCAAAAAAGCGTTTCAATGCAGTGAAGTTATGTATTCTAACGCTACTTGACTTTTCAAAAGCGTTCGACTCAGATAATCATTCTAATTTGCTCTCGAAGCTGGGATCACAATTTAAGGAGCGTTTACAATATCAGAGTAGAGTGGAGTCACCAGATTGCATTTGCTTTCATCATCTCACCAACGTAAGATTAGGAATTTTTCAAATCTGACGCTACGCTGTGAAATCCACTCTGGTAGGAAGTGCGAAGAACTTATATTAGAGTCCAAGCTTGAGACAAGGAGAGACAATGCAATCTGGTGACTTTACTCTATTTTGTCATTGTAAACGCTCCCTTAACTTCTTATCTTTTTCTATAACACCTATTGGTAGCTTCTTATCAGGCCATCATCAATATGTCAAAATAGGTAATACTAAATCTGGTGTTTTGCAACTTGACTGTGGTGTGCCCCAGGGCTCAATCTTTGGTCCATTGCTATTCAGCTTGTACATCAATGATTTGCCCGATATTGTTGAGAATTGTAATGTACATCTATGTATATGCTGATGATGTACAGCTCTATCTTAGTCGACCTATTGGCCTCTCTGAAGATTGCATCGATCGTATGAACTCAGACTTAGAGAGGGTCTCATTATGGGTTAATCTGAACGGATTGAGTTTGAATCCTCACAAATCTCAGTGTATTCGTTTTTATCGAAATGACCTTACTGGCCTGGATCTCTCTCCTATTACACTTCTTTGTGTCCCAATCTCTTCTTGTGAGCGTGTGAAAAACTTAGGTGTATATATGAATACTAAGATGAAGTGCTCTGATCATATAGGACAAGGCCGCCCAACTATTTTTCCACGTGGGCCATATTTTCAATTCATTACCGATTGACGGGCCAAAAACAAAAAACAACCAATCAAGCTCACGACTGTAACTCTAAGCATTGTAGGTAAGTGGTAGGTAGGTTCTCTCATATCTTGGCAATCAAGATATTTTAAAGATGTGTAGGAACAGTCAGAGCCACGTTCAAACTACGGAACTATCCTATCCTAATTTTCTTAACATGTGAAAGGCTGAGTGTGTGAGTATATAAAACAATCACGCTGTTAAGTACATATATACATAGGTATTTATTTCAAATAAAAAAATTAATGGGATTTCTGAACAGGCTTCTGAGCTAATAATTTTTCAATATTTGGTTTCAAATCGGAGGTCGATAACAGCATCAAATCAGAAATATGTTTTGCTGACAGTGAGTTGCGGTATTTATTTTTCAGATATGTAAGCGTTGAAAAAGCTGTTTCACATACCTGGATATCATTTGCAATGCTAGGTCGCGCATCTCTGGGTAGTTATCTTTTGATACCAATTTCGAAAATTGTTCATAGTCGTTTGACTACGGTTGAGGTTGAGAAGTCACCGATTCCAAAAACCGCTGCTTAAGAGATGTGCTGTTTTGAATCTCAGTTAATTCTAGTTGTAAGTTTGCTGGGTACTCAATTATTTCGTTAAAAGTAATTGAAAAGGGGTTGATAAATAGCAAAAGACTTTTTTTGTCAAGTTCGAAATCCTGAAATCTTTTCAGAAAAGATTCATACAGTGATTGTATTTTTGACCTATATTTTACGGTGTCAATGGATGTTGTTTCTAGCTGTCCTCTCATATCCACGAGCATAGGAAAATGGTCGATATTGTTTCTGTCTAAATTCGTAGAAAACAGTACTAATTTCGATTTGAATGTGTTAACCAAATCAACCAACTTATTATCTACTGCCTACAAGACATGCTCAATAGAAGCTTGTTACAATTAATTAAAGACGTGCCTACCTGCCATCTAGCTAGGTACATGTAACTGTCCATAGGTCACATCACTAACCTGCATAATATAACCTGCAAATTACGAAACTGTAAATTCGTAGTTGCTTTTTGTTTTTACTAAAACACCAATTTCAGAATTAGGTCCTTCAAAAAATAACTGCTAGTGTGCCAGCCAACCACTCCAATTGATAGGTAACTGAACTCAAATAAAGGTAAAAAACTTACACGAAACGAACCAAAAATGATTTTCAATTTTTGAATCTGTTTGTCAACGCAAAAGTTCACTCACTCACATTATTGACATGTTAGTGAAGAAGCAGGCGAAACAACGAGGAATAACTAAAGGAGATGCAATCATATGCACGATCCGTGTACATAAGCGTAGTCAAAATGCCTTGAATTTGTGACTTCGTATATGTTTCATTCCTTCATATTTGTTCTTCCCTTTCAAATTCATAGTGTTGCAGGTATTGGTTTGTTTTGGACTTGACGCATTGGCGCAGGAAAAACCTTGAAATAACCGAAGGGAGCGAAACAAATTTTACTAACAAACTTTGTACCACTGAAATTTTTTTCCTAATTATAAATTTTGTTACAAATTACTAGTTTTACGGCGCTTATGTACAAACAATATCAGTGTCAATGTGTTAGAAATAGTTACATGATATTTGCTCATTTTCATCTTCTTTAGTTATTACCTCGTTAAGGCGAAGAAATAAAATGTAATTATGTGCGTATAACTCTGTCTCATTCTTTCATTGTTTGTTTAGGTTTAAATTTCAAAGTGGCGACTGTCCCCTAGGCAATCCCGTTCGCTCTGCGCTCGCAGGCTATTGGTGCAACAGAACCGTGTGAGTTGGCGGCACTGACATATAATAAGAATGGACTGAGCGTTCTTGCTTCAAAAATGCACAAATATTGAACAGGCTGTGAAAACCCTTTATTTCGTACAATTGCACACCGATGCATAATTTATTATTATTTGTCGATTGGAAACACAAAAGATGTTATAAAATAGTATTGCATTAAATTAAAATTATTTAGGAAGTTAAACTTGTTTTAATTAACCCAAAAATTCATTTGTAATATTACTGAAAAATGTGCTCCTCTGCAGATTTGTTGTCAAATTTCCTTGAGCTTGTAAGAGATAGACGTGTAAAAACAATGTATTTGTCTGAATTTTTATGTCAATTCCAATGCATTCCAATTAATACAGTCGTACTCTTTACAAAATTGTTTACAGTTCTGTGTACATTTTGAGCTTGAAAGAGATTTAGATTTTAGCAAAAATTTGTGCCATTTTTGACTATAGGAATTAGATAGGATGGCTCAGTCCATTCTTATTATATGTCAGTGGTTGGCGGGCAAATTCAAATTCGTTGGCGGGCCACTCCGTGGCCCGCGGGCCTGGGGTTGGGCGGCCTTAATATAGGATATATAATTGGTAAAATATATGGTACCCTACGTTGCCTTTGGCTTTCAGTTAATCTCCTGTCAATAAACACCCGAATGCTTTTGGTTCGATCACTTCTTCTTCCTCATTTCATTAATGGTAGATTGTTGTTCCCTCACTTGGACTATGTTTGCTCAGGAAGGCTAAATGTGGCGATCAATGACTGTATTAGATTTATCGACGGACTTAGACGATATGATCACATTTCTTCGTACAAATACAATTTACTGGGGTGTTCCATCACTGTGTTCCTTCATCGTCGATTAAACATATCTCTTCACAAAGTTATTTACTCTGGTAAACCAGCGTACCTTTTTACCCAACTTAGATTTTCAAATTCTTTGCGTCATAATAATTTAATAATTCCTAAATTTCAATATTCAGTTCAAGAAGACTCTTACTTCGTCCGTGCTATTCGCGAGGGGAATCGCTTACCAATAAATATCCAGCGCACTGGTTCGGCGGTCAGATTTAAGGCACTCCTAATGTCCCTTAATGATTAACATATATTTAATTGGTTGATTTAATCTGAATCATTTGAGTTAATTATGGATTCGGGTCTTTCGAAAGGTTGATTAATTTATATTATCTTATCCTACAGGCTGTAAATTTGTAAATCTAATATGTAATCTGTATTTTCTGTTATTCTGAAACTTTCTTTCTCTTAAAATTATTAATATCTGATTCTCTGCTTAAGTAATAGAATATTAACCGCTTTTTTAAATAGGTACTACAAAAGAATTCGTATTGATTGATTCTTGTGTACAATTTATTTAAATAAAATTGAATTGAATTGATATGGATCCGAAGAAGAAAAAGTCGAATCGAACGAGGAGGTCATCCCTACGCTCAATTTTCAGAGTTCGAGAATTCGTTATTTTTTGTTTGTTTGTAAACTTATAGTAGTAGGAAAGCCGTTAGGCGAAGTATATCAAGTTAAAAGGAGATTAATGTCAAAAGATAAATCGAATTTTGGTTAAAACTAAGAAAATTTCATCTCAAAGTTACTCACTTATTGGACAGCCCTCATACAACCACCTTAATTTATTGATCTGTAGTGGGTAGAAGATATGATTTGGTTAATCATCATCGAAAGATATTGTAAAGGTGCAACAATTGTGTCTCCGTACGGCGGATCAAGATAATGCGATCGCTTACAGCAGATGCGTCGCATATGTAACAAACGTCTGTGAGATCGACATCAACCATCTACACAATGCTACAAAGTGGAAATGTGTACATGCGGGCAAAAATTTTGTAAATAACACGATGCGTTTTATTTTTCATGCAGACCATGTGATCAGGTCAACTATGTTGTGTGATATAACTTGCCAGGGTTTCTTTAGATTGAGTGTTGCTCCTGTTTTTAGGAAGAAATATCAAGATAAAAAGAGCGGTTGTCGCAGTTGTAGTGTACATCGTGGCTATTTTTTGGTGTTTCTACGAATAGTTTTCAGCGAGACAAGCGACAAATTGTATTACAGATAATGGGTAACGTTGGGGTTTTTTCTTACTTTTTTATGAATCACCCTATAACTTCTGAATGATCCATCAGGGGCGGAGTAGGAGGGGGCGGGGCATCTTACTGCAATTGAATTTAGCAAAAAAAAGGCACCATTTGTCCAACGCCGGAAGTCGCTCAGTTTAGCCACCGCAGTACTGTAGTGAGGTACTAGGAAGGTTTCCGCATAAGGCGGTGTGCCAACATTGGAAAAACCCATTGGCGGGAAGTTGAAAAGTGATTTTAAAAAAACCCTTCTGGCCTTCGGTAAAACACTTTTTATCACTAATTAACCCAATTAATTAATTTAAAAATATTTATTTCGAAGAACCCAATTATTTATTTGTTCTCTCTCAGTTAGTACTTGGAGCTTAAAGCAAAAGAGAAGTGAGCCCACTTTCTGCAGTGTATTTCTATATGGACGTAGTCAGTTCATATTATGCATGTCAGTGGTTTTACATAAGAACGCTGGAAATATTTTAGAATGTTAGGAGTTAGGACTAAATTAGAGGTCTGATGTGGTAAAGAGGGAGTATGTTTCGTGGCTTGGGAAATGTTTCTCGAGGGTTTTGGATCACCCAAAGTTGGGGTCCCAAACTCAAATTCTGAGAAAAACCTGAACACATACATCACATGCATACAATAATACTCATTGAAATATTTTTTTATTTTTTTGGAATAAAAAATTTGTTTGATCCGCCACTGTGACACACCTTATAATTATTGAATAAATAATCGTTGTTGATTTCTAATGGCCTTTCTTTCAGACCTCCGTTATGAAGTTACGGTTCAACAATATGAAAATTGATGACATGTATAACATAGACAGCTGACATTACTGGAATTGCTTAATGCATCATATCACAATAAATTTAAACAATATTACGTTACATCTGCCAATACTAAGGCTGAAATGCAACAATGGATAAAGAAAAATAACATACAATTTGAGGAAAACATGTTCAAGCCTCAGTTGTATAATTTGATATACACCGTACTTCCAAGAAAGCATATAGTGGATGATCTCATTTGGAGTTATGGGCATGAAGTTTTACTTCTACCACCCCGATTTTAATTCAATTGAAAAAATTGGGGCTACGGTTAAATCCAGGGTTGGTTCCAGAAATACTGCCATCAAATTAGATGATATTAACCAGTTAGCAACGAAAGAATTCGAACAAATTACAGGGGAGATCTGGAGAAGCGTTTATCAAAATGCTATAAAAGCTGAGGAAGAATATCTAGGGTATGAAGCCTTTTTAGAGAAGTTAACAGATAAAATGACTACTTCCTTATCTGGCGATATTTCTACTTCTGATAGTATTTTAAGTAGCAAAATGAAGAAGCGGGTCCCTCTACAAGATGTCAATTTGCAAATCACATTTTTCTCTTCAGAACAAAGAGTAGGTTTCATGTTAACTCCGCAAGGTCCAACTTTAGTATGTACGAACTTATTAATCGCACGTGCATTGCTCTTAATAATATGGGTGAGCACTTTGTTGGTTACGTTTCTAATCATGTTTTAAAAAAACGTCTATGTTTGTTCTATGTTGCATTGCATGGCATTTTTCCGGTGCTTTAGAACAAATAAAAATTCATAACAATTTCTTTAAATTTCAAAATGCTTAAATTCACAATAATTATATGAATATTAAAATACTCTAAAATCTGGAATGTAATTTACTTCATACGATAAATTTTACTGAAAAGCAATTTCAACATTTCATTTTTCTAACAGTGTACCCCAGGCGCAGATAAACAGTTCATGCTCACAAACTTTCTTATTTGTAAATAAATTAGTCTGTTTCTGACAGTCGCTAGAGGCGGTTGCTATGGGGGCCTATTATTGTTTTTTTTTGTATTGTGTAGGAAATTTCTATATAGGGAGAAACTTGTCATTAATATTTATAAAAAACTTGCATACATACATGATGCATAGTAAAATGAACGAAATTATTTTTTAGAAAATTGCCCAAATATTTCCCATGCGCGAAAAATTGTCAACTGACTTGAAATATACTCTTACGCAACGATTACACGAGTCAATAGAGCTGACGGACAGTCCTAATTTCGTCCGTCAAATTTACTGACAAAAAACGATTTGCGTTCTATCAATTGACCAGTCTGTTCATAATAAAATGTGCAGACATTCCTCTTCTATGTGCATATCAAACAATTTCTTCATTAATCCGTCTTTATTCTCTACAAAATAAACAATAAAATGCATGTTAAACACTTTTCAGTCATTTCTCACTCAAAAGAGAGCAGATTAGGAATATAAACACAAATATCCACTAGCATCTACCCTTTATTTTCAATTTCCGCCATCTTAATTGTACGTTTGACAGTTTATTGACTAGTCCGCACTGACTCGTCAGAAATCTTGTCAGTACAGACTGGTCAGTAAAAAAGAGTAGTCAGTAGGGGTTTACACGAGCCTGTGTAAGTGTCAATCGCTGTCAGAGTCAGTTCTACTGACTCGTGTAATCCCCGGGTAAGGGAGGCCGCACACTGCCGAGTCAATTGATTGACCAGTCAGCGTCTGGTCTATTGACTTGTAACCGACTGATTGATTTTTAATCGTTGCTGATTGACTATCGTTGCATGTGCGCATATTGCATCGTCTGTTGTCAGATTAGTAATCGAGTCAATGTCAAAATAAGAAAAAAAGAAACAAACTTCAGGAAGGTTTGCCGGTTGAAGAGCGACTTTTAATCACACTTCGGTAAGTCAATTTTCTTTTAACAAAATCATTTCCTTTATTTAAATTTTTAATATTATAGAAGAAAAAAGCATAACAAAAACTAAAAAAACTTCATTTTGCAAAAATCAATTATACGATTTGAAAAAAATCTGCATGTGAATCCGATTCAAAATGATTAGCTGTGTTTTTCGCATATGGATCTGGCTCAGAAGTGATTTCAGCTTTAAAATATTTTTGGCAAAACATAAATTTACAATCACATTGCATTGGAATAATGAAAAACTAAATAAAAAAAGTGTTTAACAATCCAAAACACTCAAAAAACATTAAACAAAACTTACTTCTAACGGCTGCGATCAGCCAATTTGCTGACTAAGCACTAAGCACAACAGTCGGTTTGATTCAGTCAGTTGCCAGTCGTCAACTCCCTTCTAATTTTTTAGTTGCTGACTGACGTCAAATAGAGCAGTTTGCGATACCGTACACTGATACGTGTAACGAAGAAAGTCAGCTGACTTTTTAGTCACCGACTACAGTTGCTGATTGTGCAATGTTAACAGTTAATTTGGAAAATGGTGAAAATTCAAATTTAAATCACTATAACTCGACGGGATAAAAGGTGACACGGAGGGGAGCGGGGCTAAGTTGTATGGATTTTTCTTATACAGGGTGTACACCATTTATGTGTAATATCCGAAGGCTACGGATAGGTCATACTTAGACGAGCAAGAACAAAAAACTGTATGGGTGGGGGAGTCCTAACGGTTTCAGATATAACGGGACTTAAAGATATCTAGGTTTGTTTTTATAGATCATCTTGTACTTTCTGAACGTTACACCTTATGATGATGATTTAAACTGTGGTAGATAGATAATCGGTGGACCTTTCCAATGGTATACATATAAATTTTCTTACTTCTCTTATCCGTTTTGAAGTAATAGCTCAACAAAGTTAAAATTTCGGAATTTATGCTCGTTTTTTTTATTTAACTACTATTTTCTATCAAAAAACACGTCATTAGTACCAATTTTTCATATTGGATTTAAGAAGCCCAAAAGCTTAGCTTTAAAATGACCTATTACACTTTTTATCCGAAATGTAACCTTTTTTTGCGTTTTTTGCACTTTTTCTTAAGGCCTTATATACGCGATTTCACCGGTTTTCGAACATACTTTTCTAGACGCGGTTTAAGAAAAAATGACGCATATATTGACAAAAGTTTTTTACAGGTCATTTATGCACATGGTTAAGTATATGTACAAAAAAAAAAACAAATAAAATCAGAATATTAACAAATGGCGGAGATATAACATAATAAAGCAATGCATTTTATGAGTACTAGTTATTATAATTGGCGGTAGATAGAACGTACTAAGCAAGTTTAATCTACAGCAGCAAGTATAGAAAGTATGTATCTAATCAGAATTAGTTTATATGGAAGTATGCATTTTTATCAAAAACTAGAAGAATTAAATACTAAAATTACAGAAATTAAAAAAAAAGAAAAAAAAAAGAACAAAACAAGAAACATAATTTCAAAGTTACGAAGTTGCAAAGTTTTCAAAGTTTTTAAAGTTTTGTGGTTTCAAAAGGGGATAAGAAGGAATTAAAAGAGAAGCGAAGATACAAAAGCAATTGATGGAGATAACTAGGCTAGATGAGATTGAATAAGTGTCCTGAATGCACCGACAGTACTCACAGATCTAATATTGGACGGTAAAGCGTTCCATGTTCCATAAACGAATGGTATAGAAGACAAATATAAACTTTCCATAATAGACTTCCGAAAATGAGGTATCACAAGGTCCTGATTTCTCTGAGACGTTGTGAATTCGAAAAATACTCTCAGATAATCGGGTTTGCCTGACTTTAGGAGATTATATAAAAATATTAGCGCGTTTTGGTTTATATATTCGTTCAACGAGCAACCCAGTATTCGAGGTCGTTGATGTGAGACATGGTCGAATCTGCGCAGCCCAAAAATGAAACGATCAAAATCGTTGAATACCACATCTACCTTGCGGTGACAGACACTATCTAGCTTGGGAAAAATGATAATACCATAAGTAAAATAAGGGAAGATCAGTGTTTTGACAAGTTTTAGCTTGAGCTCAGTTGTCAGAATATCAGACTTTTCCCAGCATAGAGTCGATATAGTAGCAGTAATTCATCCTCCCATTCAGTACAATTCCCAGATTAGATACTTTCCTTGAAACGGGTATCGTAAATTCGTTTAACTCTACTGTGGGAAAATCAATTAAATTTCGATTGTTAGAGTTGCAATTAAAAAATAAGCATTTCGTTTTAACTGGATTTAAGACTAGTTAATTATGTTGGGCTCACGTATTTATTCGAAATATGTCCTCGTATAATGAATTTAGTGTGAACCAACAATATTATAAAAAAAAAAATTATTATAATAAAAATTCGAAACTTAACATTTTTTTACTCAATTTTTTGTCGGTATATTATTTTGTATATTTTTTGTGTCACTGAAATGTTTGTTTCTGTGGTTCACACCATAGGTGATGATACTAAGAATATGTTGTAAAAATTTCAAAGCGATCTGAACTTTCGTTAAAGAGTTAGAACTTTCACAAGGTTCAAAAAAGTGAATCTTGGAAAGTCCGGGTTTGAAGTTGGCGGTTGCTCGCACCGCGCGCTATCTATTATAAATGCAATCTTACCTTATTTTATAGCATCCTGTGTGGTAGATGTGGGGACATTACCTTTATCTTTACACGATTCTATGTAGGCATAATAAGTGAACAATAGAAAAGGGTAATTGCAGATCTAGCGTACCTGTCTTCGTTACCACCGTTACCTGCCTGCTTCCAAGAAAATAAAATTTTTTTACGCTCTAAATGTAACTTTAACAATTTTTGGAATTTTTCAAATCTATAAAGCTTAAAATATTCCTAACCGTTCAGGCTAATGGAAACAAAAATAAAAAAAAAACATTAAAATTTTGAAATTTTTCGTGTATATGTATAATTAAGGCCTTATATCCCGGGAAAATGGCTGAAGAGAACATAAAAAGTATTTCAAAGTAAAAACATAAATATCAAATTTAAAAACATAAATAGTCATTTACTTTAAAATAGTTTCTTAGACTAAATATCATAAGACATGGTCAGGGGCGTAACTAAGGATGTATGCCCCCCCCCCCACAAATTAACATACCTTCGGAGGAAAATTTAATTTTTTGTGTCAATTGTAAGGAAATATTTTCTGAATTTCCGATGTTTGATGTTTCCCATAGTTTTGCACGGGGAGACGAAATTATTCCCAACTCCCTTTTTAGGCCAGAAATTCCCACAATATGGGAGAATTCTCGAAATCTCCCAACAGTGCCTTCACTTCACTCACTTCAAGCCAGAGTTGAGCAAAAAAATAAAAAGGTTTCGTAGGTACCACAAGCGGTGCTGCCAAGATCTGGATTGCCAAACTTATTCGTGCTCTACATTCATCATTAAACCTGCTAAAAAAAAATTGGCAGCCCCAGCATATGCTCACAACGAAAGCACTTTAAAGAGAAAATCGATGAGTATCTGAGAGTAACTAAGCAAGCCAAAGCGAAAAGAAAAAAAGCTTCCCACATAAGTAGCCGGAAATATCCGATTACTTAAAGTAAGAGCACGAGTCCACTGCACCGCACAACAGTGTTGGAACCTTGAGGGAATTTCAAAACTTTTCAACGTGAAAAATTTGATCTTATATATATTATAATTTTCGTTCATTTCTTAATTATTTAATATTCTAAAGTTAAAATAATACTCTTCTCTCATCTACGAACTCTGATGCATGCTAGCAGCGTGTACGCCTAGCCTAAGGAAATCAGCCAAATATTTCTCAGAAAATAATTTACAATGTTTCAGGCGTACCTTTTTTCTTCGTTTAAATACAAAAAATAACTACTGTTGTATCATCACTACTGTCTAGCCAGCGTATTCGCAGCTTCCCAAACCCTATGATGATATGAACACCTTTAGATGGAAGTGAAATAATGAAATCATTACAGAGTTAATATAAATTTTACTCAGAAACCGAATTTTAATTGAGAGAGTCCAACTGCTGGCTAATCATCTAGGTTGTTATTTTATGTGGTTTCAAGTTTCATCACTTCATATGAAAATATTAATTTTGTAGGCTATCGTGAGCCCCTAGAAACTGTGGGCGTTAGTTACGCCAGTGGACATGATGCATGTTTTCATCATTCCATAAGTCAATTACGCATGCAGCTACAGAGGACTATCAATGCTCGATTCTACGTAAACAATTTTTATATCCATCCTGTTGAACCGAATAAGAATATGAGTTGAACATCACAACATATTAAACAAATACCAGGCTTGATTTCGTAAACACTACCCTACAAATGACAACATTTTCAATTTGATCAGTATTGTCCACTTGAGACTGAACAACAAATTGAAAACGTATGCCTTTTTTGTCGATTTTATAGCCGCTTTTGATACAATAAATCGAAATGCTCTCTTTTATAAGCTTGCATCTATTGGAATGTCAACTAAAAAGTTAAGCATGTTAAAGTCTCTCTACGGACCTATGATTGATGCATTATGGGATGGTGAAAGTGTGTTTGATTTGTTCTGAATCAGGGTTGTCTTCTTAACCCAATACTGTTCGCACTGTTTGTTAACGATACTCGTGATATCCTACCGGGAGGGATACATTGAGCTGATTTGCGATAGTCAAAGTCTTATTATATGCTGATGACATAATAGTCATATTACAGGAGAACCCGGAAACCTTGCAGTGTATGATTGACAGTTGGTGCAGTACTGCCGACAATGGAACCTCTCGGTGAATTTATCGAAGTCACAAGAATTTGGTATTTCGAAGTGGAGCAAGACGCCCAGCTAGGAAGATATGGTGGCTCGGTGCAAATGAAATAGAAGAGGTAAATGAATACAAATATCAATACGATCTTTCATTCACAAAGTACTACTACTTCTGTAAAAAAATGTAATAAACTCTATTTGGCTACCGTTTATTAAAAATAAAGAAGATATCAAGATATCCAACAATTTTAAAATCTTCGAAGCTAAAGATCTGTATTATGCTATGGGGCGCAAGTTTGAGGCTTTAAACCTTTCGAGCAAGTTAAGAAACTGCTGCGATTCTTTCTTAAAAGTGTGTTGCACTGCCATCCAATACTCCCAATTACATATATGCTGCACTTAAAGACTGTTATCAATATATCTCTCATCTTTACTTTAACATTGCATAAATGCTCTCGGCACAAGTTGCCTAGATTACTGGCGGAGTAAACAATTTTATCTAATATATCCTGGGCTAAAGAATGGGGTGAAATTTTTACTAAGATCGGCATCAACTTGAGTTTTCTGCACAAAACACTGAAAGTAGGTAGATTCATGCAAACATTTTAGAAAAACTTGTGCAGGCAGACTTGGATGAACACATGCGCCGAGCATATATTTAAATCACGAGGTGATTTACGGAATATTAATGCAAGAGCTTTTAAAGATAACATTGTAGGAATATGCACCATATGTAAATTAGACGAAGTAGAAAATACAATTCACTTTATTGCCATTTGTCGAATTTTCAAAATAACAAGAAAGAAAGAGAGAGCTTCTGTCCAAAGACGAATTCTACAACATACTGAATGGTCAAAACTACAAACTTTTTTGTAAATTTTTATCGGCGGCCTTGAAATATAGAAAACTAAGAATTGATGAATTTACCTGAAGCTTAGAATTATTATTATTATTATGTAACACAATTATGCCAACCTGACAGCAACCATCAACTCATATTAATTTATTGTGGTGTTAATGAACTCTAATCCTTGAATAAAAAATTGTTAATCTTAATCATAATTATAAGACAGAAACTTGCGTATACTTTTGTGAAATCTACTATAGTCATAAAAAAATATCATAAATAAGTATCTCAGAATCAGATGATATATCAGCAAGTACCTAAGTGATGAAATACTTCTTTGCGCAGTCATTTAGAACAAAATATTACTAAAAATACATAATAAAATCAAGAATTTGTTAGTTTGCTTAAGTTACGCTACGGCACGCAAATCATCTGCTAAAAAAGTGAACAATTTAAAGGTATACACAGCGTCCGTATACACTCATTCAGTCAAGAAATTGTTTTCATACCAACTCTCCTGCAGGCCTTCAATATTTATGATAAACATACACTTCTCGCACCTCTAGAACTTCTGGCACTAATTATGCGTTCATATTCTCACAAACTCTCCTCCACAAAAGAAGGATGCAAGAATGTTGCAGAATTTCATCGATGTGAGCTTTTAAATTGTACGCAATGAAGTGATTTAGAAAATAATCAAATTATACCCGCTGCCAAGATGCGTCTATAAATTAATCCAGAAAAATCAATATTGAGAGTTTTGATAAACTAATATAAATAAAAGAATAAGGGAATACAATGAACTTGTGAACCGCGGTGCATTTTGTAAGCTACTGTAAAATTCTATTAAAAATGATAATCGGTCAATGAACCATTTGAGTTAAATTTTGACCCCCTAAAAACACGTCGATAAATTATATTAGTGATGTTTTCATGCGCAATTATTATTTATGTAGAGAAACAATCAACGCTATTATCCACCCACTTCGGAAGTGGTTCTAGCTAGCCATAGATTCTATGGGAGAGTGTTTGCTTTATATATTTCCTCTGGAGAAAGACATGGTGTGCACTAGCGTGACCTATGAGGTGAATTTTTCGGTTGCAAATTTATGGCATAATAAAATAATGTAGCCAAATGGCAATTTAAAATTTTTCTGAATGAGATAATAAGTTTTGGGTGAATGTTTTATTACGTTATGGGGTTATGGAGGGATAAGTGGGAGATATGGAGGATGGTGGTAACTTTATGTATGGGGTAGTGATTTTCTAATCCTCCATTTATTACTAAATTTTTTATGCAAAATTTATGCGCGCAGTAGGTATATATATAATAAAGTGTGAGAAAAAAACATAAGGAGAATTTTCGAATTTCGCACGCTGTGTTAGTAGCTTTCAGCTCATATTTTTTTCTCACGTTCTTGTTACCACTGTCTATATTGGACGTGTCCTGTAGTAGTTTGTATTTGACAGCCAAGTATTTATCACGCATTTAGGTACGATTCATCTTATTTTTGTATTTAAGAAAATGACTGCAACAAAGTATTTGTATTAAATTTTGCATTAAAAATGGAATTAAGTGCAATTCAGTGGTGGAAATCTTTTAGATTGGATAGGGATTTTGCTTAGTAATCGCCGAATCACTATAAGGTTGCTGAAAAAGTTGGTTTCTCATATGGCTCACGCGAAGCGGTTTTTAATAGTTTTTTGGGGGCATGCAAAGAGTGGTAGCTAAATTTTTTTTTCCGAAATTCTTGAATTTTTCACAAAAATATCACTCTGACAAATGTTTCCTGAGATCACTCATAATATGATTCACAAACATTGGTGGTGTGTGTATGGCTACGACACGGAAGCGAATTCTAAATCTTATAGCTAAGATCGAAAAAAGCACACTAAGTTCGATGAAATGCCAAGGTTCTCCTGACTGTTTTCTTTGATTTTACGGGATAGTGCATTCTGGGTACCATCACTAAGGAATATTATTACATTGGAGTTTTACGTCACTAACATCTTCTGGATTACACACCGCGATAACGTACCAGGTGGTACCTAATTATTAATTCGTGAATTTTTGGCCAAAAGCTAGAAAATCGTAATGTCGTAGCTATCCTAAACGAAATATGGCTCTTATGCGATTTTCGTCTGTTCGCGATAGTAAAGCTTTCATTAGAGCAGTAAGGCTTACTGCCCTAATGGCCTAATACAAGCTTTCTCGTGGCAAACAGACGAAAATCCCATATATATTTGTTTTTCTCAACTCTTTTATAAATCTTCAACTCAAAGTAGAAATACAAATCGATGTTATTTTTTTCTACCACCCAAAGACGAGTGTGATTAGTAGAAAAATACTAAATAAAAGTGACATAAATGACAAAAATTTGTACACCAGTAACGATTAATGTCACATAAGACATAATGACATGCCCATAAGTTACGGTAGAATCCCTTATTCACCCCAGGATCCGCAATGAAATTCAATCTCTTACAATTATTCCACTGTCCACAATTGAAACAATTTGACGCCTATTAAAGCTATTAAAGGATGTATAGCCCTTTATAGGTACTTTATCTGCAGTTTATCGCCTACACACTCTCTCTCTTTTTAGGAGTCATTAAGTCGTCCACCGTCTGGACAAGGTGTGACTGTATAGGGGGAATATACGGACATAGACGCCGCATACTATAGGGGACGTCTCCATCGAATAGGTTAAAATTTCAATACAAGTCGAGTGCAAATGCCACATAAAACAAATCACACCATACCTGGTGTGAATGAATGCAAGAAATTTATATTGCCAGTGGGCAAGCATCTCTGCTATGCGTATAGCCTATCCTTGAGCGATAATGTTTCTTGCGTAGGATTCGAAATAAGATTTATAGATGTTGCTGCCAGGTTGAATAACTATCAATAGCTGAGCGTAACTAAGATTTGATCTATTCCATTCCTGTCTAAACTACACTACTGGTTTAACTTACATATGTGTCGTCAGCCAGAGCCTATGTTGGTTTAACTGAGTTATCCCATCAGAATGTACCGGTATACAAATGTAATTATGTTCATGTTCAAGGAAGTGACTTCTTTTGAACGAGCATTGTAAGACAAGTTTGAAATGACTTAAGAAATTGTAACTTGAGCATATCTCTTCAAGATTAAAATATTATCAGCATCGAACACCCAATTGTTGTCTGGTTGATGTCTAGCCTTGATGATAGACGTCCGAAACTCTTTGGGTGGCCTGCGAAGAGATCCTACCACAAACTGAAAGCTTATAATGACCTGAGAAAATATCATTTTTCTCAATATGAGTGTTCGTAAAAACACACCCTTCTCTGTTATGTTTGTATAGATGTGAGACGCAAGGCGTAGCAGTCAGCAGGAACACATTAATCACATGACGAATAATTTCGATGTGATTTTTCGCTATAAAATTTTATGAGCCTGCGGCGTAAAACTGCTTAGCGCACTTGGTATATGAGCGTAGATATATTTTATAATTTATGTGTAGACTTAACCACATGTTTTGGGGTCATTGTCGTATTGGGAATAGGATGTTCAATTTGTCATTAAATACCAATCATATTGTTCTTGATCTTGACATCTGAAATTATATTACATATTTTCGTTGAGAATTATAATCTGGTGTATTTAGGGTTGCTTCCTTTTCACTTAAAAATTTTAAATTAATTAATTGTTTTTTTTTCGTAGAACTTTTATATTTAATCAAATTAATTTGTCAATGATTTGCTCCCAAAAATTCTACTTGTCCTTTTGTTTTTATTGCAGAACAACTTCACAGTCATCAGTAAACAAAGTCAGCAACTGCAGCTCTGCTTGACGTCCTTGATATACCTAGAGAACTGTAGGAATTACATACATATGCATATACATAAATATATATAATACTTATACATACAAATCTGATTCCTCTCAGAAGCATCTCAAACAAGTGACGTCTTCTATCCACCATCAACAATAATGGTCATTACGAATCAGAAGTGATAATCAAGAGTTTGACATAACCATGAAAATGGGCTCACCCCTGGAGACTTGGAAAAGAATCTGACAGCCGCCAGCAAAACCTTCGCATCGTAGGATTATATATATAACTACATACATATATGATCTGCTCGTGCTCAGAGGATTTTAGGTGTTCTCGACATGCTAAGTAGATTCCCCACTTGATTAACTGACGTGCGAACTTATAATTTTTTCTATATGTATAATCTTCAAGAGATTTTTGATTTGAGAGGGTAGATATAGTCTGGACATCATTTGTTATGATGCCATCATCCAGAGGAGCCATTTGTTGTGCTATGTTGTGACACAAAGGACGTCTGGACGGTTGGCTGTGTTTTTTAAATATGAATAATTTACCACAATGCAAACAAAATTTTGCATGAAATTATTAATTAAATTCTATAGCTAGACACCAAGCTGTATGTATGTAAGTAAGTAAGCACTTAGCTCGTATAATGTCACTGTGATTATTTTGCCTCACGTTACCGTCCAATAATACTGGTGGGTTGTCAGTTCGACCAGTTCAACTTGACAACTTCTTTATAAGTATTACAATAAGATGTAGACTCAAAGCTTATGGCAGCCAATTAAGACGCTAAAATGTCACAAGTTTTGATAGGAATTTGTTATTTATATACATACAAAATTCACCTTAAAAATTCTTATGAAGTCATTAAAAGTGGTCCATAAATAATTCATCTTTGGAGACCCAGTCTTGAACGAATGCTGTGCGAAGTGAAACAATATACATATATGTATGTATGTATGGATGTGTGTTGGCTAGTGACAGAAAGACTGAGGTCAAGATTCAAGACTGAGGAATCTTAATTTTATTGGAAAAAGAGACATGCGATCTTGCAGAATTTAAGGTATTTGATTTGAAGATTTTTTGGATTTAAGTGTTCCCTGTTGGGATCTGGAGTATTGACATCTTGATATATCGGCACCAAGAAGGAAGACAAGTGAAAGAGTTTTAAGTGAAAGGTACCATCGTTAAGCGGATATTTTATGTACATATATGTACAATTTGTGAAGTTTTTTTTTTGTTTTTTTGTAAGATTATTACGGAGATTTGAGAAATCCTTTAGAATTGGACGAGATTATATCTAAATTGACCAGTTCCTGTATTTTCGAAATTAACAAAAATTATTAGTAATAGTCTATTATTAAAAATGTTATCGTACATTTTTTTTCACTAAAACATAGAAAGATAAATAATTAAATAATCTTTATTAAAACTTTAGTGTGAAAAGTCCGTCCCTTTGTAAAATTTTACTCGGTGCCAATGAAAGAAGAAAGGAAGCAAAGATGCCGTGGGAAAGACATTAGGAATTTTTTCTATAACATGAGACAACTAACACATGAAATACGTCATAATTGATTAATATTTAATTACTATTTATTACAATATTAAGTACTAGCTGGCCCAGTAGACAGACGATGTTCTGCTCTTTCTGGTAGATGGTGCGATGTGTTTGATTTGTTTAAAGTCTAGACAAAAGAGGTCGCTGCCGCGATTGGAGGATAGGTAAGGGAACCGAAAAATGGTGGCAACAATGAAATGAAAGTAATTTCGAAAACTGTAGATTGAAAACAGAGAATCATTTTAAATGAAAATCTCAAATCAATATTTTGATAATTAAATATTGAAAATGAAAGTTAAAATGCTTCCACTTTCAATATAATGATTTGATGCAAAATTTTCTAAGAATAAATACATCTATTTAATATTATAAACATTTTTATTTAAGTACGAAACTTTAAGTAAGTACATTATATTGTAATAAATGTTGATTAATTTCATATTATTTATTTTCTGTTTAACTTAACGCTAAATCATGAACAATTATGTTTTGTTAGTCCATCAGGCTTTAATGGTTTTTTTAACACGTGAACACGCAACACATAATTGTCCGTGAGAAAATCATGAATTTTCTAGATACAATCCGCAGATTATGGTCATTGTTTGTCCTTGCGACGTATTTATGATCGCAAATGCCAAACGAAAGGGAAATTGTAAACGTTTGAGCTGAATTGGTGTATCGGTGGGTGGCAGTAAAACTATGTCTCCTCTGAATTTTCCATTTAATATGGTCGCTTCAATGACATTTCCCATATACTTTTTAAAAAATTTGTTCCATTAGATCCATTGAAAAGTCTGGGTGCATTTAAGTTTCGAAGTATATCAAACAGGAATGCTGATATGTTCGGTCTAGTGAAGCCGAGCCTATATGTATTATAGTATGTCTCCTTTGTAGTTGTACTGCAGTGAGGACGGTAAATATCATATTCATAACTGGAGGCACATTAAATCCTCGTGGCGGGAAAATTTGAAAATGTTGTTTTAATTTTTACATTTCAAATTAGTATACACGATCTATTGTGTATTCAAAAACAATTGAATATTAATTGTTATAGATGGGTTGCGCTCTGGGAGTACTTCTGACAGCACGTGTAAGAAGTATACTCTACTGAACCTCAAGATGACTTCTTATGGCACGTGTAAGAATTAGCTATGGTGCTAACTAACTATTTCTGATCGATATTTATTTAAAAAAAAAAAAAAAAACTCCGATCCACTGATTTATTTAAAAAGCTACGCTACTTCTCTATTTCTATTGTTAGTCTTCTGCACTACATATAGATAAGTGTATACAAATCTATATTATTATATATTCACGTGCAATATGATAGAGCAAGGCATTATATAAGCAAGATAATAGGCAATGATAAGTATTTGTTGTATATCAAAAGCATAAGTTACATTATTGATCACATGTCTATTTTAGCGGAATATTGTTGTAATTTGTATAAATGGAATGCAAACTAAGTACATCTCTACACTAGCAAACAAAATGATTAAATGATTAAATTTAGTCCTTTTGCCATAGTATAATAAGCTTTTGCGACCACGTGGAGATATAGGTGTAAAAATGTAAGAATTTCAGAAGTTCACAAAAGTATCATATTGTAGCGTTCTGCCCTCACGCTACCTTTCGTTTTGTTTTTCACCTTAGAATTTTTTTTTCCTTTAGTACCTACCTACTTGAAAATTTTTCATTTGTGCGAGATATGAAAACGGCAAAGAGGAACAACAAGAAGATTATTGTTGATAATTCAGGCAGTGATTTTTAGCACTTTTCTCAAGATATTTATCTAAAAATCCGCAGTATTGAACTTAATGCAGAGTTGTCAAATGTAAAATGTCACTTCAAGTAAATTTCAAGTCAAGTAATTGGAATTAATTCAACCAAAATACCTACTTGAGTTTCAAGTGGATTTCAAGTCAAGTCATTCATGTAAACGTACTGTATGTTTTTTTCAGCAAGTGCATTTCCAACTACATTGTAAATATCTACTCGATTTATTGTTCTTTGTTGCTAATGATGTTAAATTTACCACTTCTTCTTTGATATTTTATATCCAACAGCGTTACGAATAAAAATTGCTAAATGTGCTGATCCAGTTATATCAGTGCTCTCATCAAGACAGAGAGAAAATAAAACAGAAGAATTTATGCCCATGATGATTTTTGAGGCCATTCCCTTTAACTCGTACACGAATTTGTTTATATATTTCTTTTTTTAGTATTTTCGACACTCTCGTAGACCCACTTTTCGTTATCACACAGGTTCATGTCGCGTGACAATTGAATCTATCAAAATTTGAACCGGAAATTTCCATGGAAAACCCGGAAAATCGGGGAAAATCATTTGAAAATTTGGTACAAATTTGATTAGTGATAAATCCGTTTCAGGAAAAATGCAGTTTTCCGATTTTTCCGAAAAATTTTTCCGGAATTTTCCGACTTTTCCAGAAAATTTTCCGGTAAAAAAGTTTTCTAAATTATGCAGGATCAAGTTCCTTATCAACAGGCATCATTACTTTCTCTCCGACAATGGTGAAAATTTGCAGAAAAAATCCAGGAAAATTCATGTAAAACCGGAGTTTTTCAGACCAAGGAAGCGTTTGAGCGTTTTGCAACCTAAGACAAAGTTGTAGAGCGAAATGAGTTGCATAAAGTTGCTTTTGTGGAAAACTCCGTCCAAAACCCGGAAAAGCGGGAAAATTATCGGACAAATTATCATCGATATGATTAGTGATTGTTCTGGAAAATTTTCCGGAATTTTCCGGAAAATTTTCCGACAAAAAGTTTTATAAGCTATGCGGAATCATTTTTTCCCCGTCCTACTGGCATCAATACTTTCTCTTCAACAATCATGAAAACTTGCATGAAAAATCGAGGAAAATTCATAGTAATAGGAAAAGTCTGTGGAAAACATGGAAAATCGGGAAAATTCATGTTATATGGGATCAAGTTGGAATACAGCTAAAACGAGCTGTTTAAAACATAATTTGAATTTCAGAAAACCGTTGCAGTACTTCAACGATTCGATACTCGAAAAATTTTTGTTTTCGGATCGGCACCAAACATGACTTAAAAATTGTTTTAAAATATCTCCATGCAGCACGTAATAACAATTTAGTTAACGTGGAAAAGCCAGAAAATGAAATAAGTAAAAAACGAGTTTTCAAACAAAACTGAGGCCAAGACGCATGAAAAATTAGAAAATAAACTTTTCTTCACACACAGAGGTGGACTCAGATTTTATTCGCTGACAATCACCGATATATTTCAGTATGATCAATCAGAGGTAATAATTGATTTGATTCGTGAAGAGAAAGAATATTCAAGAGAAATGTCCCAATCAAAAAATTTGAGTCCACCTCTGTGTGTGAAGAAAAGTTTATTTTCTACTTTTTCATGCGGCTTGGCCTCAGTTTTGTTTGAATCTTTAAACAAAATTAGTGCACATTTTAACCATGCTTCTTTCATATATTCGCCATCACTAAATGGTTTTCCGTGCTTCTCAATTACATTTGAGGCAACAAAATATGCACCAATTTGAACGTAAATGTTGACAGAGTATTTCTAAGTTTTATTTCTCGAGCAATAAACTCTTTTCGTTTTGCTCGGAAGAGGTTAAGTGGATGTAGTATGCTGGATTCTCTGATACTTTCGGGAAAAATGAGAATTTTATTTGACAGAAATTTCACATCTCCTTTTAGTACGTTGTTCAATACCAAATTTATCCTTTTCTCAATGGATTAATCACGATGTATATTATTATGAATAGTTCGAAAGGATTTTGAAGGTATTCAAAAAGATTTTATCATTCGTATAATCCTACGTTCCCTCCATGATACAAAGATAACAAGTATGGCCGATTCGAGAGGAATTATTTGGGTTCCGACGTCATGAGGTGCCTACTGTCATTTCCAGCGAATTTGTTTTGAGTTTTTCGTATTTTATTGACTGAAATACGTTTTGAATATATTAAAATATTTAACAAAACATTAGTTTCTTCATTTAAATCACTTCGGAAAGGTAATTATGTGTTAGTGGGAGAGCAAGGAAATTTCCAAATACAAAATTTTTTTCACTTTGATAAGGACGATTGAAATTGAAACGAACAAATTTGTAACAATAGTCGCCAAATGAGGCAAGCAACCAATTGACAGATAATTCGGTCATACCTTGTTAATCTTTGTATCATGCGTTCCCTCTATATTTTTTTAACTCGTTGTCTCAGCTGCACTACAATAATGCATAGCCAAGCTCTTTTCCCACATTCATGCAAAAGACGAAAATATATGACATTATTTGTTTCTTTTTAGAAAACAAGGAAAATTTCCAATTTTGTTCGGCTGTGTCCTATCTCCTTATTAGATTATCTTTGACCTGGACTGTATGTAAGTAAATAATTGTACACATTGGAATGACTGGACGGGTTCATTTTACAAAAGCACACGCAACTTCATCTAAAACATGGTTTAATTTTAAAACTAATGTATATTAAATCCAATTTAATATACATATCATTCACGTGTCATAGGTTCGCCAACACCGACTTAGAGTATAAGAAAGTTCTTAGATAATGTAATATCTCAGAAAACCAATTCTTATTAATTTAAATTAATAAATTCGCTCTATTGAAGGTAGAAGACTAATAAAAATGAAAAGTTTAATAAACAATACAATTTACCTAAAATTGTATACACAGAAATGATATTAACTCAAACTTCTTGCACGCCCCCAGCACTCCTTAGGCGCTTTCGGCAAGCACATTCTCAGTGAGACAAATGAGATATTCTCAGTTGGCTCACTGAGACTGCACTTTCGGTGAACTGTCTTACTTCCATATTGAGCTACAAAATTCGAACGCAACCACTGAGCAACTGAGACAAGTGAAACTGAATTTTCTTGTCTCAGATGACTCAGTTTCGTTAGTTTGTGATTTTAATTGCTAATTAAAGTTAAGTGAGCTATTTGAATGAACTAACAACACTTTCCTCAATATATTACTATCCATTTTCTGTGGTCAAAATTATTTAAATGTCAAAATTGGCAAATCAGCTGATTGGTTTGAACTGAGACAACTGAGACGGTTGCTCAAAGTTTTGTCTCAGTTGTCCCACTGAGACAGTGCTTGCCGAAAGCCCGTCTTATATAGCTTTTGTTTCATCACAATTTCAAAAATATCACAATCAAAATCAAAATATAAATTTATCACAGGAAGGAAATTTTAATAAATTACTTTTAAATAGGCTTTTTCACATTTTCATTTTAATTGATTTATCTACTCAAATCAAAATATTCAGATAATTTTCCAAATGTCTCCTAAAAAATATTTTTAACCCACCGCCATTGACATATTGCCGTTCGACTTTGACAGTTGTCTTTTCACGTAAACAAAAATATTTCTAACAAGTGCACAACAAAAATCAAGTTTTTATATTTGCTTGAAGACGATTCAGCAATATTTTGGTGTTATTAGTTAAAAGTAAAGGAATTAGATATAATTTGTGAATATACTTGCCTAAAAAATCCTTTCCATGGCCCAGTTTTTCGTCTAAAACTCCGGCAACTTTTTACTGAGCACTTCATTGTACAAATTGTATTTATTCACTTTATTCATTTGTTAGCACTACATATTCTTTCGAATTGTTAATATTAACTGATTTTTTTTTGGAAAAAAAAAACTTTGTTTACACGAAATCACAATTAATTAACAGAAATAATTTACTGCCACGAAAACACAAAACTCACTTGACAGATAAGAATTATATTTCTCTTTCTTCAATGTAGTCCGTCCTTTGTTATTGCCTTCCCCTTCGAGATCATTATGCGGAGGAGAAAGTTTCATTCATGTACACGAATTTTATACGATACCCGCAATCCTGTTTGATATAGGTATGTTCCAAGGGTCGAACCAATTTTCAAACGTAAGTTATGTGGTGGAAGTCCCGGTAAATCGAGTGAATTCAAGAAAATTTATGCTTTCATTTTCACCTACCACTGTATCAATTGATTTAAACGAAACTTTTGCCAGGCAATGTTTCTTGTATATTGAAGTTGATTTCGTCAACATCAATATTTTTAGCAGCCAAATGCTCTTGTTTGTTCACAGAGCCATTGATGGTTATGATTATTGTCGCGTATATTTGGAAATCTCACTTTCTATTACTGCATTTTTCGAATCAACAATATTGCAGACATTTTCAGGCAATTTAATTAATTGTGTATTTTCAATAAACCCAATTTTTCCATTACCAATATTCAGCGATTGTTTGGAAAATACGTCATCGGATAAATCGTTTTGTAGTGCAACACGCATTTTTATTGTGAATTGAAATGTATTGGCAATTCGCCACAATAGATGATTATAAACATGCGTTAATTCCATCCGCATACGATGAATGTGAAATAGCCGGTAATGTTTGTCTGAAATCACCTGACAATAAAATTAGAGTACCACCAAATAATCTTTCGTTGACATTTAAACCTTTTAGGGTTCGATTTAATGCTTCCAGTGAATGATTATGGACCATTCATTGTACATAAGTACATTCATTCGAGATAATAATGTGAGATTTTTGCAGTAAGTACTTTAGCCATGCCTGAGTGTTCTCTGATGTTGCATACTGCATTTTCATTGGTATGTACATATGTTTAGTGGTAGCTTTAGAGTTGAATGGACTGTTCTGCCACCATTCGATCAATTTTCAGCAATGCCAGATGAAGCAATTGTTAATGCGATTTAATTTGACAAGGATGAATGAAATTAAAAACATTTTACCAGATCCATCTGGGGCGTCCAATGAGAGAAAGCTTCCTTTTTTTTCTGCAATCACAATCATAACTCTATCATTTAAAAACAATTGTTCATTTGTCGTAACAAATGAAGCCAAATCGTTAGTATTAAACTGTTGTTCATGTTGCATGTCATTTTTAACTAAATCATTTGCTGATTGATTAGGTGAAGGCATTCCCAAATTTTCATTCTTCGATCATAACCAATGCTTCGAATTGAAAAAGTAATTTTTCAGTTTTTTTATTGATCTTACAGATTCTGAGCTTATCCCTGCGACTTATTCCCACTCTTGATTTTATCTGATTTTATTTTAAATTTCCGTTAATCCGTTACCATTTTTATCCCCGCACCATCCGTGCTCCATTTTTACCCCCTATTATATTCGCCCTGAACTCCCATTTTTTACCCCAAATACATTCCTCTCATTATCTCCATTCTCCTATTATACCGGAAAAATTCGAAAAACCTACAATCCTACATTCTTCAAAAACTATCCTTATAAAAAAAAATTAATTTTATCTCGACGATAGGTGGTAAAAGCTACATGCACCTCGAATATAAAAAAAAAGCTCAACCCTCTAGAACAAAAAAACTTATAGCTCTTATCGGCCCTGGCGATTCGCACTTTTTCACACTTCTCATGTTTTCCTTAACTCCCCAAGTATATTAGAGAATCGCGAATGAAGAGAAATGAGTTATAATCGGGGAAAACGAGAACTTTCATCTCAGAAACTCCCCAACTCTCCGTGTTACAGAATCCGACCCCTGGTGACACTGACTTTTCTTACGGAACGTTGGGAACGTATTCGAAAATGGTTGCCCTGGATATTTCAAGGGACTTTGATAGAATCTGGGTTGCTCGACTCTTACCCGTGAAACTCGGATACCCGATTCTTTGGTATTGGGTTGCTAGTAATCGATTCTTTGGAATCAGGTAGTGAAAAATCGATTCCTTGGAATCGGGTATTGAAAAATTAATTAATTTGGTTAAGTAATATGGAAAATCAAGCAAATCGCGATTCAGGTAGCAGAATTAAATTCTTTTATTATGACTGAATTCACGAATTCAGTAATGTGCCGGAGTATTAAAAACTTAAGAACTGATTGTATTCGCGGATACTCGGATATTCCGAATAGAGAATCGATTATATCCGGATACCCGGGTAACCTGGAACTGGGTACCCGGTTACTCGAGTAAGCTTGAAATTCAAAATCTTGGAATCGAGTACCCGGGTACCCGATTCCACTTGAACCCGGGTAAAACCGGAACAATAATAAATACCCGTGTGCCCCAGGGCTCTGTTATATCTCCATCTCTCTTCTTAATTTCATTACCATTCTGCTTTCCCGCACTTCCCCTTCCCATCAATAGTTTTGCCGATGACAGTAACCTTGATTTCCCTTACTCCTTTGACACTCTTGCGGACTCCATGGGGAATGGCGCATGTGTCAAACGATATTGCAGGATTTGATAATTTAATAACGATCTTGACAATATCCTCGCTTGGAGCAAGGCAAATCGGGTCGAATTCTATGCACCTAAGAAGGGCCCAAAGGTATTCCGTCTCTTTAAAACAAGATTATCATTTAACCGCTCTCAATTCTTTTGATGCAGCATTTATTTCCGATACACCGACACTACACTAAACTTTCTTGGCATTAATATTTCCAGTCAGTTAAGTTGAACTGATCACATCTTCTTTGTTTCCAAAGAAGCATCGAAATGTCTAATATTTCTGAAAAGTTGTAAAAAATATTTCAGCCCATAGAATCTAGTGCTCCTCTACAAGTCCTATATCAGACCTAGAATAGAATGCCATTTCCGTATCTGGGCCGAAGCTGGTCGCACAGCTTTACCTTCATTGGATATTGTCCAAAAGAGAGCCATCGAGTCCTTTTGTTATGGCCCAATATACGGAAGATTCTTCCAGCAGCCAAGGGCGCATTCTAGCGAAATAATCAGCAATTGCTAAACAATACTTCGCATGGTATTGTTCTACAAATGTCGGTTGTTTTGCTGATTAGCCCAGATGAGCGCTTGGTGGAGCAATCGACGATTACGATAACAATTAACCTAGCATGGTAATTGTTATGTAAAGCGATTTTTTACTACTAAGCGACTCAGGTGCTGCAACCGGTAGAACAAACGACAAGGTTGTTGTCGTTTGTTTACATCCGCGTTGTGAGCAAAGAAGGTACTTCCGAATATCGGGGCATAAAAGACCAATGACTGGTCTGGCGAGTGCCGTTTAATTATCAGTCATCGCAGTATCATGTTTCGGTTCGGGTTAGTGGTAAAGTAAAGTAAGATAGGTCAGTGTTGTACTAAATAAAGCTTTCTGTCTAAAACAATTCGTGTGTTCTGATTTATTAAAGAAGATTTTCGTTGTGTGATTGCTTTGGGACACGACACTTTGGCGATATGGCAATAATTTGTCATATCGACTCACTCGAGTACCGCCGGAAATGTCGGATACCTTTCGCTCCTGTAGATTGATTCCTGCACACAATACTTGCGCTGCAATCCTTGAAAATTCTTTGACCCTTCAAAATACTTTCGGTCATACAGAAAAAATTTCGTGACGGTTTGTTATCCCGAACTGTACGAATGTTGAACAATTTACCATCTTCTGTTTTTCCTCTGGCATACAATCTACGAAAGCTTAAGATTTACATACATCACCACTTCCACCACTTTCGTCATATCCCCTAATCATTTCCCTATCTCCTTAGTGTAATGTTGTGCTTTGCTTCATAGGGTATTCCCTTAGCTTGTCCTAATAATATAAAAAAAGACAAAGTATTCCCTTCGAGATTATGTTAGCGGGTTTTAGATCTGATGATACAACGGTTAATGTTGATGAATTTTGGACATACATTACTTCCAAAGAAGGATCGGGATGCTGAATTTACAGAATTTGAAAATTTATTTCGTTTTAAAGGATACTGTAATCGTACTGCGCGGTGAGAGGAAGAGAGATTGTTAGGAGGGTTGCTAGACTGCAAGAAATGGATTCTCGTACCAACTTTGCAAAAATCTCGTACGTCATGAAAAATTCTCGTACACTAGTCTTATCGCGAAATCAATGAGAAATGGCAGCTTAATTAAAACTGAGGATTATTTAGTAACATTTCATTTTATTTTTTTTTATATTAAAAATAATGGGTATTATCAAAAACTATATTTTTTAAACCGATTTTTGTATTAAAACGGTCTATAGTCTTGTTCTTAAAATAAAAGACATCTAGATTAAGCTAGGATTATCGGGGTCCGAGTTAATATTTTTGTCGAAATTTTCATCATCAGGTCGCACTGCAGTACCAGGTTTATTCTATTATATGATGCCGACGTTGTGCGACTTATCATTTGGGTGGTAGGTATCTTTCGACTGTCTTTTAACACATTGAGTTGAAAACAGGGTTCTTATCACGGTCTTTGATGAGAGCTTGTTAATTTTCGTCTTGTTAGGTTGTTCTTGCTAAAAATCCTCTCGGTATCGCGAGAGTTAAAACGGATAGTGTAAATTGAGGTAGAACTATATATTTGTGATCTTCATCAGCATTGCGGATACGGGAAAGCTTGTGCCAAAATAGATCAACTTACTTTTCTTTGGTGATGTGTGGAGAAAGTTGGTCCAAGGGAAGAAGTCGACACTTGTCATCGAGTTGCTGCAGTTTCTTATACCCTAGACAGACTGTCTCCATAATGACTTAATTTTTAATTAAATTGAGTCAAATGAGTGTGTCACAGAAATGAAGTTCATCAAGGACCCATTTGCAACATTTCGCTTCGTTTTCAAATGGACCAAATTTTATTCCATTCAGTGAAATTGCAGTAAAAGTGCCACCTACCGTCATTAAAATGAGCTGAATTTATGTGAAAGTGAAAAGTTTTTCCAATAAAGTTAGCATTGACAGCCATGGAAGAAATTTCTTTGTCGCTTACTTCTCTTTTTGGTCTCTTT
Organism: Dioctria linearis; assembly: GCA_963930735.1. Lineage (NCBI taxonomy): Eukaryota > Metazoa > Arthropoda > Insecta > Diptera > Asilidae > Dioctria > Dioctria linearis. The sequence goes on along the minus strand of OZ005741.1, from coordinate 74,403,105 downwards.
GAACAACAACAATTGTCTTCTACTCAAAATGCTTTGCAACTACTGTAAATACTCGCAAGTTTTCTTGAGCATTTAATTAAATTATTGAACTCTGCCATAATCCTTACTCACACCTGTGTCACCTCTTCAATTTCTTGAAATGACTGAATTTCAAATTAAGTCATTATGTGGGCAGTCTGTCAGGGTATTAAGGTCTGGCGGCTACATAAAAACCTGAGTAATGGAGTATCGTTTCGGTATCTTGAGATCAGGCCTTGAGCCTAAAACTATCGCTCCCACAGAAAAATAATATTATAACAAATTACAGCCCAATATGTTTTCTTTCTAATGGTGTTTAAAAAAATTACATGGCAAATTTATGGAAATTATGGTGTTTGAACCAAATCCATGCTATTTTTATATGAAAAACTCCTGCAATAAGACAATAAACAAGGGAAAAAGTTTGTAATGTTGGCCGCTATGCTGTTTACAAGTCTCTTTAAAAGAAATACGCAGAACGGGTAACTCCCGGGATATACAAGCCATTCTATATACCAGGGGTTACGGTTCTGCTTATTTTTCTTAAATTATTTTTTACTCGACTTTTGTTAGTAGTATTATCACAGTATGAAAATTCTGGATGGAAAATATTTGACGCCAAAATTGTCGTACTTTCGAGTACGAGAATACATTTTGCCTCGTACATCGTACCTGAGTAGAAATTCGCGTACATGTACGAGAATTATCGTACGTCTAGCATCGCTCTTTCAGGGGAGTCAGGACAATATGAAAAATCAATGCAGTCACTATAAAATTCATTGCGAATTGCTGCTATTTCTACCCAAATTCGAAACGTTGAAAATATAAGGAGATTTGGTACATCTTACATCTCTAAAAGCTAAATTTATAATAAAAGTAGGTAAGTTGAGATGAGATAGAAGATGGCAATCACTAATTATTGTTTACTTAAACCTTTAACAATAATTTACAATCGGTTTGCACAAGTATACGTACGCAAACATGACAGAATCATATGCATATATGTAGATACGATACACACATACAAACATATATACTCAAGCCTTGATTTAATTTAATGTCCCTCTGATTACAAACTAGGCAGAAAATGTATGCTGCTATAATAAGACTTCATGGCGATGATGGTATCACTATCATCCCAATCATCTGTTAACGGCCCCCAATTTATTTTGAATAGATAGCAATAATGGTCCGGCATTTACTCTGGCTGGAATATGCCCAATGCACACTCCCAAGAACGTAATAAGGAACTAGCATTTATCGGTTCTCTGACGGTGATAGAATATTAAAGTAGACAACGAGCATAATAAGTTTGACTCCTTGGTGATTGGTTATCGCACTCGAAGTACTTTGTCAGGATCAATCTTAGTCAGATAAAGGGAAAACTTATTTCCTGGATGTAATGTTTTCTAGGAATTGATGACAAACAATGCCAGAGGAATCATCAAAGATGGGCTCTTTGTATAATTTTTTTCTGCCTGCTACTCTGTGATATCAGCATGCAATTTTATAAGATCTCCTTACTCAAGGCTAATCTTTCTTGATTAATTAAGAGCAGCAAGCGCATAACTCTATCTTTTGCGCGCTTAAATTGTCGACATTGACACTCGCAAATTGCTTGAGGATCGTAAAAAACAATTTCGCGCAATAAAAATTTGCATAATCGGCGTCGAGAATATTTTTTTTTTATTATTAATTTCATGAACGGGGAGTTAGGACGACATAGCGATTATCTTACGGTGACAACTCTGTGATACACCGACGTAAGCAAAAAGATTTATATTTATCACACGGTGAACATTCTAAGGATACGTGTAAAAAGGGCGCTGGACTAGTTTAGAGTTTTCTCAATAATTTTCCAGATCAATGATCACGGGATCACGAATATTTATGCCTTGTGCAAAAGAGTAGTAAAGATCATTTACCGTGCCGTGCCCATCACTTTCTGTCGTGATGGGATCTTTAATATCACACCACATCATACTTAGGCGCAAGTTATATGATTTATTGGGAAGACAGGATCGTATAAAGCGTTCTTCGAAGTCTATGTGCGACGATGACTTGACCGCATGACTTCTTTTCTCGTCGATATGACTCAATCCCAATGGCCTTTATGCTCATAAATAACTTCTAAAGGAGACAGGTATGTATAAGACCCCTCATTAAAAATGCCTCAGTTGGCTCTTCTAAGTCGCTGGCTATCACCGACGATCCAATTGAGACATTTAATAGTCTGGAATTGGGAATTAACAATCTCATGGCGCAGGGTCCAAGTGATCATCTTCCGAAAAGTGAACCAAGATTTATCATATTAGCCCATCGGCGAAGCGTTATCGTTCATTTGCACCCTAAATTGCGCAGTTTCTCTTCTTGAACGTGAGCATCTATATATACATGTAAAGAAGTTGAACATTGTGGTAGCTGCCACAATGATTGTTTATCTTCATATAATATGCAGAGGTATATCGAAAGAATTTACATATGTATTACAATGTATACCATGCCTGCGTTTTGGCTATAATTTTAATATTTGCGCCTAATAACAGACTTCCCAAACACTTAGCCATAGTATTCTTCCACTATCCAACATGGTTATTAATGTCTAACGAAGTTTGGATCTGCATTTGTGGAGGATGAAATTTATGATTCTTAGTAGAACTAAAATGCCCATAACTACTGTGTAATTCTTTCCTTCGAGGACACACCTCGTTGGTTTACCTCTTCTAAGGGTGCGATTTACGCAATGAGCTGAACAAATTTTATGCAAGATAGGCGTTGACTTAAATTTTGGAAGTTTGGTTTAATTCTTAGAAAATTTGAAAATAATAAAGGTGTAGAGAGAAATACAACCGCCTATGGACACCAACTGTCGAAATATTTGAACAATTTTAATTATATGATATGGGAATAACGCACGCGACCGGAGCCTCTCGCCATATGAAATAAACGTTGGAGATTTTTGAGATTGAGATTAGCGAGGAGGTACCTTAATCAGAAACCTCTTGTATAAATAATTTTCTAAATTTTTTTGCAGGATTAGTGGCGACATTCTCTCAGTATGCATGAAAGTCTCATCATCTCGGTTTGTCCGAGGTAATTCGGAGGGCATAATTACTAGAGATGTGTCGGTCCGGATCTAACGGGTCCAATTAGTGGACACTTCACCTTTTCTGATTGTTTATTTTAATATTTTAATGAACTTGTTTAATTTTACTCATACACCCCTTAGAATATGTAAGAAGCATAGAAATGCGGGTATCATATAAAATATGTATAAGTATATATGAGTGAAGCCAAAATTACCGCTCAAAAGGTAGTAAGAAAGGGCGCAAAATGCAAGGAAAAATTAGATGAATGCAAAAAAACAGTAAAAAGTGGAAACTTAGGTGATGAATGGATGGCAATGCGTAGAAATGTCGATAGATTTACACTCCTAGAATAAATCGACTGTTTCTTGATAAATTCTGCTAGCTGTTTATACCTGCAGGATGCAATGTGTTTTTACACTAGAAAATTTAAGCCCAACACAAATATTAGTCTGGTCTTACTTAATTTAGCTTCTGTGCATAATGGAACGCAAAAATGCGAATCGCCTCTCTCATCCTCTTTATCAATTGTGTAAAACCAAGTCGGAAAATCCCCCCGACTGGCTTTGCGTTTTTTTTATTTGTTGCTGAAACTGATAGTCTAATGCCGTAGACACACGGGACATATCAATGATCATTGACGGAGCAATGATCATTGCATAGCTCGTGTGTCACTGCATCAATGGCGTAATGGTCATTCGTTTCGTCATTCCACCAATCACGCCCCCACAAGCTCATTCGTTTGCAATTATGCATTGCTTGTCATTTCCTTTGCTTTTGCTGAAAATTATAAGTTGTGCGAGCTGTGGCGCATTTATATAAAAGATCTGAAAAAGGCACGAAGAAATAGCCACATATATGCGGATATGTCTTTGAAATTTAAGGATATGGGAGTAATCGACAGTATGCACAAGTGACCCATTTAATGGGTCAAATCTAATAACGTGAACACCGTAATTGCCGTGTGCCACCCAAAACAGGAATGATCATTGATCCAATTACGTAATTGAACCAATTATCATTGATATGTCCCGTGTTTCTAGGGTATAAGAGCCCGGAGTAAATTTTTGGTGTGAAATATAACCAAAAAATGTATGCATAAGTATGAAGTTAAAGGAAAGGCAATGTCAAAAACAATTGTCTGGCAGGAAATCTCTGCGGCCTAAGTGAATAATAGTATGTTGAAAACACCCTTTTTTCAAAATTGAAATACTTATTATAACCACTTAATGTGCGACTTAAAAAACAGAGAGGTTTTCCCTGAGCCAGACAAAGTTAAAGTACTGAAAATTTCGGATTTTCCAATAATCTATAAAACCACGCGCGATGGACTGTCAAAGAAGCAGATAATTTAGCAAGATTGAATGAACCTCATCCTGATCTCTTAGGCCACATACAAAAATGTGGATTCGGTGTGAAGAGGACCAATAAAAACTTTTCTATGTCAGCCATAGATTTAACTTCAGAACAGACCATAAATGCTGATGCTGCACATAGTATAACCGATGTTGCATCGTTTACAAATTCTGTACCTGTGAGACAAAAATGGGCCAAAACAAAACGCACACGGATAGATCTGCCAATATTTCATCGTTATATAATTTACTGGGAATGTCGCGAAAAGACTATGTACATATGTAACACGTGATTTAAAGCCAGGTAAAATAAAACGATTTTCATAAAAGTTGAAAACTGTCACAGAAGAAATTAGAAGATATCATAATCCCTTTTCAAATTAAATAAATAGCAATATGATGCTTATTAACATTTACACCGGGTAAACTGTATCAGAACAAACCAAGAAGTTCTTGCTAAGTGTAAAAGAAAGTGGTTCATTTAAACGAAATAACTTCTAATGGACTGTCGAAAGGATGCGAAAAGGTTCGGTTATTTCAAGAAGGATAATTAAAAATTTCACTTCTGAAAATACAACTTAAAAAAGACATGGTAGTGGGAAAATTTATGAGGTAAAGATGGAACGGAATTTAATAGGAAGGATTTTATTTGTAGCTTCTTAAAAGTGTAGTGTAGATATGAAAGAAATATTTAAATATCCATTGACACAAATACCACAACCATTTGGTCACTTAAATGGATCTATAGTAAAAACAGATAAATAAATTTTGTCAAAACATTTAGAATGCACAGTCGTAAGATCTTCTCCAAATGAAGTCGATGCTATTGTCGTTGATGGTTTCTTTTTGCTACATACTTTAGGAGAATTACCATTAACTTTTGACAAACTTGCCATGCACATATTAAAAAAGATCTGCCGAATGAATTTAGTGTCTTAAAAAAAAATCAGAAACGACCCACGGACTTTATTAGAGCTTTAAGAAACAACTGTTTTAAAAAAGACTTAATGAATTCTTAGTACAAGAATGACAACAAAGGGAATACTGCTCTCATTTAAACGAAAAAGAAATTTCGTCACAAATTAGGCTAAGTGCTTTCTTTTTAAGACTAACGGTGATAATATGCTTCGAGAAGACGTTAAAGAGCTAACAAGTTCTCAAGAAGAGGCAGATACTCGTATGATGTTGCATTTATCCTTTTTACAGAGAGATAGCTCAGTTGTCATCAAGTCTACGGATACCGATGTACTCATAATAGTGCTTTACAATCTGCCTAACCTTAAAAATAATATAAAAGTGTATGGATCGAAGTAGGAACTCTGTCTAAAAACATACTTAGGTATATTGATGTTAATTTAATTTATCAAGAATTGGGACAAACACTTTGCGCAGCTCTAACTCCATTTCACAGCTTTACAGGATATTACTACACTCCATGTTTTATCAAGAAAGGAAAAATAAAACCTTTTAACATTTTGAAAACTAGACCAGCATTGCAGTTGACATTTTCTAAATTTGGAAACGAAATAGATCTTAATGAAGAAGAATATACATTAATAGAAAATTTCGTCTGTAGTTGTCAAAAGTTGTGATAGTTGTCGAGGCCCGATATGAATTTTTTTACAAAACCTGCAAGTGTACATCAGAAAGAGTTTCATGAGATTCACCACTACATTCAGACTAATATTTCTTGTCACCATACCTTTACCGTTCCCAAGCACAATGTCCTTTATACATGAGTAGTGAATTCTCTGTGAACCTTTGGAAATGTCAGGAAACTGCTTATAATATTGTCAATTATAGGTTTCGAAGCAAGTCTTCTACCCCCAAACAAAGCAGTTCTGTTGCAACAAATATACAGAAGCAATTATATATGTTGAATATGGAAGAATGCGGTGAAAAATGAAGAAATTAAATTATCACCAACAGAAAGTGGTTGGGTGTTACCAGAAAATAAATTGAAAATTAAATGCTTCGAGGGAAATCCCACACCGGATGACTGGAAGATATTCTTAAAATTAATGTAAATGACGAAAACGATGTACTCACTTGTGATTCATCAGATGACAGTGAATCTGAAAGTGATACTTGAATTGAAAGTGATTTGTTTGATATTTGTCAGTACTTCAACTTAGTCTGGCAAGGTTAGCCGCGCGCAAAACGTCTTGGACCTACATATTTGTACTCAGGGAGAACTACTCTGTTTTTTAAGACGCGCATTAAGTGGTTATAATAAGTATTTCAATTTTGAAAAAAAGGGTGTTTTCAACATACTATTACTCACTTAGGCAGCGGAGATTTCCTGCCAGAGAATTGTTTTTTACATTGCCTTTCCATGAACTTAATACTTATGCATACATTTATTGCGGGCTCTTGGTCTATGAAGCGCGTTATTTTTAAGTTTAATTCCTGTTACAATTGGTAAAAACGAGGCTTTTATACAAGCAACTTCAGTCCCACGTGAAAGGTTTTGTCTAAGTCCAAGTACCTACTTACTGATAAAAGGAATGGACAATTTTTAATTGGAAGCTATGTTGTTTGTTCTTAATTCTATAATAAACAAGTAAAAAAGCTAGAATTAATTGATCTAAGACCAGTTCTTATTATACTCTAGATGAATGCCCGCATGTGTAATTTTGTATGGTCACCTATCTGTGCAAGTTTTATTGCTGAAGTGGTTTTCGCATCTATTTCTAGAACGGTTCGTCCGGCAGTAAAAATAATTATAACCAAATTCATAGGATTTCATATTCTGAAGAAATTTTCAGTACAAAAAGACGTGTAGGACTGATCGTTTTCGCAGTATACGTAAAAAAACTAACATTTTTATATGGAAACACCAAAGAAGGGTTGCCCGATTTAGTTCATTTTTGATCTTTTTTTTTACTATTTTTATGACAACGCTGTGTAAAAAATGTCAGCTCTCTACGTCGACGCGTTCTCAGGCATTGCCCAAATATATAGCGAAAAACGAAATATATGTATGGGAGCCCTGCGAAGGAGTTGCCCAATTCGTCTTATTTTCGAACTTAAATTGTCTCTTTATAAAAAAAAACCCGTGTACACAATTTCAGTTCTCTAAGTGAACGCGTTCTCGAGTTATCGTACGCACGGACAGGCAGACGGACATACAAAAATCAAAATAACTTTTAGTATATTATGCGTGGGTGTCCAATCCATTCTGCTCTAGCATCATTATTTCTGTGCGATACAAACAGAATGACAAACTTAGTATGGTTTCATCCAGGGTAGAAAAATCAGCTGAACTCAACAGCTTCTTTGAATTTAATTACGAAAGGAATGATGGAAGGGGTCCTCGCAATCTTATCCAAAGTAGAAGATCCGGATGCGGAGCTGCTTTCGAAAGTTCCTCGCAACGACACATCTCTAATAAGGACAGTGAGTAGTTGATCCACTGTCGTGATCAATCTCTTTGGAGCACTGGAGTAGCCCTATTGTATGAACATTTAACTCGGACAAGAGGTCCTAACTTTTTATACCAACCCGCAGTTAGTGGCGGTCTGGCCTGTATACTAACAGAAGATGAGTCGATCGTAGCGAAGAAAGTTCTGGTTTCCAAAGAAGAACTAAAAAACGCTAAGCTCTGCCAATCAAGTCTGACAGAATAACACTCCACAAACTGTCGATTGTCTCGATAAAGCAAACTACTTCTTACGGAGAAATCAAAGGTCGGAGAAATCAAGCTAACAACAAGCAGGGTGGGTAGGTCAAACTGCGGAAGAGCGGAAGGCTAAGGCAAAAATTTAGTGGGCCTCAATTAGAATATTCAAAGTTGCAAAAAAAAAATAGGGTGCTGTCGACTACGCATGCTAGTTCAACAGCAACGTAGGCTCGGTCTGGTGGCTCGTTTAACGAACACATTAAGACTGCTGTGGATACCATATCAACTGCACAGGTTCAGGATTTTGACTCCTCAGACCAATCTGCGAAGGTCTGCTGCCTTAAGGCCGTGACACATTAAAAGCAGAACAGAAATCCGACATTTCTGCTTTGTCAACCACATTGAAAGCAGAAGCCGAAAATAGTTACTTATCAATTACACTTCTAAAGGAATAGACGCCAATAATGAAATAAAAAATTTTAGCTCTCTTTATATTGGCAGTACTGAGCAGAAGCAGAATTTTTGAGATTTGATCAATTTTTATCGTGCGTCAGTTCAGCATTTCTGACATTTCACATTTTATGAAATTGTAATTGCTGCCAGTCAGTCAGTCATACAAAGGCAACGTCAAGAAATATTATCAGAGAAAATAAGAGGCGCTAAAAATTTGTTTATTTTACATAGCAATTTGGATTATAAAAAATATCCCCATTCAAAATGTCACGATTTCCATATACTGCCATGACGAAACGAATACAAACACAGCACACTAATACATTTCGCCGGGTGGTTTAGGTTTTCACCCAATATGCCATTTCCTTATTAGTTATTTATTCAATGGCTATAACTAAGTAAAAAATATTTGTGAAGTCAGGTAGTAATAATAAATATTTTTGGGAAATTGGGTAACAGGTAAGTTAATTAGTTTCAATTTTGTATAATCTATTTTTTCTTGCCGAGGTTTTGGGGGACATATTGTATCTTATAGATGGGGAAGCGAGATGACTTGTCGCCATTGAAGTTAGGAGAAACTTCCGGATTATTAAGGGCGGAAAATTTGTCCATATACAGGATTGCAGAAATGTTTGGCGTATCCAGAAGTTCTGTAAAGAATATCAGGAGAAGAATGGATACAGGTGTTGACTTGACAACAAAATGGAAGGGCGTATGCGATCGACGTAGAATAACGACTGTGCGTACTGACTGAAAATACGTGATTACTGCACGCAAAACATACCTACTGAAGTCACCATCATGAAAAAAATCTAAGAAGCAGGCATCAAGGTTTCTCAGAAGGTAATTCAGCGTAGATCGGCTGAAGAGCAACTCATAGCCAGAAGATCTGCAAAGAAACCAAGACTGACACCCATCATGATAAAAAAAAAACGTCTTGAATGGGCTAAAAACTACAAGCATTTCACCATTGATGACTAGCAACGGGTAAATTATTGTTCAGAGGTTTTCTTTTGTTACACTTTCACCGGAAAATGTTGAATAATTGTGTTCTTCGTTCTGTTTTTTTTCAGTGCTGTTTTTCGGATGAATCCATTTTTCAGGTTTTTGCTGAAAACCCGAAATTTATAAGACGACGGCCGGGAGAAAAATTTCTCCGGAGTGCATTGTATCCACAATTAAACATCTCCCGTCAGTCATGCATGGTGTGGTCTGTGATCAGCATCAAGGGGACTCGATCTCTGTGTATTGTAGAAGGCACCTTTAAAGCTAATCAGTATCAAGGAGTGTTGCGCCAACAAATAATTCCGCAGATGAGCGACTGGTTTAAGGTACATGAAAACCCTACTTTTATGAACAATGTGGCACATTGCCATAAAGTCAAGGCCATAACAAAGTTTTTGGCTGAAAATAATGTTATGATCCTTAATTGGCCGAGGAATTCACAGGACATGAAACCTATTGAAAATGTTTGGGAGCTCATCAAAATTTAAGTAAGCAATACCGAACCTATGTACTACGAAAAAAGAGTTACAAAGATTTGGAACCATAACCTAAACATAAAAACCACCATTGAAAGCTGTATTAACAGTATGCCTCGCAGTATAAATGCATTACTGGCGGTTAGAAATATTAAGTATACTCATATTTGTTTTCATGGCATTTTATTTCATTTCCTAAGGGACAGGGGAAGTGCTTAATTAAAAAAAGACGGCCAAATATTGCAAACACTTCAAATTATCAATACTTAAAACTGAAAAAAAAGCTATATTGCTAATGGGTCTAATAATTTGACAAGGTACTGTACATAAAACAAAACCATAGACACCTTCACGATGCTATGAACGATAATGGAATCATGTGACTCGAAACATTCAACGAAAAATCTGCTGCCACAAGTGCTGCTCGTGTTGCTTGCTAATTTTTGGTTGTAATTATTTTCTATATTACGAATCTTGGGCAATATAGCAAGTTTTGTGAGGCAGATGCAGGAAACTAAAATGTCTGAATAGCCTCAACGTTGAACATTCAATGCAACTGCAGAAGTTAATTTTATCGATAGTTTCCTCAGAGTACAATATCAAGGGGTTTCGCAAGAATCAGTTTCTTAGTCCTTGTTATTCTGCATGTACATCGATGATGTTCCAACTGTGATGAGGTATGCCTAGTTGCATCTTTATACTAGTTTTGTCTAGATGTGGTCCATGAGATTGTTGTAGGATTACATTTGCAGAATAAATGATGACTTAGCAAGAACTTCAACTGATCATCATAGAACTACAATGTAGAAAATGGGCTCACTTTTATATTGCAGTCTCTTTCGGTCTAATCACCAAGTACAAACTGAGGAGAACTGTAAAATGCCAACATAAGCACTCTTTTTGACACACAAAATTGTGTCCACATTAAATAGAACATCAAAAAGTCCATATGTCAGTGGTTGAAAACTGCTACACGTAAAAAACCTTGTTTTAATTCATCTAGAGTCAAAGTATATTTTCTTAGAATTGACCATGGACCAAAGTGGCCAAAAGTGATAGAGAAATAAACGCTGGAACGTTTTCTTGTAGCTAATTTAGTTTGTTGAGTCTTGTTAAAAAACATATCGCCTATTTTTGAAGTGGGGTTTTTTTGCGATATAGCTATAGTTGCTTATGAAAACCCTCATAACCTCTTTGTTAACGAGCCAGTATCGCCTGATTTGATTTGCAGTCTTTTTATCTTGATTTCTACATTTTCTTATCAACACAAGCACTGACATATACAGTAAGGTGCAAAACTGAACCAATGCCGGAAAATAAATTTTATTTTATTTTATAAGCACATAAAACCAACTGAAGCAAAATGATATATCTCATACGTGATTCATAATATTATAAGTAATTCACGGAAACTGTTATTTTAAGTAAAGCGCATTTGGTTTCCAAGAAATTGTACTCTCTGTAGTGACTCAGTTTTGCACCAACATTTGGTTAATGCGTCTGCAGTCATAGATAGTGTCTTTTTCGTGGCTTACAGTTACTGAAGATATTTTTAGAAAAGTTTTTTTCTTAAGTGCGCTTAGTTGTCCATTGTAAGCAAAATATTTATTTGAATTAATTTTGTTTTGCTCAAATATTTTATTTTAGATTAAGAATGAAATCTCTATCAAAAAATGTGCAGGAAGAAATTTCCAAATTACTGCAAGAAGGGAAATCTACCCGCTTTATTGCTCAAAAGTGTGGTGTGAGTCAATCAAGTGTTAGTCGGTTAAAAAAAAAAACTTTGCTGATGTCCCAAAGTGTTTAGGTGGCCGGCCTAAGGTTCTCTCCGACCAAGATGAACGTTGTCTTGTACGTTATGTGATGAGTGAAGCTGTTTCTTCAGCATCAGAAGCTGCAAAAGAATTAGAAAAGTCTACAGGGAAACGCATAAGCAGATGGACAGCTAATCGAACTCTTCATAAGCTGAATGTAGTTGCCATAGAAAAGAAAAAGAAACCTGCGATTTCAAGGAAAAACGTTAAGGCAAGATTGTCGTTCGTTAAGAAATATGAGCAATGGTCACACTTTCAGTGGGAAAATGTCATATGGTCAGACGAGACAAAAATTAATAGGTATTGCACTGATGGATGCTCTTGGGCATGGAAACGGCAAGGGAGACCTTAAAACCAAAGCACGTGAAGCAAACCGTAAAACACGGTGGTGGTGGCATAATGTTATGGGGCTGTATGAGTGGCTATGGTGTTGGTGAACTTCACTTAATTGAAGGTAATATGGACCAGTATATGTATAGAAACATACTGAACCAGCATCTCCCGAATATAATTGCTAAAATGCCCATATCTCCCGAGGAAACAGTTTTCCAACAAGACCGCGATCCAAAACACACAGCAAAAACGGTTCAACGTTGGCTACAGGAGCAGCCGTACTAGGTGTTAGATTGGCCTGCCCAGAGCCCTGATCTGAATCCGATCGAGAACTTGTGGGCATATTTGAAATCGGCATTATATAAGGAATATAATTCACCCCCGTCTTCCCTCACGGTTCTCTGGGAAAGGGTTAAGGAACAATGGGATAAAATCCCCTTAAGTTATTGCGAAAAACTTGTTGAAAGCATCCCCAGACGTATTAAGGCAGTTAGAGATGCAAAAGGGCTATGGACTAAATATTGATATTTTGTTTTAATGAACTAGTTTTCTTTTTCTCATTTCTGGTGCAATACCGAGTCAGTCTTTAACTTTGAATTTTCACTATAAAATGTTTGTTTTGTTTGTTACTTTTAGTTTTTATTGTAAGTGCAGATTATGTGAGTTAAATAAAAAAAATGTAAAATTTAACTGCAGTTTAAACTTTGGAAATGAAGATAAAATCACGCCTTAGTAAAGCAACATTGGTTCAGTTTTGCACCTTACTGTATAACATGGATTGCCTGGGAGGGGGGGGGGCGGTGATTCTGATCTCTTTGTCGTACGATCTTGTGTCTTCACTATTATCTACCACAAAATGAACTATAATGAATTTTGGGTGACCAAACGTCAAAAAACACGCCCAAATATGCGACAAATTAGTCAACTGCTCAAGAGGTTGTGACAAAAATTGTACACTGTGGTAAATGGAAATTCTACATCTAATTAGAGCATTACAAGCGGTTAAATTCGAAATATTATTTTGAATTTGTAATGTGATGTATCATTTTCAGTTCATTCTACGTCATGTATCTGAATAAAAACACGAGAAAAATCAGAAGAAAAGTTCATTTCATTTAGGCGTATATTTTGACATTCAAGTACGACAAAAGATCAGAATCACCCTCCAGATATTGTATTTCATATGGGTCAACTTTTGTTGGCAGGGGAGTAATAATTATCTTAATTTCAAGCTTTACTTTGCTTTAATATTCATATAAAAAGTTCAACAAATTATAGAAGCATTCGAAATTATTTCTATTCTTGGAAACTTATCTCCTACAACATCAAATATTTTTTAAACTTTATTTTCAAAGAAATAAATTTAAGCATTTTTTATCTGCCTGTCCCTAAAAGTAGGTATGGGGGACAGTGAAAACATTACAAATATTGTATTGCCATCTATTTCTATTCTATATATTCATTTGGAAAACCATTGAACTGAAACTGGACTATGGTGGATTTTTTATAGAATTTATTATTTGAAGTTCAGCTATAGAAAAGTGATCCCATAATAATGTCAAATAATGTAAGCAATTTCAGTAGTGTCAGCAGTCCGTGTTATATATGTCAGTGAAGACAAGCGAGTATTTATATGATTGATCAGCAATCTGTCAAATGTAGGTATAGCTGATTACATTGAATAAATAACTAACAAAGAAGCTGAATATCGAGTGAATACAGTGTACGTTAATAAGCAACTCACTGACACTCCGATTAAGCTTCATTGAACTTATTTTGACGTTTCTGAAAGTAAAAATTTTAGAGTTCCGGGAGTTCGGTGACTTTTTCAACTTTATTATTATTAATACATTAGAAATTTAAAGTAGCGTTATTTCTAAAGATTGAAGTGTATAATTCTCATTCAATTTTAGTGTTTTGTAAAATTATTGCACACTAATACATTAAAAATTTCTATCAGCGAGTGAGTAAAGTTTTCACTCGATATGCCGCTTCCTTGTTAGTTATTGGGCGTGTTGCCACGCTAAGAATCTTTAAAATCTTCAAGACAAAAGTGTTGTAAAAGTCAGAATTTCTTAAACGTCACGTATTGCTAAACTCAGCCTTAAGAAGTTTATTTTAAAGACAATCCAGGGCGAACCGAACGCCATTGATTATCATTATATATATATACATATATATATATATGTGCGTGGAAAATCGCAAAAATGAATTTAAAGGGGTAGTAAATGAAAAAAGGCATACTGTCGAAATAGAAGACTCTATATATGATATGCTGCAAGAGCAAGGTAAACTACTGTTTTCATTTTAATAGTCTGATTCATTTTTAAATTTTATATGAAATAATCAAAAACACGATGATTACAATACTTGTCAAAACGATAACGATGTGAACTGTCAAGTGTTGTAAAACTCACAGTCTCAATCACTCACATGAAAGACACAGTCCGAAATAGTTTACAGACTATAATTTTTTTTGCAAGAAAATGAAAATGTAAATGAAAATGATGTGATAAGAGTGATAATAATTTTTTTTTTTATGTATATAAGCTCTTTATTTTTTGGCTCTTTGGCTCTTTTCAAAATTCCTTAAAAATAGGTGGCAAAAGGCTCTACAAAGTGTAAACAAAAGGTCGCTAGCTAATCTAAAAGTTATAAAAGGTCAATAGGGACAATTAAACAATTAAAACAATTAGAAAAGCTAATGAACAAGAAAAAAGACACAAACAAAAGGAAAACAAACAAGACAAAATTCTCAAAAGAGACTAAAAAACGGCTACAAGAATTTTGAAAAGGATCTAAAAGATAGACAAAAAATTTAAAAGTCCCAATTTTGACAATTGGGTAAGTGGCAGCTCCAAGAAGTTCCAAATTTCCAAAATAAACTAATAAAAATAATTGCCTAAACGAACGAATTTTCAACATAAAATTTTGAAATTTAGCACCGACACCGAAACCGAATTAAAAATAAATGACCGAACGAACGAAAAATTTACGCGATACCGTTATAGAGTCCCATGAGGGCAGCCTGTAGTATCATAGACCTCTACAAACTGCCCTCATCATCCCTCCAGCTTAGCATCTCTAACAGAGTGCTTGTCCTTCCCACAGCACTTGCAACGATTCCTAAGCGGGGAGAAGCCCCGTGGACTAGTGCTGCAAATGCTGTGGCCTGCTATCACCAGTGAAAGACAAGAGCTCTGTCCTGCACCGACGATAGTGGTTGCCATGTGCAGTTGAATGTGTCTGCGTTCGTTGCCAGATATTCAAGACGTAAACGTCTCTTCAACCTGTCAACGAAGTGGCGCTTAAGTGCGTGTGCGTGGTGTTGTGGGTCAGTGTTCTGATTCCCAGCTTCGACTCTCATGTAGTACAGGTGAATTGTAGATTTGGCCAGTGTCAACACAAAGCTAATCAAACAATTCACTCGACTACATACCTTTGGTCCCCATAGAAACGATGTCCTAGTAATGCCGAAATTCGGGTGGATCAACTGACACATACCGCGCACGAGATCCATTAGGCCCTGCAAAGCCGGACAAGTGAAGAACCTGTGAAACAGGGTGCCTTCACCAGCACAAACTGTGCAAATCCTCTGAACTCGGCGGTCGATATGTGACAACTGATTAGGATGCATAAGACTGTGATGCAGCAATTTGAATGCTACATCCGCATCTTTGTAATTAGAAGGATAACTGTAGACTACTCTGCAAGTTATCCCTCCCATCACGCCCATATTCACCCCGAGGTGTGTTCGCCAACTGTTGTATCCTGTATACTCCGGAGGTCTTATTGACATAAGCACGTCACGGAGCACACGTGTTGTAAGTGTGCTGAAAGGTGTGTGTGGTGGCCTGTTCAGAACGAAAGCATCTTCCAACTTAGTGCCAGGGTCACTGGTCCCAAGTTGGCGAAATCTCTCCCGCGCAGAAGCAGCCAGGTCGTGTAGTTGTGCAGTGTTAGTGTTTATTCGGCAGTTTCCAGAGATATCAATAATATCTCCGAGAACTGTCAATGTATGCGTGTCAGCTTCAAAACCCCGAGCATTACTGAACACTGAATCTATTAATTCAGGATTAAACCTGATTGGAATTGACGCGAATTGCGTGTACCGTAGAGCATTCCACTTAAGGTGAAATGCTGGCCTGATTCTGCCCCAGGTCTGAATCGTTGAGATTAGATCCTGTGGCCAGTCACGAGGATAAGGTGGTCGAACAGAGAGTAGGTAGTAATACTCCCCTATGCCGATCCCTCCCAGTACATTCACCCACAGTTGAGAAATCAAGCTGTCTCTCTGGCAGAACACTCGTTGGAATGCACGCACTTGGAGACACCTTGATTTCACAACCAAGTTAGTGAGACCTAATCCACCTATCTTGACTGGCAGACAGAGCGTGCTTTCAGCAACCCATCGTCTTCCGCACCAAAAGGCGTCTATCGCTTTTGCTTGAAGAAGACTTACGAAGCCTTCATCAAACGTCTCAGACTTTAGCAGATGAACGATGGACGAGGTAATCAAATAGTTTATCACGACTGACCTACCCATTAAGGATAATGGGAACAGTCGACTACGCCATGAGTTTACAGCTCTAGAGAGTTTCTCAAGAGCGATGCGGCTATTATTTGATTTACTCTCGCGTCCGATATACACACCTAAATACTTCAGGCAAGTATTAGTCCATTGGATGTTCAGTGGAGTATCTGTACGATCTCTCCACCTTCCACACCACAAGCCTTGACTCTTACTAAGGTTGATTTTAGCGCCCGCTATACGTTCGAACTGTTCGAAAACAGCACGAGCGACCGGAAAAGCTTCATCTCTTGTCACGAAAATAGACAGATCATCCGCATACGCCAACATAAGAGGCCTCACATTGGTATATGGCAGATGAACCGCATACTGTCCGAGCATTCGACGAAGATTCACCAGTAGCGGCTCCAACGAAAGATCATAAAGCATACCTGACAATGGACAGCCCTGTCTGATACCTCGATGAAACGAGATAGGAGCCAGAACTTGTCCTTGATGCTTAATCAAAATCGCTGAATCTCTATACAGTTTCCCGACGATATCGAGCCACCTGGGCGGAAACCCAAATGCCTCGAGAGCAGTCAAAAGATACTCGTGCGAGACACTATCAAAAGCCTTTTGCTGGTCAAGTGAAATCATGGCCATTTGTGCACCTGTCTGTTCATGGTAGGCAAACAAATGCTTGGCTACCGCGATGTTGTCGTAGATACTACGACCAGGTACACAATAGGACTGTTCCGGGTGTATTACCGAAGCAATCACTGAGCGGAGTATCGCCCCTAATGCTTTGCAGACGATTTTGTAGTCAACATTGCATAGGGTTACTGGCCTCCAGTTCCCCATCCTCTGCAAATCTCCCTTCTTTGGAATCAAGCGCATAACAGATCTCCTCCAACTAGAAGGAAAGTCTGAATGCGTCTCAACCGCCGAATTGAAGACTTCCAAAAGGTCAGGAATTAATAAATCCCTGAAACGTATGAAGAATTCTGGAGTCAAGCCGTCATAACCAGGTGAAGTGTGTCGCCTTAGATCCTTTGTCGCAGCAATCATATCCTCCAATGTGATTACTGTATCCAGGAGCTCCTTACTGTCTTCAGAGAAAGTGGGAATATTCTCAAGGAATTCATGAGTGGTCGAGGATGTTGTCGACGTCGATTCAGAGTAGAGACTACTGTAGTAGTCTCGAATATATTCTGATAGCTGTTGTCCGTTGAGGACTTGTCCAGATTCATCAATTATCGATTCGACCTCACAAGAAGCAGTACGACGTCTAGTCGCCTGAAAGAAGTACTCAGTTGGAGAATCGCCTTCTCTCAGCCAGCGCGATTGGCCGCGCAGCACAAACTCCAAGCTGTGCTTGTAAGTCTGTGTCGCCAAGCGTTCCTTTATTCCATTGAAATAAAGAATCAACCCCGGCTGAGTTGGGAGAAGAGCTGCCACCCGAGAGACCTCGGCCGACAAGCTAGAAGCTTGATAGCCACTTCGATTGAAACTCGTCTCGATAAAAGACCGAATCTGGAGCTTTCCAACATCCCACCATTGACTAAGAAAAGGAAAGTTAACTTTCCTCTCTTGCCAATCGTGCCAGAATTCAGTGAACTCATTGATGAACTGCTCGGAATTCAACAAATAGTTGTTGAATATCCAGTATGCAGTTCGTCTTTCAACTAGAGTGCTGGTCGCCACTACAAGAAGATGATCACTAACGGAACACACTTCATGAGTGACACCAACGAAATGTTCTAGTATTCCAGGTGAGACGTAAAGTCTATCAATTCTGGAGCCTGCGAGACTTCCATGGATATTTCGCGAGACCCTCGTGTATGATCTAGTCGTAGGATGCATCCAACGATAGATATCCACGAGTCTGAAAACACCGACAAAATTCCTCAATCGAGTAGCATTGACAGAGTTGAACTCAACTCCAGAGTGCCGATCCATTGAGGGATTCAGAGTGCAGTTGAAATCACCTCCGAGGACAGTTTCACCGCTAAAATTCACCAGACAGGACTGAACACTATCAAGAACTTGTCTTGTAATGTCCTGGTCATGAGGAAGGTACACGTTTACTACCTTGATATTTTTGTCTTGAATGACAAAGTCCAAGGAAGAAGCGAAGCCTGGGAAGATATCTGTATAGACAGGAGACGATAGTGTAAATTTGTTGGATACAATGATTGCCACCCCTGAGCCTCGGCGAGGCGCTTTACTACACTTTAGCCAAAATTTAATTTTTCACATTTTTGGCGTTGCCATGGCAACGACCAAAATTAATTTAAATTGCACTGTTCAAATGTCACAAAATGCATAAAATTTTCACAATTCTTTTCTAAATTTTTTAATAGTTTTTATATTATTTTCGACACTGAACACGAAAAAAACTTTAGCAACAACACTTATGTCACTTATGTACACTTTCAGAGGCTTCAGATACATACATAGTATTGAGCTCTGCTCTTTGATTTTATTTAGTTTAAAAGTTAGGTTAGGAGCCACTGAAGGCAACGTTGTTAGTATTCCGGGAGCAAGCATACTCGTAGGACATATAAGAAATAGAACGAAATCAAAATATCAAATAATGATCTGTAGTCGTTTAATAATAATACCAGCAGTAGATAATTTCAGACATATCGGCAAGTCGAACATACCTTAGGGATAATATGTAGATAACGTAAGTCATGTACTAAAATTTCCATGTATTCTTGGCCTCAATAAAATATACTTTGACTACTTTGACTCACAGTCTCAATCACATTCAGATGGTTCAGTTGACAGCTGGCTAACATGCAGAAAAATTCTTCGTTTATTCAATGGCTGATTATGATGTGACACTCAAAGGTACAACCTTAGAATAGTTATAGAGAGGAAGTGTGATAAGCCAAATTTGGCGTAGTCAAATTCTGATTGTGTTAGTATCTGTTGCCGCTGCAGTGAAAGCTCAGTACAGTCGTGTAGGAGAATCAATATAGAGAGCGGGGCAACAAGATATATGGTTGAAAATACTGCAGTTGTTCCCACCGAAAATGCTCTTAGTCGCTGCCACTGTGCGTCAAGATACCCAGGGAGTTTCTCAGCTGTCACAAACGTAAACAAATCTTAATTCAACAAATATTTCATTGTTTTTGTTATTAATTTCAATTTAATTTAATATGAAAATCTGTGTAAAGTACACAAAATAATATTTTATAACTATATGTACTTGCCTAAAAAATTGATTTCCCACTTATATTTTCACCAGATTCAAATTGTTGAAAATTAGGAAACTTCGTTTGACAGGTGAAAATGCATTTGTCTCTTTCTTCAATATAATTCTGACCTACTTCACGATACCCTGAAAAAATCCACGCTCATGCACACGAATTTTACAGGTATCAACACTTCTCTTTTTGCAATGAAATTTCTTTTTTCACTCAATTCTCGAGCTGCAGACTTGTAGCAAACTAAGTCAATTTCATATTGACTTATTTTTCGCCATGAATTTTCATAGCAAAACTCTCTACTTCCTGTTGTCTCTATATTCTAAGGATACAACACTCTGAAGTTGGTTACAGTTTAATTGAAATATATTGTATTATAAATTTTCGAGTTATATATGCATATGTATATATATATAAATTGAATTGAATTGAACTTGAATTACTCCACGGGGTGGATCAATGCAGGTACGTTCTACTAATACGCCAGAGGAATTCGGATGCAACTCATTCCAGTTATACAAATTTTCGTGTGCGACACAAATAGTAATAATAATAATAACAATGTAATAAATCAAGTTAAATCAGTTTACTGCAAAAACAACATTAAAAATCTACAACTACTGCGTATAAATTTCGATATTCCCTGCTGCGATAATATTCCCTCGAGTAACACTGTTCTCCCGTTCTCAAATATCTTCACCTAGTTCTAATTTAGCTCCTCTGAACATTTTTAATGATCGATAAATCACAGCGACATGAGATAAATCACGCAAAATTTATCATAAGCTAGGTTCCATTGGAGGTTGAATAAATATTATGTGCGCGCCTTTAGCGGCGTTATTTATTTCATTCTACTCACACCATCCTTGACATCACCTCACTTGGTTAATTGATAAAAGTGTGGGCAATCTTAGGAGCAACATCTGCTTCCCTTGTCAGTGGCGGCAACATAGACATCGAATATGCAATATAAGGAATAGAGTTAGAGCGACAAGAGCGCATCCGAAATGTTACTGTAGGCCAAACATTACAAGAAGACGACACAAAGTGAACAGGATTAATAACTCTTGTCACGGGTTAATGCATTCACTGACACCGTCAAGAGTCGGGAAAATTTCCTGTGACATGGACTAATGTTTACAAATTTTCAAATCAACACGTTCCCACCAGGAGTCGACATCCTTCCAATTAGTCAATTTTAATGAAGCCTTTAGTTCCCGTTTTGAGTGATGTTTCCTGTCGATTGAGCAGTTTTTCTTTTGGCAGAAAAGTTTCTATCATCTCTGAAATGGATAACATGTAAATGTTTGTTAATTTATGCTCAATTAATCACAGTGATTGGATTTCAAAGCAATATTGTGGGTCTTATTTTCGACAATAGTTAACCTCCAAATGTTGCAACTTGTATATGAACCTGGAGTATACATATCTCATGTACATATTTATAAGAGCCGCAGATGACACACAAAACACTTGAACGATTTTAATTTAATTAAAATTCACGTTAGTTCCATTTATACAGTTACCTATAGCTTAGATCAAGATGTAGGCATTAATTATGCAAAGTAATCAAAAAATAATTAACCGTGAAGTGAGTAGCCATGACCATTTTGATCTATTGCATCACATCCTTAGAAAATATAAGAAATATACATAGGTACGTGGCGGTCGGTAGGGAAGTGTCTGGGAAGGTTTATTCGAGCATTCCACTTCTTTTGCAAGCCCACCGTCATGTATTTAAGTAAGATTAAGCATTTGCAATGGCTCAAGACTGAGCGCTAGAATCACTGTAATCTATAGTGATGACCGGTAAACGGATTCTATGCGCATGTAACATGGCGTTTCCAATGGGAAAGTGGATTAAATTCATAAAAACAAAACTATGCAGAAAGTATTAAGAATATACTATGTAGGTGCATCACTGTAAATTAGAAAAGAATTTTCTCTAGAAGATGTTGCTTGAGGATTAGGGAAAGGGTGGATGCAGACTACCAAGTTTTAAAAACAAGCCTGGGGCATAAGTAATTTCCGACTGAGATTACCATATAATTTGAAGGAAGAAACCTGTTTTATTGAATTTCTGAAAATTTATTTTATTTTCTTTAACACTGTGCCTGCTCCCAGAAGGAATATCTTTCTTTAGTCTAAAAATGTTCCAATGTTTTTTTTTTTGTTTTTCATTTTAATAGTTTTGTTATCATGGCATAGAATAAAAGGCGACAGATTCTATCTATGCGTTCAAACATATATATATACTTTAAAGGAACAATTTTGCAAAAAGTATCATAGATAAAACAACCGCGGATAACATATTATTCTTACATGTCTGGCATATGGCTGTAATACAACATCAGCACTCTTTAATAAAAAAAAAAAAATATATGGCGATGTACTCCGAAAAATCCCAGATTTAACCAAGCTTGTCCAGATATTCTGAAACCAAAATACTGACCTAGAGACCTAGACCTAGTGGCGTGAACAGTATGTCGTTAAACAAATATGGATATATGTACTATATTGCTTCACAAAATCAACATATAAAAATAAATTTAATATTGCAACGATGCCACCGACAGAAGCAGTAGCATGACAACATTCGTTCCGAACCAATCACAACAAGTTCAGCAATGGTATTCTAATTCTTGTCACCACATTCGAGCCGCCAGGTCTAGAAACCTTGTTGAAACTGATTTCTTGCAAATGCAAAAGGGGATGTCGGGGAGCCTGTGGATGCAGAAAAGCTGGATTAAAGTGCTCCGTTATTTGCCCTAATTGCAATGATACCTGTGATAATTTGCAGTTTCCACTAAAAAATAGCGATAAAGAGCAAGAAACGAAAAGACTGTTCTTGAGCAAACCTATAACGAAATCGAGGAAGAAGGTGATTACATCGAAGCTGATAACCCTATCGCGGATAACGTGAAAGAAATTCCTATCTGCAACGTTTCACTAGGTTTTGTAGACGCTGAACTCGCAAAATCTGGTCCATCAGGGATAGCGAAACGAAGGAGAATGTATAATATTTTACGTAATTAGTACATTACATGTGGACTTTGCAGCGGCGCTCTAAATCAATTCATTTTACAAGAAAAAATGTAAGTACCTACATAAATTATAGGATATTATATAACTAAATATTTTCATCGTAAAACGAGTCGGAAAGGAAATATTGCCAAAAAAAACCATGATGGTGACGCGAGCTGCAAAGATACGAGGTGGCAAAGTTTTAGACCAATTGTTTTGCGTATAATAAAAGATTATAATCTTGTATACTATAGCCCCTAATAAAGTGAAAATTCAGAAAGAGCACGTCGAAATCTATAAAAATACTAATTTTCAAAACTTTCCAGGTAACCCAATTTTTGAGCACCAATTGACTGTACTATATTGTTTCGAAAAATAACTAATTATTTTACCATAAAGCAAAATTTAACTCTGATAAATTTCTCTAGCAATATTCTGGAGCAAAAATGACTCGTAACAAAGTAGGGGAGATCGGGACATAATAACAAACGTTTTTTCTCCAGAATTTTATTGAGCCTCTGAATTTTTTTCTTGAGATTTTAAATATACCAAAACCAAGTCCGATCAATCAAGGACAAAATATGCTAAAAATAGTTAACGTCTGAAATCTGAAACTGAAAATCTCACAGTTTGTATTGGAATACCCATATTTTTTTGCTACCTTCTACCACCCCCCCCCCCCCCATCTACCCTATAGATAGGGGGGTTATAGAAATTTCGTGATTTTACGATGAAACGTCATTTTCCAAAAATCAAATCTCGAGAACGGAATAACTGATAACGAAGCGATAGATCGATATACATAGTTTTCAATGTAAGCGCTCACACCAACGCGATAGATCACAGCGATACAAAGAATTTCTGCAGCGTTTTACCAGCGATTCGCAGCATGTACAATTTATGTCATCCATCGCGAGCTGTGAGATCAAAATGGATAGTGCAAATTCAAGTGGGTGTTGAAAAATGAATTAAAATCATATGGATGGATGGATTAAGAGGGGTTAAGTACGGGGGGGGGGCTTAGAACGTAGACCACGATAGGGCCCATTGTTCACCCGCCAGCCCCATGAGCAATGTTCATAGGTCCCAACGAGACGTTCTTATAAACCAGGGCTTCTTAAACTTTTTTCATTCACGACTCCATTTATGACTATGATTTTCATTCTCAACCCCATTTATGATTGTGATTTTTTTCGTAACCCAAAAAAAGATGTATATAAAATAAAGATATATAAATACAATAGTTTGTGATTTATTGATTAGGTAACAATATATATACACTACTGATAACAATTTTTCTTGATATTTGAAAAAGGTTTGTTAATAGCTTTGAAAGATATTCAGAATTGAAATGAATACATATTTCAACAGGATAATGTACCATATCATACGGCCCGGAAGACTAAAATCTGGTTTCAAGAACACAACAATTTTCAACAACTGGCCTGCTCAAAGTCTGGATTTGTGTTCTATCGAAAATATCTGGTACCACATCAATAGGAAAATTCACAAAACTCATGTTCGCAATATTCACGAAATTTGAACAGCTGTTGAAAAGGTTTGGAACGAAAGTAGAAAATCTAATATCGTGTATTCCAAGAAGACTGGAGGATATAATAAAATATAAAGGAGTAAATATAAAACTAAGATAATCTATGTTCTTGTTTTAATTCAAAGTTTTACGTGACCGGTTTCTTTATATTAAAACTTCGTGCCATTTTTTACCATAATCAAACGATTTTTGAAATATTTTCCTCTGCTCACTTTTTTTTTATCAGTAGTGTACATATGAAAAACTATAGTTTCAAAATTTGTATAAAAACATACAAAAATATAAGATTATATTTATTAAACCCCCCAAGAATTCGCTAAGCGACCCCTTTTGGGGTCGCGACCCACAGTTTAAAATGCTCTCTTATAAACCATAAAATTGGCCCCCAACCCTCCCTAAAATCATATAAAGGAGTACCCAATTTTATAATATAATCTGAATATAAAACATTATAAAAATAGTAGAAAAAAGGATAAAGTCAGGGTTGATATTGCAAAGGAGTTGAATACAGGTTGGGTGACTACGACCAGAGTTGATTTATTATGTCCTTCCCTAGAAGCTAAATCTGGCCTAGAATACAAGTGGGAAGTATTAATCGAAGTGAGGTTATAGTGTAAGTACAAAAGCGTTGTTGGATTTGGAAAATTTCTTCTGTTTGGTCTTCTTCCATTAACTTCAAAATTTATCAAACCCCCCATTTTTGATTAATAGGGCTCAAAATGTTTAATGTGTAATAATTATCGTTCTCATTCGAGGTTTGTAAAAAAATATGAGGAGCGTATTGGGCTTGAACAATTTTAATAGATGTTTCAGGCTGTTTTGCAGTAGGATTGACAAAAATTCTCCATTTGCGCCAAAATTCCAAACGCGTTTTCAATTATCTACTTATAAGGCTGTGTAAATTAAAGTATTGTAATGATCTTTCTGCGGGTCTTGTCGAGCATACCTTGCTGCACCAAGTAAAATTTTACAGGGAATCTTTAATCGACAATCGGGATATGAGGTGTTCTTTGATATTGACCCAACAAACATTTGGTGGTATTTTTCGAACAAATTGTGTTCAAATTTCATTGCAATAGCCGATACATTTAAAATACCTTTCGTCACTACTTTTGCCATATCTTTCAACGTTGATATACAGGGTGTTTCATAATTGGTGCACCTAGCTCAAGCGGTTGATAACTGAGGTGGAGACAAGCAAAAAATTATAAGGTGAAGGGGGGATAAGACGCGAAGTTTCGTCGGTAGGGGGGGGGGGGGGGGGGGGGGTTAAAGATATTTAGTACTTCTTCCACTTTACACCCTGTAACTATCTTGATATACACCCTATCAACGTGGGATTCATCTCAGATGATTCCAAACCATCTAAGCTTTCCAAAGAATGCCGAATCAGCTTCCTGTAACCATCCGTCGGAAGTAGTAGGACGTCAAAGTCAAAAAATTGGAAAAAAATTCCTAATTTTTTCAAATTTTATTGATTTTCCCGCCAAAATGCATGATAACTATACAGTTTTATTACAAGATTTAGAAACCCCGGAATGTTACCTTTAATTTAACTAAACACATGTACCTGCCTAAATGCAACCGTTTTTGAGATATTCACGTTTCTATGATTCATAATTTCATTAATTTTGCTAATTTTGCGTGGAATTGCATAATAGTAGGCGCGATTACCATCGTCAATAGCAACATTAATGAAATTATTAATCATAGAAACGGGAATATCTGAAAAACGGTTGCATTTAGGTAGGTACATGTGCATAGTCAAATTAAAGGTAACATTCCTCCGGGGTTTCTAAATCTGGTAATGAAACTGTATTATCATGGATTTTGGCGGGAAAATCGTTAAAATTTTAAAAAATTAGGATTTTTTTCCCAATTTTTTGACTTTGACGTCCTACTACCTCCGACGGAAGGTGACAGGAAGGCTGACTGGGCATTAGTTGGAAAGCTTAGACGGTTTGCTATCATCTGAGATGAATCCCACCTCAATAGGCTGTATATCAAGATAGTTACAGGGTGTAAAGTGGAAGAAGTACTAACAATTTTAAACCCCCCTACCGCCGAAACGACGCGTCTCATCACCCCTTCACCTTATAATTTTTTGCTTGTCTCCACCTCAGCTATCAAACCCTTGAGATAGGTGCACCAATTATGAAACACCCTGTATAAAAATTTATATTCGATATCAACGAAGAAACTTTTTCAAATTGAAAAAATAAGTCAAGCCAGTATAAGTTGAGCTAGTACACATTGAATTGACACATAATGGTAGCATATCCACCATCGATACTAAGCCAATACAATTGGGAAACTTTAGATTTTTCCCTAAATGTCTTTATTTGGTTCAGAGATATCCATGTAACTATCACTGTGATCATTATCGAAATTGCTATCGCGGCGGTGTGAATCGGTCTTAATGCTTCATATATCTCATGAAAAGATGTAGCAGCACCGAACGAAAAAAAGTTTTGTTAATAATAGTATTTTTTTCTAGCATCTTCTTTTGTATAGAACCCTTATATATCTACGTACAAAAAATGTCGATGGTGTTCGGCTGGATATGTTCAAAACAATGTGCACAGAAAGGGTAACTTTTTGGATACAGAGTGTGATAGGTCATTTTAAAGCTAACTAAGCTTTTGGGTGTCTTGAATTCAATATGAAAAATTGGTATTGATGATGTGTTTTTTGATAAGAATAGTAGTTAAATAAATAAAAAAAACGAATTAGAATTTCGAAATTTTTATTTTGTTGAGCCATTAATCAAGAAACACAGAGCTTCCACCCTCGACCTCAGTATAACCTGAAGAACCTCAACCTGATGAGCCTTGCAAACTTTTGCAACTCACAATACGAATTTTGACAACTTCTGAATGATAGCAGTTAATTGGGCTGTTGGTTCAAAAATTCTAGTTATTTTGTCAAAATTTACTAAAGCAGGAATAACTTTTCACGTTGCTTCCCAATTTTTTTTTTTTTTCAACAAAAAACCCGCACACCTTCACCCACAATGCTGGCCTCAAATGATAACAAAAATAACTGTCAAAGCTAACAAAATTCCAGCAGAGTAGAAAGTAGACCTACTCGAGTTCAACCTCAACCTGGCCGGCCTCACCAACTTTGCCAGTGAGCTTGATAACCTGATCTCATATATTCTACAGAACTGTCAAAGTTGGTGAGGCCGGCCATGTTGGAAAAGTCAGCACTGTGTTTCTCACTTAACTTCAAAATGGAGAAATGGCGGGGAAACATTTATAGACCATCGGAAAGGTTCAACGATTTTATTAATCTAACAAATTCAAATCATCATCATGGGGTTTAACGTTTAGCAGTTACAGAGTGATCCATAAACATATACCCAAATATCTTTAAGTCCCATTATCTTGGAAACTGTTAGGATTTCCCCTCACCACCCATACAATTATTTGCTTGTCTAAACATGACCCATTCATAGCCTTCGGGTGCCAGACCACAGACGGGACACCCTGTAGGTATGTCAATCCGTTATGCAGATAGACAAGCAGACAGATGGACGGATGAAGAATCAAAAATCTAAATATTCCATGGTACCAGACCTGTTAAGTACTTAAGTACATTGGTACTTAAGTACTAATATCAGTACCAGTACCTAGACTTGTACTTGAAAGATTTTAAAGTACCAGTACCGGGACTTGTACTTGAAATGTTTTTAAGTATTAGTACCGGGACTTGTACTGTACTTAAAATATTTTAAGTATCAGTACCGGGACTTGTACTTGTACTTAAAATATTTCAAGTACAGGTACTGGTACTGCACTGGACTGGTACTTGTACTTGGAATTTTACAGGTCTGCATGGTACATATATATATGTATCTAATTAATAATAATTTTTTTGTGCCATCTTCATTTCTATGAGTTACCAAAGCATGAATAAACATAGCGTAACCATAAGGCTTCTTCACGAGCGCGATATATCGCATGCGACAGAGCTCTAATTGGTTTCAGCATGCTTAATCTTTCTACGTTTCGTGCGATAAAAAAATTTATCGCAGCAATGCTCTTAGTTTCGCGCGATTTTCACCTTAACTTCAACACTTATGTCTGTTTACATTTGTATGTAAGTATGTAGTAATAAAAATCAAAAATAGTATAAATTAATAAAATTGAACTAATAGAAGAAAATTAATATAGCATGGCTTCGAGAGCATAAACAGGGAGCTTTATTATGAAGTCTCCCCAATGCAAGCGTACAAAGAGTTCCAAAATCAAATCTCTTGAACAGTGAAAGATGCTTCAAAACTGAATATCGAAATCTTGAAAAGCGCAGCTTAAATCCTCTAATAGAATGGAGGCTTTAAACAGCTATGAAGATATATGGGACGAGAGGTGATGCATAACAATTTATGGAGAAATAATCTGCGTTTAATTTAAGTGACTTGGTGAGCATCTTACGATATGTGACCTATAGCTCAAGGCGAAAATGAATCTAATGCTACTGTTATGATCAGCATCTGGCCTTCTGGAAAAAGTAGTCAAAATCTATACGGCATGATCAGAGTTTTAGCAAGATCGAGGCTGAGATTTATATGCAGTACAATGGCTGAGTCATATTTTTTTTAATTTTAAGCAAACGTGCCAACACGCAGCAATAATCCCAAACATATCTCTGAATTTACACTGAGTCAGTCAGTCACAAGCCAGAAAGAAAAATCTTTGCTTGTGTCATAAAATAGTTGCGAGGTAATCGGGAAACCCATAACAAATAAGCAAGAATATTGCTTGTACTTTCTTATGCCTGATTCGAGCTTTTCACGCACAAATTTCCAATGCTTTTTCTTGTTTCCGCTAGCTCGTGTGGGCTCATCCTAAGACTTATCTGCCTTATACCAAAGGATAACAAGTGACACACTGTTACATTTTTGTTACAATTTGCAATTATGGTTGAATGTAAAATTGATTTCCAGATAATTCTTAGAATTTTGCAAAACACGCAGTCAAAACAGTCATCATATTTTTACTTAAGTTTGCCATACATCTGCTCTACACTTCATAAGATCACTCGAATGACTTTTGAAGCCGATCGTGACGATATCAGAGCAATTTTTAAAATTACACCTGCAGCTGTCATAGATGATCTTGTAGCCAGTCATGGCAACAACCATGCTAATAATCTACATACAATCGACAACGACGACGTGATGCTCTTGAATTGCAGTAACCTTGAAGATTTGACCAATAGCGTCATCTACTCGAATTTCATCAATTGAAACGTGACATCAGTCGTGAATCGAACTTTTGTGCAAGTTCAAATATCATTTAATATGCCAGTCGCCGCCGTGGTGTGAAATCATTCGTATTTTGGTATGTTTCATTGGAATTTTTATATTTTTCATTTTTTTTTTTATAATGTTTACAGAGATTAAATGACTCTGAGAATGAAAATTGCGACAAGGCTACTAGGTTTATTCAAAGCAAGGAAACAATGTGTAGACAATGATTTTACTACGATCAGTGATGAATTATGAAACGATCGGTGTTCATAAAATTCAACTTAAATTTTGATTATTAATTCAAACAGTAGCCGTCCCTCGAACTCAGTTTCGTGCGGCACAGCGTCTGTTTCACTGCGTATTCTTTTAGTTTAAGCAGCCTTTTAAGGATTTCTAGCAGATCCAGGTTTCATAAGCTCTATACGAGTTCCAGTGAATGGTCTATTTCACAAGTTTTATTATGACATGTAGCTTACTCCATTCAACTTTTCCGCGCCGATTCTGTCCTATTCAAAACAGCAACAAAGTTATTTTTCAAACAATGTATAACGTAAGGACTTGATATGGTTGAAGTGCATGAAATTTAATTATTACATAACCTGCAATAAAACATCTGAGCTTTATAAACAAAGGAGTAGGAGCTGACTGAATGCGATTTCACATAGAAAGGAGACATCGTCTTGTGTACATTTAAATTTAGTCGTCTTGGGGGCGTTTGGGCTTTTGCCCTGCCGAGATTTATTGGATTATTGTGCATATATGTATATTCTTGTTAATGGGTTACGTGTACGTAAATGCTCAAATTGGCCTTGTTGTTACTGATTGAAACTGTGTCTTCTCTATTTTTTTTACCTCTCGCCAAGGATACTCACGCGATTAACTGGGGGAAGTTTAATTTAGATCACTTGCAGGATAGGAGCTTTGTAATAGTGTTATTCGGAAAAAAATTCCACAAAACAACCAACCAGTTGGGTGTTCCAGACAATGCAGACATTCAGGTTATATGGAATGAAGCTAAAAGTGCCTTATAACTTCCCTTAAGTTTTATACAGGATCTTTCCAGCACTGCTGAGAGAAAACAACTATGAAAATATGCAGCCGTTAGTGTAAATTATCCATTTTTCATCTCCTGTTAAAAGTCTGCCCAAAAATGGTTCCCACGGTGGAGAAAAAAAAACCGTTCTAAAATGGTTCACAAAGTTATTTTTTTCATTCTGCTTATTTCGTATCTAATCTTGAGCTCGACGATGGTTAATTGGATTACGCATACATAGTTTGTCAGAGAAGTACTGCGTGATCAGATAAGGATCAGTTTCCAATTCTCCCCGAATAATATCTCCATCTACTGTAGATGACCTTTCTTCATGTGTTTCATCTTCAATGCTTAAATTATTTTCTCGGAATTTCTGAAACCACATTTGAACTGTGCGCGTGCTCCGAAACAGCATCTGATCTGTGCAAAAATGTCTGGTAAATTTTGAACCGCAACACTTGGAATCTACATTCTAACTAGCATGGAAGCACGCTTTTGTGTTGGTCATTCTTAAAAGCTCCTTTGCCAATACACCATTTGATTTTCATCTTATAAGTATACTGTGCTACCTTGCCAAAGCACTTGAGAAGCTAATTTGAATAACTGTAGGTGTCTAGTATTTTCAAATCAATGCGGATCTTACACAATGGCAGACAGGTTATCGCGAACATCATAGTAAGCGAAATAGTTAGCTTGACTTACAATTAAACTAACAGGGACTTTTGGAAAAACTATGTCATGGATTCGGATTAAGTTGAATGGCCTTTAATCTTGTGCATAGCTACCATACACAGTAAATGAAAGTAAGTACCCGTTTATTTTCAACTTGTCCCACCAAATCCGGTATTCCTCAGGACTCCATTCACGGCCCACTGATTTTTAGCATGAAAATAGATAATAAGGTTCTGAATCGTTTGACAAGGGTAGAGGATTACGACTAAACAATAACATGACATGCTGTAATTCTGGTATTCCCTTTCATGGATATAGATTGTTTAAACAAAATCAATATTACGTATAATGACTGCCTCAGATTATTTCAGACTTCGATGTTATGCCC
The DNA here is from genome assembly GCA_963930735.1 of Dioctria linearis. Lineage (NCBI taxonomy): Eukaryota > Metazoa > Arthropoda > Insecta > Diptera > Asilidae > Dioctria > Dioctria linearis. The sequence goes on along the minus strand of OZ005741.1, from coordinate 74,371,292 downwards.
ACATTTAAAAGTTTACCTTCATTGTAGGATATTGTGACTTCTGATTCCCCACAAAATCATTTACACTAATGAACCTAAATATTTGCATCAATATACATATATTTGTTTCTTAAGCTCGACGAGATGTTCAGGTTTATTAATTCCGCGTTTTGAATTCTTGGTTGGTGATAGGATTTCTGAATCGGTTTAAACCGAAACCCGAAACAGCGGGTTTTCACCCACAAAATCTCTGACTGTTTCATTTATTGTGAAAGGAATGGCAATAAGGAAAAATTAAGAAGAATCTGTAAGTGCTACCCCTGGATCACATCATCCAAATGTGGCGCCTTCGTAACAACAAAATTCAGATTACACGAATTTAAGCATAAATATACTGAATCTGTGATTTTCGTGAAGAACTTTCCACATTTTTTAAATGTAAATGTCCTAAAAAAATTTACTGTTTAGGTGTAGTATTTGCCGCAGAACGCTTACTACAACGAAATTTTGTCTCATTTTTAGTTTGCCTCTCCTACAAATTGCATCCACTTCATTAAAAAGAAATCCACATCAAAAAATTGTGACTCAAATAGTCGAACTTTATTTAAAATAATTTTTTTCCTGAGAATTTTCTTGAAAATTTTTCTTCAGAAAGTTTATGCGTTTGGCGGCCTACAGCACCTAAAAAGTAAACTTTTTCAGGACATTTACATTTAAAAAATGTGGAAAGTGTATGTATAAGTGAAAGCATAAAATCAATATTATATAAATCGGACCTTGGCATAAAAGAATGAAAGGAATATTCTTTTTCACTATTTAATATTCGCGAAGGCAAAAGACTTGGGAACGAATATAACTTCATTCTCTCGCCAAAGAATGAAACCAAAACTTTAATATATTTCGATTATTCATTGGCGAGAAAATGAAAGCAAAAATTCTCATATGAATATTATTTTAAAGTATGAATGAATTTCGATCATTCTTCTCACGCTGCTCTGAAAGTGCTGAAATTTCAACTGGCATCGAAAATATGAATGATTTGATTGTATTGAAAATCCAGCTGAGTTCTCATTAAAAAAAGTGGGTTAAATTTAACAATTGAGAAGGCCTTGTTGGAACCAGATCCAAAATGTGATTTTAATTTTATTGAAGCAAGAGTTCGCTTTGTATAATAGAATCAATAATAAAACTAAAAACAAACTTCTTTGTACAATGCAATAAAAAGTCATTAATTCTACGTCTACAGAAAGTGAAAGAGCTTTCTTTATGGCTGCAAACTTTTGCACAAAAATAAAATCCAGATAGTCCGATTCATTTTTGTATGATTTAAGGGATCATCTCAGTGTAACCGGCCAAAAATTGTCAATTTTCGCGATTTTTTTTTTTACGAATAGGAACACTCTTTAGCAATACAAAAATATTTTTTTCATTAGTTTTTATTTATTTTTACTTGTTGTTAATAATTATTTTAGAAAGTGAGTTAAAGAAATGGGCAATCGGTGTCCACGATTGTGGCCGCATTTGCATCTGAAAGAAAAAAAATCAAATTGATTATTAATCTGTAGGGAAGCCGCTATGACCCTATGGAGTCTTTTTTTTCAAATTTGACAAAATGGCGACGGCTTGAGGAAAAAGTATCCAATTTAGCCATGTTTTTCAACAGTTTTTCGTGTGAAAAAATAGGAAGATTTAAAAAAAAACTTCCATAGGGACATAAAGAATGAAGTAAAGAAAATTCCGTAAAAATTTCAAGTCGATAAGCTGAAAACTCTCCCTCTCAGAGTTGACATCTTTGTAAAAAGGGCATTTCGAGAAAAATGCGTTTAAAGTTTGAAGGAGGGTTTTTTTTACATAAATTATCTACTTACAATCAATCGGCCATCCCAGCTCCATACAAAATCACAACACGAAACTGACGAATTTGACCACTCTATTTCGGTTATAGAAGAGCAGGTAAGAACCCTAAGTATGGATGTGCGGTTAGGGACGGAACAAAAGAAATTACGGTTGAACGGTAGGCCGGTCCATCCGCGCGTCGCACAGTGGGGTATTTGATGGAAAAAGTTGGCCACAATTTTTTATTATGTTTTATATAAAATGGATCTATGGTAATTGTTTCATTCATACAAAAACTGTTTTAAAGCATTTTGAAGATTTTTTTAAAATAAAATATCAAAACTGTAAAATACTACGATTTTTCAAATTTCTTCTTAATCAATACTAATATCAGCGTTTCCGTGTTCAATTTAACTTCTCGTCGCGGCAGGCAAGAGCAAATTCAAAATTTCGTTAGAGAAGGATGTAATATTTTTTTTTCTTTCCGTAAGTCCTGGATCTAACGTTATAGGCAGCCTATTTCGAACATCTAAATTATAGGCTTCTCGGGAAAATTTCCGTGAATAATTGAGTCTGAATGCTCTCAAATGTTTGTTTCGAGCTTCCCCAGCTTCTTCGGAGAGCTGTTCGATTGGGAGTAGAAAATTTAAAATTACTTAAGAACCATGATGGAGTATTTTATGGTTCGTAGGAGACATTGCATGCCATTTATGCAGCTAGACATATAGTTCTTCGGTATTTCTTGAGTATATTTTAAATATATATACTATTAAATTTAAATCTAATAAATGTAGCAAAAAATCGACTACGACTGTACTGTTTCATTAGTGACAAAATTGGCTTTGGGGATATTCACTATCAAGCCCATCACACTCCTAAATCGTTCTTGGATTTCTTTTTTTCTCTGCTGGATACAATCTGGATCGGATTTCATTCTTATTTGCCATTTTGTACAGGAAGTATCGAAACGCCATATTTTACTGACTCGTCTTTAACGTCTCAGTTTTTAGTTGTTTAATCATTAAATTCTTTGATAGTCTCGTTCTTGTGTGCTGTTCGACATCGAATTTTGAATTGATGCTTTATCATAGGCAATTTATGCTTCAAATCTTGTCGCCGTTCTTCATCATCAGAATACAAATCAATAATTTTTTTTTTGTTTCATAAAATCAAGTGTTTTATCGAACGTAGGCTCATTGGAACTTTCCAAAATGGAATAAATGTCTTTCCTTATCATAAACTTTACGATCGAAGTCTCTAAATAATTTCTATTTCGTATTGTTCATAAAATGGGACATGTTATATAAGAAAAATTACAAAAAAATACATCCGCGACATTCCGCGTTAATTTTATTACTAGTATTTTTTTACGATAAATGCCCTTTAATTTGTAGTATAAAGAACTGCATAGAACAGCTTAGAAGTAAATTAAAACGCCAAGAGTTTGTTTTAATAATTATAAAGATTATGTTATTTTACCCTATATCCTTTTTAATATTTTATAATTTCTTGAATTCAAGATTGATTTCACTATATAATGTATAAAATGTAAGAACATACCTGGTATCGAATTATCTATAGTAGGAGTTTTACACATTGGATCACAAAACAAAGTTACAACAATTTTTTAGGAGTAAACTTAAAGCGCATCGAGAAATCGAGACATACCCAGTCAGCAAACGGTAACTTCTGACTGACAGAATCGCATGGCGCGAGACCCGACTGAAAACAAAAATGGCTGCCTTTTATACCGTAGGACCTTTGGCTTTAATAAAATCGGATTTCTGTTCATGAATCCACATTTTCGAAAAAGCATTTTTGGCCAGACTTTTGCGTCAAATACCCCACTGTGCGTCGCCTTACGGTCCAATATCTTTTTATAAGAAAGGTTGTAGCGATCGTAATAATGCGAATTTTAATTTGAAAATTTGACAGAACACGCACAACTATACATATGTACTACAAGATGAGAAAAAAAAAACGATTTTTCAAAAAATTTACACTAAGATGGTCCCTTAAAAATCGATTTTTCAAAAATTTTACACTGAGATGGTCCCTTAAGCATTTTAAAATTTCATTACGTAAATAATAATAATTAAAGTATTTTAATTCAATAAAACTAATTAAAATTTGTACCTTGACCAGAACCTGAACTTGGTCGGAGCATTTAAAAAATTCATATTTCCTTTTCCAGCAACTTCTTTCTTTCTTTTTTTCTTTTTTTTTTATGTAGTTATTATTAATTATCTAGATTTAGTAATGCTATTGCTAAGAATTTACCTTTTTTCTTATTATATGTACACATAAAAAATTCAACAATCAGGGTTGTTTTGTTGTACTATACATATATAGAAATAAATTATTATTATGTATGTATTATTATTTTTCACCCTTTCTGACGGAACGTTGGAACCGTAGTCTTCACAATTTTGTTGAGTCTAAAATCGTTGCCCTGGATATTTCAAAGGCCTTTGATAGAGTCTGGCATCTAGCCCTTTTAGCCAAACTTAAAGCACTTGGTCTCTCTCCTCCTCTTCTATTATGGATTGAAAGTTTCCTATCTAGTCGCCAAATACGTGTTGTATTAGATGGCGTTACATCTGAACCGCATCCCATAAATGCCGGTGTGCCTCAAGGCTCTGTTATCTCTCCAACACTCTTTTTAATTTTCATTAATGATCTGCTTTCCCTTACTTTCAATCCCATCCATAGTTTCGCAGATGACAGTACTCTTGATTTCGCTTACTCCTTTGACACTCTTGCGGACTCCAGGGGGAACGCCGCATGTGTTAAAAGAGATTGCATGATTAGATCATTGAATAACGATCTTAACAATCCTCGTTTGGGGCAAAGCGAATCGCGTCGAATTCAATGCATCTAAGACCCAAAGCTGTCTCATCTCATTAAAACAAGATCATAACTTAACCACACCCGTTTCTTTTGATGGAGCATTAATTTCTGATTCACCGTCACTAAGCATTCTTGGCATTAATATCACTGTGTTACAAAAAAAGATTAACTCAATATACTTTTGACGAGACATAGTATAGGTTGTAGGTCTAGTGAAACTAAAAGTAGTGGCATACTAGAAATTTCTCATACACCTTCAAAATCTAATTTTAGACCAAAAAAAAACCGTTATTCGGTAGGTCCATGTATATAATATAATATAATTATATATATAATATAATTATAACTTCGCCATTTTTTATTCGATGTCGAATTTTTTTTATGGCATTTGAAAGAAGAGAAATAGGCCTTTCTAACGATATGTTCCTTATTTCGTTGCGTTGAAAAGTCTCGAAGTTACAGTCGAAAACATTTCGAAATTTACCAGTTTTGACACATTTGTTCAGCTTTGACAACAATTTGATGGCTTATTTTACTCTACAATATTTTTTTTTCTGTTCATATCACTAATAGCGAATTCGATTCCGCGTCTAATGAGCATTTGTTAACTAAAATCGGCTGAAATTTGACTGAGTTACCGAATTTTTGCTCATTAAGCAGCTATATTTCCGTATAATATTGAACTACAGAGAAAGTTGAAGAAGCACTGGGGTTTAACCGCGAAAACTGTAGAAACGTAAAAAAATGCAACAAATAGCAACAACTAAAACACCCTTCAAATTACTTTCGGCCGTACAGTAAAATTCCGTGACGCTTTTTTATCCCGAACAGCGCGAATGTGGAACAGCTTACCATCTTCTGTTTTTCCCCCGGCATACAATCTGCGGAAGTTTAATGGCGACATACATCGGCACCTCCGCCATTCTCCTCATATCCCCTAATCCTTTCCCTATCTCCTTCCTGCCATGCTGTGCTTTGCATCATAGGGTATCCCCTGAGCTACATATTATGTAGGGGAAAGTGGCCTATAATGACATACCATTACCATTACCTTAACCCGTTAAGTACACATTTAGCATCTTAAAAACCTCGGAAAATAACATAATTTTTAGAATCCATGACACAGGTATGTCATTTTGCCCTTGGCCGCGGTATGTCAATTTGCCCTTGACCGAGGTATGTCATTTTGATTATAATAATATTATTATTCATCACATATCTACGAATGTCACATCAATTGCTTTTTTAAAATAGCAGCAATCCGACAGAAATAGCATATTAAATAAAATTAATACTTCTTACTACCAAAAAAACACAATACTAATCCTGTAAAAAATATTTCAACAATCACTTTCTTTTCTTTTCTCCACTAATTCGCTCCAAGATAGTTTGCGACTCTACTATGCTTGCTGTCGGTCGCAAAATAGCTTAAGAATACGACCAATACTATTAGGTATGTGTCGGACACTTAGATTACGTGGAATGTGGCCAATTTGTCATTTTACCCGACTATGTCATTCCCCTACTTTGCACTACACAAATTTCGGGTTGAGTCTAAGCTAGTTACAAAATAATATAACAAAAAGGAAAAAAGGATGGGCTCAACCGGGATTTGAACCCGGGACCTCTCGCACCCAAAGCGAGAATCATACCCCTAGACCATTGAGCCGCTTAAATAAAGTTGCTGCAAAATTTGAAAAGATTGTTCATAACGAAAAATAACTAAATCAACTTTAACTGGTTTACGGAATTAATTTTCCACTGTGTCATAAATTTGAATACCCCACTAAAGTCTATCTACAAAATGAAAGGCATTTGTAGCATATTTTAAGAGTTCAGTGTGCACAGCGCTTTGAGCTACTATTCTACAATTAAGTTTATTAAACTGAATTGCCCCATGCTCCACAAAAACCAAATGCTTAAATAATCATAGTTATAGTGCCCTTAACTTAACGAACATTCTGAATAGGAATAACCGGATCTTTTAGGTCAATCAAGTTTTAAAATAAGTCCAATGAATCTAAGAAAAAGTATGATTAACCAGTTAATACACAAAAAGTATCTGTCTTATTTAAAAAATAAAAATAACGGGCTCAACCGGGATTTGAACCCGGGACCTCTCGCACCCAAAGCGAGAATCATACCCCTAGACCATTGAGCCGCTTGCATTAACATTTTCAACTTTCGAAGTAATTTTAACTTTTTTATATGCAATTTACGATCATCATAGCCTTCTCTGAAGACCTTAAGCTATAAAACCAGTTCGCTCACCGACTCACATAAAATACGGCCAGGTTTGACTGCATTCACCGTCAGTATAAACTAAGAGCTAAATGCTAAATCAGCAGGTATAATTAAGTACGACACTAACGATCAATTACCAAAAGCTGTTGCCGCTAGTGAACAATTGCAATGCTCTGCAACCCCATAATTACCAACCAATTGTAACCAGAGTAAGCTGCAATCACTCACTGTTTGCATTAATTTTATTAAATTTATTTAGAATCAACCTAATAAAATTATCTAAACTATTTACGTAGAATATATGTAGATAGGTATGAAGGTATGTAAGTAGCTACATAAATCAATCGAATATTATACCTTAAAAGGTGCTGATTGAAGGTAATAGTGACTGGATTAAATCTTTGTTGTCGATTAAAGACGAGAACGAGTTATTTTTTTTTTCGTTACGTTGTGAACTAGTTTCAAGATTAAGTCAGCTTTATACATACTATCGCCACAATTTTTTGATAGATAAAAGAAAAAGCTTGAGAAATATTTACATATAAATAGAAAACACAACAATAAGATTTTTAGAAGAATGTAGAATGGCACGAGAATCGAAAATCGATTTGATTCCATATAAAAAACTTTGGAAATTTTTTGTAATCTAATAAGCGAAGAAGTTTCTTTCGATGAAATAATAGTACACAAAAAAATCTGTCCATCCGTCAGTTTAGCATTTAATTCAGAGCAAGTTTTCGATAATTTATTAATTTTTGCTGTAAATTAGATATGAAAACAACAAAAAAAGTACTAGAAAAAATTTATTGTATCTAATTGGTACGACAATAATTCATAATTAAGAGAGATTAATTTTTATGTTACAATTATACAAATTCCTCTTAATTATTAGCTGAAGAAATATTAAATATTTGTTATATAACCGACATGTAAGTGGTTTAACTATAATATCTATATTTAATTGGTAATATAGCATTCGATTTAAAAAATTAATTACAGTTCTGCTTACTAATCCTTATCTACGAAAAAAAAGAAGCTAGAATTGGTCTAAAATCAATTCTTACGATACCCTAGATGAAATTTCGTATGATCATCCGTTTCAGCAATTTTGATTCTTGCAATCGTTTTTCGCGTATAGAACGGCTCGTCAGACAGAAAAAATGCTTATAACCAATTTTACAGGATTTCATATTCTGAAGAAGTTTTTAGTACAATAAAATTGTCTAGGACTAATCGTTTTCACAGTATATGTAAAAATCCTATGGCAACACCAAGAAGAGGTTGCCCGATTTATTCCATTTTTGAAATTTTATTTGCTACTACAGTAGAATCTGACTAAGCCGGCACTTCAATAGACCGACACATCCAATAATCCGGCACCATCCGCCTGCGCCTCAATCGTCCCTCCGGATTACCAAATATCACCAAAATCCGTTCAAACTATTCATAATAATGTATATCAGGTCACACTACCTCCATTTAAAAAAAAAAAAAATCGCCTCGGCCAAGGTGCTGAAAGGTGATGTAAAATTTTCTCCCAAAAATATCAAAGATCCAGCATGAGTCACACCCACTCAATCTCTTCGGAGCAAAACGATAGTAAACAAAAGCACGTGCTGTTCAAATATTATACGATTGCAGCAACAAACATTGGGTACAACTCTCTCAAAACATATTGCAGAAAAACGTGTTTTCACAAAAGCGCGGGAACATTTTAAGAGCGTAAAATCTGAAAAATTCCGCCCCTTCTCATTTATTTACGAAAATGAATCATTTGCCAATCTGTTTGGTTGCATGTAATCTCTTCTGTGTCCTATCTTCTCATTAGTTCATCTTTGCCATCGTCGTCAAGCAGTTTAACCTCAAAACTTATCACGTGCACGTGCGTACGTATTTACCTGCTTTTTTCAAGTGAGAGTAGTGTAGTTAAAAATGTCAAGTAAACGGAAACACAAGACTCTAGCCAGGCGCGGATCTAGCATTGAATAGGGGGGGGGGGGGGGGGGGTGATCTTACAAATTAAATCGAGAAAAAAAAACATCCAACGCCGTAAGTCGGTTCGCATAGCCACCGCAGTACTGCAGTACTTGGAACTAGGAAATCCGCATTAAACGGTGTGGATGATGTGACATTGTTTAGTATACTTTTTTTTACAAAAACTAATTTTTTTAATAGAATAGGGTGCAAACTGCAGGATGCATTGAAGCCAAACTTTTCTCAGTTTTACACACTGGCATATACCTATAATATGGACTGCTCGATATGCTATTTCATGCGGGTACAATTTTGTGTGTCAAAAATAGTTCATACGTCGGTGCCAACATTGAAAAATCCATTGGCGGAAAGTTGAAAAGTGAAACCTCTCGAATTTCTATTAACCCAAATAATTAATTTAAAAACATTTATTTCGACAAAAACACTTATTTATTTATTGTTTACAGCCCTTTCTCAGTTCGCACGTTACATAGAAAAGTGACCCAACTCAAAAAATGCAACTTTTCAGGAGAGCGAAGAAACGAAAAGCTATACATAGAATTAATTCTAGCTTAACGTAGTAATTGTTTGCTAAAAATAGTCTGAACTCTTAAATTTGTTAGTAAATTTATTTCTGAAGATTTATATAAAAGAATTTTTAAGTTTTTGTTACCGCAGTTGGCGAGGTTAGCTGTTAATCCCGCATGCTCTTATGTTGTGTCGCTTTTCTTTGTTGCGAAACAAATATTTTTACAAGTTTTTTTTAAGTGGCACAACTCAAAATACGATTTTTAAGAATTAAATTCCGTACTTTGAACTTTGTGGAAAAATGTCATAACTCAAAGTAAAATTTGTAAGAAATAAATGCTGTTTTGTGGAAAAGTGACACAATTTAAAATAATACTGTTAAAATGTCGAAAACATATTTACGTTTGTAATGAAGATCGTCACAACTCAAAAAGTGACACTGACACACTGTTCTATGAAGAATATCTCTGTTCTTAAGTAAAAGAAAAGTGACACTATCGCTATCTAGCGGCAAAAACAATCAGCTAGAAATATGCCAATTTCATGGTGTAATTAACTCAAAAACGACAAATTTTGAGTTAGGTCACATTTCTATGTGACGTGTGAATTAGTAGTTGGTGCTTAGACCGAAAGAGAACGCTATATAGAAATGAACCCACTTTCTGCAGTGTATTTCTATGGACGTAGTCAGTCCATATTTTAAATGTCAGTGGTTTTACATAAGAACGCTGCAAATATTTTAGAATGTTAGGAGTGTTACATGCCAAAATTACCTGAAAAGGGGCTTATCTCTCTTTAACGCGAAGAAATTGCCATCAGCAATTGATTCAAATTCCTCAGTTAAAAACAAAAAGTATTTCCCATAGAACGACTTGGGACAAATAAAAATTTTAAATTTCAACCCAAGTCGTTTCAATAGAAAAAGCCCCACGACAAATCATACCTTCAGTAAGATTTGTCGAAAACACGATATGTATGTACCCAGCGGGAAATCTGATCAGGCCTTTCACGTGAAGGCTTGTGGAAGCAGTTAACCTAATAGTGCAAATATATGAAAAAGCCGAAAAATGTCGTTCCATTCCACATTAATCCCTTAAGAAGCTTGGTGGAAGGTGCAATGCAGTTTTCAAGCCCATTTTTGTTTTGCTAAAGCAGTAAAACCTTAGTGCAAAACATGAAAAAGCCGAACAATTTTTGATCCGTTCCAGATTGATCCCGGAAGAAGCTTGGTGGAAGGTTAGACGCATGTTTTCAAGTTCATTCGTGAGATGTTTGTGAAACCACTGAGGAGGCATGCATACCCATTCCTTCCAATGAAGCTAGGGGGAAGCACATGAAAAAGCTTGAACTGCTTCCTCCCTAGGACATGCCTGTACAAAAGTCCTACAAGGTGTCCAATGAAGCGGCATGTATCACAACTTCCACGGAAGGCATCCGGTTTGGGTGATAGTATGATTCCATTTCCCACTGGGTACATATACACATACATATCGGGCGCATAAAATTTACTCGATGAAGATTTAAACGATCAAGTCTTCACCGAAAAGCCTCCTTTCAGCAAATTGTCGCGAGCGGCATACATTGTGGGTGCAACAATGTATGCACGATAGCAAAACGATGGTTTGATATTTATGAAAATATCAAATTTCCTTTCAACCATCGTCCGCCACTGACTCTAGCTTTGAAAGATAAAATGGATATTTTAAAGAAGTTAGCTAGTAGAGAAAACATGTACAAATTGGCAAAAGAATATGGAGCTGGGTGTGTTACTATATACGATCTTAAGAAAAAAAAAACAAGAGATAGTGGACTATGTGAAGACGATGGAATCTGGACCAGCAAAGCGTAAAACATTAAAAGTTGGAGATTGTCCAAAAATGGAAAACGCTCTCTACATGTGGTTCAAAGAGCGTTCTAAACACATTCCTGTATTTGGAGAAATTCTGAAAGCAAAATCATCGATTTTTATAAAAAAAAAAGTACCAAAAAAGATGATATTCGTGCCAGTGATGGGTGGCTGGTTAATTTAAAAAGCGATCCGTCTTTTAACAATATCGGGTGAAAAATTGTCAAGCGCCGAATCTGCAGTGCAGCCATTTATCCACTATTTTAAAGATAAAATAGAGAAACTGGGTCTTCTTCCTGACCAAATCTATAATGCAGCCGACAGTTGTCTGTTCTGGAGACTGTTGCCCAATAAAACATTCGTATCCTGTTAAGAACCGAGCGCACCAAGTCGTAAAGTGAGTAAAGATAGAATCACATTTATGCCGTATTTAAACAACACAAATTGGATTTGTTAGTGATTGGTAAAGCTAAAAATCGCAGAGTTTTCAAGAACATTTGTCTGCCAGTCTGCTACAAGAACCAATTTAAAAGTTGGGTCATGAGAGAGGTATTTACTGAATGGTTCTATATAGAAATGAAGAAGTTTATGAAAAGATCCAACTTGCCGATAAAAACTTTACTCGTACTTGACAATGCTCTAGGCTACCCAAATGAACAAGAACTTAGATCAAGTGATGGGAATATCCAAATCATCTTCCTACCACCAAACTGCACACCTTTATTGCAGCCGATGGATCAAAATGTTATCCAGAAAGTAAAGTCCTTGTATAAAAATAAATTGCTCATCCATATTATATCTCTCGGGATGATGACATAACGCAGAGCTCAAAGAATTGAATTTGAAAGATGTTGTATTCTCTCTCGCTCAAGCATGGAGCTCTGTTTCCCTAACTTACAGAAAAATGGGATCCTGAAAATAATCCACTTATTTCCGATTGGTTGCAAAATTTATAAGAAAGAGGATTCGAGACAAGTGAAGAAGATTTAAATTCTTGTTTGAAGGGACCGAAGAAACAGAGCAAATTATGACACCAACTGCTACAACTGTAAAAGTAAAACCTGATACAGCATTTAATTGTTTCAATACCTGCATAACATTGGCTGAAGAGAACGGCGTATCTGCTAAAGATATTATAATTCTTCGAAACATGCGAGAAAAGGTTTTTAAACAAGGACTACAAGTTGCACAAAAACAAACCTCAATTAAGGATTATTTTAAAACTATGTAATTAGTTAATTGTGAGATATGTTACAGGTATAAAAAAACGTGTAGAACATGAACTAAAATACATTGTATTCCCTTTATGAAATGCTTATTTTATTTATTATGAATTTTTCTATACAATCCAGTAATCCGAACATTCCAATAATCCGGCACCCTCTGGTTTTTAATAGTTCCGGATTAGTAAGATTGTACTGTACTACTCTCTATGCCAACGCATTCTCAGGCAGTGTACAAATATGAAGAGAAAAATGAAATATTTGTATGGCAACCCTACGTAGGAGTTACCCGATTTGTCCCATTTTTGAAATTAATTTTACTTTTTTTTTTTAAAAAGCCCATGTGCAAAATTTCGGCTCTCTAAGTACACGCGTTCTCGAGTTATCGTGAAGACGGACAGACAGATGGACCGACGGACATGCAAAAATCAAAATAACTTTTAATTTTATGCGTGGATGTCCAATCCATTTTGCTCTACCATAATTATTTCTATGCATTACAAACGTAATGACAAACCTAGAGATTTCATCTAGGGTATAAAAACTCAAGGACGTCAATCTTTCGGATCAAATGAGGATGAGAAAAAATCTTTGAAGACCCACTTTTATATTTGAATAAGTTCAATCGTGAAATAGATAACGGCGTTAATTGTCCTTATTCGAGCAAAAGTGACCAATAACTTTTTCGTTGATTTTCGATTATTTGCTCATATGGATCTACAGGGTACTTTTTAGGTTTCAGGCCGATGTTTTTTGTTTTTGAATAACTATGAAATGAAATACAAGTTTTTAATTTATTTTTTTTGATCGATCACTTCTATTATAACTAGCAATTACGTATGGAATATTATATTGGCCATAAATAGTCGCTTCTGACCGCGATGCAGAGGCGTGCAATTTGAACCAAATTTTACATAACATTTCGATACACTTCGGGTGCTATTTGACCAATTTCTTGCATAATGTTGCTCTTTAGCATTGCGATTGTGGTTGGCTTGTTGCCGTAGACCTTTCCCTTCAAGTACCACCAAAGGCAGAAGTTGTGAGCGGTCAAATCAGGACAACGAGGGAGCCAATCGATATCACGTCTGTTTGACATGACATCCATTGTATCGTTACTTATGTTGTGTGATGTGGCACTGTCCTGTTGGAACCATATATGCTGTAAGCCAAATTGATCCAATTCGGGATCAAGTAATTTTTCCACATGTTACGATAGCGGTTACCAGTAATTGTTAAAGCAATGATTTTTGCGCCTTCTAAATAATGTGGCCCAATAATGCCGCCACGCACAAATAACGCACCATGCAGTAACTCTACGAGGGTGTAAAGGTAGTTGGTTCATCAATTTAATATGGGCTATTTTGTTTATTAACAAATCCAAATAAGTCAAAATGACCTTCGTCACTCATGACGATTGTTACCCAAAAATTGGGGTTCACAATATTAAGCTGCAAAACTTTTCCTCTTCACTCTCGCCGTAGCATATGGTCATTTTCCATTAATTGTTTAGTCAATCGAATTTTATATGGTTATAAATATAAATCTTTTCTCATTATTTTAAATAAACTTGCCTGAGACATTCCAAATTCGTAAGCATGGTGTCTAATTGAGGTGCCCGGGTTTTAATTAATATTATCACTCACTTCAGCAATGTTTAGTGTTGTACACACGATACGAACTCGGCCACATCTCGCTTTATGTCTCAGTGTGTGCAGAGCTTCAAAGTTATTGCATACACGCTAAATGGTTGACTTATACTAACCAAAATATTTATACAAAAAAAGAAGAAGAAAAATCACGCAAATTTTTCGTGTGTTCACAATTGAGTGATTATTTAGATAAAATGTTTTAATAACTTCAACTTCTTATTGAGGCGTTAGATGCTCCATAATAAATTGTTACCTATTGCTCTCCACAACCGTCATATGCAAACTGACAAATGCCAAGCAAACCAAAATGGTGGACAAGCAACGTCGACCTGGAACATAAGAAACACCATGCGATTTCTATTCTGAAAAAAAAGTCTAAAGATTTAACCATTGAATACGCAATCGAAAGCCAGGCATATACTATGGGTGCATATCGTGGCAGCCATTATCAATCGCAAAACAGAGGATATTTATGCCCTAGTGGTGAGTCGAATCCTGGATTCGCAGAAATATTGACTAAATGCTCGATAACCGCCTAATAAACGCAGAGGTACTCCACAAGGTGGATAACTTTCAATGGAATTCTAATCTCTCTACAAGGAAGGGAATAAAAGCGGAAGCAGAGGCTGATGATTTAGTCATCTTTGTGTCTCAGGGAGAGTTCTTATCTACGATCAGTGAATTAACCGAAAGAGCATTGCAAAAGCTTTTTAACTGGGATATAAGTTGTCGTCTAGGGCTTAGGCCCACTTTCGTTGAACTAGTTCTTTTTACGCGGAGATAAGCTATCCCGACTTTTGTCCCCTCAAAGCTGAGTAACATTACCCTCGAATTGAATATTGAAGCCAAATACTTAGAAGGGATGCTAGACTCCAAATTACATTGGAGGATAAATGTAAATGAGTGCATAAAAAAGGCGGCTATTTTAAGTCTGTAAAGAAAACTTTTGGAAAGATATGGATGTTCCCATCGTGCACTGGATGTACGCTGCTATCCTCACCTATGGAATCTTGGTGTGATGGAGTGCTTTAGAGAAAGCGACTCATCTAAAAAGTCTTACCAAAATACGATAGCTGTCTGTTTAGATATTACATACAACATCACTTCGAATAACACACGGCAGCATTGGACATTCATGATGGCAAATGTATAAATGCAAATCGTGAAGCCACTAGAGTTGGGCTGCTGGGTAACTGCTGACATTAGCCAGAGCAGAATACAAAAGATTTGTCTTGAGGAGGGGGAGGGGGCGGGGATACGGATTACAATGGCCCACAGTTTGACTTTAAGATAGGGTCCTCGACTAGTATCCCTAGCGGAGGAGTGGTATATGTATGTATGGAGTGATATATGCGCTTACTTTTGAAAATCGATGTGGTAGTAGGAGCAGGGTATACTCAGCATCCTTTCATATACAAGAATCGTGCCGGCTACCAGCCTATAGTAGTGTCTTCTAAGCAGAGATTCTAGTTATAAATAACTGATCAAGACATTGGCAACTCAGCTGCAATCAAAGCTTTGGATTCGAACATCATTAGATTGCGACTAGTCCAGCCTTAGTGAGCTCGGGAGGCTTGGTACTAACCGTAGAGTTATTCTTTGATGGGTTCCTGGCCACCGTGATGTACCAGAGAAGGAGGCAGCTGATGCTCTGTTAATCAATGAAGAGGATTTTAAATCTACCGGCTTGGAAACTTGATATTCGCAGATGGGGAGAACTAGCCACATGCACGATTTCAAGGAAGCTATAACTAAATATATGTCCTATAGGAAGATAGATAATCTGCTAAAGAGGAGCTCTATAGATGTGTGGAATCTTACTGAAGTTATCACGGGACACTGACTCTTTAGCAACCATGGAATATATGCAAACTCCATACAATGACTTCAGCAAAATCTGTATGGACGAGGCGGAGGTTAAGAGTGTTAAACGGTTGTACGAATGCCCCAGTCTTGCCAAACTCTGAAGGAACACGATTGACAGCTACTACTTTTTCCGTGAATTGGGGAATAGCGGACCTGAGCAATGAGAGTTGGGCAGCTTAATCAGGTTTATTAACTTTTGTGGCTGGTTTTGCGTAGCCCCCTTTAATCAGCAATCATATCCATGTAGGGTCCCGATAAGGTGGCATCACAATGGACCATTGATGGTCTAAGAAGTGTGCCTGAGTGTAGGTACGTACTATTTCAAGCCACTCTAACCTAACCTAGATTGTTTGAAGTTAGAATACAATCGCACAGAGCTAAATTAATGGTTGAAATGTGCCCTAAAGAATAAAATGGAAAACAATGGTAAGATGGAAGCAAAACGAACTGGTAAAAATCAATGCAATGAAAAAAAAACTTAAAGTAAAAGAAATCATTTTTCATATACTAAGATTTCCTGTTGCTTGTACATCAGTTAAAAGAAGCTTACAAAGTCACAAAGACGTTTCTATTAGCGAAGATGAGGAATACGTATATGTTAAGTGTTACTCCGGCGAATTATCAATTGTCGAGAACAGAAACTAGTGCGATGACGAATTAGACATTTTCGACACAAATCAAAACCAGAAAAAAGTAAGTCGTCGGGAAAGAGTTGGTAATATTCAAATTGGAAAATTAATGTGAAAAAAAAATAAATAAAAAAATATCTACTAAAATACAAAAGTTAATTGATTAACAGTAAATGCACTTTTCTACAATCCCCGATTTTTCCTCCTATTTAGTTTCCTTTCGAACTTTATAGTCCAGACACCAAATATTTGGTCTCTGGAGATCCAAAGACCCATATATACACTTTGGAGACGGAAAAAACTCTAAAAAGACCTAGTCTGTAGAGACTTTTTTGGTCTCCCGCCTTGTATTTGAAAACAAACAGGTCTCCATGTTCGATCTCCGGTCTCCGAAGTTTGTTCATTTCTCGTCTCCAGGTCTCCGGAAACTATTTGTGTATTGTGGTCAGTTAATTGTAGGAAAGGATAAGCTTTTTCACTTTTCCCATAACATAAAAATATTAATAAATTTTTAGATAATTCTTTATATCAATCTCTGGCTTGACAGTTAAATAATATCTCTGGAGATCTCTAGAGATCAAACTTCAAGTGTCGTATATACACTTCGGAGACGTGTCTCTAGACACTTTTTTATTATGGTCTCCGGAGACCTAATTTTTTGGTCTCCAGAGATAGAGGTCTTTTGCCGTGTAAGCATTTCGGAGATTTTAGTCTTTGTAAACCAGAGACTGGAGGCCAAAAGTCTCTCACCGTGTAGTTTTACCTCTATAGCTTCTCCTATTTAGCAGGTTAGCATAATCGGACGCCTAGGACTAAAAAAAAAAAAAAAACAGTTTTTTTTTGCATGTCAACATCAACGAAAAAAAGGAAACGACATTTGTTGCGAACTTTGGAATATGGTATTTTGTCGACAAGTCCAACTATCTATATAGAATTCTATGGACAGCAACTAATTTTCTTTTTACTTTCTTGGATCAATTTTTATAAATCTTGGCAAATGTTTCTTTAAGGTAGTGACATGCTCATGTGTGTTATAAACAGAAGCCATAGTAGGAAAACCCGAAACTGATATATTTTTAATAATATAGGTACGACAATATCACTTACAATTTCTGCAGCGAAAAGATTTTCAGTTTCTTTGTATCAATTTAAATTTAAATTATATGTAATTATGTATAAGCAAAAAGTAAGCAACCAGTGACTATTAATTTCCCCTACAAAATTCCCGATCGATGTATGTGCATAGTTACAAAACGATCGTCAATCGATCAATGACCGCCAAACAAGACGTCAAGCACTGCGAAATTCATACCAACTCCATATAACTTTCATGTGATCCTTTACGCTCAAAAGAGCTCAAACATATTTACATGTATATATGTATATATATAAAACATAAGTATTATATGTACATATCTTGGCAAAAGTCTCCTCGTTATCATCAATGCGGTGCGCCAAACTAATTTTACGTTTTGCATTCTCTCCGCCCTATAAGACAGGGCCGGGCAATTGTGTGGCCTACTTAATTGACGTAAATTGAAAAAATTTGTCGGATTTTTCACGCACTCACAAAATCGCCGAAAGGACCGCACAAGTTGCGCAAAGCACTTCGAACAGACTTTGGTACTAAGTGACTAACACGAAGTACCTACCAACAGAATCACCTGCAATCACTAAGCCCACAGAGCGCGCATATGCTTAAAAGCCATGGTCAAACGGGCAAAGCGCGAATCTTGTTGGAAAAGTGGAAGGCACCGACCGAAACATGTAATTTTACCAAAGCACCAGATCCGTACCTTGTCCGTGTATAATTGAAAGACCCACAGTCACCACAGCGCCTCTTGTTTCGTCGATTTTAGAATGCACCACTTCCAGACCGCCAAAAACAAACATATGCGTACCCACCTACTGTGGTGCCCGAAAAGGTTCACAAACCATGCAAATAATCGGGCCGTAATTATTATTCGATTGTGCAAGGCATTCGAAATTTTTGGGGTTCCGATGAAAATTCCCAAGTCTCATCATTGGGAACATTTATCCAACGGAAACTGACTGCTATTGGCTTCAGCGATTTAATGCGTTTTGATGTGCGAATATCGCGGAATGGGTGACATGATGTATAGTCGGGAATATTTTGGGCGACAGGCTCTGAAATCATGACACAAAAAGTGATGTAATTAGAAAGCTGATGCAAAATTCCGATTATTATCAGGTTTCAATTTTGACAGGATAAGGACGCTAAAGATATACATTTCCGCCAATTTTAAGATCTACCTATGATGGTGTGCTGTGCTTATTCTAAGTTGGAATAGAAATTATTACAATTTGGTATTTTATGTGAATCGCAAATTCTCTTATTATTTATGACTGTGTTAACAACATTGAGGGTACATATGAGTCCGAGGAACACTATTCCATAAATAGGAGTTAGATTGAGAACTGGCACTAAAAGGCTCTACGATATGGTGGGTGTTGTAAGTTACATATAAATCCCAGAGACGAGGATAATAGGGTATCGATAGCGCCCGCATGGTTTAGCAAAGCTAGATGAGACTCTTGTGGCCGTAAGGTCATCATCTGTATATAGGTACAAGAAAGATGATTCCATATAGTTTATATGTATAATATCCTGACGGTTCTATTTTATAAGCCCATTTTGAGAAAGACAACTCTAACTTACTAGTGTGATTGATATTTTCGAGAGGAGTGTCATAAAATTTAATTAGCATACGGCCAATCCTTAAATCCCGGGTCTATCCACTATTTCTATGATGCAATGATATTCTGATGCCTAAAACCTTCCTCTGCATTGCGCTGAGTACTGCTAAGATTTCTACATATGTTACAGTCAAAAATCTCGGCTATAAGTTATTACCGTTTTTCTCTGATAAAAGTCATTGTTGTGGTCATTATTACCTAATCTTAACGTGAGAACTATTTACTGCTCTCCATTATTTTTATAGGGTTCCAAATAAATACGAAGTGCAGCAAAAATAGAATAGGACTCTCAAGGTCAATGTCACTAAGGAAAAATATTATTACAATTTGCAGTTATTTTCAAACTAATTTTCTGAACTTTCACATCAAACCGTACTCTCACGATATCCGTAGTATCACATCAGATAACACTTGCATCACAATGACTACCACAAATTTCCTATCAGTTAGGGAAAAGACACCATTAAATTTTTGGGTATCGTTTAATGTCATTCAAGGGGGATGAATCCTTAACGGACTTGGTCCTTGTTCTCCTTCAATAGGCTCAAAGTATCATGACTTGGGATAGAAAATTCTTGCGAGTCTTGATTTTTTGTACAGCTTTCGGATTTCGTGCTCTCAGTGTTTAAGTTCCTACCGAAACACCTATAACAACGCCTATATTTCTAGAATGAGGGACGTATTCTCGGTAACGTATAAGTTAGCTTCCAGTGAGATTAGAACAATTTAACTTTTGCTCGAATTTTCTCCAATGCACGCAACGACAAGAACTAAACGTTGTGTTAGATTTCCCTTGCCTGGAGCTTCGATTTCATGCCAACAGTAGTAGCCATATGAGATTTTCTTTCCTGTAGCAGACAAGCTGTAATTTCCAGATCTGGTGGCCTCAACCAAAAAATTATAATGTGATCTAAGCTTTAACGGCTATATACAATAGAGTTAACCCAAGCATAGAGGGATTTTATTTGTATGATACTCGCTTTAAAATAAGATTAAAAAATCACAAGGAAAGGAAGATAAGAAAAAAACTAAGAGGCAATCATCATGGACCCAAGGCTGCATTGGAATGAGTCCCAGCATCTCTACCATGTTTAGGATGTCGTTCTGAATAGCTCATAGTGAAAAGTACGATAACATTGAAAAGCAAGATTGGACGGACAAGAAAATTGTAATTCCGATTAAAGCGTGGTACTACCTAGCCGAATAGACAATAATTGTAAATTCACTGGCTCTTGTAATTTTTTGTTAGTTTTACAATTTTAGAGACGAAGTCTACGTTAATCTTTTTGAATTTGCAGTCATTTTCGAATTGGATTTAGGAAATACAAAGGAGTTGGAATTATTGGGAGCATCTGGTTCAGAATTCATCGGATTTATCGCAATCGTTGATACAGCGATGAGAGACAAGTTCCTGGTTGGAATGAAAGGGAGACCCACTAGGAAAGAAGTGCTTGCACAAAACGTATCGAAATTAACTTAAGCAGTAGTCTTCACATTGGATACAAAAGTAGCAGCGTTACGCAGTATTCTTATCCTGCTATGATTTTTTATACCCTAGATGAAATTATAAGGTATAGGTACTAAGTTGTTTGCCATTCCGTTTGTAACGCTCAGAATTAATGCTGCTAGAGCAAAATGGGTTGGACACCAATGCATAATATTAAAAGTTATTTTGATTTGATTTTTGCGTCCGTCCGTGTTCACGACAACTCGAGAGCGCGTTCACTTAGAGAGCTGAAATTTAGCTTGTAGAGACAACAAATTAAACTAAAACGCGCTTAGACGTAATCTAAACAATACACATTAGTAGGACTAATCGAGTAGTGTTCTAACTGTCGCATTCCACAACCAACTGATGTATAAGAAAACAGCCAAGTGAGTCAGTCTCAACTCGTCTGCTAGCTCAGCAACAGAACTGTGTCGCGACAGCAAGCTTCGCTTGACTAAGGCTTATGTTAAAGTTTACGCAGTAGTTTTTAGTAGTAAGAAAAATGTAGTTTATGCAATAAATATTATTTATAACGAATCGGATTGTTTTTAGCAGAACTCGCTAGTAGGGACCCCCATACCGGGCACCAGCTACAAGCTTTTTTTTTTTAAAAAAACCGTAAATTTAAGTTCGAAAATGGAACCAATTGGCAATTCCTTCGTAGAGTTACCATACGAAAATTTCGTTTTTCACTATATATTTACGGACTGCCTGAGAACGCGTCGACGTAGAGAGTTGAAGTTTTGTACATGGTGTTTTCATAAAATGAGGAACTATAATTTCAAAAATAGACCAAATCGGGCAACATCTTCTTGGTGTTGCCATATAAAAATTTAAATTTTTTTACGTATAATGTGAAAACGGTCAGTCTTAGACGTTTTTATTGTATACTGAAAACTTCTTCAGAATATTAAATCCTATGAAATTGGTCATAATCATTTTTACTGTCCGACGAGCCGTTCTAGAAATATATGCGAAAAACCACTTCAACAATCAAACTTGCACAGAAAGGTGACCATACGAAATTACATACGGGCATTCATCTAGGCTAAGGTATCGTAAGAATTGGTCTTAGACCAATTCTAGCATTTTTACTGGTTAATTAAGTTTGTGAAAACTTCTGAAAACACCACCACTCTGATGTTTTTGCTACAGTTGAGGGAGGAAGCAAAAAAAAAAAAGAATTATGTTTTAAAAAATTTGTAATGACATGGAAAAGGGTGTCAAGAAAACGAATACATGATAGTGAACTTAAACGCTATAATAATTTCCGTAATAAGTTTGGAACTAGGAAAAAAGTTACAGTGGAAAGATCAATTTAGGCGAGATCGTATAGATAAATGCTCGTAAATATAAAGAATTTTAAGTTTTGGAAATTTCCTCGTTAGATCATAATTTTTTCAAAAAAGGTTCGTCGCAGGCAAAAAGAAGTCATTAATTTCATTTCATTATTCACGTAAAAAATTTTAACTATCTGAATCTATGCGCTCTAAATCATTATACAAATGTATGATACCATCTACGAACTTTACCTTCATTTTTTCAGAAAATTGCAGATTGTTGTGTCCAATCCGATTTGCCGAGCAGTCAATATGCGTTACAATCATATTCACAAACTTAGTATTTGTAGAACCTTCTTAAAGGGTCCAAATTGTTTTAAACAAGTGGAAATTTATAGCTTACATTCGTTTCTAATCATCAACAAACTAATTCAAAAGTTTTGAAATTTTTCCATTTTCTTTGTCTTTTAAACTTGAAAATTTTCTAAGAACAGATTCAAAGTGAAAAATATTTTATGATAATTTACTAAGGGCCGCCTGAAAAAAAAATAAAATAAAAAATACAAAATCTATAAACCATAAAGGAATTAAATTTTCAAACACTTTTTGAAGCTGTCAGAGAATCGATTAACACGAAAAAAGGTACAATCCATGCACACTCTTCGACGACGCATCCATAAAACTAAACACTAGCGCAAGGACAGCCAGATCCCTAAATTAGCATAATTAGGATCGAAATCATTTAGTCACTAAATTATCCTTTGAATAAACAAAAGACGTAGGGAAAAAAAATATCTTTACACACATCCCGCCGATCTATATTAAGAGATGAATTAGTAACGATTACCCAAAGAACCTTTGATCCCTGGATCTATGAGCCCGATCGAAATTCAATTTAATTTTGATACCCCCTTAGGCGATGAGTTTCATAAGATGGTATCTCCTGCTTTAAGGCTGCCTATGTTTACACAATGGCTGCCAGTTACAGTGGAAGCTGCCACAGCCTTTTTTTTTCGTATAAATGAATTATTTCGTCATCTTGTTAGGGTAAGGAATTTCAATTTAAAATATGAAATAAAAGAAAAAGCCTTAATTTTATTACTTTTGACGGTCATTGTGTACTGAAGACGGTCGCACTTGCCTGGAAAAGAAAAGGAAAAAAAAAAGAATATTATTGTCTGGTAGGTAATTAATAATTTTTCACGTACATACTTTTCACAATATTTTATGAAATGAAAATATATATAAATTTGGATGTACTAGATTGTAAAAAGTGTATTGCATAATTGTAATGATCATAATTTTGAGAGCTTAGCTAGGTTCTTCATAGTGTAGTGAATTTTCATTATAAACGACCAAAGCTGAATCAATTTCTACCAAAAGGTAAACTATAATAGCCCAGTCAGTAGGGGTTTTTGCTCTACAAAAGGTGGGGTAGTTGTGATTTTTATATACATACATATGTATGTTATTCAGTTCCGGGCGCCGATGAAAAATCCAAGTTTAGACCCTTGAGGGGTGTCCGAGCGATCCGCCATCTTGGATTAAAGGTACCAAAAATTGTTTTTTTCAAAATAATTCCTCAAGGGTTGATTCTACGATAAAAATGTAAAAATATAAATTTGAAGAAGACTAAATTCCCTACATTTTTGTAAGTCTGATGTGTAACGCTGGTCGAGCAGTCGTTGGAAAGGCCATGAAGTTCTGTTTACAAAGAGCTCTGTAACCATAAATCTTATAATACTTTCTAAAATACAGAATTTTCTTAATCACCTTGTAAATCCAAAATGGTAGAGATGCCGGCCCCCCTTGCCATACAACACCATGTATAAATTGATAAACTTTTTTGGAAGAATGTTCACGTTTCCGCCGCTGTAACTCGTTACACATCAGACTTACAATAAAAGTGTTTTTACAAAAAATGTAGGGAATTTAATCTTCTTCAAATTTACATTTTTGTCTTTGGATCAACCGCTGAGAAATTATTTTAGAAAAAACAATTTTTGGTACCTTTAATCCAAGATGGCGGACCGCGCGGAACCCCCAAAGATCTTAACTTGGATCTTTCATCGGGGCCCGGAACTGAATAACATATATAAAAATCACAATTACCCCACCTTTTGTATGGTAAAGGCCTTATTTAGTCCCTATTGACTGAACTATAAAGAGAAGTAGGAATAAAAAAATTTAAATAAAATTGCATCTTATTTTAATACGGATATTTTTATTAAATTTTTTATACGGATATAGTGTAAAAACAATACTTGAAGAAAACAAAGTTCATACTAGTCTTGAATTTACTGTAAACAAAAATAAATTTTCCACAAAAGGGTTCATATGTAGTACGTATTTGGTAATTTAAATCTATATTTTCATTTTAAACAAATGAAAAAGACTTGGTTATTAAAATTATTAAATATTAATTTCTCTGGCAAATTCTTCTTAGAACTAGAGTATCTTCCACTGGCAAATTTCCTCCTTCCGTCCATTCAATTATATTACTGAAGTCATTTACCACCTAATCAAGAGTTTTGGAGCTAGGATTTATTAGTTCATCTTCCTCTTGTTGTTCCACACTAATTTCTTCATTCCACCCACTGGTAATGGTTTCATTGCTCCCATTTGCCAATTTCATTATTTCTCCATCAGATAAAGAATTATTATCGGGCACATTGTTTCTATGTAACTTAATTAGTGGAAGTTCATCTTCATCATCGAAATGATTAATTGGCAAGTTTATGCTCAACAGAATACAAGGTAGGGATGCACACGATGTATCGATACATCGATAACATCGATATTTCTTGAAAAATATCCGATGTTTTTACATCGATTTTCGTCTTCAGAAACATCATCAGCGAGAAGGAGAAATGGAGGCGCAAATATCAGAGATATTTCGGTATCTTAAAAGTCCAATCACGGGAAACATGGTAGATAATCCTTTAGTTTTGAGGCAAACTATAAAGGAATCCATCCCAATTTGGCAAAAATAGCACCAAAATGTTTCTCCATCGTAGCAACCTCCGTTCCATTAGAAAGACTCTTCTCAAAGGCGGGCCAAATACTTTATCAGCAGAGAAATGACCAAAAGGGACAGAAGTTGTCCAAACTTTTATTAATGAATAGTCTTGTTGAAAATTATTGGGAGACTTGAAGTATTTTTCTCTAGCATCCTGATTCTTTTTTTCTAAAATTATCTGGCATATGTACAACGATATTTGCTAAGCCCACATTGAGACTTAACATTGGTATGTTAAGTCCCAATGTGGGCTTAGCAATACTATTAGTATTACTACAAAAATATCTTAAATTAATTTCGTGTTTTATTTCCAGCAGTTGTAACATGATTCAAACTGAACTTGCTTTGTCGCATCAATTAAAAAAATGTTTTTCTTAAATAAATGTATTTGGGAAGCATGATCGCAAATCTGTTGTTAATTAGGAACTATAGATTAAGTATATGTCTGCTGAAGTGAAATATTTTTCATTTTTAAAATTTTTTACTTTCCTTCCATCGATGTTTTCCGTCCGATGTTTTAACGACATCGAGGTTTGCCTTTCAATGTATCATTTGATTACTACATCAATGTTTTTAAAATTTTTTGCATCCCTAATACAAGGTATTCCCATTACGAACCACGTTCCGCCATTAGTGACGAATTATCGTGAAAATGTATAAGAAAGCATGGTACAGAGAACATAATACTCTCTCTGTTCTCTCTCTTTCTTTCCTATAAAAATGTATATACATTAGTCACAGAATTACGTCACAGGCTATCAGCTGCAATGTATCAAAATTTTAATGAGAATACCTTGGTTTAAGCTAATTTCTTCTTCTTATCAAATGCTTCCAAGCGTTTTGAATTAGAGCTATTGGAACATCCTCTCATGCTTGTGAAATAATACAGGGTGTTCCCACCTATGTGGTCCATAGAGCAGGAGATGATAGTATTCACCTAGGAAACAAAAAATTGTATGGTAGGAAGGGGTATATCGACCGCTTCGGAGTTACAAGGTGATTAAGAAAAAATTCACAAAACACCCTATACAAGTCATACTGAAATTAGACGATACTGTTTTTTTAAATGACGTATTTTCAGTCACTAAGGGAATAAGTTAGCTTTAAGAATAGGTTTGAGAATAGATTTCAGATAAAAAAACGTTATGTTAACCACCTTATTGCAATAACAATAAAGATCAAAGTAAAAAAAAAAGGTAAGAAAATACGAACTTTTCTAGTTTAGACATACCTCTTGAGACGAGAGTTGTACAGGACTGATTGTGCAGACGTTGGGAAGTCCATGAAGCTCTGCAGACAATGAACTCTTGACGGTGACCGTGCACCTTGTACTTTTTAAGATACAGGGTGTTTTGTAAAAAACTAGGATATTTTCTTAATCAGCATATGACTCCGAAACGGTTGATATGCTCCCACTGGTATTAATTTTGTTTTGTTTGTTTGCCTAGGTGAATACTATCACCTCTTGCTCTATGAACTACCTAGGTGGAAGCAGCCTGTATCTTTTAAAGAAATATTTTATAATTTTTCAGTGGTGTTCTGATATAATGGTTGCAGTATTGCTGTCGTGTTTGGTGGAAGGAACATGATTTTGAACTCAGAGTCTTTATGTCATGACATGCAGCATTATCTATTAATACTCTTAATACTATTAAATACTCGGGGATTCCTCGCTTTTCTTATAATCATTTAATCGAGTATATGACATCCAGTAACACTACAAGCAGCCAATATGGTAACACGTTCCAGAGTCTTTCCTTCCTGTCATGAATGGTAATCAATGTAACTATTACGATCTAAATTTAAAAAAATTAACGATATTTCATCAGGGTTGTATATTTGTTCGGAACATAAATTTAAATCGGAAGCAACTTGTTTGAAATTTCTTATAAAATTTTGCACCACAAGATAACTTTTCTTCAGATATGTCTTTTAAGGGAATCCTATGTTGCTTTTTAAAATTAGTGATGTATCCTTCACTCGCTCTAAAATTGGGTTGATCGAGTTCCTTAGTAAAATCCAGTGCTTTTATTTCTAATAATTTTTTATTAACTATGTATATATTTTTTAGTTTTTTCTTCCAAAAACCACGTATACAATTTGTTTTCAACTGCAAGAAACAAGGTTGGTTTGATATTTGCTACAGTTTTTGGTGGAAAACGAAGTCTAGAATTTTTCATAATGTTGTAAAGAGTTGATTTGTTTATTGCATATTTTTTGCAAATTTCTGTTGAAGACACATTTTTTGTCCAAATCGTTTAGAATTCAATTGTTTTTTTATCGTGTTCTAAAAATTGTTTTTCGATGCCAAGGATAATGGATGAGGATCAAAAGTATTCACAGGCACAGGGAAAAAATAGATCGCTGTTGTGAAAGTAGCAGAACGTACCAAATCAGCTGTGGACGAAGTAAGTTGATCAAAAGCATTAACGGTCACAGTCAAACGTAAAACCGCTGTTGTGACGAGGCTGGCACCCGGCAGTAGGTACCAAATCAACACATAAGGAAAGACGTTTATCAAAAGTTACTTACTTATGGACACAGTGAAATGAAAGTAGGAACATAGCCAGGCACCCGCCCGGTACACCGTTTTGTATGGTGTTAGAGCAGACAAGAAATACCCAAATATCGACGGCTGTATTAACAAATTGATGTGAGCAGACGTAGAGCTCGTATCTAAGCTCAATAACTTACTGATCTCGGCTAAATATATCATGGATACGAACCAAAACTGTTTATAAAAAATTTATCAAAGCCTACATTTTGCCTAACTGCCCACATTTCTTCAGAGTTCATCTGCATTATCGATGGCTGAACACGATTCGAACAAGTTGTGTCTGGGCAAATAAACATTAGTTTTTTTCTTAGAAATTTACTGAACCTTTTTTCTTCACAATTTCATTAACTATATATACCCGATATTGATTTTAGACTGTAATACCATAAACAAACTAATAACATACAAAGACTGCGCAAGTAAAATAAAAATCTGTAAAACGATAGATACAAAGAGCGCTACGCTTTTTGTTGTGGCGCCACTTTGTGATGTTTATGATACAATAAGAGCCACACGTTTCTTTACACTTGACAGTTCGAATTAAACTGAGGTGTGTTGATTATTTTTGTAAAATTGTAAGTGTTAAAAATGCATAAAAAAAAATTATGGATAATTAAAGCAAGTATTCTTGCCTTTAAGGTTAATGAAAAAACTGAAAAGAGATAAAGAAAAAACGGGAAGTCTCAATAATTCCATTTATTCTCATAAAATGAAACAGGAAAAAAACGTAGAAAGAAATAACGAACCACAAAGTTTAAAGTTTAATCAACCTTTGGGGCGCCACAAGTAGCGTGGCTTTCATTGGATCAAGCTGAAAACCATTGATTCAAACTTATATTGTGTCGCGTTAAAAACGCGTGACGCTCATTGAATTTAGGAGTTAACTCCTCGCTCGAATATAAAATCGACGATGCCTCGACTTGAGCACGTAACCAAATGGTAAGCCAGCAATGTCTCGCTCCAATATAAAATGACCGACACTTCGACCTGAGTACGTTTAGACCGCGGCTATTTAGGATTAGTTTTACGTAAGTCGACTTACGTAGTACTAAGCCGGCTACCGTTTAGTCCGCTCGTATTAAAGCTTTGACAGTTGTCAAATTTATCAGAGTGCCTGCTACTTCACAAGGAAAATAAGAATTAAAATTCCGAGTTTTTTTGTGCACTGCATGCACAAAAGAATTGAGCATCGAAGAAAATTTAAGACCTGGATTAGGTGATACTGTTATTTCAATTACTAGATACCCAAGATAAAACATGTAATTTTTCAGGTTAATGGCACAACATAATGTAGAAAATCTGCAACAATTATTTATTAATTGTGTATAAAGCGGCCCAAACACGGCGAGCAGGTTGTCCAATTCGGTGTGTGACACATGAAAGCTTTTTCTCCACACTTTCAAACATGTTGTCCTACATCAGGAGTTTACAGAACTGTTAAAGTCTAGCATCGAGTTCGAGGAAGATGTGACATTTCCATAAAAGTTTTAGCACTGGTAAAATCTCAAGCAGTACGGAGTTTACCGGTAAAAACTGTAGGTTCCCTCTTTATAAAATAGATGGCACTATAAATTCTCTACAAATTTTATTAGACATTTTAATGCTCGAAGCATTAAATGACTGGTAAAAATTTGACATTTCCTATTTCTACGACAATTTGCATTACTTTTTTTTTAATTGACTTTTAAAAATGAGTTTTACTTTTTATTATCTTACATACTTTTTGTTTTTCTTGCTGTTTTTGTAAATTTTTATGTCTTTTTTTTTCTCGTGAAGTGTCGCCAACTTGGGTTATTAAACTAGGACAAATCCGGGGAAACCCGGACGGATGGCAGCCCTCATGTCTTGCTTTGGGGATATGTAACCCCCAAATGTCCCTGGCTTTTTTAATAATTGCGGCTGTCCAGGATATGCAAGACTAAGGATTTTTGGAGGAAATTTTTGAAAAAAACGGAATTGAAAGCATTACGTTTAGCCAATGGACATCTACAGATCGGTCGAAATTGGAAAGAAATTGGAATCTGCGGACGAATTTATTGCTAGCTTTATCGAGTGCTTGCCAACCTTACTTCGTCATACATTTATTACCTGTCAACAAAAAAATTATCTTCAAGATACAAAGTGTAACCTACCAATTGATGAGATAGTCGTTATAATGGACTTTTCCGAAAATTATTCCTTCGTACTGCAAGATGGAATAAACGCCAGGCTACAGTTCATCTTTTCGGAATTTATTTTCGTACATAACATAATAGCAATATTCAAAATGCTAAATTAGTGATTATAAGTGACTGCTTGCATTACAACACCATAGCAGTCATCTTTTTCAGCGTTATTTAATTAGGTTTTTAACACAAAAATTTGTTTCGGTTACAATAATTTATTATTTCTCCGACGGCTCCGCTGCTCAGTAAAAAAACAGTAAAAACTTTTTTAATTTGAGTAAGCATGAGGAGGAATTTCAAATTGCAGCCGAATAGAACTTCTTTTGGTACTGCACATGGAAAAAATATCTGCTAAGGTCTTGGGGTAATAGTAAAGCAGCAATGACAAGCTTACAATGTCCATACAAGGATTAAATAACTATACCACTGGAACTTTTCAAATGGGCTAAGGAAAATATAGCCAATATTAATTTAAACTTTGTGGCCGCCGAAGAATATAAAAAGGAAGAAGTACTATTAAATGACGAATACGAAAGGATTCAACCAATTCCATCAACGCAGAAAATGCAGTGTATTGTACCTATCACGAAAGGACGTGTTAAAGTAAAGAATATTTCTCATTCTTCCGAAGAATTGTAATACAGTTTATATAAAGAAAAAACTATTAAAATTTAATTGTTAATTTAAGGGGTTAGATAGATACTCATAAATTAATTGAAATTAATTTAGGATAAAATGCTTTATGAATAGTTATGTATGTATTATAATTAATTTTTCAAAATACAAAATATTAATAATAATAGAAAGATCAAAGAGAAATATACCGAAGACAACGAGGGATTCGAAGATGACGACTTTAAAATTGAGAATTGTGTTGAGTAAGAAATCGACGAAATTCAACCGGGACAATCCAAAAACACAGGCCATGATGATATCATACTTTAGAATACATGATACGATGCAACGAGGAGACACCGAGGATTGGGCCTATTGGGGATACCACGTAAAGTAAAAGGCCCCTTGAACTCTACATTAATGGTGGTGCGGAAAAGGATTTCGCTACATTATGAACAAATGTAAGATTGGTGAAACTTTCTTGATTTTTACCTCCTTGATTCCGTTGAGATACCAAGTTGAAATTTTAATATGTTTTGGTGAATAATATAAGGTATAAAATATAAAAAAATGAACAAAATCAAAAGCACGCCATCCAGGATATTCAACGATAAAGGATAAAATCCTTATCCTTGATGTACTTTTTCGTGTATATTTTTAAGATTCTATTTTTCCTATCTTTCAATTGAACCATATTTCACTGTCCTAGCATAAATAGAAAAATATATATGAATTTTTAAAGAAGACCAGGACAGCATTTTTGCGAAATTTTGAAAATGCCATAACTCGCGAAATACACATTGTACAAGGAAAATTTGTAATTTGTATTTTTGTTTTCACAAACCCTCAAGTATGTAAAATTTCAACAAAATTGGTGATGGTCATGTCACACCTGTTGCCTATTTGATATGGGATGACCCTAATTTTAAATAATTTTCAAAATGGCAACCAAATCGGAAGAAGCATGATCAGTGAAGTATGTATGAAATAGTTTTTTGTTTTCTTCAAAAAGCCTTGAAGAAGTCTTCATTTTCACAGGGGAGTTTCCTTATTTTTGAATACGTTTTCAAGCACGATTTTGTATACTATTAGGTACTTAGATTGAGATATTCTATGATATATTGTGGCAACAAAGGTTTAGTATTTTTAATATAAATATCAAAAGTGAAATAAAATGAATTTTTAGAAAAGTTTTTCTTCATGGAAATTATTCTAATTTGAACACCTCGAAATAATGATCGTAGACCAAAATGGATTGGACACCCACGCATAATATTAAAAGTTATTTTGATTTTGCATGTCCGTCCGTCTGTGCGCACAATAACTCGAGAACGCGTATACTTAGAGAGCTGAAATTTTGTACACAGTCTATAAAAATTCAAATTCAAGTTCCAAGATGTATAATTTTCCAATCCGATAAGTTTTGGCCGAGTTCCAGTGAGTTGCCGTGCTAACTTGACGTCAACTTAGCACCACATCCAATTACCTTTAGAAAAAAGGACACGACAAATTTATGGTTTTCACGACAAATTAACGACAAATTCCAAGATGTATAATTTTCCAATCCGATAAGTTTTGGCCGAGTTCCATCCAGTGCGTTGGGGTATTAACTTGACGTCAACTTAGCACCACATCCAGTTTCCTTTAGAAGAAAGGACACGACAAATTTATGGTTTTCACGACAAATTAACGACAAATTCCAAGATGTATAATTTTCCAATTCGGTAAGTTTTGACCGAGTTCCAGTGAGTTGCGGTGCTAACTTGACGTCAACTTAGCACCACATCCAATTACCTTTAGAAAAAAGGACACGACAAATTTATGGTTTTCACGACAAATTAACGACAAATTCCAAGATGTATAATTTTCCAATTCGGTAAGTTTTGACCGAGTTCCAGTGAGTTGCGGTGCTAACTTGACGTCAACTTAGCACCACATCCAATTAGCTTTAGAAAAAAGGACACGACAAATTTATGGTTTTCACGACAAATTAACGACAAATTCCAAGATGTATAATTTTGCAATCCGATAAGTTTTGGCCGAGTTCCATCCAGTGCGTTGGGGTATTAACTTGTCGTCAACTTAGCACCACAACCAGTTTCCTTTAGAAGAAAGGGCACGACAAATTTATGGTTTTCACGACAAATTAACGACAAATTCCAAGATGTATAATTTTCCAATTCGGTAAGTTTTGACCGAGTTCCAGTGAGTTGCGGTGCTAACTTGACGTCAACTTAACACCACATGCAGTTCCCTTTAGAAAAAAGGATACGACAAATTAACGCCAAATTATGAGATAGCTCCGCTATATCAGACGAAGTTGCGGTGCTAACTTTACGTATGTCATAAGAATTGGTCTTAGATCAATTCTAGCTTTTTTACTTGTTTAAAATTTGATTTTCCGATTTTCTGAATTTTGTTTTACTGTTTTTATGAATTATGGCTAAAATTATTAAAAATGTGAATTACTTTGCAGACTAATAGGAATACTGTGTCAGTGCTAATATAAAATGCATTAGTAAATAAAATAAATTTGCGGGAATAGTCATAGTTTAAGTTCGTTAAGTTAAGGTCTTTTGGCTTTAGAAAAGCAGTAAAAGGATTGAAAGTGGTAATACCGATAGATAGAATGCACTTAGTACATATATAGTTTCTTCAGTCTATAGTCGATGCTTTATCAAGATATCGAGTGATAACGATAGATACGGATTTCACTTAAAATAGACGTATGGAAAAAATCGCCTTCTATTATAATATTGTACATGTCTGTTACGAGGTGCATGTCAATTACATTATATCTATTAAATTGGCCAAAATTAAAATGTAACAACTAACAAAACGTAAGAATTTTGTATTGTTTTTGTATTGTTTTGTATTGTACCCATATACATACATACATAGAATATTCGAAAGAAATATTATGAGAAGAGCAAAACGAATTTTCACTTTCGTCTCGACAAAATATTCAAATAGCCACCATTTGTAGGGATGATATCTGTCAACCGATTCACGTCCGACTGTTTATTGAAGACCGATTTAAGTACTTATGTCGTCTCAGTCGTTATTGACTTTTTCATAATCCGACACGATTTATTACCTCTACCGATGGAATTCATTCCCGGTTGTTTCGATGCAAAGCAACAAGCATATTGCTTACAGTTAGTCCCTGTAGATGAGCAAAAAAATTTTTAATTTCGCCAAAATTTTTGTTCCTTTTTGATTTCATACCAGCAATGCATGACTTCTCCTTGGGGATGTTAATTTTTTGTTTGTTTTAATTTTGATAATTTTGCACACGACAAATAATAAAATTTATTGCCTTCTTGTGAGAAATTTTCGGTCTTTTTGAATTGGTAGTAAATTTTTTTATGATAAGTATTTCACGAGATTTGAATAAGTAAATATCAAAGAATTTTGAGCAGTTACATATGTATTCATTCATTAAGCAAAATGTTCGTCTTAATCTAGATTAATCCCAAAAGAGATATTTAGTATCTGGTAAGTGTGTAAAATCTCAGAAGTTGACTCACAGGGAAGATTAAAACTTTTTTTTTTGTATCTGTGAAAATCATATTTTCATGTCAATAATTAACTCGCAACCTGAACTGGATACTGAAAGAACTCTGTTCTTCCAATGCAAGTAATCGTCACCAAATTTTTTGTATTGTTATAGTACTTTGGGACATCACATATGTATGCAGATGTATTCCAAATTTAGATCAAGACGAAGAATGTAAAAAAAAACGTAAGTTAAGGTCAAATTGCCTAATAGTATTGAAAATCATGGATTTCAAAAAATTTATAGGGGATATCTCCACCAAATATAACCTAATAAGAAGATAGGACACAGCCGAACAAATTGGAAATTTTTCGTGTATTTTAGACCGAAACAAGTAATGTCAACTATCGTTGTCTGCATGAATGGGGGAAAATAACTTGGCTATGCACTATTGTAGTGCGATTGAAACAACGAGCTAAAAACGAAAATCAAGAGAACGTGGGATTACCCGAACGACAAAATCTTATTGAATCGGTCAAAATCCTATCAAACTATTCATAATAATGTACATCAGGTCACACTACCTCTATTTTTTTAAGAGAAAAAGATAAATTTCGCTTTGGCCAAGGTGCTGAAAGGAGATGTAAAATTCCTCTCAAATAAAATTCTCATTTTTTTTTCCGAAAATATCAGAGAATTCAGCATTAGTTTCTCCCATTTAAACTCTTCATCGCAGAACGAATGTAAACAGAAGGACGTGCTGTTCAAATATCATAGGGGTTACACCAACAGACATTGATTTTTCTATAAAAAATATTGGATAATTCTCACAACATTTCACAGAAAACCAGTTTTCACAAAAGCGCGGGAACATTTTAAAATGGAAAAACGTGAAAACTCCGCCCCTTCTCGTTTATTTACGAAAATGAATCATTTGCCGTTCTGTTTCGTTGCATGCAATTTGCGCTTTCACATTTTTTAACTTTGGATTTTTATTATAATTTTTTTTTCCTCTTTTTCTTTTCATACAGTTTTAATGTAAAAAAATCGGAAAACTTTTCTGTGTCCTTACTTATCATTCAGTTAGCTTTGTCTCCACCCTTGAGGTTTTCTCAGTGTGGAATAGTCAAAAGAGAAAGCATATATGTACACATACATATGTATAGTACTTCTCCATATACAGGATGTTCCAAGCAGGGTTCAAGAAAGAATACTCCACAACAGATAATATTCAATCTAAAAAACCTAATTAATTTAGCCTGGAATGCAGGAAAAAAGAAGATTTACGCTTGTTTCGTAGACTTTAAGGCAGCATTTGATACCATAAACAGAAACATGCTTTTCTATAAATTGTATAATGCAGGTGTCTCGACTAAGTTTATAAAAGTGTTCGAAAGTCTCTATCATGATACAAAAGCTTCTATATGGAACGGCACGGCACTGTCACATTGGTTCGGCACAGAAACAGGTCTTAAGCAGGGGTGCCTTGCGAGCCCATTATTGTTCTCCTTATATGTAAACGATTTGCA
Organism: Dioctria linearis; assembly: GCA_963930735.1. Lineage (NCBI taxonomy): Eukaryota > Metazoa > Arthropoda > Insecta > Diptera > Asilidae > Dioctria > Dioctria linearis. The sequence continues at coordinate 74,335,794 of OZ005741.1, read as the reverse complement.
TGACTCCTTTGGCGGTGGAATAAATATCGATGATTTGCATGTAAGAATTCTCCTCTATGCTGATGACCTGCTAATGCTTGCAGACAGCCCCCACGTCTTGCAGAATATGATCGACAATCTGCAGAGGTATTGCACGGTATGGTCCCTGCAAATAAATCACGATAAAACTAAAGCAATGGTATTCCGCAAAGGAGGGAGACTGGGAAGGGATGAAAGCTGGAAACTGGGAGAAATACCAATAGAAGCTGTAAGCTCTTACAAGTATTTGGATGTCTGCTTGACGGCGAGCTTATCCTTCAAGAAGCAACAGACAAGCTTGAGTGTGGCAAAAACTCGATCAATGCGACCTGGGGTCGTTTCATGTGTAGCAAATCTATCCTGCATACGACAAAACTGCAATTATTTGACGCTGTCGTGCGCTCGATAATGTGTTATGCAAGCCAAGTATGGGGGTACAGTCAATTCGAGGAAGTAGAAAAATTGCAACGCTATTTTCTTAAGAAACTTGTGGGTCTCCCAAAAACTACGCCGAACTATATGCTTAGCCTGGAGTTGAGTGCTCCCGATCTTTTCGTTTACACACTGCAATTCCACTTTAAGTATGTGCATAAAGTACTCACAAAACTACCTGATAATAGACTGCTTAAAATCTTGGCTGGGAAAATCATAACAACTGAGATCTTTGGTTTGATTTTGGAACTCAGTTAAATGTAGACATATATTTAGATAATGTTGTGAAAACACTGCAGGACTTTTTAGATAAGGCGGAGGACTTTCTTGTGAAAGCGAAAATTGCAAAGGGCAGAGAGAGCGTACAGCACGAACTATATAGAACTTTAGACTATGAGCTCGCAGGACGACGCTATTTCAAGGATAATTATCCCATGGAAAATATAAGGTATATTATCAAATGTAGGGGGGGGGGGGATTAATATCACTAAATGCCTCTCCATGGAGCAGGTCAGTGAGTTTGCTATGCTTATTATGCAACATGTTTGAAGAAGAAAATCTGACTCATTTCCTGGCAGTATGCCCTATCCTAGCTGAATTGGGAAGAATACACTTCCAAAAAGATCGCCTGAAAAATACCGAAACAATAACATTGTTAAACGGTGAAGACTGTGACATTTTATACCGGTATACAAAGTCAGCTCTGAAGTACCGAAATATGCTAATTGCGGAATATAATTCATAGAAGTCCACTTATTGATATAGTTATCATAACTATCGTACACTTTTCTCCTATTACAGTCTGCTCTTCTTCCTCGTCGCGTATCATTTGAAGCGCACTGATCTATCGCATATGAAAAGACTCATAATTTGGAAATTTTACATAGCACGTTATTACCAGATTCGGACAGACGACACCATAGTCATTGTCTTAGTTTATTTTTGTCTTTATTTCTGTACAGTAGCTTATTTCCTTTTTTCTTTTATTTTATGTAGTTTTTTTATTCCTTTTTGTACCTGTTTTCTATTTAGCGCGAAAATTTATGCTAAAACCCGTTGTGCAAACATAACATAGAGCGGTACGACTTTAATTTTAGGAAAGATATAGAACTGTATTATGTTAATGTATGGTTTACATGTAAATAAACATAATACTAATATACAGGGTGTCCCAGATTATGACTATATTTTGCCAAATGATTCCTCTTTTGTCCAGACAAGTAAAAAATTGTGGGGGGGGGGGGGGGGGGGGTGGCAAAATTTTACCCTGTCGAGTTACAGGGTGATTAGTAAAATATTCTCTTTTTTCATTAAACGCCCTATATATTCAAAATGACACCCTGTACGGCCTATTTTAATACTGCAGAACTTCATGGCCTTTCCAACGACTGCTCAACCACCCCCGTACCCCTCCTCCCTCCAGAGTTATGATGCTTCAAACTTAAAATTTCGGTTTCTTTTCTGTTTTTTGTTCTTTAAATACCCCCACTAAAATACACTTTTTTTTTACAAAATTTCGAAAGCCCACTGTAGCCGTTAAAAAGTTATTAGCTCTTAACCTGTTTAGGTCATACCAAAATTAGACGATATTTTTATAAAATACCGTGTTTTGACGTGTTTTCAGTCACTAAGGGAACAAATTATCTGTGACCTGAATGGGTTAAGAGCTAATAACTTCTTAACCGTCACAGATGCAACATGTACAACTTGTACTAGGGTAAATTAAAGAGGAGACTCTGGGCTTTTGAAATTTTGTAACATGTTAGTGGGTGTATTTAAATAAAAAACAAATAACAGAAAAAACGAAATTTTGAGTTTGAAGCGTCATAATTTTGGAGTGGGGAGGGGTACAGGGTTGTTGAGCAGTCATTTTGGAAAGGCCATGAAGTCCTGCATACAACGCAGTCTTAAAATACAGGGTGTACTTTTGAATATATAGATATATAGGGTGTTTTTGCCCCCCCCCCCCCACCCTCCCTGCCATACAATTTTTTACTGGTCTGGACGAGAGGAATCATCATTAGAAACTTTCGCAAAAAAATGTTATCTTTCCAATATAGAGAATTTCTCTCAATTTCTTCAGTGCCTAAGAAAACTCTTTGTGCACAAGGATATCGTTTATGTACCTCACTACATTATGCGTATCATAAAACCTTTTTTTCGAAGGTAGGAAAATAGGTAAAAAGGGATGTTTTTAACTATCTTCCTTCAGTCTGTTCTTTACAGTAATTTTATCGACTTAAATTGAACGCTTGGTATTCAACTTTTGAACTGTTTGTATTAATTGAACTTGTTAATTCCTATTTAGTGTGTTGTGTTAAAATATTTGATAGGAAAAAAAAATGTTAAACGAAAAAGGAACGTTTGTTGTTCAGGTCGATCATTTATGTCCAGTTTTTTGCATAATGGGCCGCAAAAGAGACATAAGCAGTGAAAAATCGGAAGTAATTTCATATTTACTTACCAGCGGTAAACTAAATTCAAATTTAAATTTATTCAAAAGCAAAATTTTTTACAAAATAAGGCATAGCCTTTTAAAAAGTAGGTACTTAGCATAAAATTTAGAAAATATAAAAATAACCGCAAGAAAAATGAGAATAAAAGGAATTCATATATAAAAACTATAATGAAGTTATGTAAAAAAAAAACAAAAGATTAAGACAAAGATTAAAGACAAAGAAAAAAGAAATACAAAAATAACAATAATAAAGAAAGTAAAATAAAAAACATTGCGTGTACAAACCAACAGCATGCCTAAAAGATTTTTTTAATTTATTCAAGTGTGTCCGCAAGCCTGTCCCGGAAACCACCCAGAGTTCCGGAACCGCGAATTCCAGATCTTAATTGCATTGACGAAGAACATAGCGCCGCTCTGCAAATATCTATGCCGGGGTATTAGCTGTCTATTACGAGATGACTGAAGGAAAAAAATTATGAGAAAAGGTACATAAGAGTCCTGGAATAAATGAGTTTGAGGAGATAGGTCATCAAATTAATTAAAAAAATAAACCAAACCAAGTACAACCCAAAACCTGTCTAGAATGCTCAAAGACATGATCATATCTACGCAGGTTAAATACATACCTAACAGCAGAATTAAATCCCACCGTTAATCTTCTCTCAGAGACAGAATCAAGTTTGCAGTGAAGAACGTTGGCGTATGTTATGATTGGAATAATTAAGCATTTTACTAGTCACAAATGAATGGTCTGTAGTGTGAAATTAGCGGACTGTCTCAAGCGTCTCAGGCATCCGTAAATACGTCCAGCCACAAAATTTATATGATCATTCCAGGTTAGGGTCCTATTCAAGATGACAACGAGATTACTATAGTCGCAGTGGAATTATGAGAGATTTCAGGTAGACGACTAACATCAACAGTGGATTTATAAATAGGAATAGCTTTGGACTTACGACGGATTAATTTTCAAATCATTTGCAACCAACCATCGGGATATATGTAGCAGCAAGGTCCAAATTAATCAAAACAATGTGCTCGTCCAACCGGTTGGGATCAATACTAGCAGCGTAAACCTGCACATCTCCAGCACAGAGGTGGATCTTGACGAAAGACACTACTTGAGCAATGTCATTAATGAATAGACTGAAGAGGAGAGGTGCAAGAACAGAACCTTAGGGGACGCCAGAACTCAAAGGTAACAAGTCAGACTCATGATTGTTAATTGAGATACGTTGTATGCGGCCATAGAGAAAGCTAGAGTTGAGTTTCGCTGCTCTATGGTTAAAATTGTACTCAGTTCAGACCTTTCCACAGAGTAATATATGGTTTACCTTTGAAAATCTAATAATGTGAGAACAGTGAGCATATCAAAGTCGATATTCTCTCTTATATCATCGGTAATCCTCAATAGAGCCGTCATAGAACTATGCTTTGCACGAAAACCAGACTGTCATTCACACAGAAGAGAATCGCCCCCCAGAAACCCCAACATTTGTTCCCGCATAAGATATTCCATCACTTTAGATAGAAAGGGAAGAATGCTAATAGGCCGGTTATCTTCAGGAGAGGATCCACTGGGCTTTTATGGGAATAGGGATAAGGAGCGCGACTTTCCAGGCTCCTAGGAAATAAGTAGTTAAGCAAGAGTTAATGATATGAGTAATAATTGGTACTGGAGTAATTTCATGAAGAGTGTCGATGTCAACAAGAAATAGTCCATATAACTAACGTTTCTTGTACCATGATGTGTAAGATATCAACAATTTTAGGGAAAATCCATACCTCCAGGCATGATCCGTGGACCAAATTGCCGAAGTAAAAGAAAAATTGCCATAAGCAGCGACCGACAAATTGTTTAACCAGCTTTATTACATCGCAGGTCATCATATAAAATACTAAAAACACTCTCACTGAGCAAGGAGTAGAGTTATCAGGTAGCACCTTACGTCACCGCTTATACGAAGCAAATTGAAAATGCGAGTCCGGTGAAAAAGCCAAAACTGACACCAAAAATGAGAAAGGCACAGCTCAACTAATCACGCGCGTATTTTTTTATGGGACAGTAAATGCTGAGAATTACTTGGAACTTCTCATCGATTTGAAAGGAGAACTTGAAAATAATCCAGAATTACAAGATATTCAATATTTTCAACAGGATGGCGCCCCGCCTCATCACGGACTACAAGTTCGTGCTTTTTTAAATGACGAGTTTGGCGATTGGATAGGGAGAAGACGCAGAATTGAATGGCCCACACGGTCGCCAGATTTGATGCCATGTGACTTCGCTCCATGGGGAGTACTTAAAGATGAAGTTTTGGCCACCCCTATACGTAATATACGACATTTAAAAGAGAGGATTGAAGAATAATTTGAAACTCTACGTGCCAATGCAGAATTATGTAGGAAGACCTGTTTTACCGTACATAAGCAATGCCAAAAATGTATTGATGAAGGTGGTTCACACTGTGAACATAAAATGTAGTTGTTTGTATGGTTTTGTATAATTTTCTAAGTATTTTTAATAATAAACGAAGTTTTTGTATTCCGTCATTGTTTGACTGACTTTTGCCGTACCCAGTATATAAAAAAATTGATAAAAATTGTGTTTTAATGTAATGAAATTAGTTTTAATTTATTAGAGGTTAAGTTAAAAGCAAGAAAGCAGCATCTCAGGTATTAGTATTCATTTAACTTTCCGTAATGGCTTTTAAATTACAAAATCCGGGAAAAACTACGTTATCCCTCCCTTTGCTGCATTACTTTTCCTAGGCGTCGGAGCATGCTCTCAATGCCATACATGTAGTAGCTTTTAGATAAGTTGTCGCTTATTTGTAATAAGTTCCTTCGCTACTTCCCTCTTTTCTAGCTCCATAGGTTCTCTGTGGGGTTCATGTCGGAGGAATTACCTGGCCATGGCAAGACCCTGACGTTTTTTTTCTGCCAGGAATGCCGTTATGCTTCTGGTTTTAAGACATGGTGCTGAGTTGTGCATAAATACGTACTCCTCATCAGCAGGGACCTATTCAGCGACCTGAGGTAACAAGTGATTTTTGATGGCTCTCTTGTACTGGTCTTGCTTCATTGTGCCCTCCACCATGTACAGGCGCCCCATATCCTTCGTGGATATTACGGACAACATCATAACACTTGCTGGGTGTTTCACCTTCTCGACGAGGCACTCAGCGTGGAATTTCTCTCCGAGGCGTCGTCGCACAAACGAGCTCTTATCTTCCAAGATTTGGAAAGTTGACTCGTCGGAGAATCAGACCTACGAAATATTAACAAAATCATGAAAAAGTAATTATTCAGAAATATAATAAAAATAATAAATCATCCTTATTCGACTCTAGTTCTCAAGAGTCATATTCTTGTGTGCTCAGCCCATTAAAGTCTCTTTTGTTTTAATTATATCAGATAGGCGTGGCTTTTTTGCTGGCTCTCTTTAGGCCACCGCATCTGGACCTTAATTCTCTCATCGTTGATCATGGTGGCTACACGAGCCACACTCTTTTCCCGATGCTCAACACCAAAATCCCTGATTTTATGATCGTCACGAGGTGTGGTGATCCGTTTTTTTCAAACTTTTCCCTTACGGCTGGCTTCCAGGGCCAGATTATCATCGGGTTTTTTTTTTTATTATGTTAACCACCGATTTCGAAACACCTGCAATTGATGATATCTGCCTTTGCGAATGTCCAAAGTGCACGCTTACTTCTGAACATATTGTCGGAGAAATGTCTTTACCTTTTCCCACACCAAAAAAACCAAAAAATTATATTGGCATAAAAATTAGCAAAACTAACACAATTTCAAACAATACTTACGTTTAACTAACTTTCCACCGTTAAAACTATGAAACTTTGCTTTTAAAATTGAATTTTTAATTAAACTTGATCACACTTTTTAACTTAAACACAGATTTTGACGGTCGTATAGCTAAGTAACCTGCATTTTTTGCAGATAAGGCACACTACAAGTGTTGCCAGTTTTCAAAACATATTTCTGTATCTACCGGCAATAATAAGAAGACAAGAAAACACACGAGATGAAATGTATTTGGTCATTAAATACATTTAAACGTATAAAGTTCAGAAAAATCGAACTGTCCCTAATAATTTGGCACGCTACTGTACATAAGAACTTTATAGTTGACGATTGGTAAAAGCTGATTTGGCATGCCGAGCAACTAGTTATTGTACCTTTTTAAAAACCTATTGAAAATTACAAAATTTATTAAATTTTTAGGTTATCTTCAGTGATGAATGCCGGCTAGAAGCTGTAACGAAGGGGAGTCTGTATTTAAGAAGACCTTCAGAGAATACGAGGAGAATTGTTTACTAAGAACTGTCAAGCATCCATCAACAGTCATGATTTGGAGTTGCATAACAGCAAAGGGTTCAGGTCCTCTCCATTTTATTATGGGAACAATGTTGCAAGATCGGTACAAAATAGTTTTGGCTATTGTTCATTGATCACATATTAAATATTTGAAACCGCAGGGAACATATATATGTCGTAGACATTTGACGTAACTCAGCATTTCACGAAAAGTCTAGACACTTCATGGAGAGTAGGCAAATAATGTAACGGTTTTGGTGCGACCTCCCCCTCCACCACCCATCTCCCATTCCTAGTATTTGGTTATATAGGGTGGTATTACAGTATCGGCGTAAACGCTTTAAGCATTTGATGAAATGACTAAAAATTTCAGACACATAATGTAAAAAGCGGCTAAGTCAAAACCGTTACATTATTTGCCTACTCTCCATGAAGTGTCTAGACTTTCCGTGAAATGCTGAGTTCCGTCAAATGTCATTGATCTGGCCCGTCTGTCTAGGGCAGTGATTCCCAATTACCTCTTCCAAAGTACACCTTATAAAAAAAATTCTACTCATGCGTTTTAGTCTTAAATCATGCTCAATTTTTATTTTGTGGTGATCTTTAAATTTTATATTTGTCATTGCTGAAAATCCGATCTCACAAAAATATGTCGTGCAAAATGTTATTAAGAATTTAAGTTCCGTTTTGCTAACTTTATACACGCCCTTTAATACAGCCTAAAAATTCATCAAAAATATATCGGTGAGAAACAATGCTTAAACCTACTGTTATATGAGATCTCGGAATTTAAAACTGGCGATGACTGCGGTCTAAACCCTAACGAATTAAATGAATTTCTCATTACAACTGGTAGCATACCTACGGTAACTGACCAACCCAATCTTCCTGGTGATCTATTAGTAGAATATGTTACCCCTAATCCTTCTAACACATTCTCTTTCCGTGAAACTGACTTAAATGAACTTACTGCGGCTATTAGTTCTATTAAGTCTGACGTGAACGGTTCAGACAGCTTTTCATCGCAGTTCAACAAAAAACTATTCCAGTACATTGGTAAGTATATCTTACATATCATTAACACTTGCTTAATGTCATCTACGTTCCCTAACAACTGCTCTGCCGGAGCCCAAGATGTCCTCTCCTTAATCTCACGCTGATTACAGGCCAATAAATTTACTGTGTATTTTGTCGAAAGTACTAGAAAAACTTAAATACTGGAATATGTGGTGGAATTCAGCAACATACCGCCCATTGCGACACTTCCCGATAAAACCAACATAGAAGAAGACATTCTCCCATTGGACACCACAGTCTGCGTTCTTTCATTTAAATAGCAGGAGATTAACCTACATGCAGAAGACGAGAAACCAAATTATAGAACACGACGAACACTTGCGAAATGCAGAAATTGTCTGTAGTAGTTAGTAATAATTGATTAAGAGATTCAGACGAAATATACGTGTTTAGTTTTGATTTTGATAAAACATTACCATTTTCAAAGCTCTCCACACCACTGGCTTATTATATGAGAAACTTGTACGTATATAATCTTGGTTGCCATGATTTAAAGAATAACGAGGGTTACAAGCATGTTTGGTCTATAACCCAAGGATCACAACGTTCTCAAAAAGTGTCATCATTTAATTATATGCAAAGGATTTTTCTAAAAATTATAATGTATTCAGATTCATATACAGAATCGAAATATAACAACTGTACTAAGTTTACTGAAATTGATTCAGAGTGAAGACATAAAAGCTGAATTTATTGAACTTTAATGTTTATTAAAAGGGCACAGTTATTTGCCCAATGACGCTTATTTTGCAGTTATAGAAGCTCATGCAAAAAAAAAACAATATATTTATCACTGGTATCACATAATTCAAAATAGTAAAAGAAAAAAACTCTTTCAGCGTTGTTTAAATGACTCACAAAGATTTCCTTTCCACAAAACCATCAGAAGATTCTATTACCAACAGAAAAAAAATCAACAAGTGGACTAAGAGTGAATTGGCTTAATATGCGGTGGATAAGACTAGAAAGGTCAAACCCAATCAGCATTAAATTCAAATATAATTTTGACGAGGATGATACGTTTCATTTATGTAATTGACATAATTAAGATAGAGATTACTCTATAGGATTTTTTACCGGGTTAAACTTATATTTGCTGAAGAAGGAACTTTTTTTGGATTCTCCGGTATATAGCAAAAGCTAAAAAATGTTTTTAATTTGTTATTTCATTACACAACTCGTTAGCTCTATATACCGGAGAATCCAAAAAAAGTTCCTTCTTCAGCAAATGTAATTGACATAAAAAAAAACAAAATGGGTAGTCCAGCAATCTTAGAAAATATACAACAACCATTATTGCATCATAATGGTGGAGCAATTTCAAACGAAACAAAAAAGGCATGATGAATTTATTAAAGTATATACCTGCCTCCAATAAAACACGCTTTTTACAGGACATTAAGAACAACAAGTGGAGATCAAAATTTAGATTTATTTAACTTGGAAGAAGAAGGTGTTTGTTATGATGAATAAACATAACTTATGACAACAAATGATATTGTATTATTTTTAACATAAATTTCTTATCTTTTTCAGCTGCCAAAAGGTATAAGTCCTAAAGTTTTCAAAATGCTGCTGTTGTCGCAATAAATATTTAAGTTTTTATTTACATATCCTGTACATATCTAGCTGTTGCAGAGCTTACTGTCTTATATACTTTCTGATCAAATTAATAAACCATAAATTTTTATATTAAAAAACACTAATTTTCTCAATTTTTGTTTTCTGGACTTAACCGCAATTGGCTTCTGAGCGACTCATATAACACCAGAACACGAAATCAACTCAGCATAACCCAGCAGAAAAAGGAAGCATTTCGGATGCATTCCGAAAACATTCTGTGAAAGGTATGGAAGCAATACGCTCTGATACAGAGGTCATTTATTTTAATGCATTGATGTCCTACGACGGGAAGGTACATACATATATAAGGTGGCTTGACACTTTACCTCTGTATGACTAGTAACGTGAAGGGAAGCACTTCTTATTAATTCTTTGGAGGTTGGAAAGAACCATTCATATTTATACTCTCAGGAAGGTGGAGGCAAGCACTCTTCCTGTTTTCACTGAGAGGCACACTTTTCCTGCTATCTTAGAAAGGTGCAGAAAAAAGACACGTCTTCACTTATTCAAATCTCGTACTTAAATGGAAATAATCCACTGCCTTCTAAAATAATGCACAAATCAGAATATTTCCCATCTGCACGCACTTTCTTTCGTTCATTGTTTTTAGAAAAACAATGAAACTATATGACTCATTTTCGATCGGTACGCACTACCTCGAACTAGCCTCCGCAAATACCTGCCTTCTCTAAGTATTCCCTAAAAGGTACATGGCATGCTCAAAAATACGAAGCATCAATACATTACGCCTGCCTTCCTAAACCAGGTCAACGTAAGATATGTTCGTATACTCATTACTAATGTTGTCAGTAAACTTTATCTAAGTCAGGCATTCCTATTTTTCCCGCTGGGAACCACTACTAGAACTGAAAGAGGAAGGCAAAGTTTGTTAAAAACAGTGCTGCTGTCTTATTTACTAAACTTGGAGATGACATCAAAAGTATGAACAGTTTATCAAAATTTATGCAAGAAATTGCGGCACTTGTCTCTACTTTTGGAAATAATTAAATTGAATTAATCTGTAAATATGATCAGTAAAAGCAAATATTATCAAGCTACACCTCTTATACCTACTAAATAGTAGACTGAGGGTAGCTAAAGATAAGATATCATTAAATTAGGAAAATAAATCAGTAAAATCACAACTATAGTAAGAATGTTCCACTGCAGCGGTTTATAAAATAAAAATAAATATGTATCATCAGGCTAAATAATTCACGATACGAAATATCGAAGGAACCAAATAGTAGTTCATGATCTGCGATTGACTAAAGAAGAAATGCCGGGAATCAGGAAGCGAAATCAATAACTCTAGCATAGTGGCTTAAGCTCTTTTCACATCAATGTTAATATCGCTACTAGATGGTCTCTCTAAAGCATTCAAGAGGACAATAATATAATTATCGGTGAAAGCTGCCACACACATATGTATATAAAGGACTGCAAGAGTAATTGGATCTGTGGTACGGTTAAAACATCTCATATTGATATCTGAAGAGCCACTAAAAGGTTGAATACGATTGCAAGATTTTTGTTAGATAGAAGCAATAGAAGGCAACACCCCAACCTTTTTAGGCAGTTGTTAAGTCTAGGCCGCATATAACTCAAAACATCAAGAATTTTCGAGAAGTGATGTACTTTAATCCAAAACATGAGAGCACCGACATTGCCTAAATCAGGAAGATGCCTGGGCTGTGTTCAACTTTCGGATATAGCTAAACTGGCTTGTGCTCTGGAGGTGAAGCCAAAGTACTTACCTTGACGTTTGTTTGAGATGGCTATAGCCAAAAGTTGAACACAGCCCAAATACTAAACTAATTTTTAGCGGAAGAGTATTTGAGTTGACAAAGTGTAGCGTATTTTGTACATGATCTAAGCTGAGGTCAGTAATAAACAGAGTAAATAGTATGCACAATCAGCTATCAATTTCAAACTAATCTAATTCAACTAATTCTGAACTCGTTGTACTAAATTTCTGATCTTGCTGTTAACTCTGACTATCATATTCTCTTCTAATTCTAAGGACTCTCTATATTGTGCTTTTAAATCTAACTGGTGCACTGTGCACCTGATTATGCTATATTTTATTACGCTATATATTACGCTTCTAGTTGTATTCTATTTCATTTTTGCTTTCTATGTATATGTTACTATACATAACATACCCCTCCTGAGCCTGATGCGATTCATTAAGACGGCAATAGTTTGTTTTCGGCTACAATCCTTTTTTTAGTAGGTTATCATCATGAACCGTACTTAAAATCTTTCGTCCACCTGACCTCACAGCTGAATGAAAAAATAGAGGCAATTACCTGCAATATCCAATATTTTATTAATATAAAAAGGTCTAGCCCGAGTTTTACGTACCAATGACCCACTGGCATTACCAGATACCAGGTGTAGCAATAATATTTTGTCATTAACATTTTCTATGACCCGGTAGACAGGTCAGTAGGCTGCTCTGCGTCACGAAAACTTGTTGGTAAGAAAATGTTTGGGGGAAGAAATGAAGCATCACCCTACATACAGATTACGTGCGGCAGTGTCAGACACTGACCTGTCGGATGATGCCATTACTTTTTCAAAGTTATAAGCAATTCGCAATTCGGTAGAAATCGGGTGACTTTCATGACATGCTTATAGTCTGCATGTAAAAAAGTCTTACTTCGACATTCCACCACTTAGCGTTTAAAACTATTTATGCTTGGACACTGCAATCACAACTATTAAGTTAACCTCCGGTTCCGGTTTTAAAATGATCCGGAAACATGCAAGCTAAATTTTTATACGCTCACAAATCACATACAATCCCAGCAACTTCCATTTATGTAAATTACCGGCGAAATTAAATCAAAATTAAAAGTAAACAAACCGCACGTGTATACTACAGTAATTATTATTGTCATCATCGTATTCAGTGACATTCAAAACAGCTGTTGATAAAAAATAAGAGAGAACAAATATCGCTCACAAAATATATCTTACCTAATTAACTCTTAAAATAATAAAAATAAAAATAAAATTTACTTGAAGAGCACACGAATCTTCTCTGACTCACCTTGATTTTCCTTATGTTCAGGGCATGGACCGAATTCCATTTATGGAAATTTACAAATGAATAAGCAACAAAACCACCACTAATTATTAACACACCCGTTAATGCACCGTTTACTTTATTTTTACCGCCATGAAAATTACTAAATTTGCGTGGAAATTGAGTGAAATTTGATGAAAATCCACGAGCTCGAAGTGTCAAACGACCGACAGACGCCATAGTTGAAAAACACTTAAACAAGAGAGACTTAATTTTTGGAAGGGATGATGGATATAAGAAATAAGAGATATAGTCTCTTACTCAATCATATTCTGTTTTTATTTTAAATATTCATGCTCTTTGACATCGAATAAATCTTTCGTTGTGTGTGTTGTGCCTGTGCTTCCTACGCTACTGCAGCTCTCTGCTATTGCTATATTCAGGAGAAAAGTTTAATCACCTCGCTACTCCACTCAGTCGAATCTTTTATAAATATTTCATATTACTCTATTCAGTGGTGCCGTTTCATTATTTTCAGGAATTCTAACGGAAATATTTGTGTGAACAATGAATATTAAAAACTTTCAGAGTAGAAACGATACAAAAAACAATAATGAAAAACCCTTTGAAAGCAAAATTTTTTTTTAGATAAGAAAATTAACTTAAATAAATCAAGGTAAAAACCGAAACGAAGTAGAAACAAATTCACAAGAGTGAAGAGCATTAAGTTTACAAATGCAAACGGCAGCACTGGTTTATTCTTGAGTCTGCTCAGCTGAGCGCTCTCAATACTGAACATTTCGTATATTTTCTGTTATACTGAATTCACTTTCTGTTATACGTATACATCTCTTAAATTCCAAGAAGAACACTACGGCCAGGCCAACATACACGACAGTAGCCAGAAAGTTATTTTGGAAGAGAAACCTTTTACATGAGGGCTGCCAGCTATGCCATGCCAGTGGTTAGCTTACTGATTAAGAATAATAGAAATCTTTTCTGAATTTTGTGTAAAATCAAATCACGATTCTTTGGTTTTTGCGACTTTGACACGAATCAATTTTTTTGTTCTGGTTTTGTGGCGGTTTTGTAAAAAAAAAACGTTTGCATCGATTCATCTTTGTACTTGCAAGTATTACCGCCGCTATCGTTTATATGGATTATATACTACGCTTCCATTTCCAAATTAAGGAGTGGTCTAGAAAAAATTGACCCATTAAGTTATTTTTATATCTGAAAAATTACAATAATCCAGGTTTGGGATTTTTTGTTAAAATATTCCATAAATACTGAACTTGAGTTTATATGAATCATTCGTGTATTGGAAGTGAAATTGTTAAAATCTCTCGAAGCGAAAATGAAGTGCGTGACATGAATTTGTTCAAATATTTGGAAAATCCAAAATTTCATTTTTAAAAATTTATTCCACTGTAAAAAGGACCAATCCTATCCCGTCCAGACGTCATAAAACAGATGAGGGTACTTATTCTCGGAAATCGGGAGCTTTGGAAAGAGATATGGCGACATTGGCAGGAACATCAAAATCTACAGTGCACGGATATAAAAAAAATCTGTGGATTAAGGAGCTATAAGGTGCAAAAAGTGCAGCTGAGGAAGGAAGAAGAAGAGAAAACAGCAAGAAGAAAAGCGAGAAAACTTTATGAGAACTACCTGACGAAATACGATTCTGTCGTTACGTTATGGATGATGAAGCCTATTTCAAAGCTGACTTTTCGCAAATACCCGGTGTCGAATATTTTACTGCAAAACATCGGAGCGGAGTATCCAAAAAAATTTCAACAAAAGGAATGACAAAATTTCCCAAGAAGTATATGATTTGGCAGGCGATCTGTTCTTGCGGTTTACGAAGCAGTGAATTTATCATCAAAGGAACAATAAACTCAAATGTGTACATCAATGAGTGCCTTCAAAAAAGACTTCTACCTTTTATTCAACAGCATGAAGGGTCTGTTATTCTCCGGCTAGATTTGGCCACCTGTCATTACGCAAAAGCAACGATGGAATGTTACAGTATCAATGAGGTCAATATCGTGCCAAGGGAAGCCAATTCAGCAAACTGCCTCCAAATTCGTCCAGTAGAGAGGTATTGAGCATTAATGAAAAAGGAGCTTAGAAAAACAAAGAAATTTGCCAAAAATGAGGTTGATTTCAGAAATAAATGGAAAACAGCATATAGAAATGTTACTAATATAACTGTTCCAAATCTAATGTGCGGCTTGAATAACAAAGTTAAAACATTCTTCCAAAAAGAAAACTTTATTAGAAATAACTTTTGTAAATTAAAGTTTAAGTTGCAAGAAATAAAAAAATTGTCATTCATTTTTTACTGAAAACAAAAATAAATGGGTCAATTTTTCTGGATCACTCCTTAAATCCGAATTAGTGCTCATGGAAACGAGAATTGAGTTGAGTTTCGTTTAATCCATATGCTAACTCCTTTGAGTAAATATTTTTTAGAATAGTACGGATGGGTATTTTATCCAACACAAATTCGGCTACTTTGTATGAAATATTTCATTTGTCAACTCAACTTAAGCCGTTCATCGAAACAGCATCGAGTTAACTCTAGGCTGAATCACAATAGACGTAAAGAGCTTACGAATTTGACCAAGCCTAATGTGTTGTATGCCTTAGGGGGGTTTTCATATGTAACTTAGAGTATGTATATAGTAGAGATAAACGAGAAGTCTGAATTATACCAACAAAGCAAGAGGACATACTGCGCAACTTGTGTTATTAATAAAGTAATATAATCGTAGATAAATAACCGCGTATTTATTTAATTATCAATACATAACAAGTAAGGCTTACACATACGGATGATTGAAATTTTTACACAGTTTGCCATGGGTAAAAAATTTGGCAGCTACGTTTTCTGTCTGAAATAGAAAACAAACAATTAATTAATTTGAAATACATTTTAAAAAGCTCATCTTCTTTAATATTTCTTTTAAAGTCACAGCTCTTTAGATGATCACTATTACATTCACTCGATAACACAACAAGCGTCTTAACCTCAAATGCAATCAGCTGATTGCTTATCGAAATTACACATCGTCTTGATCTTATGTAAAGATGTGTAAGTTATTGCAAGAGGGTAACGTATAAATTTAATCGAGTTTCACGATCTCAAAAGTCAACAAATGTGTGTAAAAATGCGAAAAAGTTTTTACACTGATTAAAAACTTTCGAGACAGACCTAATGAATGTGTATCGATATAGTGCTGTGCCGTTTGTCATCCACGAATCGTGATGCCAGATTCATCTTGAAATTCAAGACATTTGAAACACGTATCAAGATCGCAAGATTATAATATTTAATTTCAAGATATTTCATTAAAGGAGTATTTTAGAATTTAACATGTAAAATAGCTAGAATTGGTCTAAGCCCAATTTTTATGAATGCCCGTATGTAATTTCGTATGGTCACTCATCTGTGCAAGCTTAATTTTTGAACTGGTTTTTCGCATTTATCTCTTGAACGGTTTGTCGGACAGCAAAAATGATTATAATAAGTTTCATAGGATTTCATATTTTAAAGAACTTTTCAATGCAATAAGGACGTGATCGTTTTCATAGTATATATTAAAAACATAAATTTTTATAGGGCAATACCAAAATGTGGTTACCCGATTTAGTCCATTTTTGAAACGTTATTTACTATTGCTATGGAAACACCATGTATCGAATTTTAGCTCTCCCTGTTGACGCGCTTTCAGGCAGTATCCAAATATATAGTGGAAAACGAAATTTTTGTATGGCAACCATACGAAGGAGTTGCCCGATGGGTACCATTTTCGAACTCAAGTTTACTATTTTTTAAAAAGCCCGTGAGCAAACTTTTCAGCACTCTAAGTTGTGAACCAGGGGCTTAAGTCAATACTTGATTTAAAAA
This sequence comes from Dioctria linearis, assembly GCA_963930735.1. NCBI lineage: Eukaryota > Metazoa > Arthropoda > Insecta > Diptera > Asilidae > Dioctria > Dioctria linearis. The sequence continues at coordinate 74,318,895 of OZ005741.1, read as the reverse complement.
TTCGTAAGTTTACTTATCAATACTGAAATAAAAAAATATTTGTTCATACTTGTAAGTCATATTAATAAAAGCCCAACCTTAATAATGATTAATAAAATACTCCGCGACAGCTCTATATTATTCCGTCTTGGGAAAGTAGGTACTATATCGGCCAAAAAACATGCTCTTGAAAACCCCTGAAATTCATACTGAGTTGGAGTCTGAACACCTTATTTTCATAGATTCATCAAAAAATGTGCATTAAAACTAACATTAAATATCTTTAATTTTATAACACACAAAAAAAGAAGATCAATAATTGTAATAATTTTTTTTTTGGATCCTTGTAAATTTCATGGAAAAAGAAGAATTTGAAACAAGGCAGAAAAAAGTACCTTTTCAACACTAAAATATGTTTTTAAAGTAAAATTTTTTAATTTGTATTTGTATTGTTTTATTATTTTGAAATATATTTTATTTATTGGAATGTTTTTGTTTATTTCCCGAAAATGGGCCCCAAGAAATTTTTATGCAGAAGGTCCCACTCAGGGCTAGCTACGCCACTTATAATATGTATATACTAAAATGAGTAACTTTTAATAAAATTTTAATTTAAAAATTATTTATATTAACAAAAATTATAAAATTTTTAATTTAATATGATCGGTTTCAATTTCATTAGTTAGTTGTGTATTCCGTTTTTTTTCCGAAAGTACTCCGCTTGGGCAGCAAACAGTGATACCAGATAATTTGAAATTTCAACACATCCAAATTGCAATAAGAATAGCCCAAAAGCGCCTAAAATAAATATTACAATCTTAAGTAAAAGAAACACTAATTTTAAAGCTATCCCTGAAGATAGGTTTAATAGAAATAAGATAGTCTAAGTTTGTTTTATCCTTGTACATTTCTGATAAGATTTTTGCGGTATGACTTTTTCTTTCAATCTATATTAGAAAAATTAGTATCGAAAGTTCAAGATATCGATTCAAAGTTATCTATTAACCCATCGCGTCTCATTAGCTTGAATTAAATTTTTGAGATCAACTCCTCGATTTATTAAATTGGAAATTATTTTATATTGTTCTTCTCATACTGTACTGTAAGAGAAACAGTTTTACGTTTCTTTCACAAGAAATTCTATATGCGCTGGTAAAACCATCTGTGCCTAAACCCACCAAATTATTTTTATTTAAATTGATAATTTTCAAAAAAAGATAACAGATTTTCATACAGCTATTTTACTGTTTCTGCTAACTTGAGGAATAAATATAATAAGATCGAAGAATCACCTTTAGTATTAACGCCATACATTTTGTTCGATACATCTGAATGTGAATATTATTCTTCCCGTATTATTTGCAGCAACAATAGAATTAATCATATCATCCAAATTTCTGATGCTTTGTACACTGGCATGGCAGGCAATAGAAATTGCGATTTTTAATTCAGTTGTTTTAACTGCTTTACTTAAAGTGTTAGCAAAACCTACGAAATTACATTTTATAAAAACCCAAAATAATTCAGGATAAAAAAAACTCTGTACCATAATCTGTCATTGTTCTTATTGAAGTTATTTTTGATAAGTTTAATTAATGTTGTTTTTTTAATGTATTCTGATATCTGTCTTCTGTGCTGTTCTGTCTGAATTGCATACTTTAAAAAAAGTATGAGTTTCTCCACGTGTTTCACTTATTTTTAACCAAACTATTTCAAATTTAAGACACATTTGAATGAAAACAAAAGTAATATAATATTTAGGATATGACTTCTTCTCATACATACTTCGCCCAGTTCCCCATTCTCATTTGCTGTATTTAAAACTTTTTGGCTTAAGTTTTTGTACAAATAACCTGACATTAGCTACTCTACTACCTACAGAATACAAGGTCTGTGCATTAAGAAATCACATAACACAAATCAAATAACTAATTTTCTTAGATAATTGAGATTAATTTTTTATCTAATAAATAAAAATATATTATGGTAAGTACTTGTTTTAAGGAAAAATGTGGCAGACTCAATTCAAGAAGTAGAAAATTTACCTGTAATAAAATCGTCTGGTAAATTGTGAAAACGAGCGATCTTTTAACATTAGCTGCGTTTTTTTATCCCTCTGATCTGATCCGTTTCAAATTGAGCAGGATCAGATAAGAAAGATAAAAAAACGCAGCTATTGTAATTTAATTTTTAATATTGTTCCGGTTTCCACAAGCTCTTATCCACTCGTCTGACAAAAACTGTTCTTTCGGAAAGCAAAAATGTTGAATATTTTTTACACATTTCTTGGTAATATAGATTTTGTATGGCAATACATACATGGAATAGAACAATATTGTCTTTCAATTCACTTTATAAAAAACACTAATAGTTCATATAAAGCCGACATCACACAATAAAGCAACTTGTATAATTCAGAATATTAGAAAAAATTTATTTATAAAAACTCTCTCTTACTTGAAAGCTGCATAATTCGGCTAAAAATGTCACTAACTTTTCTGTACATCGTGCTAGTCTGTTTCTTGGTTCCTGGACTTCATTAGGCTGAACTACAATAGCCGCAAGGATACTTATGTGTTGCGAGCGTGCCCTTTAAATTAAACAAAAGTACCCAAATTAACATTAAGTTACTCTTTCGAAAAAAGTAGAGCACTCCACTTCACTTTAGAGCAGACCCAGTAAACACAGTTCAGTTCATTTTAAAGTACTTTAGAGCAGTGTTCTGAATCTTTTAAAAACGGTTTTCTGTAGTAATATGCTACATGAAATACTGCAGCGTGTAAGCCGGCTGCTGTCAAGCAGAAAAATTGAATGCACCCCGATCGAGAGAAGTGCGTTTCCTCGAGCTCGGAGTGACATTCTGACAGTGGAAAAGAAGAAGAAGACAATCTTCTCGTATGGTGTAATCGTCAAGTACAGCCGTGCAAGGAATAACTCCAAAGTATTTTCGCAGACATCCGCTAGAAAACAAAACTTTTATTTTCAAATACCCCTCACCAATCAAAACTTCGGCAACAGCAGCTTCTCAGCAAGTCGATTTGGGGCCAAATTCTGTATCTCACCGGGTAGCGGCTCGTATGTTAGAGAAAATTAAAATAAATCGCAACGAAAGTGTTTGCATGTCTTCGCCACAACAAAAAGCAGAAAGTAAATCAAGGGAATAAAAATCGTATGTATAAGTTGCAACACCTTTAAGGATTCGTGAATTAGGAGAAAATATCAACTCAACTACGAGGAACGGTGAAAATATTGAAAATATTCCTCAACACAAAAGTTGTTTCCCTATCTATTGAAAATATTAAAAGACAATGAGGAGTGACAAGAATTGAAGAACCCTCTCCACGAATCTATCAAATACGCAACTCTAGCTAGAATATCACCAAACAAACATCTCGAGAAGTGCACGAAGAAAATAATTGATGTTGGTGCTGTGAAAAATTTCGCTTCACTACTACGTTTTAAGGAAATTGAGTTTCCGCAGTATAAATTAAAATAGGTAATGTGCTACAAATGCATCAGTCTGATGTGAGGTTTAGCACTCGTTGGGGGATGCTCCACCGATATCCAAGATGTGCCTCAATATGATTTTGTTATAGAAATGCCATTAGTGCCCAGTGCAAGTTCGACCGTAGGTCATCTGAAATTTCTCTGTGAGAACATTCTTTCTCGACTTAAGAGTAAGTAAGTAATAAACGTATACTCATCGGAAGCCAAGCTAAACGCATTGGATGCCAATAATAATTATTGTATTGATTTAGTCACGTCATCTGCAACTCAGACGGTAGGCTTTGAGCTCGCTCCGGATTTGAAAATGCAAGACGTTTTTTGTTTTGTGTGAAATTTAAAGACGGAATGCGCTGACATCTTTAAAAGATAATTTTACAGTATACAGCTAACGCGACTTGAAATAATACTACAGTTAAAATTCTCATTTGGATAACAATTTTTTTTAGAACGAAGAGATTAGCAAGCGGACCATTTGGGAGGCGCCTCTTTGGTGGATCCCCTACTTTGACCATGTAAGTGTTCTCAACTCTATTTTATTGTATGAGTAACGTTAATAACCTATTAGTTTTTGCTGCATACAAAGCCCGTCAATAAGTAGTTTTGTTCTTTCCGTCAATAATCTTTTTGAGAAAATAAATTAAAGAACAGGTTTAAAGAATTATCGGCACCACGTAACTGGAGAAATGTAATGATAACCAAAAAAGAAGAAAACAAAAAGAAATTTTTTTTTTAGAGATCTTTACTATAGAAATTTTACAATATTGAAAGCAATCGCGCAAATTTAACAAAATTACAAACTGGTCCCTACAATCTTCGCATAATTTCTCAAAAAGTTTAAAACGAGTAAAAGACGATTACTAAGATTTCCCTAAAATGTGTTATAATGTGATGAATTTTCTTTTTATTTTTGATAAATAAGTTTCATGTTTTTATTTACCTGAAATTCTTACCTTTTATGAGAGATTGTCTTATCTGTGACTCAACGGAATATATGAAATATTAGTTAGCAGTGCCGGGCATGATAATGTTTCTTTTTCCTCGTTCCTTCCTGGCCGAGTAAGTTTTTGTCAGAAACAGTCCGTCATAATAATGCATTATTTTATTCATTCATGATTTAAATTACGCATTTTCAAATTTGATCAAGAGCGCATGCCTATCACGGAAAGTTTCAATCAGATAATGTACTAGTATTTTTAAGTTATTATTATTTTAGTAATTGGTACTCTTTGTATTAGTATACATATTCACCTCGTTTTCTCAATTTCTATATTGCATACTGCTAGCGTATAAGTGCATCGCAAATGTGATGTTGATTGTCTTCACAAGATGAGGAAGAATTAGGTCTTCCGAGGTTTTTTTCTTTTTTTTAAACTGGAAAGAAAGAGGTCATTAAGTCACCTACTAGGTTAAAAGGTTAAAGCTTTGTAACTTTGCCGAGATATTATTATAATTAAATACAATTTATAACGTAATGTCTCCGTGATCTTTGAATTCTTTTCCTTCACCATCCTGGAGCCCTCTCATATGAAGGTCGTTTGGGCTCGCCTTGTCTCTCTCTCTTTACAGGTCAACTAGGGACTCTGAAAAATCTTGCCCTCAGAGTCAGATGGGTGGTTGGGGCACGCGAAGAAGGCATAACATCTGCGCCTTCGACGACGGATATAGGTAAGTGACGTAAGGGTCCCTTCAGGACCGAATGTGTGCCGGCTTTTAGTGTTTATAGGCACGAAATTTTTTTTTGATTATGGTAGACGGCAGCGGCAGGTTTTTCGTGGAACCTCCCCACACGCTCCGCCAATAGCTGAGGCGAGCTAGCGTGCCGCCCTGCAGTCAACGCTGTCCGTCGAGTGATCTGTTAGCTCATGCTGGCAGTCTGGACTTTACATCCAAGCCAATCACTCTACATAGTTCCATAACATCTGCTTTTTTCTGCTCTAGAGTAACTTAGAGCAGTTCATTAAATAGACCTACCAACTCGTTGGAGGGGAACTTTCGTTGAATTTAAATATCAAATTGTCCGTCAATATTAATTAATGAATTAAAAGCGCAATATAAAAACTGAAATGTAACAAGAATGGGGAGTTTTGCTATGAAATAAATTCATAAGAATTCGGTCAATATGAAATTCACCGAGTTTGCTGCTAAATCCACAGCTCGAGAATTGAGTGAAAAAAACTTTTTTTACATAGAAAAATCTTTGAAAAATATATTTCATTGCATATTTCTTATCGGCAAGAACCGTATACTCATCAGTATGGCTTGAACACATTAAATTTCAAGATAATTACCCTTACGGAATGTGATATTGACTCAGGTCAAAATTATCAAAAATTCGTAAATAAACTTCAGTCTCGTTGAAATTCGTAAAGTCCTTTAAGGATATTAGGCTCAACTACAATTGAAGTAAAGAACTTACGATTTTGAACGAGACTGAGGATAATTACGAAAAATTGATATTTTTAGCCTAAATAGATATCACATTCCGTAAGGGTAATTATCTCGATATTTAATGTTTTCAATTTTTAAAAGTGGTAAAAGTGAAAAAATTAACGAATGGAAGTTGCTTTAATCGAAGATTTGTACTTTTTGTTAATTCGCGGTACCATTTTTACTCTATTTTAATTTTTACATTGCACTTTTAATCATTTACTATTAATTTAATTGTTCGGCAAATCGCTTTCTTACGGAATAAGTGATTCTTACTGTACCTTTACCAACGAGGAGATGCAATCATATGTACGATCCGTGTACAAGAGCGTATTCAAAAATGCCGTGCATATGGGTATGTTTCATTTCGCCATTTTTGCTCTACGCTGTCAAATCCATAGTTGGGTTTTATTTGCTTTGGGCTTGGCGCATTGACGCAGGAAAACTTGTGAAATACCCGTAGGGGCACGAATCAAATATTACCCACAAACATTTTACCACTGAACTTTTCTTCTTTTAATTATTAACTTTTTTATGTTCATGTTTGCAAATTCAGTAAATACTTTTGAGTGAATGAAAATAAAAGCGATTAAAATTGCGCACAGGTTGTACAATAGTGTTTAGGTGTACACATTTTACGGCGCTTATGTACAAACATTATCAGTGTCAATGTGTTAGAAATGGGTATGTGATATTTTCTCATTTTCATCACCTTTAGTTCTTTGCCTGCCTATCGTTGACCACTGACTGCAATTTGGTATTAAAGCCTTGTACGGAGTTCGAGTAAAACAGTACGCAGTTCAGGTAAAAGGTGACATTTCCATACAAATTTTACAGCTGGTAAAATCCCAAGCAAAAATTTTACTGAGGTCTTCACTAGCTCAGTACAGAGTTCACTGGTAAAAAGTGAGATATTTTCTATTAATTGATAGATGTAAGTCTCCACTCATTTTACTCACCATTTTAATGTGCGGAGCATTAAAATGCTGGTAAAACTTTGACATTTACTTGATTGTTCAAAAAGCGAGTTTATTTAGTTTTTCCCGTAGATTTCCTTAACGACGATACACACTTAGACCTGCCGAAGCAACAATTTCGTCGTCGATATGATGATTTATATCCTTTATAAATAATAATCACTTAACATTTTTAAAAATATTTCCGATTAATTATGATTTAAACAGTTGTCACTTCGTTTTCTCCACATAAAACTTACGTCAACTTTTTACCAGCGTTAAAATGCTATTTTTTGGAGACCGAGTTACAGTTATTTTGTAAACGTTTGTTAAATTCAGAGTGCACGTTCGCTTTACGTAAATAACATTACTTACGTATACGTAAATTGTAATAGGGTAATAGTACCGAGTTCGAGTAAAATGTGACATTTTCATACAAATTTTAGCACTGGTAAAATCGCAACACAAATTTTACTGATGATTTTACTAGTAGTGCGGAGGAGTTCACTGGTAAAAACTGAATATTTCTCTATTTTAATATAGGTGGCGCTTTGTATGGCTACACTCATTATACTGAGCATTTTAATGCTGATAAAATTATGATATTTCCTGTTTCTATGACAATTTCAGATTGTTTTTGTTTTTTTATTTAATCAAGGATTTAATTTCTCTTGTCAATTTTCAGATTGTTTTTGTTAATTTATTGAAGGATTTAATTTCTCTTGATAATTTTCAGATTCATTAAGTCCATTTTTAATTGTTAATTGTAAAAATGTTTATTTGAACTTTATAAATAATTTGAAGTTTCTCAGCGATAAAATTTTTAAACATCTGTTACTTTCTTCTCTCCAAATTAATCAACGTCAAAATTTACCGGCGATTTTAATGTGAAAAATTTGGAGACCGCGTTAAATTTTAATTTGTCAGAACTAGATACTAGGCTTAATATCTCATTTTTGGGCGCACGCTTTTAATATAAGAACAAGCCCAATTGGGTGGATGCGCTTTTTATATAATTTTAACACGCGGTTTTTTTTTTTGTGAAAAGATAGCCCATCGACGGAAAAGCGCCCAATCTGGCATCACTGGCAGCAAATGATACTACTCTTAAAATTATTCAAAAGACTGCTAGCTAGTGCTTTGCTGTAAGAATGTACTCTTCCTTCAAAACAAATTGAAATTCACTCCCAGGAGCACAGGCGAACCGCGCCGCCAGCATGAGCCATTCGTTAAACTGTTATACACAAGAGTGCAATAGTACTGTTCCCCTGAAATCTTACATAATTTTCCAATTTTAAATATTGTTATCAGCTCACCACCACCACTTCACCAAAAGGCGACCTACTAATCAGCAATGGTGTTCTACTCGCTACACTAGCTGCAGTGCAACACCCCACAATAGTCCGCACCATGCTCAGCCGACTGATAAAGGGTTGATCTCCTCCTGCCCTGTTTGTTTTGGTTGGTTTGGTAGCAGTGCACCGTCCACTTTTTAGTAACGGAACCGGAAGGGTACATGCAAGCAATGGAGGGAGTTGTTGTTTTCGTGTGCATTATGCTTTCACGTCACGTACTTGCATTGCAACATGTCGTCGTCGTCGTCGTCCACGGATTTGTATACTCTCGCCAAGTTTGTAGTTTACAGCAAGTCAACAGCGACGAAATCACCCTCAGCTTGAAGCGGGCCGCCGCCGCCGGCCGGGCCACCACAAGTTCACAACTTCACAAACCAAGGCGAAGGCAGAGGCATTACCATTTTTACTTACCAATGTGGTTGCGGTGTGCCGGCGAGCGAACTCATCAGACTCGAACTCGATAAGAAATTCGAATTGCTTCAGTCAGTGCTCAACCGTCGTCGTGTGGATGTGGTGATGTTTTGGATAATTTTTATTTTGATATCCGTTAAGTATTATACTTCGCTACGTGTCGAGAACGGCTGCTGGCTGAACCGCAATAATCATCTTGTCGTCAGTACGGCTACAAAATTCCGCTCTGTTCCATCTTCTAAGACAACATTTTTTACTGACGAGACGAAACGAACGACGATCCGTTGTTGAAATTTCGCGGTGCGCGATTTTTTAGGGAATAATTTTGAAAAAAAAATGCTAAAAAATATGCTCGAATCTTTCTTAACACTTCTTGGATGATTGATTGTTCAATATTTCAATATATTCAAGAGGACATTGTGGGATTAATTAAGAAAGAGCAAAGATACCCGCCGAGTCCGTACGAACCCGGAAGTTAAAGCGCGATTTTTTATTTTTTTCGTTGCAACCTGGGATTGTGGTGTTGTATCAGGACGCAACGCGCACCGTCGTCGGCTCGACAGATTATAATTGCAGCTCTGCTGCACACCATAGAAAGATCGGTTGAGAAAAAGCCGGTATAGTTTGGCGATTGAATTGTGCATCACGACGGCTTTTTTGCCGTGTGTGTACTAAGTGCGTTTGCGCACCCCGCTTTGAGGGTGCTTTATTTATTCTAAAAGTGCGCTACACACTACTGATGATCTGCCCTCTATAAACATTATTGCATACGTACTCGCGGCAACAACTAAAGATCACCCGAAACACTGACAACGTTAAACGAGTGAAAGAGCCATTCATTATTTAGTGAACCTGCTGTTTTTAGCTGGCATATAGTGCTTCTTCACTTGATCGCGATCAGTGATTTTTACCGGTCATCTTTGCACTTGTGATGTAGTGGTGATGTCCGCGGATTTTTAGCACTATTTCGCGGACGCAGTTGTTGAGAATAGGGCACGATGATGATGATGATGATGATGATATCAATCGCCATCCGCGTCAAATTCGTTCAAAATACCGGCGTTTTTCGGGTTTCAGCGTAAATTTGAATTTTGTATTTGTTGTACGTACGCAGCATCGGCTCACCACAAATGCAACTAGGCCGCCAACGCCACCGCCGCCGCCGCCGTTGTCGACAGCAATCACCACAGGAGGAACAATTCGCGACCGATTTAAGAGAAACATGATTAAGTGGCAGAAGAATTTTTCTTAACTACCTCCCCGGACCCCATTAAATTTACATAATATACTTGAAATCAGTGTGTTCTACTAAATGTTTTCTTCTTAACTACTTCCGGTTGCAGTTTTGCTGTATATGTGTTATATGAATTAATTTTAATTGAAGAATTAAAAATAAAATAAAATAAAAAATTTGGCATCATTATAATTTAGATAAATGTACATAAATGAAAAGTTTTTCTAAAAAAAATTTCCACAAAAGTTCAGTGAACGTATGATTGCACAATACGAATGAAGGCAAAAAAAAAAAAATAAGAGAAAACCGAGAAGAAACAAACCACGCTGCTTAAGACGTGTGTATTTTTAATTAATAAATAAATTGTGAGTGAAAAGTTCTGTGGAAAAGAAAAATTAAAAAAAAAAAATATATATATATATATTTTTCTGAAAGCCAAATAAAGAAATTAAAAAAGTGTCGTGTGGTGCGGATTAATTGTTTAAAAAAGCGATAAGTTTGCAATTCAATGATCTCAAAATCGAGTGATTGTCTAATAATTTGGGGCAATTTGTGTTTCTTTGTAAATCTTCTTTTGCGAAATTTTAGTAAGTTTAAATTGTTTTCTAATAGAAAATAATATTTTAAAATAAATTAGTTTTTTTTTCTTGAGTTTATACATATAATATTCAATATTATTAGTTTGCACAACAACTGTAAAATTAACAAATCACGAAAGTTATAATTTAAAATTTGAATAGAATCGCAATTTCGATAAAACTTTGCATATATTGATGATTTTCTGAAGAACGCCTCTTTTCTTTTAAATTCGATTGATTTTTTCTTTATTAAAAAAAAAAAAATATATATATATATATATTATTTAGTATATATGTATATAAACGCCAGCTCTCTCCTGTAGGTATAGTTTCGTGAAATCTTAGTAATTTCTGCCAACAATATTTCTTTGCTCTGGAATTTCTGAATTGCAGCAAAACCACAGGTATAAAACGTTAGAAAATATTTTGTTGCGATCTACCGATTTTCTCGCAATAAAATTCAAATTTCACTTTTAGAGGTGATTTTTCTTGCCATTCTTCTTTTTCAGTGAGCGATGGGTGGTGATTTGATGGGCAAATACTTTGTAGGTAATTTTTTAAATTCGAAATTATGTGAATCCGCCCCCCCCCCGTACTTCGTCTTGATAGAACATTAGAAAAAAAAAAATTACGTAATTTTGAAAAATCTTGTGCAAATATAAAAAATATTTTTTTTTCTAACTAGATTTTCACACTAGAATTTCAAAAATGTTTACTGAAGCTGCAATAATTTTGTCAATTCTATATGAAATCCTTGCAATGTTATGGTGGTGGTGTATGAAATGAAATTGACCTAAATTCTTTTAGTTTTTGCATTTTTATTTGAAATAAATTTATATAAAAAAAAAACCTATCAATAATTTGTTATTTCCTGGTGAGGTGAAGTGATTCAAACATGGTTTTTTAAGAAAAATATTTTCATGTTATGTTTAAACGTTCCTTGAGGTAAAGAAGATCTTCAGATTTTTTTGATTTTCTATTTTAAGAGAACTAAATGTGTACATATAAAACAATTCTCATCGCATCTTATTATAGGGCTTTTAACTTTCTGTTATCCCCGCTTAAAATCACATGAACAAGGGGTCAATTTTTTGTGATTTTAACCGAATGTTGCTTATAACCAATAACCCGTTTATAAACACAAATTGTGCTTATATAAAAATCCCCAAATAAAAGCACAAAACAAGCGATAGCCGATTACAAGAAAAAGATATGGTATTATAAAAAGTTAGCGATTTAAGAAACTAACAAATGAACCATTTCTTATAGAGTAGCTGCTTGTACCCAAATTTGATAAAATAACATAAATTTGCCAAGAAATAGTTTTATTCAAGAACAATGTATATACAGGGTATGCAAGGAATAGTGTCAAGCAGATGTTTAGAGGTAGAGCACGCTTAGGGGTAGGTACCCGAATAACCCCATGTACTATGTTCTGCGATTTTTATAGTTTATGAGTTATGATTTTTTCGTGATTTTTTACCAAACTACTAATTCGAAGAAATTTTTGGTTTAGTAACTTGAATAATTGAGATAAGTTACTGATTTTTTTTTCAATTTAGTTGAGTGGCCCAGCCAATGCAAGAAATTTAATTCCGTAGCTTATATCATTGTGCCAAAAGAAATTTTTAAATTCCATAAAGTTCAAAATAATAAAATGTGCCAACATTTTTGAGGGCAATTTAAAAAAACACTCACCATAAGTTTTTCCTCAAAAGTGATTTTAAAAGCTTCCCCATTTCATTGACTATTTACCGTGTAAATTTCATTGAGATATCTCTTTGGCATCATAGCTAAATTTCTATTCAAAACGTACTAAGTCTTTGATCTGTTCGAACTGGGGTGCTAGATTTTTCGCACCTTCGATTGACTCTAATTCGGTAGGGTTATGTCCGATCCGAAAACGGCTTTCATTGTTCACCTCAACTCATTATCAACTGCAATTCGTAGAAGATTTTTTTTTCTCCTGATACTTCATACCTAAAAGATGCCATATGAAATGAAGTTTTTAAGATAAGTTTGGTGGGAAAAGAATTACTTGACTTTTTTTGTTTAAATCGGCCTCAAATGTTTTGGTACATTTTATTATTTTGAATTTGATGTAATTTCAAAATTTCTTTTGACGCAATGGTATGAGCTATGGAATCAAATCTTTTTGCATTGATTGGGACCAACACTCAGCTAAATTGGGGATAGAAAAAATCAGAAATTTGTCTGAATTATTCAAAAATGTCTTCGAATTAGTAGTTTGGTAAAAAATCCCAAAAAAAATCATAACTCGTAAACTACAAAAATCGCACAGCATGATGTTTCGGGTACCCATGGGGTTGCTCTACCTCTGGTCTTCCGCTTGACACTATTTCCTGGGACACCCTGTATATGTATAAACAGAATTATGTATATGACAAAATAAGAATTATTTTTTTGGCCATTGGACTTTATGGACGTTTCTATAAATAATTCTTTAAGTAAATTTAGGTTTTTTAATTCAAAAACATTTGCAAGTAAGTAATTGTGCACAACGTCCAGCGCAAGAATCGCATCCTTCCGGCTTGATACCTTATTGGTAGAAGCATCACTTTCATGAATGTCCAATATTTCTTTATCACTGCCTGGACGATCTGTTTCAAGGATCATCTACTATCTCTTTGTGTGTTTGTTAATTTTCCAAAATATTCCAAGTTGTCATCACATTTTAGCTACTCGTTAAACTCCTCATCTTATTCTATAACCTTTGAAAATCGCAGTTCATATAATACATGACTCCCTTTAGGCCCCAATTACACGGCTACTTCGACTTAGCCCAAATGGTAAATGCATGTGGCAAGATTAAATTGCAACTTCGACTTCACCTGGGACTTCGACTGAAACTGAAATTTGCTCAAAGTGCAAAGTTGGTGTCGGTTGCGGCCAACTTCACTTCAGAAATATCCACGTTAAAGAAAAAGTGTGGAAGGAAATCGGCAAAGGCAATGTCGTAATTTAATTACAAATTTCACCTCAGCATCGGATTCGAACAAATTTTCGCGAAGTCAAACAATTGGAGCTCCGAGCCGATTTGTCATTTTAAAAAATTTATAAAAAATATAAAAATTTAATTTTCTAAAACGTCCTTCATTGCAATAAGTTTATATAACTAAGTTTCCATAAATTGTAAAAAATAATGTCAAATTAAAAAGTTATAACAGAAAACGTTGAACGAGTTTTCCTGAAAGTCCAAACCAGCTAAAAAAAAACTATTTTCGATTTGAACGACCGACGTCTAAACAGTAATGAATTACATTAAAATTTTGCATTGAAATTTAGCATTACATTAGCCAACATATTCTGAAGCATTCAGATATTTTAATACTTCCATGTCCATACATTTTTGGGCCACCTTAATATACGAATGCGCTGAACAGTAAAATTGAGCCTGACTCTTACAATATGCGGGGAAATTTTCATTAAAAATAGAAAACTTAAGATGCGTTATTAAAGGTTATAAAGGGGTTATTGTTAATAGGCGGGGTTGCTATTAACAGAGTAAAAATATTTGAAATTAATAGGAAAATTTTGCGGGCTTCAACAATGTATGATAATAAAAGGATTTTGGTAATAAGCGGATTGTTATTATCCGGGAATTACTGTAATTTAGATTATTATTTTCCCTGTTTTTAGATAGAAAAAAATATGATATTCTAATAATATTAAATATTTTACAAAAAAAACATACAAATAATAGGTATAGGGGAGCCCGGGGCATAATGATGAACGATTTATCTCTAGATTTTTTTTTTAAATCCCTGAGTCGATTTCTTGAATTTTTGAATATACCAATACCAAGTCAAATCAATCATGGACAAAATGTGATATAGATAATTACCGATGTCCTTAAAGCTTACAGAACCAAAATGGCAGAATGGGCTTTGAGATAGTCGAATATTTAAGGCTCATTTAAGGCTAATTTAATGGCCAAAAATAAAATTTACGGCTCCCATAGTTTTCGCAGAAATCACGGTTCTGCTAGCTTTAGAAAAAGTTAGCAGAACCAAACAAAAATCCTATAAAACTTATTATTTTCGATGTAAATAGTACCAATATAGGAATTTAAGGCTAATTTAAGGCTGCATGTAGACATATAAATAATTTTAGTTAAAGATACGACAGAATTCATTCAAAGGACATGAATACCACCAATGCACTAAATATCCCTGAAACAAATTTCCACGTACAAATCGCATTGGTCTCTCAGCATTTAATTAGAATTCAAGGATCCTTAAATTCTGCCGGTTCAATTTAAGCTGTTTTCGAATAATAGATGTCGATTTGGCCTGGTTCTGCTGGCAAAACGCGGTTCTGCCACTGAGCCTCGTGCTAAAATGCAATTCCTTTTCTCAAAACGAATCAGATTCTCAGCATCTATTATAAAAAGCAGCTTCAATTGAACCGGTAGAATTTAAGGCTCCTTGAATTCTAATTAAATGCTGAGAAACCAATGCGATTTGTACGTGGAAATTTGTTTTTAGGGCTATTTAGTGCAGTGGTGGTATTCTTTTACAAATTATCAACTCCAATATTCATGTCCTTTGAATGAATTCTGTCGTATTTTTAACTAAAATTATTTATATGTCGTGATACATGCAGTCTTAAATTAGCCTTAAGTTCCTATGTATATACTATTTACATCGAAAATAATAAGTTTTTTGTTTGGTTCTGCTAACTTTTTCTAAAGCTAGCAGAACCGTGATTTCTAAGAAAACTATGGGAGCCGTAAATTTTATTTTTGCTGTAAGGACATTAATTACCGTCTAGCATCCTTATGAAGTGCGCTGTTGACCTAAGTGGAGTGATGACCAGTTTGTCACTATGTCCCACATATGGGGCATAAAGACGAAGGGCTCGGGGCATAATAACGAATTATATTTAATATATGTATATGAAATAATATCTTTTTTTTGACCATAATTAGCGTTGCAGGAATTAGGTTTTACAAATAAAATTATACATTCTAAAATAAGGAAGGAACACCTCGAATTCGAAAAATGTAAACTGAAAACATCTGATATTATACCCTTAAAATAATTCCTGGATTTCGAAAGTTTTAGGATAAACAGATTGACATTAAACAATTTTTTTTAGTATTAGTAGTATAGAACTCGAAAAGATATTATTTTTACAAAATATGCCGATTTCTCGGTTTTTGAGCAACCAACGTCCGAAACTTTCATAGTTTGCGAAATGCTAAACACACTACTTATTGGAGTCATGTTCCTTGACAAAGAAATTCCGTCTAATGTAAAATTATCGAAAAATTATTATGCTCTGTAAAAAACTCGTCATTATATGCCCGACCTCACATTAGTATTTTTCTGACATGTTTTACAAAATTTATCGAAAACTAATATAAAAGTGTACACCACAAATATACTAGACTTTACCATTCAAATCAAAACGGATAAGATATTCATTCCCTCAAACACAATCTTTGGCAAAGCTGAAACTTTTGCCTGTTCTAATTGTAAAATTTGTCTGCTCTTTTCGTACAATAAACATAGACAAATATAAGAAAATGTTGACCATATATTGGCAATACTTTACCCTGCATTCTGGGTATCATAGTGCGAATAAAAAATAAGGCTAATTACAAATAATATAACATAATTCGTCATTATGCCCCATTCGTCATTATGCCCCGGCTCCCCTACTAACGCAAAATGTATCCAAAGTTTTGTGCAGGGTTATTTCCATAGCAAATAGGCAAAATGACATGACATGACCATCATCAATTTTTTCAATATTTTACATACTTGGAGGGTTTGCGAAAACATAAATACAAATTAAAAATTAATTTTCCTTTATTTCGCGAGTTATGGCATTTTCAAAATTTCGCAAAAATCCTGTTCTGGTCGTCCTTAAAAATTCATACATATTTTTTTATTTATGCTAGGATAGTGAAATATGGCTCATTTGAACCTATCTAAGAAAAATATAATCTTAAAAATATACGCGAAAAAGGACATCAAGAATAAGGATTTTATCCGTTATCCTTGAATATCCTGGAAGACGTACTTATGATTTTATTATTTTTTTTTTATATTTTACCTTATATTATCCACTAAAAACATATTAAAATTTTAACTTGGGATCTCTATGGATCCAAGGATATTTTATTTTTTCCATGCGGAATTTTAAGAGAAGAAAATTTCACCATTTTGTTTTAATAATAAATTCTTAATTATCTGTGAAAGTGATGTGAGTTGATTAAACAGAAATTTATAAATTTCCAGAAATTTCCTGACTCATTCATGATAATGATGATAAGAGTAAATTTATGAAGGATACGAAACTTTTGAGATTCACAAAATTACTTTAAGGTCTTATCGGATAAAACATTTTTAGATCTGTACAATTTTCCAAAACATTTGTCTAAGGACATGTTGTACCTATATTTGAAATAAACTCAACATGTTCATGGCTAGACCAACATCATTCATTTGGTAGTAATTCAGTTAAACCCTTTTCCATACCACCGTAGAGGTAAAAAGATTAGTGGAAGAATTCCCATTAAGTTAACGTAGCAGATAAAAAAACAGAAAATATGTCCGAAGCGGCTTCATAGAAGTATATTGATCCTGATTTCATTTACTAAAACTGAACTAAACCATATTATTATATAATACGTATATTTAGCCGTTGGAAATGTTAGGAGCCAAGTTTAAAATTACTGGAAGACTATTTTCCTTTATGGATAATAAATAGTCACTTTTTCATAAGAGTCAATATAAAAACATTTTAGAGAATCGGTCAGACACAAATATGGATTTCAGTTTCATGGATTGGAAAGTATTTCTAAAGAGGGTTATGAAAAGCTGCATTTTTGGGGCAAACACTGTTTCGTTTATGACGAAATATAGGTGTTGGTTTTAGGGTTATAGGTATTTAAGTATTAGAAACAAACGAAAATCAGATTCAGTAGATATATTTATGCATAAAATTCATATCAATTTGTTTTGAAGGCGCGATATTTTGGTAATGTGATTCAGGGGAACCAATTGCTACCATGCCTCCCTGGGTATCCTGGCGCAGTGGCAGCGATTAAGAACACGACTAAAAGCATGTTTGATGGGAGCAACTGCAGTATTTTCAACCATATATCTTGTTGCCCCGCTCTCTATTTGATTCTGCTACACGACTGTACTGAGCTTTCACTACAGCGGCAACAGATACCTACTAACACAACCAGAATTGACAACGCTAAATTTGGCTTATCACAATTCCTGTACTCTCTTATTCTAAGCATTTTCATGAATTTAAACTTCAAGAAAAGGTGAATATTATATTCGTTTAGATTCTTAATTGGTAGGGTATAATTCTACCATTGTGTTACCTTAAGTTTACATTTGTAAAACAGCATGACTTCAATGTCTTACTAATAAAAAATGGCTTTTCGGAAGTGTCATCAGCAAAACTTCTAAGAAATAATATAAGCGCCATTGTTTTTATTCCATTTTTACACTTTTCATCATTCAATTAAAAAGTGTTTTTCGAATAGGCTTTTTTATGTCAAAATGCTTGACAATGTCTTGCAGTTTTGTATTTCATTCAACTACCGTAAATTGTGGAACATTTTTAAATTCTTCCTTAGAATACATTGAAAACAGGAATGGTGATGAGAGATTTCGCGTAATAAATTCTGGTTGTGTTGATAGTTAAGATTTTTTGGTTGAAAAATCAATACAGGAGGGTGATTCTGATCTTTTGTCGTACTATTTAGTCGTAAATTTTGACATATTTTGTCGTACTTTTTCTTTTAACACAGTTCATTTTGTGTCTTCACTATTATCTAGCACAAAATGAACTATAAGCCGTAGCCCACACAGGGGAGGATATTGGCACTTTTTACAGGCGAGAAGTATTCGGGGGGTGGAAAAATTCCGAAATGCCAAGTTTCGGTCGGGAGTACGGGCAGCATACCAATACTACAGCGAACCGGCCATTTTGAAATTGCACAATTTCTGAAATTGCTCATCGGACGCCTGTACAGATGTTTATTTGTGATTTGAGGTGATAATATAATAATTAAATAATCATTACGTGTTGTGAATTTGTGATACAGTAATTGTTTATATAAAAAACTGTGACTTAATTGAACACGCACACAATTAATTTCGGTAATCATATAAGGAACTACGCGAAGGAACATTATTGTTTGGCACGTCTAACAATAAGCCAAGTTCCGTCCTCCCCTAAAATGTTCTCGTCTGGGTTGGGCCTAATAAATTTTTGGTGAACAAACGTCAAAAAACACGCCTAACTATACGACAAATTAGTCAACTGCTCTCAGAGGTTGTGACGAAAATTTTACACTGGTAAAATGGAAATTCTACACCTAATTAGAGCATTACAAGTGCTTAAATTCGAAATATTATTTTGAATTTGTTATGTGAAGTGTCATTTTCAGTTCATTCTACGTCATGCAAGGTTTGCTGACTTGAATAAAAACACGAAAAAATCAGTAGAAAAGTTCATTTCATTTAGTCGTATATTTTGACATTCAAGTACGATAAAAGATCAGAATCACCCTCCAGGTTTGCAAAAATGATAGATGTAGAGAGAAGCGAAATAATCTCCAAGGTATATATAGAAGATAAGGTATTCCAATTAAAATTTTGACACATTGCAGCTGATAGCATGTGACGTATTTCTGTAACTAACGTATATACATTTTTATAGGAAACACAGAGAGAGGAGAGAGAGTATTCTGCTCTCTGTACCGTACTTTCCTATACAGTTCACGATATTACGTCACCTAATGGTGGAACATGGTTCGTAATGGGAATACCTTGTATTCTATATACCTTGCATAATCCTTAAACGATTAACAAAAGGTTTTAAGTTTGGTCCGTTACTTTTATTTAATTCAAAAAGAAAACTTTTATCCTTTTTAAATTTCATTTAAAAAAAAATCTCTCTGTTGAAAGAATATCCAAATTATTTTTTTGAATGAGAGTAGGCGTCATGTGAAAAAATGCAAAAATAATAATAATGCTGTCATTTGAAAACAAAATGCGTACTTCTGATAATAATAATGAATGAGAATAAAACGAGGAAAAAAACGGCGAAAAAATCACGTTTCTTGTACGGGAGCCCCGTATAATTATAAATTTTATTTTATTTTTATTATTTGTTGTTATAGTCTGTGAAATTTTCAACTGTCTACCTGTTACGGTTCATGAGATACAACCTGGGGCGCGGGGCGGGATTCTGTAACTACGGAGAATTTGGGAATTTGGGAGATGAATATTCGTTTTTTCCGATTAAACTCCCTAATTCTACATTGCCAATTCACGAGTATGGTTTGAGAATTAGGGAAAAGAGAGATTGCAATTCCCACCGGTTAATTTGAAAATTCGTAGGTTACCTAGGTTACCTACCTTCTCCAAATACAACAAAATGCTCAGTTGCGAATTCTTCTTTTTACTTTTCCACTTGCAAAACATCGGAGAATTTTAACAAGTGGAGTAGAGAATTTGGTAATTCTCAAAACAAATTCACCAAGTTACAGAATTTTAAGTGGAGAATTATTTATCAAATCAACTCTCATCTCCCAAATAACACAATTCTCATTGTTATAGAATCCGGCCCCTAGTGACGGACGGATGGACAGCGAAGTCTTAGTAATAGGGTTCCCGTTGTTACCCTTTGGGTACGGAACCCTAAAAATATCCCCACAGATAAAATATTTGAACGAATTGTTCTTCCTCTGAAACCTTTTCACAATGCGAAAACACACATTTGACAATCAAGCTCCAATTTGACAATAGAGCTCCTTTTGCATCTAACTTGCACCGATTTATTATGTCTTTCTCTTAAAAAATTGCGCTGATGTACACGAATTTTACACGTAGTATCCATTCCTGTTTGTGCTACTGTAAGGATTATTCACAAATTGTAGAAAATTTCATATTTTGAAGAGTTAGTTTCCGAAGCTCCTCAATTCAGTCCTTTAAAGTTTTAAAATTGACGTTGTTTATAGAAAGAAATATGTATGTATGTAACATATTTCTTTCTATCTCTTATGTATATTATTTTTCGAGCCTATCAATAGCTGGCATATAACTGTTGTTGGAAAATAGTTATAAATATTCCAGGCTTTTTGTAAAGTAAGTCAATGTTCTCGTCATCATAGTATTTTTATATTTGGCGCAGGAATCGAAGCTTTCTCACTCTGCTTTCTTTTAACTTCTTTTCTTCGTATTTCCTCTTCCAAAGATTTCAAAAAAAAATTCAACAAAACAGAAGCTACTTCATTTACCCCTTGTGCTCCGTGTGCCTTTAGCCAAGAATTAATTTTTTTTTTACATTCTTTTATATGGATAAATTATAAAATAACTTTTCCAACAGAAAGTTTTGGAACAGGTTAATTCTGTCGCAATTCGAACACCAAGTCGCTAAAGATTTATTCATAATGGAGTGACACATTCTAATAAATTTACTAGTTTTATTATGAATAAAATAAGAAAGAAGATAACGTTGCATGTGGACGACATCGTAGCTTTTTTTTATTCCTTCTTTGATTAAAATTATAATAAAAATGCATTTTCTCGATCTTGGAATTATAGTTTTTCAGATGATAAGATTGCTATAATTTTAATAATTTCAAGTTTCTTAGATTCTAAAAGTCATCTTCTCTTTGAAATATTTACTGTCGGATTTAAGGGGTTACGTCACCTTGAGATTTTCAAAAAACTGAAATGTTTTTTTTCTGCTAGATAAATTGTTTATATTTTAAAGAATATTTTAAGTATTTGACTATTTCAAAATTTATATTATCTCTGAAGTTATAGCAATTAGAAGTGAAAGCGGCGGGTTGTACTGTAGTTGTTTTTTCTATTGCATTTTTCCTCGAAACTAACTTTCTCAAACTGGTTTACAAGATATCTCAAGATCCGTTTAACCGATTTTGATAAATTTTTTTTATTGGATGCCACATTCAATTTTTATAAATTTTTAAAACTCAAAATATTGATAAAAGTTAGAGTTGATTTTTAAAACAGCTGTCATTTCTACAAAAAAATATTTAAAAAAATTTCCTTTGATTATCTTAGCTATTACCTTAGATTTTTTTTTTATTTTCCGGAAGATTGATAGTGAAAAAATTCCACCATCAGAAAAGTTTTTCAAAATTGAGCTAATATCTCCCTCATTTTTTAATTCTTTGTATTAATTTTATTTTTTTGTCAAATTATTCATACAATTACTATTTGTATGTGTAAAATAGAAATTATTTTATATATTTAATAGCTGCGTCAAAACGAAATTTATTTTTTTTATTTTTATACTCATGTTTCCGAGAGCCAAGTTGGTGTAACCACATAAAGCTGTTTCCATTTTTGTTTTACAATTTTCATTCGATTTCTTTTAATGGAGATCTTCACATTTCCACGTTCTAAAATAGTCGTGCTCTAATCGCGTTTTCCTAAAACATACTTAAATGATCCTTTCTGATTTTGAAAGCAACTCGTAGTAACATAATTTCAGAAGTACTATGATGAAATATATATATATATATATATATAAATTCACAAGTTCTTTTTATTTCATTTTACTCTTATAAAATTCACCAGCAATTATCAATCAACTATACTTTAATTATCACTAGTAATGTACTTCAAATTATCGTAATCCAATAATCCAATTAGATACGCCTTCACTGCCGGTGGAGGAGTAGCCATGTATGCAGGGTTTTCCGGTGTAGGTGATCCATAGCGAAGGAGGTGATAGTACTCATCTAGAAAAACAATACCGTCTAAACTTTGCAATGAATGCCTAACCAGCCCTAGTTACTGTCATCTTCAATCTTAATTTGTAATTCTAAAAATTGGGAAAAAATCCTAATTTTTCAAATTTTAACGATTTTCCCGCCAAAATGCATGATAAGTATACAGTTTATTTACAAAATTTAAAAACCCCGGAATGTTACCTTTAATGTTACCTAAGTGCTACAGTTTTTGATATATTCCCGTTTTTATGATGCATAATTTCACTAATTTTGCTAATAACAGTAGAAATCGCGCCTAATTTTATGCAATTACACGCAAATTAGCAAAGACAGTTTGCTATAATTTGAGATAAATCTCGCCTTGATAGGGTGTATATCAAGAAATTTACAGGGTGTAAACTGAAAACAGAACTAAAAATCTTAAATCCCCCTACCGCCGACACCTCCTTCTCTATAGATCACATACACCAGAACAACCTGTACAAAAGACTGTTTTAAAGTCAAAAAATTTTACTCCTCAAGTGGCAGTGATGCTGAAGTTCTATGTGTAGAATTGGATACAGATATTGAAAAATGTGTTTTTACGATAGTATACAGTTCGACCACATAAGTGAATTCCAAAATATAACGTCCCAATTGTATTGCCGTTATAAACAGTATAAACATGTCCTAATTGGAGGTGATTTCAATGTTGATGTTCGCCAGCAAAGTAATCTTAGTGATGCCTTTTTTCATATTTTGCAATCTTTACATCTAACACGAATTATTCTTTGCCAACCTATTTCAACACATCTAATTCATCACTACTCGACCTAATCCTAACATCTGATGATTCCTGTCCATTTTGTTCATAACCAATTAAGCCCCCGCCTTTTTTGTTTGACCATGATTTTTTATTTGTTAGCGAAATACCGTGATTTTAATAACATTGATTGATACAGATTACACTGTAAAAAATATTAGGACTATTTCCTAAAATGTATGGAATACTCCCTAAAATTTATGGAAAAAAATGTAGGGAATATTCCCGAATCTTATCGAAAAATACCTAAGCTTTGTGGCAACAATTTGTGGAAATTTTTTACTGTGTAGTATGAAGAATGCCAATCAATGCCTTGGAACGTTATTTATTATTGTGCGACAGCTAAAACTATTGGAAGGCGACGTGAAATATCTTCTCGACAAATATGTTGTTCCGATTAAAGTAAAGCACCCAAGATCCAATGACTGTCCCTGTTTTAATTCACATATACTCTCTTTAATTACAGAGCGGGAATATTTTTACAGTAGATTTAAGCATCTCAAGAGCACCACTGCAAGAAACACTTATACAAGAGCACGGAATGCAGTTAATTCGGCAATCTGCGCAGCCAAACTTGTATAATTCTCTTCGAAATTTGGTCCTGATATTCCCTCCAAAACTCTTTGGAAAAATCTCAAACGTGTGGGTGTTTGTAAAAAGATACAAAATATTTGCAATTTGAGCCCAAAGATCTTAATCTTTATTTTACTTCCAGTCATTTTAGTTCCGGTAACCCTGGTCGATTTCTAGAGGTCATTCAAGCCGTCAATCACTTTGAAAGTTTTTTTTCCTTCAGGTATGCAACCATGGAGGATTTGTCTAGGGCGATCTACTCAATTAAATCTGATACAATCGGCCCAGACAATATGCCGCCTACATTTCTGAAGATTTATTTCCACCTATTCATCCGTATGCATTACACATTATCGATTTTTGACTGATTTTTTCTAGTTTTCCAGCCTCTTGGAAACCAGCAAATATGCTTCCGAACGCTAAGGTAAGATTACCAGAGAGTGTTGGTGATTTCCGCCCAATCAACATCCTGTGTTTCATAGCTAAAGTGTTGGGGATATTAATGTGTTACCAAATACAAAGCTTTCTTACGGACCATAAGCTGCTTTCTCGGTGGCAGTCTGGTTTTTGTCCACGACACAGTTTTGAATAAGCACTAATAAGAGTCACAGCTGACATTCGCGAAGCGCTCAGCGTTCTAGTCCTTCCTTCTAGATTTCTCTAAGACCTTTGATAGCATCCGCCATGATTTATTATCTAGAAAATTGGCTTCTTCTTATCATTTCTCTAGATCGGCGAATAATTTAATTGAAAATTTCCTGTTTAACCGCGAGCTCTTCTTCTTTTTCGAGGTGCACCTCAGGGGTCAGTCGTTGGACCTCACCTTTTCTGCATGTACATTAACGAGCTGCCTGATGTTCTGCAGGATGTGGAAATTCAATTGTATGCGAATGACGTTCAACTTTACTGCAACAGGCCTCTCGGACTTGTAGAAGATTGTGTTGAGCGTATGAATTGTGACATTGACCGAATTGTAAAATGGGCCTATGACAATGATCTGAATTAAATACGTTAAAATCTCAGTTTATACTATTTAACCAAAATATTTTTTAGACCTCGCGGGTATCTCTCTCCAATAACGCTAAATGGGACCATCCTGCCTTTCATGAGTCAAGTCAAGAATCTGGAAGTTCGCGGACTGCGTCGTTTTGATCGCGTGAGTTTGTAATTGAAATTATTGGATTGATCTATACTTAAAGTGGAGGGTAGATATTTTTCTGTATGAGCTAATGCAAAAAAATAAGCCCGAATATCTGTACTGTCGAATACGATTTCTCCAATCAACTAGACATAATAAGTTACTGTTATTGCGCTGTAATAAAACAGTACTCGAGCGTTCAGGGAGATTAGAGTGGGGGTAGCTTTCAGAAGGTTTTTAAAAATGCATTTAATCACTAATTAATTTTTTTTTTGTTTTTTTGTTACATGCAACTTCATTACCTTTTTCCTAATACATATATTAATTAAATTAAATTGATTTAAATTAAGTTAATTAACAATGAATTATTATTATTAATTGTCAACCGAATTTATATTTTGTACATTATAAGATGTAATTCTTGCATACTTCACATGAATAAATAAATATTATTACCTCACTGTCTGAGACAAAACTCACGTTTGGTGCTGACATGTGCTGTATTTATACTTTACAAATTGTCCAGAACCTTCCCGATCCAGATCTTATTACTCATCTTACGCGAAGTTTCCATTTCCAGTAGATGTCACTGTCATTTTGCTTTTTGTAACAATATGTATCACTACATGCATGGTCAATGTTCTGATGAAATATCTAGTCTAATCCCTTGTAAAGTGATTTCTGCACGCAATACTCGCACTGCAAACTGCGCAAATCCTTTTACCTTTCAAATTACTTTCGGCCGCACAGTAAAATTCTGTGATGCTTTTTTATCCTGAACAGTGCGAACGTGGAACAGTTTACCATCTTCTGTTTTTCCTCCGGCATACAATCTACGTAAGTTTAAGGCGACATACATCGTCACCTCCGCCACTCTCCTCCTCATATCCCCTAACTTTCCTATCTCCTTCCTGCCATGCTGTGCTTTGCATCATAGCGTATCCCCTGAGCTTGGCTTAATAATAATAAAAAAACAAAAGTCTGGCTTTGGGACTTTTACCATTTATCAACTTTTGCTAAAACTATAACTTCTTTGTATCCTCAATATGTTGTAGATGTTATTTTATGAACCTTCAAACAAAAATTAAAATTGAATTGTATTAATCCGAATTCAGTCAAAACTGTATTGCCCCGTGATTTTCAGTCAAATCCGGATTTTTCCTATACATATGTAATGTAAAATGGGTAACTAAAAAAAATGGTTACCACATGTACAGTCAGTCTAAGAATTTATCAATATTTGTAAAATTTTCAAAATAAACATCATCCATTTTTTCTTTTGTGTTTCGAATTCGCCATCAACTTCCAACAGTTTACGAGTTGATGTGACTTTAAAAAGGATGGGTATATTTTTATAGATTAAGTACCCTGTAACTTATGTACCCTGTAACTGATGTTAACAGATTTAGATAGACAATTGTTGGATTTTTCCAATTGTCAACATCTTTTTCTCTTCCTTCCATCCGTTATAAAGATATAGTTATTTGGTGTAAGACAATAGATTTATGGAATTGTGAAATGTTGTTCGAAATTTCAATTTTTCTATTTTAAATTTTATCCATTATTGACTTTAGAAAGAAAATTTTGTTTATCATGTAACTTAGGTAAGAGTATCTTTCCTTTATCGCCGCGTATGTTCGAAATATTTCGAAGTTACAACTTTTCGAAAATCATGATTTGATTTTCTCTTCTATTTATCGTTCTTAACAATTACATCAGTGTGAGTGTGTTATTCACGGGCCGACGGATACTAACATTTCTGTCAACCGTTGTTGATAATTATTACATGGGTGTGGGGGTAGAATTTTTTATATTTTATATTTTGTGCGTATTCTTTTTGTATGTAGCTTTGCGATCTATTTCGAATTTCGAAATTTTTTTGATTTTTTTTTAAATTTTCGAAGAACAGGTGTATTTTTGCTGGTTGTTTTTTTTTTTTTTTTGTTTTTTTTATATTATTAAGCCAAGCTCAGGGGATACCCTATGATGCAAAGCACAGCGTGGCAGGAAGGAGATAGGGAAAGGATTAAGGGATATGAGGAGAGCGGCGGAGGTGCCGATGTATGTCGCCCTTAAACTTTCGCAGGTTGTATGCCGGAGGAAACACAGAAGATGGTAGACTGTTCCACATTCGCACAGTTCGGGATAAGAAAGCATCACGGAATTTAAGTGTACGGCCGAAGGTAATTTGAAGGGTAAAAGGATGAGCGCGGGATGCAGCGCGAGTATTGCGTGCAGGACCTATTCTACAAGGGATCAGACTAGATATTTCATCAGAACATTGACCATGCATATAGCGATAAAGGAACGAAAGGCATCCAACATTGCGACGGTGCTCGAGCGAGTCGATATGACGAGTAATTGCCACATCGCCAATGAGCTTGCAGGCTCTCTTTTGGACAATATCCAATGAAGCTAAGGCTGTGCGACCAGCCCCGGCGCAGATATGTGCGTGGCAAATACTTACAGTTACAATAATATCTACAGAAAAACTTTTCCATATTCTTTTTTCTCCCCACGCTTACCGTTTTCAGTAAAAGGATATTTCTGCATTACATTTTTTTTTTTTTGGGTTGGGGGGGAAATAGAGTATAAAGCTGATTTAAAAAATGGTTTTTATCGCCTTTTGCCATTGTCGAGGCTTAAAATCAGTTTACAGTGATGTTAGAAATTTTTGTAGCTGCGCATTTATCGTTTGGGTTATGATTAATGCCAAGAAACTCATAATAACATCTTTATACATCATTTAATCCGCTAGAATATGTACAGTGAACCGGGCGCTGTGGGCTCCATGCTTAAGAAGACCCGTTTTATTTTGATTTCAATAGTAATCAATATAGTATAATCAAGGCTGTCATACATTGCAAGCATCTTAATCTTACAATGCCTGCGTTGGTTTTTACAGACAAGCTCCAAAATAGTTATGAAGATTTATTTATCTTCGCGCTTCCATTGATGAGTCTGCTGTAAAAAATAAATTTTCAGAGGTAGTTGGGATGTTTTTCTACAATTATCATCTTAAGCGGCTCCGGAAAATAACGCCCATGAAATAAGATCCAAAAGTTTTATATAAATTTCAACGTGTCAAATGTGAAATAATGTCCAACATTTTTGGGTGTTATTTCACACTTTTGAATTTTATTTCACTTATCGGTTTTTGGCGTTATTTCATAATGATATAAAATCAAAAATTCGTAAATTAAATAAAGCCCAAGAAACAAAATTGATCCTGATGAAATAATGCCCGAAGGTCATTTCAGAAAATGAAGGTAATAATTCCCATCGATGTGCTCAAAGTAAGAACACGTCGGGTGGGTAGGGGATAAGCGTTGGAACGGCGATTTCTCGCATTGGGAGGCGCGTTTTCGCACTGATATTTGATTTATGGTAAGAACGCTTCGCACGAGGTGGGCGGGGTAGGGCGATGGCAAGGGGTGCCACCTTGAAGACGACCCACCACTCACCTCGCGCGACGCGTTCTTACTTTAAATCAAATATCAATGCGCGGGCGCCCTGCGCCCCTTGCCGCCGTCTCCTCTCCTCGCCACCCGATCCGCGTTACGCGTTCTTACTTTAAACACATTATTATCAATATTCTGGGCTTTATTTCATTCTTGATCTGAATTTTGGGCTTTGGCTCTATTTTTTTTGCCCTTTTTTATCTACTTTGGATTTTATTTCATATCTGTTTTCGGGCCTTATTCCATTAGGAAATAAGACTCAAACTTTTTGGGTCTTATTTCCCGGAGCCATCTTAAACATTTAACGCTAGATAGATGGTTGCCAGCAACCTGAATCCTCACTCAACTAAAATCCTTGTTTTATTTCTTCGAGAGATTGTCACTCATTTGATGAACAAGGCCACGCGTTGATATTTTTTCTATTTATAAGAAGACATAAAATTTTTTTGTCTATGGTTTTGGGTAGGAGTTTTCTTTCGCTTAGTAAAATCTGTATTGGGAAGGTCTAGGTATAATTTTTATTGTTTCTATAGTTGAGCTCTTCTGTTACTTCCACTTTTCTGTAAATCGGCACAATAATGAAGACTTCTGGTTAATTTTTCACAAAATAATTCAAGCATAGTTCTTACGACAAATGAAGTACCTACACCACAGGGCAGTGGCGGATCCAGGATTCCGGTGAGGGGGGGGGGCGCAACTATGGTTTAAAAATGGTATGTGCTGAAACTACCACTCGCAAATGTCAAATGCACAAAATTTATCATTTAAAAGATACGAGTCGATACTTTCGCAGATTGCATGCCGGAGGAAAGACAGAAGATTGGAGACTGTTCCACGTTCGCACACGACCGAAAGTATTTTGGCAATATCCAACGAAGAAAAGGCTCTACGACCAGCCCCGGGCTACATTTAGAAACTGTATTCCATTCCAGGTCTGATGTAGGACTTGTAGAGGGGCGCTAGAATCGATGGGCTGAAATATCTCTCACATCTTTTCAGAAATCGAAGATATTTCGTTTCGTTGCTTATTTGGCAACAGATAAGAAGTTTAAAATACTGCAAATATTAATGTCAAGAATACATAAAGACGGTGAATCGTCAAGTAGTGCTCCATCAAAAGAAACGGGAGTGGAAAAAAAATGATCTTGTTTTAAAGAGATGGGACAGCTTTGGAACTTAGATGTATTGATTTCGATGCGACTCGGTTTGCTCCAAGCGAGGATATTATCACGGTGGTTATTCACGGATCTAATCATGCAATCTAGTTTTTGACAGATGTGACATTTCCTCTGTAGTTCCGGAGGGTGTTAAGGGAGTAAGCGAAACCAAGGGTACTGTCATCGGCAAAACAATGGATGGGATTGAAAGTAAGGGAAAGCAGATCATTAATGAAAATTGAGAAGACAGATGGAGAGATAGCAAAACCTTGAGGCACCCCGGCATTTATTGGCTGAGATTGAGATGTAACGCTATCTTATATCATCCGTATTAATCGACCAGATAAATCACCTTACATTCATAATAGAAGAGGACGAGAGAGGCCAAGTGCTTTAAGTTTGGCTAAAAGGGCTGAACTCCAGACAATGGTAGGCCTTTGAAATACCAAGGGCAACGATTTTGAACTCACCTAAATTGAGAAGACTAAGGCTTCAACGTTCTATAAGAAAAGTCAGAAACAGAAAAGCTATATTGGCGATCGTTGTGGGTTTAATTACTTTCTAGATACTTCATTAATTTGGAGTTAATGATAGATTCAAAAACCTTTTTAAGAATTGGACGATTATTTGAGGGATCACTACCCTTTCTTTTCTTTAGAATAGGCTGAACGTGAGGTAGTTTCCAAGTAATTGGAAATTTTCTTGTCGAATAAGATAAGTAGAATAGTTTTCGCAGTGCTTTAGCCAAGAACGAGGCACAGGTTTTATTTAACGGGGCTTGAAACTATCAGGACCTGCAGCTTTGGAGACATTGATCTCCTTAAAGACCTTGAATATATTTCTTGCATGGATGTGTATTGGCCTTTGTACACATCTATAAGGGAGATGTAAAGTGGGTGAAAAACGAGAATTTGAAGTGAATCTAACAGTCTAAATATTAGTTTTATTCAGGGAGTCAACAACCACTTCATTGTAAAATAGTGAAGGAATAGAGGAACTGCTGAAATTGATCCTGATTGTTTTGACCTGGGACGCGAAATCTTTGCTGCCTTGCGTCTTGCCAATATTTTTAACGTTCTGGTCAAAAAGAAATTTTTCTCTTTGGATAGTGTTTCAGTTCTGGACATGGATGCAATCGATAGGTGCGCAAAACAGATTATTTGGCTTTTATTGCTTGGTTGTATACTTATCGTTAAACCAAAAGCGATTTTGCTGTTGTTAAGATCTGCTGTCTAAATACTGTATGTATTCACGCATGCCTAAGACTTAGAATTATACTAAATTCAAATGTGCATCCATCAACATCCCTTAAAGCAAAACAGACCGACCAATAAAATTCTCTAGGATACTCATTGAGACCTTCCAAATCTGCAGATTTATTTTGTTTTTATTCAAAGTTTGGGCTAAGTATTCTATAAAACTATGACATTTTACGAAATAATAAAAAAAAAATATTTAAAAATTAATCTCTTGCTTTAAATGTATTAAAACTCACTACAACAATGCACAATGACTTGTTCGCCGTTGTGTAGGTCGCTGAATTTTCCCAATTACGAGTTATAATTGTTTCTTTAACTGTTTGTTTTGCCACGCCGCGCCGATAATGTTCTAAGAAGCCATCTTTACATGGAAGGCTTATCAAAGACCCTTCAATTAAAACAAACCTTCCATCGCGTTAACATGAATAGGCTCTGTCTTGCTTCAAACACCCCGATAAAGTGACGCTCATGTACAGGTAGCCGCGCTTCCTGTTTTTGCTATAAACTTCAACAATCATGACCGAAGGTCAAGGTGCTAGCTAGGGCCTGCGTTCCTAAATGTATCATATTGAACGCTTCCAGAAATTGTTACGTTTTTTACAAGAGGTGCAGTAGAATCGATGTGAATCATTTTGTTAGGAAAAATTCAGAAAACTTACTTCAATTTTTTTTTCAATGGGTTTCGGGGGGGGGGCGCCCCCGCGCCTGCTAGCTGGATCCGCCCCTACCACAGGGTAGACTCCCTCCATCCATATGGGAAAAGTGTTAATTTTTCCTGAAAATATTATCCATTACACCGGCTTGGGCAAGAAACTATCTTCCACCTTGATTTTCCTCGGTAAAATTTTTAATTAAACGTAGAATAAATTATTTCCAGTTAAAATGCATAGAAAATTCTGAAACTAACAGTAAACATTCGAGAAGACTCGCCTTTGTTTTAAACGTGTGATTTTAAAATAGTCAAAATCTTCTTGGGGGGAAAAACAAAGAACGAAAGAAAATCGTCCAGTCACTTTCACTGAATTGTTTTTATATTTTTCGGCAGACATTTCCACATGATCAATTACTTGCAAAAAATTCAACTAAAATAATAGATAAAATCTGTAAACTTCAGAGTTCTAACAAAATACTAAAAATCCAATGAATCTCAGTGCCAAGGCGAGTGGGTGACCAATGGCAAATTATTAATAATCACCAAAGACGAAGAATGTCTTATGCAACCTGCTCCTAAGCATCAGGTAGGTATGGACCATTTGCTGTGAAAATGTTTCGTGCAAATCATTAAAAGCTTTTCAAAAAGCTTACATTAAGATGAATTACCGCGCAATTAGTCTAAATGTGCTGCACGTTAGGCCAGGTGGAGGATACTACTGTGCTTGAATTGATCGCAAAGCTCAGTGGAGAATTTATGTCTTTAAAACTTTGCAGAATTGTGGTATGGCACCTCTTTTACACACAGATTCACTCAGACACAATTCGTCATGTGCGTGAACCACTATTATTCATGAAAATCTTATTTTTAACTATACACACAACCAAAGGGTCATTGGCATAAATTTTAAATTTAAACTTTTAAATCACTCGCGCATAAGACATGGCGATGTATTTTGCGCATGCACAAAAATGAAAGTAGAAATATTCAGCAGATCTCAGATCTTTTCGACTACTTTAGTTTTAGTTATGATTATGAGTCTGCTTGGCCCATGGATGTTACTTACGTGCCAAAATTTAATTCTGTGACAAGTTCTCATCTGCTAGGAAGAAGGGAGATAAGGGAGGATTACGAGGATATTTGGACAGATACAGATTGGAATCAAAGAGTTGAGTGAAATAATTTGTAGTATAGATATTATGATGCATGCGATGTTATGCAATTAGAGAAAATTATAAAAAGACTTTGTTGCAATTTTTTCTTCGGCACGGAGCGTGAGCTTGAGAGTTTTCCGTGCTGGAATTCAGTACGTATTAGTTTATGTTATTTAAATTCCATTCTCCACGTGCTAAATGATTACTTGGAGTTATTTATTCTTTCAAATATTAAAATTTTGTTCTGTTCGGTGTATTGATTTTCTATTCATTGCGTATAAGACGTAACACAAGTTTTTCAAGTTTTGAAAAGTGCATGTTTTTTATTTATAAAAATTATTTCTCTTAAAATTTGAATACACAAACAAGGAACAGATCCAGTTTTGTTACTAAAAGTAAGATTTAAATAACAAGGGTCGCAGAATTGGAACTTCTTTGAATTGTGAATTGAAAGATTTTTTGAAGGTTAGTGCTTAGGTGATAGGAATATCTTGTTCAGATACCTTCGTCTTTGCTGATTTATAGCCTTACACTTCGAAGTACATTCTTTACGATTTTGTTTGCTTTTATACAAACCTAATTTACCTACTTACAGTTGAGCACATCTTTTCCAGATACTATTTCGGAGGCTTTAATGCCGGTTTGGATAAATGGATGAATTGAAGAGAGGTTGAGTCCCCCTGGGACCCATGCGTAACTGGTTCAACTTATTTTGCGCAATTTTTTTTTTTTTTTTTTTTAGACATAAGAGCTGATTAAATCATTTTAATGGAAAAAGCGCGATATGATGAGAAATGGCGGACGGTAGATAGATTCATTTTGGTTTGGTCTGAATGCAATTTTACGGTGTGAAGAAAGAGAAATGTATATGGGGAGTTGGATATATACATACATACTGCCGTAAGACATCATCAAGTTGTTGATCATTTTGGTGACGATTGCGAGATATGCTCAAGTTGGATGTCAAATCTGTTAGACATATCATTAGCTCATTTTGGGTTAGGGTATAAGAAACTGGCGACGGGGTGAGGTACATATGTACATACTGCCGTTTCAATAAATTAATTAATTATTATTAATATTTTTTTTGTTTTGTTTTTTTTTTTATGGAAAGAGCGAGATATGTATAGAAATTAATTTATATGTGAAGGGATATGGATATAAATTTATATGGGGAGCTAGAAGAAAGATTGGATTGAAGGATGATAAAGTGTGGTTGGTAGAAACTGGAGACGGGGTGAGGTACATATATACATCGTGCCGGATCAATAAATTAATTAATTATAATTAAAATTTGTTTTATGCAAAGAGCGAGGATATGTATGTATAGAAATTAATTTATATGGGACGGGGTGAGGTACATATATACATACTGCCGTATTAATAAATAAATAAATAAATAAATTTTTTTTGGAAAAAAATCGGAATAATTGAAAAAAATTCCGAACAATTGGAAAAAAATTCAAAACAATTGGGAAAAATTCTGAAAAATTGGAAAAAAATTCGGAACAATTGAAAAAAAAATCGTAATAATTTGGAAAAAAATTCAGAACATTTGGAAAAAAATCCACAAAATTAAAAGAAAAATCGTAGTAATTGAAAAAAAATCGGAATAATTGGAAAAACGTTCGGAACAATAGGAACAAAATCAAGAAAATTAAAAAAAAATCGCATTAATTGAAAAAAATTCGGAACAATTGGAAAAATGTTCGGAAAAATTGGAAAGAAATCCGGAACAATTGGAAAAAATTCGGAAAACTTGGAAAAAAAATCGGAACAATTGGAAAAAAAATCGTAATAATTTGAAAAAGAATCCGGAACAATTGGAAAAAATCCACAAAATTAAAAAAAAATCGTAGTAATTGAAAAAAAATCTGAACAATTGGAAAAATGTTCGGAAAATTGGAAAGAAATCCGGAACAATTAGAAAAAAATCTGAAAACTTGAAAAAAAAATCGGAACAATTGGAAAAAAATCGTAATAATTTGAAAAAAATCCGGAACAATTGGAAAAAATCCACAAAATTAAAAAAAAATCGTAGTAATTGAAAAAAAATCGGAACAATTGGAAAAAAATCCGGAAAAATTGAAAAAAAATCGTAATAATTTGGAAAAAATTCGGAACATTTGGAAAAAAATCCACAAAATTAAAAAAAAAATCGTAGTAATTGAAAAAAAATCGGAACAATTGGAAAAACGTTCGGAAAAATTGGAAAAAAATCCGGAACAATTGAAAAAAAATCGTAATAATTTGAAAAAAATTCGGAACATTTGGAAAAAAATCCACAAAATTAAAAAAAAAATCGTAGTAATTGAAAAAAAAATCCGAGCAATTGGAAAAACGTTCGGAACAATTGAAAAAAGATCTTAATAATTTGGAAAAAATTTCGGAACAATTGAAAAAAATTCGGAAAACTTGGAAAAAATTCGGAACAATTAGAAAAAAATTCGAAACAATTGGAAAAAATTCGGAAAAATTGGCAAAAAATCCGGAACAATTGGAAAAAATTCGGAGCAATTGGAAAAATCGGAAAACTTGGAAAAAATTCGGAACAATTAGAGAAAATTCGGAAAAGTTTGAAAAATTTAGGAACAATTTGAAAATTATTCGGAAAAATTGGCAAAAATTCGGAACATGCGTAATGCTCATAACTTCCAACTAGACGCTCTTATAAACCATAAAATTGGCTCCCAAACCTTCCTACCAGCCTCATGTAATTCATCTAGGAGGTGTGGGTCAAGGAATCTATAACGTTTTCTGGAGAGAGCCGGACAGTGTCAAAGAATTCCTTCCGCATCCTATACGTATATAGGATTATCAACAAGTCCTAACCTATGTAGGTGATCCCTGAGAGAACAGTGTCCAGTAAGAATAGACACCAGAATTCTCAGGGTAGGCTTGCTCAGTTCTAGCAGCTTTTTTGTGAAACCTGGGTTAGGTTTACCTCACAGTTCCTTTGTTGTTCTACTCGAAGGGTCACCTAACCAAAGACAACTATGTTGGCAATCGGCCCAACTCGCAATTGTAAAGACAAGGTGTCCCGGTGCGATCCCAATTGTGAAGAATGGTGCCTCCGAGACCGCACCAAGACGCGCCAGCTCTGCCGCTTTTTCGTTTTCGCTAATATCACTGTGACCAGGCACCCACATAACGAGTACCCTGTTCTACTGAAAGAGGGAATTCAGGGTGGTCTTACACTCCAGTATTAAGTTTGTGGTTGTGAAGAGCTTTGACGTGGCCTTGAAAGCCGCTTGGCTGTAGAAAAATTCCTTTCGAACAGTAACAAGCTCAGATTGATTTCGATGTTGTCTGTCAAGTACAAAGCTTATAATATTGTCGTTAAACACGCTCAAGATGATGCTGACGTTTTAATAATTGAAATGGCTTTGGAGTGTTCACGTATAAATAGAACGGTTGTTGTTGGGGAAGACGTAAGTCTCTTGGTAATTTTGGTTGCTCGCACTTCGATTGATTTAGAGACCTTCTTCCTCAAATCGGGTAAGGAAACAGTCAAGAGAAAACTTTACTCTTCTCGAAGTTTCGATGATCACGAAAACATCAGAGATCATCTTTTACTTCTACACGCTTTCACTGGATGTGACACAACATCTGCTCTTCTCCATAGAGGGAAAACTGCAGCTCTAAAACTTTTCGCGAAACGTCAAGACCTACGTACTGCAGCTCAGTAAATTCCTTCCGATGGAATTTGAATCTTTCTAGCTATGTATGCTCCAGTTAAACAAGATGACTTGAACACATACCGTTATCTTTGCTTTATGAATTTTATAGGCAGAAATAAGTCAATAAATTCGAGTTTATTACCCCCAACAGCTGACGCAGCCAAAAAGCACCTGTATCGTGTTTACAACCAGGTGCAGTATTGGTTAGGAGATCAGCGGAGTGCCCAAGATTCGGGATGGGTTCTCAAAAATGGCGGCATATTTAAGCCAATAAAAACATCGCAATCCTGCCCCAGAGCGTTTTTTGAACAACATGAGTTTTTGTAATTGTTCGAAAGCCTGTGAAGTACTGTGCTGCTGTCGAAAATTCGGCCTCCATCAATTTGCGGCAATTGTCGTATGACATCTTCCCGGAATGCTGTCCCAATCGAAAATTCGATAGAAATAAAATAAGTAAAAAACGAGTTTTCAAACAAAACTGAGGCCAAGCCGCATGAAAAAGTAGAAAATAAACTTTTCTTCACACACAGAGGTGGACTCAGACTTTTTGATTAGGACATTTCTCTTGAATATTCTTTCTCTTCATGAATCAAGTCACTTATTACCTCTGATTGATCATACTGAAATATATCGGTGATTGTCAGCGAATAAAATCTGAGTACACCTCTGTATGTGAAAAAAAGTTTATTTTCTACTTTTTCATGCGACTTGGCCTCAGTTTTGTTTGCAAACTCGTTTTTTACTTATTTTATTTTCTGCTTTTTTCACGTTAACTAAATTGTTATTACGTGCTGCATGGAGATATTTTAAAACAATTTTTAAGTCATGTTTGGTGCCGATCCGAAAACAAAAATTTTTCGAGTATCACATCGTTGAAGTACTACAACGGTTTTCTGAAATTCAAATTATGTTTTAAACAGCGCTTTTTAGCTGTATTCCAACTTGATCCCATATAACATGAATTTTCCCAAGTTTATGCAATTCATTTCGCTCTACAACTTTGTCTTAGGTTGCAAAACGGTCAAATGCTTCCTTGGTCTGAAAAACTCCGGAAAAGCGTTTTACATGAATTTTCCTCTATTTTTTCTGCAAGTTTTCACCATTGTCGGAGAGAACGTAATGATGCCAGTTGATATTAAACTTGATCCTGCATAATTTAGAAAACTTTTTTACCAGAAAATTTTCCGGAAAAGTCGGAAAATTTCGGAAATTTTTTTCGAAAAAATCGGAAAACTCTGAATTTTTCCTGAAACGGATTTATCACTAATCAAATTTTTACCAAATTTTCAAATGATTTTTCTCGATTTTCCGGGTTTTCCATGGAAATTTCCGGTTTAAATTTTGATAGATTCAATTGTCACGCGACATGAACCTGTGTGCCAAATTTTAGATCGCTGTGATGACGAAAAGTGGGTCTACGAGAGTGTCGAAAATAGTAAAAAAGAAATTTATAAATAAATATACAGACAAATTCGTGTACGAGTTAAGAGAAGGAATTGCCTCAAAAAGAATGATATCGACGACACAGAAACCGATGCTATTGATTCCGAGCGGTCTTGAAATTTCCCGCCAGTCCCGTGGGAAAATCAAGAACAGTTCGAGAAAGAAGAGGAAAAGAAACCGAAAGAGAGTAAGCTGCCAACTTTCATTTTTTTAGTTTAGTTATGTATTCCTAAATATTCATGAAGAAAAAGACCTGACCTGAGACGCTTGGTAGACTTTTACATTTTTATAATGCTAGAGTAAGAAAATCAAAAACAGGAACGTTAATTTGGTGCACTTGAATATACTGTTATTTATAGCCGAATGTCTATAAAAATGTCAAACCGGGAAAATACCGTAGAGAAATCTCCATTTCGATCATTATATGCAATTATAAACATCAATACAAAATCAGATCACGGGAAAACAGCAACAAAGCCATTCACAAAAAGCGAATAAACGTCATTTTTTGACCCGTTTTTGGGCTGTCAAAAGTTATACGGACAACCAAAATCCGGGGACTTTTCTCACCTTATTTGGAGAGCTGAAAGGTAAATGTATACATCAATTTTCAGCTTGGTTGAAATTTTTCCGAAGTGAAGTCCTAAAGTTCCTGGACTATAAAGAAAATGCATTTGTTTCGTGGATTTGCGATGCGTACAGTCTGAGATAAAAATTTTTGAAGTTACATCTACCAAGCACAATTTGTCACTTTTTTTTTCAAATTTTAAATATTTCCGTCAACAATGAACAAAACCAAAAAAATATTGCAGCAAATTGCTTGCTACTAACAATAAGACCAACCAACCAAAATCGAAGATTTTCCATTCAAAAAAATTTTCGATTTTCTGTGGAATGACGCTATCTGAACTAATTGTTATTTTTTTAACGCGACATTTATTTATAATGAAACACACACACAAAAACATATACATATATTTGTTAACTTAACGACTAAATATTTTAAAATATTTTATCTTTTTTTTCTTTTTGTTTTTTTTTTCAGAATAATAACAAATCCAGAGAGAGAGATAATGTTTTGAAGACTTTTGTACAGTTGAAAGCTTCAAAACACATATGATGACGATATCAAATGTAATTGAAAACATAAAATTTGTGTGAACAAATGTGCAATTTAAAAAAATCTCTTCGAGAAACTTATAATGCAAAATGGCTAGCAAATGTGATCAATGGTTGCAATCAAAAAATCATCGACCAGATTACGATGACGCCCATACAAAGAAACGTGATGCCGACAATCAAAAAGAAATGGTCACTTGAATTTATTGCTAGCCTAGCCATTGTTCAGAGCATTATCGATAATGATATTTCCCTTGTTTCCTAAAAAGGGGGGAAATACACAATGTATAAAATAAATTCACAGTGGAAATAAGTAGGTAAATAAATATACAAAACAAGTGTAAAAAATATTGTACACAAAAACTAAGAATTTAAATCGCGAACAAAAACTACAGGGTGGAGGGTTGTTCATGCTGAAGAGCCGGCTAAGATGGAGGGCCCTGGCTATGCTGGGCGCCCTCCTTTCGGTGATGATCGAGTGGCAAATTGTATTTGCTATGCCAGCATCAACAACAACAACAACAATAACAACAACAACAATACCAACGATAATCAACAAATCGAACGCAGCTTATAATCATAATAATAACAGTAGTCGCAGAAGTAGAAGTGGTAGTGATAGTAGTGATGCATCGAAAAATTGCAGTGAAAGTAGCTTTAGTGTGACGAAGTGTGGTGTTAATGTGATCGATAGTAAGCTAAGTAGTAATAATAGTTTAAGTGATATTAATAGCCAACAAATTGTTTCGACATCAACAAGTGATGGGAATCTAAGCACAAGCAATAATATGCAAAAGCAATTGTATAGTATACACAACAAACGGAAACGTAAGAAAAATCTGGTTCATGTTACTGCAGCAACTTTGCGCAATCATAGAACGCAAGGTGTTCACAGTGAGAGTGAGAGTGACTGTGACAGTGATAGTGTACTTGATGTGACTACCATTAACCCAGTGATTGATAATTCG
Organism: Dioctria linearis; assembly: GCA_963930735.1. Classification (NCBI taxonomy): domain Eukaryota; kingdom Metazoa; phylum Arthropoda; class Insecta; order Diptera; family Asilidae; genus Dioctria; species Dioctria linearis. The sequence goes on along the minus strand of OZ005741.1, from coordinate 74,279,278 downwards.
ACAATTTATAATTTTTTATCGCGAACTGATCGAAGTGTATATCGAACAGCTCAACGACAACGTAAATCGAACAGCAATTTAGATCGAAATGAGCGATCTGCAAATCTCTCACATATCTCTGGACCAGCCCGAAAAATTCAGCTTTACATCAAGAATCGCTTTATCCAGTTAATGCCCGATGGTATGATCAACGGAACACAAGATGATCTCAATGATTACAGTAAGTAGTACTCGCATGTTGTGTTATTTGATTTACAAAAAAAAAAAAAAAATTATTATCGTTAATTTACTCCAGCTTACATACATATTTTAAATCTATTTTAATAGTTTTAAGAAAAATTTTCAGCTACATGTAAACCTCAATTTTGCTACGGAAGATGACTTTCATCATCGTGTGGTCCATTTTCAAACTCAATGAATTCTGTATTGTTGCGCAGTTGCAGTTGGCTTCCTTTTCTTCGTTTTTGTCTTCAATTTTGTTCTGTACACGTATTTTCAACGTTGTTTTTTTTGATTTTTTTTATGCAAGTAAATAAGAAGAATCCCACTTTAATTTTATGCTTTTTCTTCTGTTGAATATTACCGTTAAGTGGGTTGAAAGCTAATCCGTGGTGAGCAAAATGATCTGCTCAATAGCATCGTTGACAAGTCGTTGGTGTCTTTTACACGATTTGAAAGTGAAATTTTGTTGTTTCCTTCTGTTTGATCGCACTACTTTTGTGATTGTGATGGAATTGTTTTTTGTTTTTTTTTTTATTTTGTTCACAGGTAGTAAGGTAATTAAATTTTACAGCAATGAAATGGATCTTGCGTCAATGACTTAGTGAACCATATCAAAATTATTTATGTATAGACGTCATAGCAGTGTTGCCAAAATTCTTTTTAAAGTTTGTATTTGTATTTTATCTGACAAAATGTTATTTTGTTTTAATTTTTTCTATCTCGTATGTATAGAATTATAGATGCAACAGAGCAATATTAATTATTTATTCACTTATATTAGTAGATTTATTATAATTAACCTTTTTTCTAAGATTTATTTATTTTTTATTTAAAATATTATATCTTCTATATCTTGCTCATTGACATATTGATACTATTGAAATGGTTTACATTAACATGGGATCACTTTTCTATATTTTTTCCCTTTTTGGTTTAAGTAGGTACGTATAAGCAATATTCGCTGAATTTCATGTTAATAAGTTCTTTTACGAAATAAACCATAGTTCAGTGGATCTTCGAAATGAATATATAGAATAGAAAAAGATGACGTTGCATTGTTTGTAATATTTTCTGTAATCTTTCTATATCTTTAGGTTTCGTAAAAAAAAAATTGCTTAATTTTATTTCCTTGAGTTCAGATTAAATTTGTGGAAGGGTGTACAGGCGTTAGCCACGCATTCACTGCGATCAGAAAGATCTCTTGTGTGTCTTCGTTCAACCAATTCTTGGTATAGATTGTTAATAAAGTCTGGATTCTGGAATTGAGGTACCACACGTGCTCCGAGGATTCATGAGCACCTGTAAGAAAAAGTCTCAGCCCAAGACCATCTTGTTAAAAAAAAAACAAAATCAAGTTTAAGGAATATTTCAGGTTGTGATGATAAAATTCTAGGAAAACTAATAAATTCCAATATATTTGGAATTCGTTGAACTTGTAATGTTTTTTTTTTTTTTTTTTTTTGGTAGAAGGCAGGGGACGAGAGATTCCAAACGTAGGCCATTTGCTAACCTGCTAGACAGTCCATAACCAAAACTTTCATGTGCTCTTAATGGAGCGCATCAGGTATTGGTGAGGTAAATGTTTTAAGCTCATTCACAGATAGGATACAATTGTGTCCAACCCGCTCCGGGCAAAGGCCGGACAAGCACACAGGAAGTGTTCTGTTGTCTTAGGCACTTCTTCCATGCTTGACAGACACTCAGGGCTGTCAACAACTCCCATATTTGTTAGATGAGCGTGAAGCGAGCAATGGCCGTTGGTGATGCCAAGAATAGTTATACATTGTTTCCTTCCGAGCCCCAATTGAAAATCAGAGAAATTCTTATTGGGACCATCAGGCCTGGATAACGACGAGATTGCAATACTGGTTTTACTCGACTTTACAAAAGCTTTTGACTGTGTAAATCACACTATGCTCTTCAACAAACTTCAAACATTTTTCTGGTTTTCATTTAGTGCAGTCCAATTGATACAGAGCTTTTTAGGCGATAGGTATCAGCAAGTGCGAGTCAACGATCATCTTTCTGATTTATAGCCGCTTTTCTGTGGCGTTCCCCAAAAGGAATATTTTAGGTCCATTGCTTTTTTCCTTATTCATCAATGATTTACCTGACATTATTCATTTATATGCTGATGACTTACAAATATACAATAGCAGACCTCTCGGGCTCATTGAAGACTCCATTGTAAGGATTATTTTCATACGGGAATTTGATTTTTCCTAATTTGGATAGTTATTGCTCTCGTCGAATAAATGTGGCCTATAATGATTGTATTCGCTTTTTTTTCATTTACGCAGATTCGACCATGTCTCTAATTTTATTCCCAGAATACTGAGCTGCCCACTGAATATTTATCTTAGACGCCAGGCAATTCTATTCCTCTTCAAGCTTATACATACTAAACGCCCAGAATACTTAATGGATGAGATCCAGTTTCTCCAATCTCAGCCAGAGAGCAGAGAGCGTTTACTGTCTGTGAATTTAAGAGGCTGCTATCTTCAATACAGGTCTGAATGTTTTCGAGAGTGCTGCTAATTAATTAAATAATAAGTTTTTTTTTAAAGTTGTGATTAAGCACAATGGAATCATTTATCGCTTCCTTTAGTATATTTTTGTATTTTTGCATTGAATAATTTCACGTAAATTTAGTTTTGGTTATGATTTTATTATTATTTTAATCAACATATGACATTAACTCTATTGGTAACTATTTGAACATTGTTTTCTTTAAAATTATATTTTCGAGCGCCTACAAAATATTGTAAATCTTGTGTACCAATCCAGCTAAATAAATTAAATTCAATTGAATTGAATCACGAGAAAGTTTTGTGTACCTGCAAGTGCTCAGGTTCGCCCATTTCTACTGTTGCTTCATACGAACATTTGCGTTAATGACGGACCATATAACCGAGGTGGCAACGCCTAAGGCGGGTTTCAGTCCAAAAAATGAAGAATCAGAGACAGATCTGGCTAGAAGGTCGGAACTTTTATTCCCTATGATCCCAATGTGACTAAGAGCCCACTGAAGGGATACCTTGTTGTGGATACACAGCTTATTCATAGAAGTCACCCAGTAACTTAAATGTTATCCGCGGGCTACTCAGAGCCATAAAGGCTGCCTGACAATTCGGAAGGATAGCAGGGTTCCTAGCCTTCATCTCCATATCAAGGACTATCTTCGTTACCAGTGCTATGGTGAAGATTTCAGCCTGGAAGACAGTGCTGTGCCTTTCCAGTGAGTACACTGTAAAAGATGTGCACAATTTTTGCCACAAAGCTTAGAAATTATTTCCTAAAATGTAAGGAATATTTTTCAAAATGTAGGGAATATTCACTACATTTTAGGGAAAAAAATTCCTAAGCTTTATGGCAACGATTGTGCACATTTTTTACTGTGCACTTCAACCCAATAAAGTCAGGTTCAAGAAAGTAAACACCCGCACCGACTCCCTTATTAGTGAGAGAGCCGTCGGTGAAAATTTTTAGAGTGGAACGGGCAAGGCTCTGCCTGAATGACACTTATAGGTAATGTTAGTATTAAACCGAAAATGAGACTTGAAATTAAGATAATTGTCACACCGATGCCAACATAATTGGCCCCACATGAAATAGAATAAAAGGCAGTCCATTTTATACATGTCAGTGATCTTCCTATAACTTTTCTCAAAAAGTTTGAATTTATTTTGTTGTATTCCACAAATTCTTCACTAGTTTCACATTTAACAGCTTCTAATGCTAGAGCTCTATATTTCTGCAAAATTGTACTTGAGTTACTAACATGGTTTGAAACCCATCTCTCTTGTAAATTTCAACAGTTTCGACTTTTTAAAAGTTTTGATATTCTGCAGGAATGGTACCAACTTTTTAAAGTTCGACTATGAGCTAAGGTGTGAAATTAGTTTTTGTATTATTTTCAATTAACCTAAAATCAGCAAACATAACATACCCGGATAAAACCTCAGGTTTGTTTCATTGATTTCCATGCAATATATAAATTTTCTCGCCGGAAAACTTTTTTATTTCCTTCTTATTTTTCACCACTCAACCATTTTTCTGGAAACTAGAACATTGAGCTCTTGAACCTTTTTGACACACACACACACACACACACATGTACCTATGTATAAAAAATCATCAGCTGATGAGCACTTCAATGAGGTGTGATCTAAGTCTAGACGATAATATTATATGAAGGGTGAAATTCTTCTTTTCTATTCATAATATTCCACAAAGACGTTGAAAGAGTCAAGATAAACACGTGCCCTCAAAGATGTTGAGAGATACATTTCAAAACAGGAAGTAAACTGGCTGTTACTGCTGCTGCTGTTGTTTTTGTTGTTGTTAAAGTTGTGGGTAGAAAGTGACTTACCATAGGTTTAAGTAACAGATATAGGTACATAGAAAAAAAAATCTGATTTGTGATACTTTTCTGGGGCAATTAATGAAAGCGTAAAAAAATTTTTCTTGTGGTATTTTTATTTAAGTGTTTTGCAAGTGTTATTTTGCAATATAGGTATGTTAGTACGGCTATATAATTGTAAGTTCTTGTAGGATGTACTTATACTTTGTGATACCTCCTCGGCAGGTATCTGCTATAGCTCAGGAGAAGGGGGGTTCAACTTGCAAAGTGGATGGAATCGGGCGCCACGTGATCTTTCGCTCCTTGCTGGTTAGATCTCGAAACCAGTTGATTTGTTTACAGTTACCAAGTGAAATATCGCCAAATCAAAATAGTATCCTTATTATTTCTCCGTAACACATTTCACTCGCAATAAAATGCTAATGCAACTATACTACTCGCTTAATGCACAATTTATTAAAAAGAGAATTTCATACCAAACGAACCTATGGAAATCACTGCCACTCAGCCACGAATTGGGTGCACGCACACAATAAAAAAAAGGAAAGCTCTGTACTCCTTAACTTTTATTTGCTCCTCCTGGAACTGTTCCGGGCTTAATCCTTTCGGACTAGACAATTTTATTATACCTCGGATAATCCAAGTACCTACGCATTCACCGATTCCGCACGATGTTCAATAAAATATCGCGTGAGTTTACTTTCTTTCGCTTTCTCCCTGTGTCACCTAGCATTTATACTTGAACTTTATCTTTCCTTATTTCTACTTTCATACTTTTCTTCTTTAATCTTTTTTTTTTATTTCTTTATAAAAGTACTTTTCTTCTTTGACCCTTTACATCTTTCAACACAGAAGAAGTTAAAAAGCGCTGTCCAGCTTCACTTACGACCACCAAAATTGTTTTTCCTGATCTTTCCAATGGTTTCTCTCGCTTTTGGATGTGCTCGCGACGGTGTGGAATATGCCATATGTGCTGCCATACACGACAAAAGTTTCGAGCGTTTTCCTTTCGTTCTGTTTTCTTCCTTAGTTAATTTCTTAAATTTACACTGTTTATTTATTTTATTTAATTCCTCTTCCTTTTTTTTGTTCAGCATCGTTAATGTCTTTTACTTTAATAACTTTTGGCTTTATTTATAATAAGTTATAATTATTTAAGTTCACACTTCCTACTTAGCTTGGTAAGATTTCGGTTTATTGTTGGTTATCCAGAATAGTAGGGACCTGGACTCCTAAGACCAATTTATATTTTTGGCTTTTCGAGTTCTTACTAAGTCGGGAAAGGCAGCCCCAGGAGTGAGTTAGAGTACTGTTAATTACTTGTATAATAGCGTGACTGAGCGATAGATGATTATTCAAAATCTTTACGCAAGCGACTTTTACAGATAATTCACACAATATGGAAATAATTCATAAACGAGTTGGAAGTTATGCAATATGGGAATAATTCAAAAGCTACAACTTATACAATATAGAAATAATTCAAAAAACTAGGTCTTATGTACTATGGAGACGAAAATCCTGCGTTGTAACCCAGGGAGCGGGCAAAAAAAATTACGCATGGAAGCTGTTGGCTCTTGGTTCTGCTCGCTTTTGCAAATAGAACACCCCCGAAGTCACTTCTTGGGCTCTCAATGATCCCTTTTATGTTCGACTCAATGGTCAGTATTATTCGTATTCGGCATGGCTGTGGTTCTGTAAATAAATAAATCGGCAGTAACACTAGCTGCAAAGGCAGCACAGAAAATTATAAAATTTCACAAAATGGTTTAGAGGGAGCGTAACAAACTTTATATCGAATAATTCTGAACTGCGTGCAAATATAAATATGCCGAATTCGTCTAACCTAGTGTCAGGAGAAAATAAAAGAACATTTTTCTCCTGCTGTTCACCAAACAGCCCAAGTAACAGTGGAGGTTGAATTTCCTATCATCGAGAGCCGATCGACCTATTTTGGTTAAAATTACGTAAACTAGACTTAAAAGTTTAACTTCAAAGGCCGCTCTCCTTTAAGGCAAATTAGGAAGGAAATTTTACTTAATAATTCCTTAAACTGGGCCTTCAAAGTAATCTTGACTTTGTAGTTGAATATTAGAGAAAAATAACATAGTAATTTCTTTTCACTTTACCTCATAGGCATGAGGAAAAATAAAGAAATAAATAAAGAAAATTTCCTAAATCTGAGGTAAATTTCCTTACTTTTTACTCTTACTTAACTTTGAGGACAAATTTAAGGAAATGTATGCGGATTTTGTAGTTGGATCTATTCCCAAGTTCTAGGCAAGATAACGTAAATATTCCCTAAATAATAACCTATTCGATTGTGTTTGCCCTGAAAGTTCCAATTCCCAAAAAATTTAATCTCAAGATAAATTGGACTAAATGGGCACGTTTAGCGAAATCCCTAATAATTGAAATTACGTAATAATACAACCATAAATTAAAGTTCTTTTACATTTGTTTCGCTCCAGTATCACTGGAATTAATGAACTCCTTCCATTGAATCGCTTCATCAAAATTACAAATGTTGCTCCTTTTTACGACCCATTTACCAGTGTCAGGTTCTGTAATACCATTTGCATCTTTTCTCAAAGATGCTACACTTGATTTGGGCCAATTCACTTGATTATTTGCTTCCCAACCATGAGAAATACACACATAAACTCAACTGCGTTTGCATTCACCCGCTTTTTAATAAATCTTGTATGCAAATGATAATGCTGATGACATGGTTTACTATTCTTAAGATGTTAATAAAATATAGGAATTACTAGTAATATCTAGATATATGTACTGATAGTATCACTGTTTGACAATCAATTCAATTCTTTCAATTGTAAAATCTCTTTTACCTATTTAAGGCGAAATTCCATTATTAGGGCGAAATGCCCTATTTTAAATCGAAATTTCTTTATAGGAAAAAATTATCATTGCCTTTGAACACAAAATTACTTAAAACGGGATTTTTGCTCTGAAAGTCGAAAATTTTGGTTATTTCGCCTTGCCATCCAGGAAAGTCGTCGTATAAGGAAACATTTTAAGTCAAACTAATTTTTAGGTCGAGAGATGCGCTATATTTATTAAACCAAACATGGCTGCCATATATTAAAGGAATGAATAGAAAATTTGCATGTTACCCCAATTGATTTTTTTTCCATAGTTAGTGAAAAAAAAAACCCACAAAAGTGTAATTTCAAGCTTCTAAATGGCAAACCAAAGAATAATTCAAAAAACTTTAAAATTATTATTTTTTTAAATACTTATATAATATTTTTAAAGCTTGTTGGTGTTTTTTGAAAAATTATTTCCATATATATCAATAAAATTTTTGTAGTTTTAAATAGAACACTTAGGAGCTGAGTGAATTAATTTTGAATAAGCCCATAACCTCTTTATATTTTTATATAAAGCAATTCTTCTCATAATCATTCAAATTAGAGTTATGTGCCTTTTTCATAAGATTTAAATTATCTAGTAAGGAAAATATACGCACACAATTTTTATAAAATGAAATTCCTTCTGAATTAACACAGATGTTAACATGAGTTAAACTAGGTAGAAAATAGGTCGAGATTAAGTAAAATTTACGTAAATTCGACATGAAACTCATGTCAAATTTACCAAAATCAAGCGGAAAAATGGAAAATCTCACGAATTTTCCCCATTCCGAAAAAATCTTCGTCTAAAGACATCAAGGAATTTAGACCAATCTCCCTCATCTCAAAATTGGGAAAGCTTTTTGAAAAAGTTATCCAGCTACAAATAACAATTACCTGTGAATCCACCAAAATTCTCAATTCGGCTTCAAGCCTAAGCATTCTACATTCTACTCTTTACTAAAACTCCATACGGATGCTACAAGAGCTCTAAACATAAACGAATGCACGGTCGTGTGCTTTATCGACGTTGAAAAAGCTTTCGATTCAGTTTGGATGGCAGGGCTTAATATTCAAATTAAATCAATTCGGTTTTCTTCCACACCTAAACAGACTTAGCCACAGGTTCCTAACTTCTAGAGAATTCTATGTGGAACTCGATGACCATAAATCGCCGCTAAAAACAATTGCAGCAGGAGTCCCCCAGGGTTCCATATTGGGCCCAATACTCTTCAATCTCTACACCTCAGACCAACCTCAAAATGAAAACGGCACAACGCTCCTCTTCGCCGATGACTCCCACACATACGCGCAATCTCGTTGCCCGATCTTGGCGGGTAATAAAGTCAACCTACACCTCAGCAAGCTCGACTCTTATCACAAAAAATGGGGGATCAAAATCAACGTCCAAAAGTCCAAACTTATCTGTATTCGGAAACCTAGCACCGGGCGAAACCGCCAAGTCGCTAAATCGAAAAGAATTACTGCCGTCTACAATGGGGGAATAATAAAGCCCACACAAACAGCGAAATATCTAGGAGTAAATTTCCATGAACTCCTACGATTCAATAACCATGCTAAAGCAACCATTAGCAAAGCCAATTTTGCGTACAGCCGGACGGACTCACAGCCCAGACAAAACTACTCATGTACAAGCAACTAATAAGGCCTATCATCACTTATTGCTTTCCCATATGGCACACAATTTCCTCCACTTATATGTACCGCCTTAGCAAGCTCGAAAAAAGATCCTTAGAGCTTGCACAGGACTCCAGAAGAGCCAACGGAAAATACTATCGCAATGAAGTATTGTACGAGGCAGCCAATATAACTCCTATCAAAGAGTATCTGTTCGGTCAAACCGGAAAACAAGTCGAGAAAATCCCTATTCAAACCCACTCATAAACAACTTGCCGGATCTTCTAATACCGGCAAATTTCAAATACCTGTCACCCTTGCTCTTAGCTAAATCTGATTGCTAGAAACATCTACCTCCACGAAGGTAGAATAAGTTTCTATATGACACCAAAGGAGATTACTACAGGCGATGATTCCAAATAACCTCAAGAACCCGGGAATGTCTCTGATAAAACCTGCCAGTATAGGAACTTTCCAGTCCTTAACTTCCTAAAGATCCCAAAACATATCCAATCCTCACTCCCTCCCAGTCCCTTCCAAATTTAACAACAAACTCTTGCAAGAAAGTCATTAAATACAGCTGATGTGGCGCAGCAGCTGTAAGGAAAAGAACTAACAAAAATGCGAGAGGTGATAAAAACCAAACCAAGGATCAAAAAGAAGAAAAAAACAAAACATCTAATCGAATTGAGGGCAAAGAAAAGCCCCAACGCCCTAAAGAAGACAATCTGAAGGATGTGAAAAATCATCAAACAAAATCCAAAGAAGGAAGACAAGGAAGAAATTTGAAAGCGCAAAAGCACTTGATTTGACTTCACTTGACTACCAAAATCAAGGAAATGTGTCCTCTGCCCTATAGAGAAATATTCCCTAATTTCCCTAATATTTACGTTCTCATTCTCCACTTACGTAAATCGGACATAAATATTAGGTAATCTCAACTTAACCACAATTGGTTGCCTGCTCTAATTTACGTCGAATAGACGTAAATTCTACATGAAAAAGAGGGGAAATGTTGCTTGGGAGTCAGCATTTAGATGTGAGCTGGATTTTGAACTATGCTTTAGCTTCACATTGTTGCAACTGGAAATCCACATAATCACTAGTAACAAAATTCCTAATTGTTAAATAAAAAAATCTCCAAACAAATTACCAAGTATGAAATCCGTAAATTCAAAATTGCGAAGCACAAAATAATAGTTATTTGACCTTTTAAAAGAATCTAAAAAAACGCGTTGAAACACAATAATAAAACGGGTTGGGTACCATTTTCCCTTTTATTTTTATATAATCATCTTTTCAAAAATTTCTTTTACAAAATCCCGTCTTGAAAAGATGCACACAATCCTTTTTAAATTGCCTGTTTGGATTGATCTTTTGGAGTATTTTGGAAAAATTTTAAAAACACATCATGTTTTTGAAAAAAAAACATTACGAAAAAGAGATTTGTGAAATTTTGTGGATTTTGTAAAACCGAATTTTAACATGATTTTATAAAATAACAAAAACTAAAGCTTAAATTGAAAAAAAAGCTCTAAAAACAGAGATGTAATATGTAAGAAAAGAGTAGCAAAAAAAAAAAAGTAAAAAAAAAGAATGCATGGTACAATACCCCATCGCCCATTGCCCCTCGTTGTTGTTTTGGATAATGCCAAGGCCATGTTACTTATGCTTTTGTTATTATCAGGAAATACATAAAATTTATTGAATTCTGCATTGGAATGTTGCAAGTACGCAGTGTAATAAATAAAAGTTGTATAAAATCCAGAGTTAAAAATCCCATGTCAATAACATCTCCAGATAAAAGATCTCTTGGAAAAAATTTCGTTCCCAAGCTTCCAAGAAGCTTTACAAATCTTCTTTTTTACATTGAGAACTTTTTAAAGATTTCCCTGCCTTTTACATAAAATGTTCCAAAAAGTAAGAAAAAAGGGGGAGTCACGAAAAATGCTTTAAGGCCTTCACACCCCAACGCGAAATCGCGAGAGCGGAAACTGGAGTGAAACTATGGCGGGATATGGAAACACTCGCACTGACCCGTCATTTCTAGGTAGCGAACGCAGGATTGCAGCGTTTAATTTTCGGTTAGCAGCATGCACCGTTCTTCCCGTCATTCGCGTTTTTCTCGCAAGAAGGAAAGATGATGCGACGAATTCATTCTCGCGGAGTCCCGCCGAAATTCGCTTCCGCGGTTTCGCTTTGGTTTGTGAAGGCCTTTAATCAAGGGACTTTTTAAGATTTTTTGCATGAGGATTGAGAATTTCCCCAACTCAAAAATTTATTGGGGAATTGAATTCGGAATTGCATTTGAGGATGACGTGGTTAACTGATCATAGATCGACAGTGGTGATCACTGATTTTTAATGTGATCATTTCTATGTGATGAAATTTTCAAAACAAACGTTCTGCGGAGCTTTCACTAGCAATGCCTCCGATGCATTCTAACCGAGTTTGTTGTCAGGAAAATTAAGCCGAATTTTTTATTACTATACAAGATAATAATGTAAACTAATGTGAACTTGAATCTTGGTCAATAACGTGTATGTAAACATTAACACAAATTCTGTACTATAATAGAGACGTAGATGTAGAGAGCTGCAATTTCGTACTCAGCATTTTCATACAAACCGTAAATATTATGTAATTTCAAAACTGAACTAAATAGGGCAACTTTTTTTTGGTCTGGGCATACAAAACTTTCGGGTTTTCACATTATTTAACTTTTATTTTCATCTCGGGTATAATATTGTTGGTCTCATACCAATTAAAACATTTTCTCTTGTTATTATACAGATATCTTCTCAGGCTTTGCTTCATCCTCGGACTTTGTCGTTCAAGGCAAAAATATCAAGGTAGTAAACGTGTACCTAACTTCCTCATGGCCAGGACAGTCATTGATAGTATTCAGTGTTGTCTGTTGAATTTTAGTGGTGCATCTATCATCGGAAGTGATTTCAACTGCACTCTAAATCCCTAAATGGTTCGGCATTCCAGAGTTGAGTTCAACTCCGTTAATTTTGCTTGATTGAGTAATTTCTTAGTGTTTTCAGACTCGTGGATATTTATCATTGGATACATCTTACTACTAGATCATACATGAGGTCACGCGAGATATCCATAGACGCCTCGCAGGCTCGCGAGTCGATAGAATTTACGTCTCAGCTGGAATTCTAGAACAATTCGATGGCATCACTTATGAAGTGTGATAATTTTCTTGTAGTGGCAACCAGACCTCTAGTTGAGAGTGGAACTGCGTACTGGATATTCAACAACTATTTGTTGAAATCAGAGCAGTTCATCAATGATTTCATTGAATTCTGCCACGATTTGAAAGACAGGAATGATGACTTTCCTTTCCTTAGTCAATGGTGGGATGTTAGAAAACTCCAAATTCGATTCTTTATCGAAACGAATTTTAACCGAAGATGGTATCAAGCCGAAGTGTCTCGAGTGGCAGCTCTTCTCACAGCTCACCCGGAGTTAATTCTTTATTGTAATAGAATAAAAGAAAGCTTGGCAGCACAAACTTACATGGAAAGTTTGGAGTTTGTGCTAGGCAGCCAAATATGCTGGCTGAGGGAAAACGAATCTCAAATCGAGTACTTCTTTCAGGAAAATAGACGACGTACTACTTCTTGTGGAGTCGTATCGATAGTTGATGGATCTGAACAACCCCCCAACAGACAACAGCTATCAGAATATATTCGGGTCTGCTACTGTTTTTTTTTTAAACGCAGGGGGACGGAAGAACCCAAGCATGGAGGCAAAGGCGGCCCATTGTGCTAGGCTACTACAGTAGTCTCTATTCTGAATCGACGTCGACAACATCCCCGACCAATCATGAATTTCTTGAGAATTTTTGAGAGTATTCCGCCTTTCTTTAAGGCGACACACTTTATCTGGCTATAACGGCTTGACTCCAGAATTCTTCATGCGTTTTAGGAATTTATTAATTCCAGATCTTTCGATCTTTTGAGACATATTCAGATTTGTCTTTTAGCTGGAGGAGGTCTGTTATGCGTTTAATTTCAAGGAAAAGAGATTTACAGAGATGAGGAACTGTAACTCTATGCAATGTGGACTAGAAAATCGTCTGCAAATCGTTAGGAGCGATACTCCACTCAGTGATTGCCTCGGTAATACGCTCGGAACATTCTAATTGTGTACTTGGTCGTAGTATCTAGGACAATATAGCGGTAGCGTACCATGAACAGACAGGTGCACAAATGCCTATGATTTCATTGGACCAAAAAAAGGCTTTTGATTATCATTCATGGGAAGGTCATGCGAGATAAAGTACTGAGACGTTTGATGAAGGCTTTGTAGGTTTTCTTTAAGCAAAAGCAATAAACGCCTTTTGGTGCGGAAGACGATAGGTTGCTGAAAGCACGCTCTGTCGGCCAGTCAAGATGGGTGGATTAGGTCTCGTTAACTTTGATTGTGAGATCAAAGTGTCTCCAAGTGTGTGCATTCCAAAGAGGTTTTTCCGAAACAGACATCTTGATTTCTCAACGGTGGGTGAAAGTACTGGGAGTGCTCGGCATATGGTAGCACTACTACCTGTTCTCTGTCCGATCACCTTATCCTCGTGACTGGCCACAGGATATAATCTCCACGATTCAGACTTGGGGCAGAATCAGGCCAGTATTCTACTTTCAGTGGAATGCTCTACGGCCCTGCCACTTATTTGCTAACTAACTTTTTATACAAGTATGTAAGTTTTTATGCAATGGGCCCGTGAGGCCTAAGTTTCTTATTATAATTGAATAAATAAAATAAATAAATTTGGACTAGAATAAGGAAATTATTTTTTTATATCTGTTAAGCTGAATTTTTTATGGATCGAGATGCGAAACATCAATTTACTCAAAACTATGGAAAATCGACTTACGCCACTCTAATTCTCACCGGCTCAATTGTAGAACTTTTCGATACTTCTCTTTTCTACAGTTCTTACACTAGCAAAGGTCTTTAGGTACTAAAACACGAGAAATTTCTGGATAAAATTTTATTTAAGTTTTAGACCAACTGTAAACAAAAGTTGCCCAATTTACCTGGTAGTTACACATCTTTAACTAATATTACTTACTTACTTATACTTTTTCTACCAGCTAAAATCTTACAATTTCAGTGTCTCTGCAAAATTTCAAATCTCATTGCTAGACGTACTTAACTTAATCAAAACGTCTCTACATAAATATGAAAACCAATCGAGGTCCCATTAGAGCCGCTTTTAGAAATCAAATAGCTTCTTCACATTTCTTTAACATAATTAGATAAAGCTGCTTGACTTGTTTGCTGGTCTTAAAGCGTTTTGATTGTCTTTTTAATTTCATCACCAGATCAATTAAGTGAAGATAACTTTCATTATAATTTGGCATTTGTCACTTCGTGATTGTATACCTAAATAAACAGATGCAATTGAACTGCATGACAAGTGCAAATGATGGTGGTGGTTATCTCAGAATTATTTGATAGTTTGACCTAAGGAAGTGTCTTCTATCTTCTGAATGATTCTCTTCAGCAGAGTCTTATATTAATTGTTGTGTTTCTATAAAAAGTATTTCTCTTCCTTTTCATATTAAATATTGTTTAAAAAAAAAGAAACAAAAAAGCTTAAAACGCTTAAATCGATCGTGCTTTAAAAACTGGGTCTGAGGAGATATTCAAAAATACTTAGTTGCTAGCAACTTTCTATTTCAAGTAGAGCAACAAAAATTTTATTTTATTACCTACTGCTTGCTCGAAGCTTAATGGCCAAGAAAATCAATGAAAAATGCCTTGTAGAAGGTGATCAGATCGATTATATATGTTAGCGGTAGGTAGGTAGGTAGGTAGGTAAATGATAGTGGAATAACCGCACCGTGGTAGATCAGCTGTTAGGCACGATCAACAATAAACGTACGAGGCATGTTTGTGACGTATGTACTTATATGCAATTTTAATATGACCCAGTCGTGTAATATTCCGAGAAATAATATTGTAAGCTTGAGTCATATCAATACAAAACGATTTGAAACCTGTTTTCATGGGTGATAAATGCATTTGTATGAACAACACCGAACCAAAATCCATTTATTCGAGAGTATAAGAAATTTTCTGTCGAACGATAATAACCTGCGATCTGAAATGTGATAAACTTCATCTGCTTGAGTTTTTTAATTTTTGGCATCGATAAGAAAATGTGTGTGAGGAAGTAAAAAATACCGGTCCGAAATATGTGTGATGCTTACAAGTTGGCTCTTATGATCGTTTCTTCTTTTTCACGATCAATGAATTTCTGATTTATATTTTAACTCTGAATAATTTTGCAACTCTCTTCACAGATTTGCCGAGTTGAAGGACTGTAAAGAACAAAAAAAAAACAAAAAAAAAATTTGTCTATTAAATGTCTCGTTTCCATTCGTTTCACCACTATCCCCTTTAGTAGAAATTTAATATATTTTTTCTAAATGTTTTTAAATCAACACGATTAAAAGATAGTTTTATACCTAAATACAAAAATTTCACATCAATTTACATCTGTTTAGCATTTTATTTAATAGAATAAATACAAAAAAAAATAGGCCAAACGCCGCAGGGTCTTCGCACTCGAGAAAATCTGAGACATTTTTCTATGCAAATTCATTCAAATCTCGGTGGCGGTCTCTCTTACTACTACAACTTTTCCGATAACGCCCCACTGGGACAGGTCGAGGCCCCTTATCTCTGTTCTTCGTGACTCGTAACCATCGTGTGTGTTTTTTTGTATTATTTTTTTTTGTATTTTGTTTTTTTATGAATTACTGTTTTATTATCCCCGCCATTTTCATTCCAATGTTATTTGTTGTCTTTCAAATTATTGTAACGACTTGAAACGTTTTCATTTTATGTTGCGTGTGCGTAAATCAAGGCTTAGTGGCTTGGATTGCAGCGACAGTAGCTCAGTAGATTGAAATTGAATAATTGAGAAACGAGAGGTCTAATTAAATGTTTGACTAAAGAAAACTTTCAAGTTGAGTTGAGGGAATAGTTTTACACATGAAAAATGTATTTTTCGTTAGGATAAACAAACATTTTTCTTGTGCTTATTATTATTATTATTATTATTACAACAACTTGTTACATGATTTTCAGTCTGGCTTTCGAGACTGAATCATAGCTGTACCTCTGCTTGACTGAAAATGACTAATAATATTACTCTTGATGAGCACACATTTATGGTTTTAATTTTTTTTCGATATTTCCATGGCTTTCGATACTATTGATCACCCCTACTGCTTTGCAAGAAACTTGTAGATAATTTTCCATTCTCATTGCAAGCTGCGAAATTTGTCTATTCATACCTTTCTAATCGTGTGCAAATGGTGTTTTCATCTCTATATTCGGTTGTATCTGAGGTTCCTTAGGGATCAATTCTTGGTTCACTACTCTTTTCTATGTTCATAAATAATATCTTTATCCGTCTTAAACATTGTTAAATGTACCTCTTTGCTGATGATATCCAGGCGTATCTCTTTAGGCCTATTTTTGGAATAATTGAGGATGGAGTTAGCTGCTTGAATGAAGACCTCGAGAGAATATACCAGTGAACCATCCTAAATAATTTCCTTATAAATCCAGTAAAATCGAAGGCTTTGGTAATTCTGTTGGACTTCTGTTGACACGTCGTACTTCCCTCAGATCATTCTTAATAATAACACAATTCCATACGTTGAATCGGTTCACAATCTTGCGGTAATTTTTAATAAGATCTTGTAGTGGACCGATCACATTAAGTGTATCATACGTAGAATCTACGCTTTCGACCACAATCTTCTTTACACCTACTGAAACCAGATTGCATTTAGTGTGCACACTAATGGTTCCCTTAATAACATATGGGTGTGAGATCTATGGTATAGGCTTGATTCTGTTTGCTGGAGGATGCTTATATTTAATTCCATGATTAGGTATATAATATAACCTTCGCAGATTTAATCATGTCTCACAGCATGTTTCTTCAGTCTTCGGTTGTACTCTCGAAGCTCACTTGCTCCAATTTTGCCTAATGCTAGTTGCCTTGTAAGTAGAGGCCTGTTTTTCATCCAAGCTATCAAATTATGGAATTCATTGCCAACTTCGTTGCGAAGATCGTTTATGTCAAATACATTGACCACCTTCAATCGGAATACATTCGTTCACTTCTCTCCCTAGAGTAATTCTTTAGTTTAATTAATTTTTATATTTCTTACTTATATGAATTTATTTCCTTATTCTTTCTTAGCTTTGTAGTGTATTTGTTCTCTTTTAGATATTGTGATCTTTTAATTTGTACAACACAGAAGAACTTGCGTTGGCATTCTTAACTATTCCAATCTAGGAATTACAAATGTATGCAATACAATCTAATTTTTTCTTTTTTATTAAATTTTATCGTCGATCTTATCCTGATCTTCATATTTTGTCGTTTGACATTCGATTTGCTAAGATATTTCTTAAAATGCGATGTAGAGACATCTATTTACAAAAGTATAGATTGAGTTACCTTGTATTTTCATAACCTATAGTAAAATATCCGGTATATGCTAGTCGTTTTAAGCTGCATTTTCTTGGTTTTTACTGCGTTAAGCCCTAGACTAGCTGGACAACATTCTGCTGGGAAAATTTTGTAACATTGTGTTGATATTTTTTGTCTATCTCCCATTAAACAGATATCATTTTAACAGTACCAATTGTATGCTGCTGAAATATTTTCGCAGCAGAAGATAACGCAAGTTATTCACTGAAACATTACGAATACGAATATTACACGATATTTACGCAGCATACCCTGACTGATGTATAGTCGGATTGGATGTTGAGCAAATTCTTAGACGTTTTACCGGGGCGAGCCCCTTCGGTAAATAATTTTCTCGAAGAGTTTTTATTCCTACATACGAGGAGTTCACCATCGACCATTAGCTTCATCTCCGAATTTATTTCGAAAAGGAAAGGATATTCTATAGTTAAATAGATGGAGCTGGCCGGGAGAGTTTTAATACCAAAGTAATAAAACTCGACATTTACGATTACAATAAAACTTGCTCATTATCGAAGGATCAATGGTGGAAGCACGCGAATTATCAGTCGATATTATTGCCTGCTGCGACTGTGAATCCGAAAAAGATCCTAAAAATAAAACTTCTATCGACGACGGCATCAGATCTGAAGAAAATTCCACAATTACGAAAAGACGAAAAATGTGTGATGAAATCATCGTCCTTTTACAGAAGGGATCAGCATCGCCAGTATGTCATATTTGCTAAACAAGTGTTTGGTTAAAATCAAAATATAAATTTCTTGATATATCTTCAGTTCTATAATTGAAAACCTATTGTGTTAGAATTTTTAGTTTTTATAATAAATTGCCTATCTAGAGACGGCATACTATTGATATGCGACACATTTTTTGCAGCAGAGCTGTACAATGTACAATCGTAATCGGTGACACATTTTCCAATAAAAGTGGAAAGACAGGTGATATATGATCTCGTCTATTAGCAGGAAATGGAATGACTTATTGGCTTTATACATACATTTGAAACGCCACCTTGTATCGAATAGAAATATTGAATTAGAATACTATAGAGTCAATAATGATAGAGAGAGTCAAGATTACTATGAACATCATATCTTCTCATATTATATCAAAATTTTTAACTTTTTTTTTTTTTTTATTGTGTAATTTGAATTTGTTTTCCCTTTCACGGTAAACTATCAACTAAGTTGATGCGAGCTGTGCATCTCTAATGGCCGGTTTCGCCATCCTGGCTTAAGCCAGAGCTTAGCTTAGCCACGGGTGTGGCGCGTGCCAAAAATTAAAATTTGGCAAAAGTGCGTTACAGCGCCAGCGGCAGCTACGCATTGTGTCGCTATCATACGAAAATCGTACTGTTATATTTTGACAGTTTGCACTACAGCACCAGCTACGAGCGCAAGCGCCACATTCTGTTTTCCACTTAAGTCTACTCGGTTTCACAGTACTCAGTAAGCAGAGACTTATGTCGTTTTCGTTCGAACATCCAGGCTCACTCTGGAGGCAACCCCGTTCAGAGTATACCTGAAAAAGTTCGCTTGTGTATGTAAACTAACGTCAAAGTACGCTATAAATTTTTTGCGGAAAGTGGTTGGTAATTTGTTTGCGGAATAATTTTGAGGATAATATAATATAATAATAGTAGAGTGGTGTTAATAATAATTGTTGCCTTTAAAATAATGTCAAATGTAAAAATGTCAAATGACATTAATATCAAATCACAACTAGACTTTGTTTGTGTGAGTGAAGAATAGTGTACCCGAGCAAATTTTCAGAGCGAACCTGATGCTTTTTGGGTTGCCACCAGAGACAACCCATGACGTCATTTTTGCTTCAAACGAACGCCTTGACAGCACTTAGGTTGCTTCTAGAGCGAAACTGATGATCAAACGAAAACGACATTAGTTAAACCGCAGACGAAAATTTTTATGTTGTCAGCACTGCGGTAATTGTGAATTTTTAAAGGAAAATTGACATTGTGAATCCCTATGAAGAAGAAGAAGACATCAATATAAAATATTGTTGTCACTCGTTTGTTTAAACTGTGCGCAGTTTTTTCCAGTAAGTCGAGCTTTTCATCTGCGAGTGTATCAGATCCAAAATCTTCATAGTCGAATGTTTTGACAGTCGGGGCCGAGAATAAAAATCAAAGTCATCCCATTTATCGAAATGTTGTGGGCGCCTTCTTATAATTTGCGATATTGTTTTATACATTTCTTCGTCGCTTATATCTTTTGCTTCAGTTAAATAACTAATTTTCGTCTTAAACTGTTTGGTTTCTTCCTAAAACGTCTAATGAAATGCTGACACTGCCTGCCAGACAGTACTCAAAACTCTTCTCCGCTTTGAAAATTTCTATTTATTTTTAAAGTACAACTTTTGAAATACGTAAGTTCGTTTATTAACAGAAATTATAATATTTAGGCAAAATATATATTTAGCAATAATCTCCAAATGTATTTCACAACAATATCTGAGGCTTAAGCCTTCGGGATGATGGGCTTAAGTTAAGCTTGCCTTTAGCCAGTGATGCCACTTAAGCCTTGACAGTGAAACCAAAATATTTATTAAGGGCGGGGTAAGGTTTTAATACTTTTTTTTGCTTTTTTTAGTTTTTTTTTTCTGAATGTACAATATGTCGAGAGTATTGTGAACAAATTTCAAGTCAATCGGAGCAAAACTAACGGAGCTACAGCGTTTCAAATGACCGGCCTTGATACTCGATTTTTAGACCTGTCCAGCAGCTGCGCGAACCCCTATTAGGAAGCAGCTTCAAGTCCCTTTGTTTCCCCGAATTCCTTTCCCCTTCTATGGGTCTTTGAAAGTATATAAACTGACCTTGTACGGTTGTGTACAGAGCTAAAATTAATTTTGAATGTTCCCGTAAAAACTTTAAATCGATTTTTCCCGAAAACGTCATATTTGAAGTTCGTGAACATTATAACTCAAAATCTTCTCAACCGATCCTTTTGAAAATTTAAACACTACTTCTACGCATAAATCAACAGGTAATCAGGAAGAGATTTTTTTTTACCATTTTTTGTAAATTTGTTAATAACAAATTAACCGAAATGTTTTTACCTAAAATCGCGTTTTTCACTTCCAAATACTGCAAAAAAAAAAACTCTCCCTGATTACCTGGTGAAACATATCACCTTTAAAACGCATATCGATTTTTTTGTTTCAGATGATCCGGTAACGAGTTGTAATGTTCACCGCAAAACAACTTTTTTCAAGGCGCCTCCGGAGAATCGCCGTCGCTGGCGTATTTATCAATATTTTTTTATGGAAAATTTTTTCCGACTTACTTTAGAAGTTAAAACCTTACCCCGCCCGCCTTGACTGTGAAACCGACTATAATAGTTTCCCAGGATTTATTTTACGTAAAGTTTAAGAAGTCCACCAGCTACAGTACAGCAGTTAATATAGATTTTAAAAGGAAAATTTCCTTCTAAGAATTTAGAACAAATAGAAGAAAGTTATTTAAGTTCAGAAAAAAAGAACATTAAGTCACTATCTAACTTATAAATATTGCACATGCTTATACATACATATATGTATATATATAAATAAAAATATTCTTGGTAAGCTAAGTTTATGTCTGTAAGATTAGGATCGATTTAAACAACAACGTCAATTTCCTTACTGTTATAAGTAGTACAACACCTTACTGCAGCTCGCTGTGATTAGGCTACCTATAATTCCAATGTATATGGTAGCAGCAAGATATGATGATATAGAAGTATTTAACCTGTTTCCTGACATTTGAAATGTTGTATAAACATCTACAGGATAGACTAGAGTGAAAAAGGAAAGATACAACGTTTTCCATCACAGCATATCATGGGAACGGATAGAATTCACTCTTGACTAATGATATTGCATTAAGAAATGTTGTCAGAATGAGGCTCACTTTGCATATCGCGTATTAATTTCTTCCATTTCTCCTTCTAACCTAACCGATCATTATAAATCGGCCTAGAACCGTTAAGCGGCAATCAATATTGGAAGGATGTTAACAGCAGGGATTTGATGTATAAGTGAGAAAATTGAGAATAGCAATGAACTAAGAAACTGACCCTAATCCATATTCAAATAAACAAATTATACGAAAAATAACCTATAGAATATGTATAGAGTCGCATACATACATAGAAACAAACATACAGGCATAGATAGAAACAAATGATGTTCTATTTTTGTGTTGACACTATTCTATAATTAGAAAATCTAATTTCGATGTATTCTATACATCAAACATGTTCCACAATTTCCTGGTCAATGGTTTGCATGAGAAATCATTGGCCGCATTCCCAGCCACCCTTTGTCTGTTTTTGCATAAGAATTCCCATCAGATCACGTTTGCGATCAGGTTACCCAAGTTAAATGCAATTAACCTAGGCTCACTGGTATGCTCGTCGTTCATAAAACCATCTGGATTTATGCGTTCAACCTTAGGTAACACGATAGGATGTACACATCGCCTAGGAAATCTATAAAATAAGACAAACACTCGGTGAACAGAAGAAATCAATTAACTCCCATAAATTATAAAAAACTACCGCGCCAAGTGATACAGACATCTTCTGGCAATAAATTTCACAGACCGATCATGACGACATGCTCCATCCCGTCTGGGCAGCATACTACATACTACTACTACCACTACTACCTACCCGCAGTATTTACTATAAGATGATAGTTCAAATCAGGGTATCACTCACTGCGTATATATACCCATGAACGAACTACATATAATAGTTATTTCGGTATGAGAAGTGCACACCTGTTAATAGTTGCAAATTAACAATTTAGCGAGATTTATTAATTGCAATACCGACGACGACGACGACGCTTTTTCGCTGGGTAGTTAATAAAATTTTGAACTGTTGTTGTATGCCTGCCTTCCTCGTTCCTTGGTAATCCTGTCCTATGTCAAGTGACACCTTCTTCTCTTTACTATCTTCCGCTACGCCCAAGTTTACCATGGCGCGTAGAATTATGTATGTATGTTACCTGTATCTATCTAAAGTTGGCAATTATCTCGGACAAAAAAAGTCTTGTTATAGTCTTCGAAGTGATCAGGATCTTGTAGTCCGATTAAAGTTGGGACAGAACAGGGTGTCCGGCTATAACCATTAAGGCACGTCTTGTACACACTATAGGCTCGATTCAATTTTATTATTGGTAGGCGTAGCCACATAATTTGCAATTTGTAGAAATAAAAGGAAGATAGAAGTGAGACAATTGATGGCATCGTAATGAATAAGAACAAGATAATATAAGGGTTAGCTGCTAAATACTATGAAACTCGAGGCATAATCTGATTCAAGGCCAAGCATTCTATTGCGATTGAGACTTGTTTTGGGTTTATAGCTCCGAAGGATTTATTCAGGAATTAATTACTGGCGCCCGTAGTCCTTTGAGTGGGCGTCAGTTAAACCATTTTATGTGACAGCAAGTAATGGACAAGATTTATATGCTTATTAAAATTAGCAATTTGAAGTAAAGGAATGGATCGCGAATAAGTAATGGAGTAACTAAAGGAATGATGGTATGGGCGTTTTTAATGAGTTTCGATCTATTTAAGTTATTGAGACTGGGAGAATCAACGGCGATATAGAAAAGTAAGATGTAAAGATTCATAAAAGTATACATGTAATAGAAATTTAGATTATTTTTACTATAATTAATCAACTTAATTTTTATGGCGGGTGCATTTAAAAATGTTTTTAAGATGTATATAGATAGACTTGTGTTGGAAATGTGCGTTTTAGAATAATTTTTTCTTAAAAATAATAATGATTGTAGTGCCATCTGCTGAGAACTAGTAAATAATTCTTTCAAATTTCAGGTAACTTTAAACTTTTTTTTTTTATCTAAAACTAAGTTATTGTAAGACGCATTAAAAAGCATAACGAATTATAAAAGAATCGATTGTAAATTTCCTCCGTACAATTACAAATAAATGAAAAAAAATGATGTTTTCGCAACTGTGGAGTAATCCGCCATCATTTTGCACAGTACCTACTTAACTATAAATTAATTTGATGCTAACATTGAGGCATGGAGTAACTGAAGGGCTCAAAAGCAGAGGGATACAAGTTATATTTTGTTAAAAATTGAGATAAGTGCATAAATGCAAACTAGATATACCCACAATTTTTGTGACAAAGGGATATCACTAAATTCCTATTCTGTATTGTTTTATAATAGCCGTTATTTTAACGGTTTTCAAGCAGCCGTTTTTGTTTAGAGGCAAAATGGTACAAGTGCACTTGTATCTCTTTACTATTTACCTTAAGAGGAGTCAGTACCAAGATTTGCAAGTCTCATACATTTTTCAATGCGAATTTCTGGCAAACTATTTGTAGCAGAATAATGATTTATTTAAATCAATGATAACGAAGAGTTCTAGTAAATAACGTCGAGAAAAATTTAAAAAAATATTGGAATGGAGATTTTAGCTCGGAAACTTGTAAAAAATGGTAAAAATTCAAGTTTTTTAAATCAAATTCCTGTTAATAGGTATTCTCATTTCTTTAGATTGTGACTATTTTAAAAAAATAAAGCCTAGATCTAGAAAATAACACCGAGTTTTCTCATTTTTAGTGGCGCTTTTTTTAAATTATTTGACTCTAATAATACTTGTTTTTTCTCCCGATATTTCACCAACGAGAAATTGCAATATTTCGTTGAAAGTTGTTCAAATACAAAGCAAAATAGTATATTTAATAATTATGTGCAAAAAATATTTAGGAGAGATAATTCTCGTTAAAAATGTTCAATTTATTAGAATTGCAAATTTTCATTTTTCGTCTTCATTTGTCGCATGTTGGGTTTCTGTCTTTTACGCTAGATGTCTCTAATGTAACTTGTGGTCTCGGTCTAGGCTAATTTTATATGAATTTTCTCACTTTCAGGACACAAACCTATGTATAGTAAATTTTATTATCTACAAGTTCGCTGATATCTAAATTGAAACTTTTGCTGAGTACTGACTCTTCTTAAGGCTTAAACATAGTTGCGATGGCCGACAACTATTGCAGTAATAGGATCAAATTTCTGAAGTGGCCGTCTGCTGTGGACCACTCTATTGCCTTAATACAGTTGCGACGACAAACTTAATAATACAATAAAAAAAAAATGGAACTTCTGAAAATATTCAAAAAGATCCCGCTACATTAAAGGAGGTACACTTTAGGAGAACCAATGCTGCAAGAGCAACTAAGAAAAACACTAAAGAGCTAGCGACCAAGCAATGTGCTTTGTTTTGTAAAGGACACTAAAGCAACACCTTTTCTTTACCTTGTGATAAAGTATAGACAGGTAATAGTACCTGAGACAATTGTGGACATATAATTTTGGAATTCACAACCTAGTGTTCGGGTCAGGAATCATGTTCATGTGGCCGAAACATGAAACTTTAAGAGGCTCTCAGGAAATTATGTCATGTTTTCTGCGGTTTATCATCAACTTTCCATCCACGATTACCCACATTAATGCCTTTAGCGATAATATTGCCGCACAAAACAAAAATAAAAATATATTAAGTGCTGGTGTTGCATATAGTAAAAAATACCACTATTAAATCCGTTGATAGGTACCCCTTCGCACAGTTAGGGGTTAACAATATTCGCATACGACCTATAATTTGTAGTTTCATTTTTAGCAGTGCTAAAATTATTTGCAATACCCAGCTTTTTCCAACTCGTGGCTCGCAACGCTAGCCTCGCGTCCAAAGTTCCAATCTAACTCTACCTCTATTCCACTTGTGAGTCTATAATGCCTGCCTCGGTATATCACGGTATAACAGTTTTTATTAAATCAATAATATATGTAGAATAGTACAAATGCTGGTACGGTAATTTCTGGGAATAATGTATTTAAGTACCAAAATATGAGAAATAATTTTACCAATACAATTTCGACCACAGGGTCTAAGTCAATTCATAAGACACAAATTTCAAAATCAATCTACATTTACTAAATAAACACAAGAAGCAGCTCGTTTATTTATTATCTGTTGAATAATTTATAATT
Source organism: Dioctria linearis (assembly GCA_963930735.1). Classification (NCBI taxonomy): domain Eukaryota; kingdom Metazoa; phylum Arthropoda; class Insecta; order Diptera; family Asilidae; genus Dioctria; species Dioctria linearis. The sequence goes on along the minus strand of OZ005741.1, from coordinate 74,253,600 downwards.
TTCCATTGTACTAAATATACCTGAGCCAACAATACTGTCGGTGTCTAAGACATGTGTATACAAAAACGCACGATCAAAGCTCCAGCAAAAAATAATCTTAACAAGCGTTCAATAAGATGTGATCTATATGGTTGAAAGAATGGGTAAGCGAACGTCAAGATCATTTAAACATTCCCGTCCATGATCTAGGAATGAAAAAGAAACCTGAACACATGATAACTCATAGTCAGGGAATACCATAAGTAGATCTGATGCGATCGCCCATGATCAAAGATCAGATTGAGTCAACTTCAATTATGTCAGTAAATTGAGCAATTAGCATCAGCCTAAATGTCCACACGTAGAGATTGGTTCAATACCTTCAATCTGACACAATTACTGTAATTGAAGCGCAGCGTGTAAAATTCATTAGAAGTCGGATACAGATAGATGGCACAGCACGTGTAACTGACCTACTTATAAAAACCAGATGTCGTGATAATTTCCTGGCTCCTATAGCATATCTTTTCTCTTTAGTATATTAACTGAAAAAAAACTCCTCTAAATTCAAAACGGTCTTTAATAATGGAAAATGAGCTGAAAAAATTTCCCAAGTGACAGTATATGACATCTTCACTGATAATGCACGGTTTGAATCTAAAAAATATTCCCACATTTCACGCGTGAGTTTCTGAAATATCTATTAAACCGCGCTACTGTAAGGTGAATTACCTCGCAAATTCATAAGGTGGCTGGCAAGTGGCAATGGAATGCAAAACTCTTTTTATTTCAAGAATTTTATCAATTTTCTTTTCTGAACAAGAAACTGCAAAAAACCTGAACCCGGTAAAATGACAGCCACAAGTCACAAGTCAGACCGACGTAGTTACATCGAGCGATATGCACTCGGAGACTGGTGGCGTATGTTTACGACATGTTGTGTCAGAAATTTCCTTTAGTGAAGTTGTAGGCGGCTTTTGTATGTAATTTAATGAATGCAATTCGCGATTTTAGATGAGCACGTGTCACATTTCTTATTTCTTAATTCGCTTTTAAATTTTATATCCCGGTAATTGATAAAAAAAAAAAAAGAAACCTCTCTCGAGTGAATTTTTCAAAAGAACATAATTCACATTTTTATCTCGTCCAAAAATATTTCCTATTATCAAGGCTATTTTTGATGTGGATTAAGGAGTCAATTGTGAGCATTTTATTTTTGTAAAAAATTATATAAAAAAACATTTGAATCGGAGTCTGTAAAAACAAAAATTGTGCATAGATTCTATGTTTGGGTATAGTTACACATTGAAGATGATTTTTAGTTAGGATTTACCTGGCACAGATAAGCTCAGGAGGCCACTTTAGAGCCCTACTTTTCCGACCCCTTTTGGACTTCGGACACATATTCGTAATTTTCTTGTTGCAATAATGAAGGAACCCTAATTTTATGTGGGAGGGTCGTTGAGCGTTCGGGTTTCGTTTTTCCAACGGATTTAGGGTTTATAGTACAAAAATATAGGCGAAAAATTTATGGGGAGGGATTTTTGGGAAGAGTGGTCGTACCAACCGTCATATGGCGTTGTCTAACTGACCTTTTACTACCGAAAATTGGAGTTTTTATACTTGGGTTATATATGTACCTACATCCGACCCAACAAACATTTTGAGGTCAAAAGGATTACCAATTAACCGCCATTTGACCGAAAGCCCAAAACTGGTCAGAGCCCAATAGACGTTTCAATGGCGCCGGTTCAACGTCTAACTGTCGAGAATCTTCCACTTGCAAACCAACAAAAGGTAGTCGATGTCGACGCCACTTTGTGGATTTATAGACGTCGCTATTAGCAATTAATTACGGTAATTCAACGTCTTATTGTCAACAAGGAGCCCACCAAAATGTGGTGTGAAGCGACGTCATTTTGTGCACATATTAAACGTCTCTATTAGACATAAATGATGCCAGTTTAACGTCTAATGTTCGAAAATTTAATGCTTTAGCACCAAAATTTGGTCATTACCGACGACATTCTGACGTCTGTATTTAAAGTAAACAATGACTATATGTCGTCTTTTATACGCATTTTTAACCCAGAATCGACTCAGCTATTGACGTCAAACCAGAATAAAATGACGTATGAATTCTCGTCTAAAAAACATCATATCTTCGTTTATTACTTAAACTTCAATCAAAGCTTAAGAGTGCCAAATAATAACTTTCTAAGGAATTTTGAAGCAAAAGTGGCACAAGTATGATTAGCTAACCTTTTTCAAAATATAAGCTAACCATTTTGATGCACATTTCTACAAAGTTCTGATATTATACTTGCGCAAAGTAGAATTGAATATATCAGCTTTTATCTAGGCTAGGATTATATTGTGTCAAATCAAGCAGCGAGGAAAGCATTAATCTGTTAGAAAATAGAATAAAAATAAATATTAACTGCATTTAATAAAATACAAAACTAATATTCAAAAAGCAATAAAAAATTTATTCATTTTCCAAACTAAACAAACTGTCCATCTTATAAAACTATTTATCTTGTTACGATTGAAGTGTGTTATTAAATATATTGTCTTAGTTTACAGTATTGTTCTTTTTCATTAACCGTTCCTGGGAATGTTTTAACCAATTTTTTATGTTGTTATTAATTTCAGTTTGTGTGGCTTCCAGATTATTTTTAATTATAGATTCATATATGGAATCCAAGACATGAACGAAGTCGCAAAATTTCAACTTATTCCTTATGCCGACCCATGAAAATTGAGCTAAGGTTTCGTCGGTTGCAAGAATTTTGAGGCATTTTCTCAGTGAAGAACCAACACCTTTCCCTCCGATTTGCCGAAATCTTTCAATCTAAAAATATCATAGAACATAATATGCATTAATTTACTAAAAATCATTTTAATATCATTTACCAGTTGTTGTTTTTGTACAAAATTTGAAGATAATTCTCTTTCAAAATCAGTTAACTCTTCAGGTGTCGTAAATGGCATTTTGTGTAATAGATAAAAGGACAGCTTGTCGTTAGTACTGCATAACTCTCGTTTCAAATATTTTATTTCAGTAAAGAGCCCTTGGACTTCTTCATTTAAGAGAGAGAGACTTCCCAGAATATTTTTTAATACTGGTTGAGCTGTACAAAATTTTTAGTCATATCAAAATTTCCTGTTAATACAAATGTAAAATTATTTTAATAACACATTGAAAGTTACAATTTTCAGAATTGCAGCACTGCAGACAGCTCTGGTTACAAGTTGCAGATTTTTCGACATTCATCAGATATCTTCTCTCTGTACATATATAAATTATGTATATTTCTTCTTAGTTTATTTAAGGGAAGAAAATAAGTTACCATTAATATTAATAAGGCCCTTTGTAGGTAATGGCATAATTATGTCATCTTGGCTCAAGTTTCTGACATTTGTTAATACTATTGATGAAGAAGTAATATCTGTAATTAAAGAAAAACAAAATCGATATCTAAGGATAATATCTCCTGAATTACTGTGTTTAAATCCAGGTGTTTTTAAAATGGGAGAAGTTTCGTTGGTAGCATCACTGTTTATCGTCTTAAATATAGGCGTGACATGCTTCTCAGAATTATCGTTTGCAGATAAGACTATTATAGGAGGATTTTTTCCTTTAAAAAAAAGCTATATAACGATATGAATTCTGCAGTATAATAATTACCACTCTCAGTATTAATTAGAGGTAACTGTGACGAAAGTTCGCTGTTTCCTATTTTTTTTTGGGCAGAGTTTGAAGATACGAAAGTATCTAATAAAAAAAAAATATTCTTAAATTAAATTACACAAATAGTATCATAAATCTCCAACTACCTCTATTTTGTGTTATATTGGTACTTATATCATACTTATCACTACAACAGTTTTGCCTAAAAACTGGAGTTGCCCGATAAGATTTTGGCTCCAGACATTTCACCAACTTTTCGTCTAATGTCTAAAATGATTGCCATCATTCACTGGTGATATATTTCTTCCTGTTAAGGAATCATCAATATTATCACTCGAACCAACTACAAAATTTTTTTCAAAATAATTGTTTGCTTGTAGTCGTCTTCACTAGTGCAATCCAAGTAGCTCACATTTTGATTTTTCCGTAATTTTATTGTTGTTATGTCTTCCAACTCGCTATTAGAAGTTCTTTCAAGAATTCTTTCTTTTCTCCTAGCTTCTGTCCATGTTGCTAAACATAAAAAACAACATACGTATGTTATATATAAATTAAATTTATTTTAAAATTTTTACCAAAGATTGAGATAATATTCTTGATATTGGATATTCCTCCCAATCATCTCCTGGTTCTTTCTTACTTTTTAAATATTTGAAATAATTTAGCCGTCCTGGCCACTTCAAAATATTATTACCGACAAGCCAACATTATCGGAGATTTATCCTTTAAATAATTTCTCTATGCAGTGGCCGTAAAATGTCGACAAAAAGTCGACATACCGACGTACACAACCAGAGTCGTAAAAAAGTTCTAAGAATGACGATTTTCAAACTTGAATTACTTTTGCTTCCTTATTTTCTTATAAACTCTTTATTTAATGTACTTATATTTAACACTGTTTCAAAATACTTGTATTGTAGGGAATTTGCACTTAAATTTTCCCCCAATCAAACCAATATCAGTTACTTAAGAACTAAAAATTTACCAGATAAGTAAAGAAACTGGTTTTCCACTCTTTATTTTTCACAGTTGCTTAAAATAAGGAAAATATTTATGCTGAAGCACCTGATAGTTTCCACAAATTTAACAACAATATAAGCTGAAAACACTTTTACCAAGATTTCAGAACTTTATCAGCAAGAAGAAACGTCGTACTTCCATTACACTTGTTCATAACTAACTGTGATGTGATCAAATAAGATTTCTCATGAACGCAAAGGAAATTTTTTTTTTCAAAATGGCATATACGGCTATGAAAGGAATCCAAGTTAAGTGACTAATACAAGCTCAGATTTAATCAAGTGTGCCTGCAGTAGTCGTAGAATTCTTTAAAAGTAAGGAAAAAGACGACAAACCGACATGTACAACCAGAGTCGTAAAAGAGTTCTAAGAATGACGTTTTTCAGATGGCCTATACTACTATGAAAGCCATCCAAGTTAAGTGTCTAATACCATCTCAAATTTGATGAAATGTGCCTAGAAGACCTAGTCGTAGAATTCATTAAAATGTCGGCAAAAAGACGGCAAACGGACGTCAGCAGCCAGAGGCGTAAAAACGCTCTAAAAATGACGTTTTTCAGATTTTGAAACTAAAATTACTCAGATACATTTTGTCCATAAAGGCGTATGTATGACGTCCAAGTGGAATTGACTCATATGAGTCTCAAATTGACTATATTTAGCTACAGTAGGATTAAAATAATTTAAAAGTACATGAAAAAGACGAAAATGAGACGTACTCAGTCAGAGTCATAAAGACGTCGTATAAGTGATGTCTAATTGATGAGCAAGGTCGCAAATTGTTTGTTGGGCTAGTTCCTATATTTTGCAGAAATTTCTTCCGTTCTTTCTTTCATATCCATAAGTAGTTTCATTTTTCTCATAGGAAGTGAATTTTCACAAGTTTCCTGCTCTACACAAATATGAGTTGAAAATATGTCAATTTTTGTACCAAAATACGGTAATTTTTCAACCTTAAAAAGGACTAATTGACTTTCTTTGCAGTTATCTCTGAAACCATTTATCGTATACTCAAAAACTAAATACGGGGACAAAATGTAGATGCGATTTAATCATACGTACAAGTTTTAACGTGCATATTTAAAATTTATATATATATGGGTATATAAATATATTTATATATATATTCATAGTTCTCTGTAAATATTCCTTGAATATCCATAACATATGTTTTTTTTTTAAATATACGCAGGAGTGGTGAATCCATAATTTAATATTAAAAATCCTAGGCACCTTCATATTACACAACAAACACAGACAATATTGTCAGTTGAGAATTCTTCTTCTTACTTCTTCACAACTAAAGCAGTCAAGAGCTTTGTCCAGTAGAATAGAGAGTCAAAATGCGGCCCTGGAAACCAGTATTTTACGAACTCTGAAAAATAGACTTTTGTGTTATAGCAATAAACTCCTCATTCGATGTGAATTTTTGTTTTCAACTGAGCCATTTTTCATGTTTGGAAAGAGAAAAAAAAACAAGTAAAAAAGATAGAATTGGTGTAAGACCAATTCTTATGATAGCCTAGATGAATGTCCGTGTGTAATTTCGTATGGTCACCCATCTGTGCAAGTTTGAATGTTGAAGTGGTTTTCCTATATATTTCTAAAGCGGGTCTAAAGCGGTTCGTTGGAAAGTAAAAATTATGATGACAAATTTCATAGGATTTCATATTCTGAAGATTTTTTCAGTACAATAAAAACGTTTAGGACTGATCGTTTTCACAGTATACGTTGTGTACAAAATTTAGGCTTTCTACGCTACGCGTTCTCAGGCAGTGTCCAAATATATAGTGAAATACCAAATTTTTGTATGTAGGCAAGCCTACGAAGGAGTTAACCGATTGATCCTATTTTCGAACTTATATTTACTTTATTTTTTAAAGCCAGTGTGCAAAGTTTCAGCTCTCTAAGGGCTGTCGTACGCGTAGCTGTTACGCAGTACGCGCAAGTTGCTAAACCTTTGCCGAGATGTGTCATCACAATACTTTTGCTACCCTGTAGTTCCTTATATGAATACCGAGGTTAATTGTGTGCGTGTAACGATAATTAAATTATTATATTATCACCTCAAATTACAGGTAAAGAACTGAACAGCTGTCCGATCAGTAAATTCACAATTTCAAAATGGCCGAATATAGTTTGTTGTAGTAGTATTGGTATGCTGCTCGTATTGCAGTTCAAAACTTAGCATTTCGGAATTTTTCCTCCCCCCGAATGCCTCCCATCCGTAAAAAGTGCAGCGTGTATGTGTGCCGACGAACGGATATGCAAGAATTAAAATAACTTTTAATTTTAAGCGTGGGGTGTCCAATCTATTTTGGTCTCTCATAATTATTTCTATGTGTTACAAAAGGAATGAAAAACTTAGTAAGTATACCATATGATTTCATCTAGGGTATAAAAACGTAAGGTACCAAAACTGGTGATTACGGTGGATTGGGGAACCAGTTTGTTAATTTTGACCATGACGTGTGAGCAGGTACATTGTGGTGATGGAAGAGAATCTCTTCTTCGCCTTTTTTCGATCCATTTTTCTATTAATTCAGCGTGAAATCTATCCAAAAAATGGCACTATTACGATCTTGTTATCGTTTTTTTTTTCCTTTTATAGATACATATTCGATGAAGACGATTATTCACTACAATATGATGGATTTAATTGACAACCTTTTCAGTTGTGGCTGGATTCGGATGTCCCGAACAATTAGATGCGACGGAGCAGAGTACTACAATATGTTTTTTTTAGCTTTTCCTCGTTTTCCGTAATGGTTTTTTTCCATTATCAGCACACAGACTAATTTTTTTTTTCATCACAACAAAGGAACAGAAACTTTTCCAATTTAAAATTTTCTATTTGACAGATCTTCTTGAAACTTTCATCGAAAATAAAATTATTTATGCGATCTTAGCGCCGCTCCCCGTCTGTAATCAAAACTATTGACTCATCAAATAGCCTTCGTATAATAAATATGGCTCTGCGAATTTAATAAGAAATTGCTACCACTTTTCTCAAAATGCTTAGTGATACAATAGCACTATTCTTACTTTTTATGCTGAGATCAAATCGGCATATGTCAGCTTTTCTATTTGCAACAGGAAAAAAGTATTAGATTGAAGTAGTTCGGCACTTTTATTTTCGGTTTGTGTATAAAAAACACTCAAAAAATAATATGGGATTTTTGCCTGTTACCTGTGTCGTAAATCTAATTAATTTAAATTTTCAAAGGCTTTCTTGACGAAGGTTTTAGACATACCCCTTCGTGAAATATTAATTTTAGAAGATATTTAAATATACTTGACATGTGGCGGCTTTACAGAGCTACCTTCTAGTCGTAAACAGCCTTGGGCAGGTTTGATCTTTGTAGGGTTTTCGTAAATCAAATTCGAAAGCCACTTTGAAGGTTACGTGAGTAGGCAACGAATTTATTGTTCAGAACAAAACAATTAATATTATTATTATCCTGTCATTCGTTGATTTAGCCAGTCTAAATTCTTGTCTATGTAAATCGATAAAAAAAACAGGATTGTTGTCAAAGAGCTAATTCCAATGAGGACGGCGGTCTCATAAAGAATAAAAGAAAAGTAAGACCTATAAAAGATCTACATTGTTTTAATCGGATGCCTTTATGCTCCCTGAGAATAATATATACCTTATTTCCATGTATCCTGTTCTTGGGTTCTCCGGAGACATCCTGAACATAGGTAAATCGAAGAGCTTCTGTATTTAGGCCCACCCAAAAGTTCAGGCGCTTAGGTGCATCCAAAAGTTCCGGTAGCTCGATACTTCCAGAACCTATCATTATCCAGTTCTAAGTCGATAGGAAGTTTGCCTACCGTTACTCAGCACTTAGCTGAACCGATGTTTGCATTCCGTTGACCAACAATAGCGAAGCAAAGCTAATATTTCATGGTTCAGGTCTAGGCCGATTTCACAGTTGATAATACTCCCTCCTGATCGAGATAGGGTCGATTTGATTAAGTCTCACTCGAAATCTGCAACTCATACAGTGTTGTGATTCACAACGATTCTCCTTGGACGGTCATCCAGGCTGTCATCGGGACAGTCTGGGTTTAGAAGCCTTGTCTATTCAACCATCACAAGAGGACGAGAATACGATTTGGCCGAGATTCTCAGCTGGGGACAGTTCGAGTTTGAAATGTAGCTGGTTCAACGTTTGTTTCTATTCCATTTCTGGGATAGGTGTCGATCGTCCGACCCAAATCTACACCGAGAGTTTGATCGTCTAAAATAGAGACCAAGACTCACCCGAGGTTGTGCTTCAGCTCCACGAGTCATCTATTACCTTGGCGGAAGGCACTCAACTACTCTGACTAGTTATCCACCACGAATTGATTTTTGCTACCAGAATATCGCACACATAAGTGATATATTCTTTTTGTTGAGGACACTCAGAATTTCTAGTAATCAAGTAGTCAATGTAAAATTAGCCTATATGGCTAAAGACTTTTCAACAAACGTGTATTTAGTGTTATAAATCTAATTTCATTACAATAAAAAATGATCGTACATATCGATCACAAAAATAATTTAAAATATCGAAGAAAAATTTAAAGATTTGAGATCACAGTAATTCTCGAATATGTAGAAGCAATTGTATGGCACTGTGCCAGAGAGTAATCTAGATATTTCTTTTGGAGATATTTAATCGACATTTGTTTGAGTTTCCTTCAAGTTAAGATCTTCCGTGTTGAGATACCCTGCAAGATCACTTGATCGCATTTTTGTTTATTGATTTCTGGAGTGTAGATGCAACAAACACTATTAAGTATCTACTTTAAGTTAATTACATTCAAAATATTCAAAACATTTCACATCACCACTCGAGCCGAAGTAATTTTGAATTTTTGAATGAAATGAATTTCAGTTCTGCTCTACCTCTCCAGAATAGTTCATTGCACTTTTACTTTGCGTGTTTCTATTACATTACAACCACTGTCTTATTCTGCTATCTCCAAGAAAAGTGTGTACATTTAAACACCAGCAGGGGGTTGCATAGTAGTACTAGTACCTTTAAAGAGAATTTCCAAATAACTGGAGTTTCACATTATGTTTAAAGATTTTTTTGATCCCGACAAAAACATTCAATCACGAGTTTAAAATGAACTTTTACATATACAACGATCTCTTTACGAAGCTTTCTAATTAAATAAATTTATGACGTTAGATGAGCTTTTGTATCCAGACGTCCTATAGAGTTGTATGCATCTAGAGGCTTTTGTCTATGGTGTTATAGACTACCTTGAAAGAGATTTGTAAGTCGCGATCAACATATTTAGTTGCTCTCGTTTTTTATTGAGTCTAATGACTTGCGCTAATTAAAGATGCACGATCCTAACAACTCAACACGGATAATGATGGGATTCTATGTAGGTACGTTGAGTATTATAGAAGTAGTGTTAGTGCCTAAGGTAGTATCTCTGTTAATTACTTACGGATGGATATATTGGAAATAATTTTTTATTTAAAAATGTACATTTTATGTGATACAATTCAGTTATTATTCCAGAAGGTCGAGACTATTCTACTGAAAATTTTCACTACAAATAAACTCAGTTCTAGAAGTTTTGTTATTTTAAATCAGAACTAAATTAAATTAAATCGAGCAGTAGGCGATATTTGGTAGATGATTCCTCTGGTACTACTTTTTGTTCTGTTTTTTATTTGATGCAAATTTACTAATATTTTTTCTTTTATAACTTCTTTAAATGTATTTTGTGAAACTTTCATTCTACATTTAGTATGTTGCCATCATGTCTAACTTACAGATTTGAAGACTTCGAAATAAGTCGTAATCAAATGGAGCGGTGTCCGGTGAATATGGTGGGTGAGGTATAGTTTTCCATTGAAACACTTCCTGCCTTTATACCTTCATACTTTCTTTATGTAGTTAGGCGTTATACTGATGGAAGATCACCTTTGAGTGGGGGCGTTCACTGTCACGGACTTTTGCCGAGTACGAGTCACTACCAAGCGCTCACTGCGCAAAATTTTGACAGTTAACGACTACGCTTGATTACGACTATCGTCCACTCCGCAATTTGAATGGACCAAATAGTCGACAACGACTACGCAACGCAAAGTGGCAATACTGAATGTGCTCATTGAGCGATGTCCGGTGAATATGGTGGGTGAGGCATAGTTTTCTATTGAAGCTCCTCCCGCCTTTATACCATCATACTCGCTTTATGTGGTCGGGCAAAACCCTCGAGAATACTTCACAAGCCATGAAACCGACTCCCTCCCTACACATGCGAGGCCCAACATAGTCCTTAAATTCTAAAATATTTGTCGTGTTCTTATGTAAAACTGACAAAAGTTTGATTTGAATAGCTCCCCCGCTCTAAACTACTATTCATACAGAAAAATGGTGTTCTGATAATCTTGAGATTGCTTTCTTATCTTCCGAACCGTAATAAAATTTCCATACCTTTCCTGACAAAATTATTTAAAAAAATGTATCTTAACCAAATGACTACGATTCCTCAAACAAAAATTCTCAGCTGAATAATCATTGTAATGTCGCTGTGCCGTCATGGGATGCCGTGGGCTGATGATATCGAATGTAGCTGCCTACAGATTCGGACTCCGCTGCACATACACACATGCAATTATTACTGAGAGGTATTGAGCGTAAAATGGTAAGGTTACTTTGTAATCAAAACTATTTTATTATTTTGCTAAGTAAGGTAGATAGGAAGTGTATCCTTTGGGAAGGTATGGAGCCAAGCTGTCAATGACTAGAAGACTATTTTCCTGTATGGATAGTAGTTTAGGCTCTATAGCATATATGTATATAAAGTCAATGTTTGGCACTCTTCCATAAATATCAATATAGAACATTTTAGAAAACGGACTCACAACGCATACATATAGATTTCTGTTTCATGGCTTGGGACGTATTCTCGAGGGTTTTGGGTCCGGCATTATCCTGATGGAACATCACATTCCGTCTTGAAAAAAAGAGATGCACGTTATTCCTTTAGCACTGATTTAAGCTGCTCAAAAGCCTCGTAGAGTAGACCTTGTTTGTTATCGTTTGGTTTGAGATTAAAAGTTCATATCCCACCAAACAGATAAAAACACATACATACGTGGGGGACCTTATTTAGCGCATATGGTGCCTTTATTCCGCATTTCTCTTTTCTCTACCCGCTGTCTTTGGCGTTTGACCTTTTTATTAAGAAACCATTTCTCGCCACCAATCACTACACTATTCGGTATAAAAAAGTTTCACTCCTGGAACATGGCTGTACACATTTACTCACCGCACGTTTAGGTTTGTGTGGATCCCATTAAAACTCAATTTGCAAACTTTTTTGTGACATGCAAGCTTTTCGGCTATTTCCTCAACAGTTACCGTTCATACCTGAACAAATATTAATTCGAAATTCCTAATTGCTTTCTTTTCCATCCAATTTCTTAGTTGTTTACTTTTTTATCAGACAATTTTTTACTTACTTTGTTTATCGAGCACATTTTTAAGCGCGTCGATTTATGCTGTAATCGTTCACTTACATTCATTCACAAAAATATTTTCGCATGCATTATCCAAATCTAGGTCAATGATTCAAAAGTAAACATGATGAAGTGAATTACCGATAATAAGAAGAATTTGTCATGTAAGCGTAAAATATGTAATGAAGTTCTTTCATTTCTTCAATAAAAACCAGTGCAAGTTATAATTAGAATTAAAAATCTTTTGCCTTTTCTTCTCTACGTATACCTGCACCTGCTTAACACTTCTCAAATTATGTTTGTGTATTGTTAGAGTTACGACGGGATTTTGTTTCATCAGATTTTTAAAGAACACCCTCGTCAAACTTGAAAAATATTCCGGGACGTACGCGACTCAATTTTCGGTACAATAAAATCGTCTAGGATTGATAATTTTCACAATATACGTCAAAATCCTAAATTTTAATATGGCAACACCAAGAAGGGGTTGCTCGTTTTAGCCAATTTTTAAGATTATATTTAGGTACTACACTGTGTATAAAATTTCAGCTCTCTACGGTGAGGCGTTCTCAAGCAGTGTCAAAATATGTAGTGAACAGAGTTGGGCAAGTACCAAAGAAAAAGTACTTAAGTACAATTACAAGTACCAAAGGCTTGAGTACTTCAGCGTAAGTACAAGTACCCCATGTATGAAATATATTTGTATCTAAGTACGAATCCTATAAAAGGCACTGAGTACTTTTTGAAGTACTTTTTAAAGTACTTTTTCAGAATCTTTGTACGTTGGCAGTAATATAATGAAGTTTATCGAATTCAGTTAATAGATACCTTTTGAAAACTATAATATGTATACTAACCAGTGGCTACTATTTATATTATTCCGCGCTGCAAGTAGAGTAAACCTTTCACCTCCCATTGCTATACTCATCACAACTATTACAGGTCCGCCCATTAACCCATTATCGCCTCCAATAATTCATAGCAATTGTAAGGAATAAATTTCCAGTAAATTTCTAAGAAAAAATTGAGGCCTTTCCTACATCAGGTCGAGGCATCGTTGATTTTATATTGGAGCGAGGCATTGCATGCTTACCCTTGGGCACAATTGCTTGTGTGAAAAAGAGTTCTTACGTCGGTGCATATGCGTTGAGAGTTCTTTTCGTGCTTTAAAAGTCAACAAAAAAGAAGTTGTGGTAGAGATTGTGTTTTCTTTTCTACAAAGAAATAGATATTTGTAGGTACTTAATTGACTCAGAAATACTTAAGTAAAAACTTTGGTACTTAAGTACAAAACTAAACAAGTAGGTAAATAGAAGCAAGTACTTATGTTTAAGTACTAATTAGGGCATTTCAAAAGTATTGAGTAATAAGTGTTAAGTAACTAAAATGTACTTTAAGTAGTACTAAAGTCGTTTTTTACTTAAGTATTGCCCAACTCTGGTAGCGAAAAATGAAATTTTTGTATGGCAACTGGCAACCCTATGAAATAGTTACCCGATTTGTCCCATTTTTGAACTTAATTTTACTTTTTTTTTGTAAAAGCCCATCTACAAAATTTCAGTTCTCTAAGTACACACGTTCTCGAGGTAATCGTAAGGACGGATAGACATGCAATAATAAAAATAATTTTTAATATTATGCGTGGGTGGGTGTACAATCCATTTTGCTCTCTCATCATTATTTCTATGCGTTACAAAAGGAATGACAAACTATGAATGAATGATCATCTAGGGTATAAAAATCGTCCTGAAATTTTTTCCTTGCCACGGCGACTTGAATAGCTTCTTTAAAGAGTTTACGGTCTAATTTAAAGTTAAAACTACTTTATAGGAAGAAATTCTTCTCGACTCCCTAAATAGGGATTTTTGGCCTCAAAATCGGGAAATTGGGCTATTATAATATAATTTTAAAATCAGCATTGTTTTTAAAAATATCAGGAAAAACTTTCGTGACACTTCGAATTAATTAGCTTGGCCTGCTTACACCTATTTTTGAGGCCATTCCCTTTCACTCGTACACGAATTTGTCTATTTATATATTTCTTTACTATTTTCGACACTCTCGTAGACCCAGTTTTCGTCATCACAGCGAGCTGAAATTTGGCACAGGTTCATGTCGCGTGACAATTGAATCTATCAAAATTTGAACCGGAAATTTCCATGGAAAACCCGGAAAATCGGGAAAAATCATTTGAAATTTTGGTACAAATTTGATAAATCCGTTTCAGGAAAAATGCAGAGTTTTCTGATTTTTCCGAAAAAAATTTCCGGAAATTTCCGACATTTCCAGAAAATTTTCCGGTAAAAAAGTTTTCTAAATTATGCAGGATCAAGTTCCCTATCAACTGGCATCATTACTTTCTCTCCGACAATGGTGAAAACTTGCAGAAAAAATCGAGGAAAATTCATGTAAAACGTTTTTCCGGAGTTTTTCAGACCAAGGAAGCGTTTGAGCGTTTTGCAACCTAAGACAAAGTTGTAGAGCGAAATGAGTTGCATAAAGTTGCTTTTGTGGAAACTCCGTGGAAAACCCGGAAAAGCGGGGAAATCATCGGACAAATTTTCATCGATATGATTAGTGATAAATCTGTTTCAGGAAAAGTGCAGAATTTTCCAATTTTTCTGGAATTTCCGGAATTTTCCGATTTTTCCCGGAAATTTTCCGACAAAAGAGTTTTATAAGCTATGCGGAATCATTTTTTTCCGTCCTACTGGCATCAATACTTTCTCTTCAAGAATCATGAAAATGTGCATGAAAAATCGAGGAAAATTCATGTAAATTTTTAAAAAAAATTCACAGTAATAGGAAAAGTCTGTGGAAAACATGGAAAATCGGGAAAATTCATTGTTATATGGGATCAAGTTGGAATACAGCTAAAAAGCGCTGTTTAAAATTTGAATTTCAGAAAACCGTTGCAGTACATCAACGATTTGATACTCGAAAAAATTTTGTTTTCGGATCGGCACCAAACATGACTTAAAAATTGTTTTAAAATATCTCCATGCAGCACGTAATAACAATTTAGTTAACGTGAAAAAGGCAGAAAATAAAGTAAGTAAAAAACGAGTTTTCAAACAAAACTGAGGCCAAGCCGCATGAAAAACTAGAAAATAAACTTTTCTTCACACACAGAGGTGGACTCAGATTTTATTCGCTGACAATCACTGATATATTTCAGTATGATCAATCAGAGGTAATAAGTGATTTGATTCATAAAGAGAAAGAATATTCAAGAGAAATGTCCCAATCAAAAAATCTGAGTCCACCTCTGTGTGTGAAGAAAAGTTTATTTTCTACTTTTTCATGCGGCTTGGCCTCAGTTTTGTTTGAAAACTCGTTTTTTACTTATTTTATTATTAATGAATGGAAGAAATATCCCACGGTATTAAAAATGATTTTATATTTCTAAATTTAAATAATGTCCATACAACTTTAAGCCCGACATCAAAAGATATGAGAGTTATCTTAAGCAATGCATTATGATACTGTGAACATATTTTATTAACAATGTTTATGATGGCAATTAAGCGAGGGAAAAGTTTGGAAGTTTGATAACTTCAGCGACTTTCTTGGGTGAAAAAGTGAACTTTTTTACTTCTCGTGATTGTGCGTAATCGGTGCGTGGTGGAAAATGACTTCCTATGAGAAAAATGTTCACAGCTTATGGCTATGGAAGAAAGAATTGCAAAAGTATATGGGTGTATGTGATCCAAGTGGATGAAAATGGATATTTCGGCGGCAAAAACGTCCGGAGAAAGTCCTCTGAATCGGGAGAAAAGAACAACAAGACCTTTCTTTAGATATTCAATTGCCGTATTGGAACCCACCGCTGGGGGCTCCTACCCCCCTCCCACCTCCACCCTTTAAGTATGCAAAGACAAATTTTCTCTCACGAACTGTAGCTGGGAATTTGTTGAGGTAAACAGTGAAACTCGTTTCCGATCGGACATAACCATACCGAGTTCGAGCCAATCTACGGTCCGAAAAAAAGGGAATGGCTATAGTTATAAGCCTCCCGAGTATAGGAGTGTGGGTACTCAAACTTCTTCTCAGGACCTAGGGAATTGGATTCTGTACTAGATTTTCCAAAATGTACTAAATAAAATTTTGACCCCCCCCCCCCCCCCCCCCCCAACTCAATAAAACCGAAGTTCCTGAGTTATTGAAGATATTTCTCACAGAAAAACAACTTCCCCTAAAGATTTTCCGCGAAAATCAACAAAAGAAAATCTCACCTGAAGACAGGCTAAGATTATAAATTCAATAAAAAAGAACGAGTTTTCTTATAAAATAACCACACACAAACACTGAATAACACACACAACATAATTTGTACAACTTACGCACGGAAAACTCGCGATCGCGAACAGTCAAAACAATTTTATAAATACAGCGGAACTGTCAGAATTCATATATTGCCAACATATGGCACATGAATTCGGGGTATTTTTTTACGAGGAGCCTGGTGATGGTATTAAAAAAATGTTAAAGTATCTCCACGAAAAGATATTTAATAATTTTTGATTTCTCATATGACTAATGAGAAGAAAAGAGATAGCGAGTGAAAGTGAGATAGCTAAAATTTACATTCCACATCGAATTCTCTCAACATGAACGACAAGAATATAATTGCACCATGTTATAGCACAATCTGGAATTTTAATTTACATTCACTGAAATTAAATTATGATGGAGATTTTTTGATGAGAAAAGATAGATGTTAATATTCCTCATCGAATGAGATAAATTATATATGATGAAAAATAATACATTCTGAGAATTTTGCATTATGGTTGCGGGTTCCACACACAAAAATGGCGGTTCAGACCCTATATATAAGGCCGAGCATTTGGATGGATCGCTCTCTTAATTTTTTCGAGTTCAAGCAGTCAAGTCGTGGTATACACATATTTCAATTTTTTTAGTTTTTTTTTTTGAGTTATCACTTTGTAAAAATCCTGCAAATCAGCTTATAATCTGCTTACGATAAGCATAAGGTCACATGCGATTTTCTTTTTGGTGAATGTGAAATTTGTGCAAGGACATAATTTAGTGACATTATTGTGGTTAAGTGACTCATCTTTCTTTTTCAATAAAGTGCAGCAATTTTAGTTTTTTATACTTAATACCATTTTTTTGATAATCAGTCAATATTAAATTAAAGTGCCTTGTACAGAATAAATTCAAGACAGTTATTTCTATACTTCCCAAATCGGGTTGGTAGGAATATACCTGCGAATCATCCTTTGTTTGCTTAAAATTTTAAATTGTAAATAGCATTAACATCATAATTTTGAAGAATTTTCTAGATATATTGTAGATAAGTGCTTTGCTGTGAATTCGAGTGCTTAGGCTAACCTGCATATGAAGTTTTTATTAAACCGAAATGTAAATCTATTTATGCTCGTTCTGATTTTAATATACCGCTACACTAACATAATCCACCAAAGATAACATCATCACATGTGGCTTGTGAACGGTTCTACAGCAACTGTTCCGTTATACACATGCTGATATTGCAGCATTATTCAATAACAAGGGACACCCTAGTATACAGGCATATGGTGTAACCTTTCTCCACATCGTTTTTTTTTATAGTTCCAGGAACTAATTACTGCATATTAAATTGTTTCGTGATCCTACAGGAACCAAGCTACTTGCGTAACATTTTTGGTGGTTCCATCCTGGAATCATAAGTTGCGTAGACAAGGGTTAATTTTTTTGTATATGTATGAGCATTTTCTTATTTTTGATTGAAAACGTCATGGTACCTGTGGAAATACCAACACTGAATACCTCGTGTTTGTAAAGGTGTTATTAATTATGATTTTTTTTTGTATAAAATTGTATGTATTGTTCTACAGTGTCTCTCTCTTGCTCCATAGATCCGTCTCATTGCACGATGGTGTCAGCAATAGCATCCTAAGTGCATTTTTTTGTATGAGTGTATGTTTTATATAAAAAAAAAAAAAAACAGAACACACGAAATTTTGCAAAATCGTATAAACAACTTTTTTACTGACTGTTAGGAATGAATAACTTACTTAGTTTGGAAATTGTCCTCAGCTCTACAATTCCTTTTCGAGATTTAACGAAATAGCGCTCTTGTACGATGCATCGACCGCCAGTGATGCCAACCAGACGCTTAGGAAGATCCCTGAGTTTCGATAGAAAAAATCCCTAGAATTCCCTAAATTTTGTGGTTTTATAAATAAATGTTGTTTATTTATATATTATTTAAAAGTAACAAAGAATACATCTTCAAAGATAACATAAACAATTGCCTGTGCGTTTAATACAGCACAACGGAAGAATTTAGAAAATATGAACATTTTAGAATTTTGACAATTTTTTGTATAGTACCTATGTATCATTCCTATCACCAATTTGACGAAACATGATCTGCCAAACCAAAACATGTCAAATCATTTTTCCCTTTTGCAATCCAACCTTTAAAAGGACTTTTATAAAAAATGAAAGTTAGGCGCAATAAAAGTATTAAAAACCTTTGAGTTCTGGATCACAAAGCTTTTCGCAAAGATCATTTCTAAATTTTTGTTTCTTGTTTAGTGTATAGATACAAATCTAGCAAATCAAGCCCTAATCTGGTACCCCGACGGGTCTAAAACAGAGAAAGGATTTGGAGCAGGTATATATGGTGTTAGGCCAAGAGCTAACATATACCAAAGCCTAGGAAAATATGCCTCAATATTTCAGGCAGAGGCTTATGCCATCACTAGATGTGCATACGAAAACCACAGCCGATCGTATATGAATAAAAATATTTATATCTTTACAGATAGCCAAGTGGCTCTGAAAGCTATCTCATCAACTGAGATCAAAACTAAGTTAATGTAGGAAAGCATCCAAGCATTAACGAACCTTGGTACATGCAATCACCTAACATTTCAGTGGGTGCCAGAACACTCGGGAATTGATGGGAATGAAAATGGAGACTTACTGACCAAAAAAGGAGCATCCATGCCCCTCATAGGACTAGAACCCTTTTGCGATATTTCCCAGAATACCGTGAAGCTTACCATGCAAAACTGGATCCAGAACCAAATGGACCAGAAATGGACTTCATTAACCGGATCCACACAAGCCAAAAGGTTCATCAAAAGACTTTCCTCAAAGAAGATCCTAGATATTTTAGGGCTATCTATAAATCAACCAGAGTCATTACAGGCACTGTAAACTCAACAAACACATGCACAGGATAGGTAGGTATCTCACCCACTGATGTATGTAGACTATGTCCCGAAGAGGCTCATACTTTTTAAAGCCTGCCGATTTCGAAGAAATCTCTACCAAAAAAATACTGCGCTTCCTGGGAAGAGTGGGCTTGCTGGAGGAACTGTACAGCAAACGGTGCACAAGAATCCAAAATGGCCGCAGCTCAAAGGCTACTCGTCCCGCTATACCTATATATAAATCTAAATCTAACAGAGCCTGTCCGAAAAATTGTCGAAAAAACTTTAAAAAATATAAAACAAAACGTGTGACTTCTTAAAACAAATAACTGAGCCATTTACAATTTCATTAATCGTTCAGTTCCTCTTACAGATTTATTTAATTATTGTAATTTTTTCATTTTCACATTGGACTTATCCACAACTATATGGTTACTTAATAACTGCAATGTGCGGCTAAACGCGTTTTATTGAATGCATACCTATATTTCCGATAAGGGGGCTGTACGTACATATGAAGATGTAAAAACCTGAACCTGGCTATGATATTATTAGTCGTTATCAAATTATTATGTTGCATACCTTATGTAATTAACTTCATGCACTTAACGATTCCAGTTTTGGTTGATTGAATCTGATTCAATAGGATCGATGGGTTTACGCAAGTTCATCTTGATGGCTACATCCTGGGCATAATTGCATTTGTCACTTGAAGTTTTTTCAACTTTGTCGGTGACCATTATCACTAATGAACTGTCGTTTTGTGGTGTGATTTAGCCTATCTCTTATTAGGTTTTAAATATTATTTTTCACTTTTAAATTTACTCCATAAGATGTTTTTAATTTTGTAACTGGGTACATCAGGAACGACAGTTGCGAGTTTTATGAAAACTACTAGGCCGATATGATACCACTGGACTATGGGAAAAAGATAAAAATATTTCATATTATTACAGAACAGACAGAAATACTTGTTTGCAGAGGAATCTCCGAATTATGCCAAAAGAAAAAAAAACAAACAAAAAACAATACTAAAAAAAATATTATCGGTTCTATAACTATACCCAGCAAACATTTGGATGAAAAACTTCAGGACGATATGTGGATGATATTGCCAAAATATCTTCCACACGAAACTAAAGCAAGTACTGTGAAATAATTTCTTTCTTGTCTTGCGTAGACGAAAAGAAGATGAAATCACAAACAATTTTCTTTTCTGATTTTAAATGTGGAAGCAAGAAGACAATAGTTTCGCTTATTTGTCATCTTGATGATACACAAATTTATCATTTGGAAGAACGCGTCATTAGACAAGACTCCATGACAGTAATTAATTTGTTCACTAGTGATTTTAATTCCACCAACTAATATTTAAAAAATGTAATTAAATAAATATCTTCTTTATTCCTTTACTTCAAATTCCAAAGGCCTTATTTCGATGATTCTTGAACGATTTGTTGAGACGATAAGAAAGCGAATCATCTTGAAGAAACGAATACGTTTCTTATACATGATATGAAAATAACTCGTCAGGAAGGGATGTTGACAAATTACTTTAATGTATCGCGTAGAAATTACGCATTCGTTTCTTCAAGATGTTTTGCCTTAGGGGTAACAGTTTATTCCGTTGGAAGTTAAGAATGCAATACGAATATGATTATCATCCACGAGATATTTTATCGTCCAGCTAATAAGAAAGTGAATATTCTGCGTTTCGCCATGTTTGCTGGGTAGTTACCAATATTAAACTTCAAGAGGAAGAGCTAGGTAAGTAACTAGGAACTATGTAAATTAGGAATTCAGTATTAGCAATTCCTAAAGACTTGATTTAAATTTCATCCTTAAACGAATCATAGCAATTATTAAATTTAATCATAAACCTGGTAAGTAAGTGGTTGTCTAAGCCATTAATAATTGGTTCTACGTGTAATCATAGATGGCACAAGAACTAGATGTCGCATGGCATACTAAAGCAGAGTATAGAGAGTTCTTTTCTTTATTTTTTCTGTAGAAGGAATAGATGGAACAGAATACTGATCACGTGGTACAAGAATATTCGGAACAGCAATTATTAACTAAACAGAAAAGAATAAAAATTTGACAGTTGTACACAACGCAAAATGTAATATTACCTGGAGACCATCATACACAATTTTCAGGTTCAGATAATAAAATATCCTGTTTTAATTACAAAATTAAATCAATTTTTCGTGTCTCTGCTTTTGCTGGCTTCCATTTTCTTGGAGTGATGTTTGCCATTTGACATTTTTCAAATTGTATTCCATTTATTCCAACTAAAAGTTAAAAAAGAATACGTTCAGAATACATCACTGCGAATAAGGAAATACAGAATGGAGTAAACGGAATATTCCGAATGGATAAATAAACACTTTTGGTGCGTTCTAAATATTCGGAATGAATAAAGAAAAGCACTCAAAGATTGTGAATTGGGTTGTGTATTCTGGAATGGACCATAATACATGTTTTAGAGTATGCCGAAAGCAAATGTCTTTATAATAGCAGTTTTGTATACATTTGATTGATTTCCTCAATACTTTAGATACGAAAAAAAATTAATCTCTCGCCGTATACATCATTTCAAATATTGTGGTCCATTCCGGAATGGAACACCCAGCCATATAAATTTTGTATACTTTTTTGGTACTACATGCGACATCTAGTTCTTGTGCCATCTATGGTGTTATTCATGCAAATGGATATGTATTTCTGGAGCATATAAGTAAAGCCAATCAGTAAGTAATTTTAATAAGTAATATATCAGCAATATCTGTCCTGCGGTTTGTAGAGATTCAAAACCCATAAGAAGGCATCTTCTGAACTATACCGATGATTTTGGAGCGATCTTACCATTAAGTTTTTTTTTTTTTTTTTTTTTTTTTTTTTTTTTTTTCAAAACGTGCAAAACTTTTTTTGGATAGACTCTAATGGATACAGTAGGATTTAATGTTTTAATTCCAAGCCAGAGAAAGATTTTTGAAAATGGAATGCACTATTGAAACGAAAAGTGTTTTAAACATATATGGGTCTACAAAATCCTTCCAATTCCGACGAAGAAAACCAAGATTTCTGCTAACTTTGGCAACAATAAAGTTGTAATGCTTATTGAAACTAAGTTTGACGTCAAACAGTACATACACCAAGATTAGATACCACCAATCTGGTAGATATTAGAAATAAGCCGTCGCAAGCGACTTAAAGACATTACTCTGGGCTTGGTGTCATTCAAAGAGAACAATATCAATAATACTTTATTATAGTCAACTGTATATAAAGATTATAAATCTTATTGAATACAGATCTACAGGTTAGGGAAGTGATACAAAATTTGTGTTATAATTAGAAAAACAAGGCTAAATAAGTATGTTAAGTAAATTAAATGTACTAAAATGAAAAAATCTCAAATACCTAAGTTCTTGGAAAAAAAAGAAGGAAATGTACTAAGTAAAGATTAATATTGAGATTAAGAACAGCCATGAAGTGTACTTAATAAAGTCCCAGCAAGCTTAGCAATTCCTGAATTAACTTGCATTGAATTGTAAGCACTGCGTGTTACGTTGTAAATATATCTAGTACAATAATTGAATGCAACTAAAGTGAGTCTAACTTGAAAAATACTATTGTGTCATACATAAAGTGGGAAAGAATCAAACTACTTACCAATTTTAATCGCAAATTTATAGCTAATAAATACCCACTGACTCTCAACCACCTTAAGGAGCCATATACTTTGCATAAGATATTGGTAACATGACTGCAGCAAGTATGTAAATTGTGTGTTCAGGATTACACCGAAATTTTTTATATAGCTAGAGAATGACAGAGTAAAATTATTTAAAATAACCCGTGTTATCTCTGACGCCTCAAGATTGTTTCTATAGATCAGCATACACACAGACTTGGTAGGATTCAGTAGCAGTTTATTAGCTATATCGACTAGTCTCGTTAAATTTTCATTTACACGAGCATCACTATCTTTTTGCAACCCGATTGGTCTGTTCAAGTAAATCTGCTAGTCATCAGCAGTATATGGATGAATTTTTGCATCATTAATTACCTCAGGTAAATCACTGATATAGAGACTGAATAGGAGAGGACCTCGGATTGATCCTTGGGGTACTCCACAGGTGGAGACTTGAAAGTTCCATATAGAGTCTTGAATTTTGACTGCTTGTTGCCTACAGGTCTGAAAATCTCTGATCAGCTTAATGGATGAAAAGGAAAAATTGAAGTAATTCGAAAGTTTATAAAGAAGCCAATTATGAGTTAAAAGCCTTACTAAAATCCAATAAGACAAGGATTTGATAATATCCGTTGAAAGCTTCAGAACGGTAGTTTCGCAGCTATGTCCATCCACTTTGAAAATCTGATTCGTAAAATAATAGAAGCTTAGGCTGGTCAAGATATTTGGTAATTTGATTGTACATGACTTTTTCGATGACTTTTTCGATGACTTTGCTGAAGTAACACAGAAAACTAATAGGCCTGTAATCATTAATTTCACCAAGACAAGGATTTTTAGGAACAGGGACAATGAGGGCTTTTTTCCATAAGGATGGAAATTGAGAACTTCCAAGACAATAATTATAAATATGTACTAGAATGTCAGTAATTGTGTGAGCAACCGTCTTTATGAATCTCGGAGCAGAACATGCCCAATTGCAGTAGATTTTACAGCAGACATTACAAAGAGAACGTCAGTACCATCAATGCAATTAAACGCAAAACCCTCGAAACGCCTATCATCCCCCACTAGATGTCTATTAGAGATTATGGGAGTAGAAGATGCAAAATACTCACTTAGGTTTATTCATTATAGAATTTCGCAACTAGCAATACCAAGTGAAGTGAGCGGATATTGTTTCAGAGTTTTTTTATTGGAAGATCAGGATTAAATTTAGTGCTATAGAAGGACTTATTAGCAGATCGAAGTTCTATCGTCACATAGTTTCGAAGCCTCCTGTAGGGTTTATGCATTAGAGGGTTGCGTGTGGCTTTAATTTGACGCAGTTATATATCCCTTTCAGCGATAATTGAATGTATCGCTCTAGTTAACCACGAACTATGCTGTAATACAGCCTTTCGTTTCGTCTTCGGAATGGTACATGCCGTCCGGTTAAAAAGCTGCAGGAGTAGATTTCTTAGAGTACCTACTGACTTTGTCGTCAATCGATTCCATTGAGAAAATATCCACCCTAGGAAAATTAAGACAATCGAGAAAAAGTTTCTCTTTTGCAACTTTCACACTTCCAACTCTAATTGAAGGGTCAACGTTTCGAATTTAAGAAAAAAAATTCAAATCACAATAAAAAAAGAAATTTTAGAATGTAAAGCTATTTACGATATGCTTATAAATATATAAGAGAAACAATTGGCTTCAATTAACAAGTAAAAAAGCTGCAATTGGTCTAAAGATACCCTAGATGTATGCAATTTCATATGGTCACCTCTCTGTGCAAGTTTAATTTTTGAAGTGGTTTTTCGCACATATTTCTAGAACGGTTCCTCGGACAGTAAAAAGTTTATAAAACTTCATATTTTGAAGAACTTTTCAGTATAATAAAAACGTCTAGGACTGATATTTTCACAGTATACGTTATAAACACCTAAATTTTTATATGGCAACACCAAGAAGGGCTTGCCAGATTTAGCCCATTTGTAAAGTTGTATTTGCTGTTTCTATGAAAACACCGTGTACAAAATTAGAGCTCTTTACATCAACGCGTTCTGGGGCAGTGCCCAAATATATAGTGAATAACGAAACTTTTGTATGGCAACCGTACGAAAGGGTTGCCCGATTTGGCCCATTTTCGAACTTAAATTTACTTGTTTTTTTTTGTTTTTTTTTAAAGCCCGTGTACAAAATTTTAGCACTCTAAGTGAACATTTCTCGAGTTGTTTTTGATCTTATTTTTATATGTTTTTACATTGTGCGTGTATACAGGACTTGTATCCCATTGGGACGAAAATCAAGCGCTTCTGAAGGAAGCATAATTTAAGTGTTTCCATAGACATTATTTTGGAGGTCTTTAGAAGAATATTCACTGATCTGTTCAGCGAAATATGCACAGTCGCAAGTAAGTTACTCAAGAGATTCTATAGCCATCACTTGGAAGCTCTATAGAAGATTATTTGTTTGGCTCCAGCAGAAGTCCAACAAAGGGTGATCTCATCTAATTTTCCACGAATCTAAACTTTGGATTTTTCTACTATTGTGCGAAGTAACGCATTTCTCATTTTCAATGTTAAGTTCAGAGTGGTTAGAAATCTGAAGTTTTGATTAATAAAAAAGAGAATAAAAGGGAGAATATTGGCTGATTTAATCAACTTTATAAAAATTAATACCTACCACAAATAATTACAAGCTAGCATAAGCGCCTTACTACTGTTCTCAGGAAGCAGTCTTGAAATCCTTTTATGAGCTTAAGGAAGAAGCACTGCGATGATTATTCAAAAAACTCATTAAAGCTTTTGAAAAGACACCTTCAAAAGACTTCTTCGCCCATCATTTAGCATGCCTCTTAGAGCGCTTCTTAAGAATAGTAGTGAAGCGATTGCCTATGCGGACATGCCTATGTAAAAAAAGGCAATGAACTGGGATAGGGAAAAGAAGCGCTGCCAACTTCCAGGGGTCAGCTTCAGAAGATCTCTTAGAGCGCGTTATTTTTTCCAGTTCGATATGACTAGAAAGAAAAGTTTTGGTATACCAAAATGAAATTTTAAATTAAAGTTTGACGCCAGTAGATAAGTATCTACTGGCTGTCAAACTTAAATTAGGTACTTCGATACGTGTCTCAACATTTTTCTTTTCATCACTCAGCACGAAGAAGCAAATCAAGATCAGAGTATTGAAATTATTGGGAAGGCGTTTGTTTTATATTATTGAGCCAAGCTCAGGAGATAACCTATGATCCAAAGCACAGCATGGCACGAAGGAGATAGGGAAGGATTAGGGGAGATGAGGAGAGTGGCGGAGGTGCCGATGTATGTCACTCTTGAACCTTCGCTGATTGTAGGCCTGAGGAAAAACAGAAGATGGTAGACTGTTCCACATTCGCACAAGAAAACATCTCGGAATTTTACTGTACTGCCGAAAGTATTTTGAAGGGTGAAAAGATGTGCCCGGCTTGCAGCGCGAGTATTGCTTGAAGGAACTAATCTACAAGGGATCAGACTGTCCAATAAAGGCGGGGATGTACGGCCAGACCCAGCCCAGATGTGGGAATTGTATTCCATTCTAGGTCTGATATAGGATTTGTAGAGGTGCGCTAGATTTGATGGCCTGAAATATTTCTTATTACTTCTCAGTAATGAAATGAAATGACTGAAAGAAAAACAAGACTAAAGTAGCCAATCTCAACTTGAAGTTGTGGCGATAAATTGATATGTCTGTGGGCCTGTTGAAGCCTCAATCTCTGGTTGAGAGTGAAGTTGAGCTGTTGATGGGTGTCGGAGATCAACTTGCGGTTGGCATAAATGGATTGATGAGTGTGTGGGCATGTTGGTCAACTGTTGTTATAATTTCATTATATTTGAAGCTTTTGGAGGATAAATTAGTCGTTGAGCTTTGAAATTCTAAGAGTTTTGTAAGAGTTTTTTGTAATTTAATTCTAGGCTAGATATATCTTTATATTTATTTGTACTAGCTTTAGATGGTTTCAATAAAGAAAAATCATTCATAGAATTATAGAAAAGTTTCCCATGTTTATGGAATACGAAAAGTGTGGAATTTAGCAACAACAATTTGCGGGAATTAGCATATAATCGAAAAATGCCGAGAAATTAATACCCAAGCTGATAAAAATGTTAGATACAAGCTCATTACTAATATGCGGATGTCATTTAGACGAGACCTAAGGAAGGTAAAAGAAACGTGCTTTGGTATTTCAAGCTACTACAGTTGAAGAACTGGAAGAAGGAGAATATGCATATTAACTTATCCTCCTTTAATGCCGTCTAATGTCCAGCAGATTTCTGGAACAATTTGTCCGAGAACTTGCGGTGAAACAGCCGCATTAAATTTTATATCCTCATTGCTTCTTGCCACTAGAAAAAAACGCAAAGTTACCTCTAATCTCTCTTCCGCGCTAATAGCGTCTCGCATAGTAGTATTTTTCTGGTAATTAACGGTTTCAGTAGTGTTAGTAAATTATCAAAAGTATGACTATCCAATCCATAGGTACGTAAAAATATTTTGAAATCATCGGGCTCTTTTTCTCTCAACTGATTTAGAAAAATTAATTTTAGAATATTTAACACGATTTAGTTATCATTTTTTGGCCAAGTTCTATTTTTTTTCTTTTTTAATTCAAACTCAAAACAGCACTTGCTAGAATTATGATCTGTTTTTTTTCTTCCGTAATTAAACGCGATGCCATCTTTATTAAGACTTAAGAGCAACTGATTTGAGGTTTATGTTGAGGTGAAATTGAGAAGTTTGTGGGGATGTAGTCAAGTTGATCAACCGTTGTGCCAACTTCAAGTTAATCAAAAGATTGATAAGTGTGTAGGCCGCTTAAGTCACAATTAACACTACTCTCACATACATTGTAAAATGACGGTATAAGGTCTTTTTACAACTTACTTGACACAAGTTTTATCTATTTCGTCTGTGTTTGGTAATAAATTCTTCTAATACTACTGGCTATTGAATTTTCTTCTGTTTTTGGTGATATGGAATATGACTGATTGGACTAGAGATGCCTTGCTAAATTATTAACATCGACTACAATAAGTGCATGCCTTTATATTGATGAATGGCGGGCGTGTGCGGAGGGGGGGGGAGGTTGCAGCACTTTTCACTTCCATAGAGAGAGGAGATATCCTATGATGCTGTAGCACATCCTTGGCAGGAAAGGAAGAAGGAGTAGTGGATTATTGGGTTAAGCGTGAATTACAATTACCACTGATGACTTGATTTGAAGTCGAAGTCGACGCTGAGGTGAAATTTGTAATTAAA
The DNA here is from genome assembly GCA_963930735.1 of Dioctria linearis. Taxonomy (NCBI): domain Eukaryota; kingdom Metazoa; phylum Arthropoda; class Insecta; order Diptera; family Asilidae; genus Dioctria; species Dioctria linearis. The sequence goes on along the minus strand of OZ005741.1, from coordinate 74,225,260 downwards.
TTAAAGCTTCAACTGCTTGAACAAACTAGAAGTCCCGACTTCTGTGATTGAACTGAAGTTAGCCGCAGCCAACACCACCTTTGCACTTTGAGCAAAGTTTTGTTTCAGTCGCAGTCGCAGTCGAAGTTGCAATTGTATCTTACCACATGCATTTCCCATTTGAGCAAAGTCGTAGTCGACTGATCAGTCGTAATTGTAATTCAGGCCTTAAACCAAGGAGGTGATGGTAAGCATTACGCTTAAATGTTTACGACTCATAGCAGGGAGGGGGGAGAAACAGAGGATGGCAAACAGTTCCACATTCGTACTGCTCCTCTTATGAGGAATTCACGGAATTTCATGGTACGCCTAAATTTGACTTCAAGTGTGTGAGGATGAGCTCGGGTTACAACAGCTCGTGTATACACATAGGAAGAATACTACAATGGATTATGCAAGAGACCTCGTCAAAGGAATAGCCATAAAAGTTGCGATAAAAGAGAGACAGACAGCCAACATTATGCCGATGCTTTAGGAAATCAATAGTTGCTATTGATATGTCATCGCTAATAATCCGGAAGGCCTTATTTTGGACTTAGTCTGATGCGAGCAATGCAATGCGTCCAACCCAAACGGGGGAATCATATTCTTTGCAAGAAGCCCAGCTATTTCATAGCATTTTTGGCAATACCAAGAATGTGATTGGACCGATTAAGATTGGTAGATATTTCAATGTTTAAGGATTGTGAGTTCGAGATATTTTCTCCATCGACGGAAATGGGTATTGCAGGTGTTGGAGTACGTTTGAGTGATAACAGACAACATTGCATTTTGGAAGAATTAACCAAGACCCGATTCGCTCTGCCCCAAGCTAGTATTGTTGCAAGGTTACAGTTTAGTGTACTGTGGCTTTATTTGTCAACTATAATATTCCCACACGAACGGGAATCAGTTATAAAGTCGAACGAGTGCATGAAATCAAGCGTGCTATCATTTGCAAAACTATAAATAGTATTGAAGATGAGAGCTAGCAGATCCTTAATAAAAATTAAGAAAATAGTAGGTGAGAGAACAGAACCTTGCGGTACACCATCATGGATTATAAAACGGTCAGAAGTAACTCCATCCAATACAACTTGGATTGAATGGCGGGAGAGAAAACATTCAATCCATTTTAAGAAAACAGGGTCTAGATCTAATGTCTGAAGTTTAGCTTAGAGATTAGGATGCCAGACTCTATCGAAGCCCTTCTAAATATCTAATGCTATGATTTCAGATTCATCAAAATTATGGAGACATTGATTCCAGCGTTCGGTAAGGAATGTCAGTAAATATCTAGTAAAGCGGCCAGCACGAAAGACGTTTTGGCGATCGCTAAAAAGAAGACAATTCTTTAGATATTTCATCAATTGGGTGTTGATGAGTGCTTGGAAAATCTTCGAAAGAATCGAAGAAAGAGGGCAATTGGTCTATAATTTGAGGAATCGCTTGCTTCTCTTTTTTTTCGGTATTGGCTGAACATGTGCAAGTTTCCATGCCAAAGGAAGGTCTCCTGTCGAAGAGGACAGGTGAAATACAGTGAAACCTCTCTAAGGCGGACAGGCATGGGACCAAGAAATATTGTCCGTTCAGTGGGATGTCCGTTATTGAGGGAGTAAGAAACACCAAAAATGATATGCCTAAATACATAGATATATACTAGTATGTACATATTTACATATACATATATTTATTTAAACACATTTTAAACCAGTAAGAAAGAATTTATTGTATGGTAGTATATATTTTAAAGAAATCATCTATTCGGCTTTGGTGTAGATGTTTCCCCGGAGTAATAACAGTTTCGTAATGTGTCCTTAAAATTGAAGTCATTCTAAGAGCTTCGTGATCTCCTGTTTGTAGAGCAAAATGCTGTAGAGATTGACATACTTTATGGGCCTTTCTGTGAGAGTCAATAACAGTTCCTGCTTCAGGTTCAGCGTAGCTCTCGTTATCAGATTCAATGTCGACTGTTTCCATCCAATCTGTCTCCTGCTCAGTATAAGAATACAATTCTTCATGTGTGTTCAGATTACTGTCACAACATGTGGCATATTCGAAGGAGTCGAAAATTTGGTCACAACCACTCTGTCTAATGAGGGAAGACATATCTCTGAAGCACGTTAAAGGCAAGTCATCTTCTGGGTCAAATTCATCAGTAAGACTGTATGTGTTATCACGAATGTACCCTGATTTTCGAAAGCAGTTTTTGATGGTACTAACTGAAATTTTTTGCCAGGCTGTGTCAGCCCAAGTGATGGCATCTAAAACGTTCACAGACGAAGAGAGTTCTGTTACAGAAGAGATATCATCCATCTTCCCAAGTAAGTGTCTTAAGATAGCGTGGCGATAAAAAACCTTAAAATTTTTTATAACACCTTGGTCTAACGGCTGACTAACCGAAGTCGTGTTTGGTGGTAAGAATATGAGCTTTATATTACTAAGTGTTAGAAAATAGCAATATTTTTCGTTTCTGCTTTTTCATTGAGTCATTAAAGCTATGCAGCCATTCGCTCATTATATCTGAGGTCATCCAAGCCCTTTTATTCGACTTCCATATCGCAGGTAAGTTTTTCTTTTCTATGTTTTTAAAACAACGTGGGTTAGCGTACTTGCCTATAACTAATAGTTTTTCCTTTTCTCCTGCCATATTTGCGCAATGCAATTCTGTTATCCTCTCTTTTGAGGCTTTGCCACCACAGCAAGTTTCACCTTTGAGAGCAAATGTTTTAGAAGGGAGGGCTCGAAAAAACAGACCTGTCTCATCTGCATTGAATACGTTTCTGTCTTCATAGACTTCAATAAGTGACTGTACACGTTTGGCCCAATTTGTAATAATTGCACGATTTACGTCGGCAGTTTCTCCAGATATCGCTCGGAAAGATATTCCATGCCTTTTAATAAAACGCTGAAGCCAGCCATTTGATCCCTTAAACTCGTTTTTCCCACACCTTTTTGCAATCTCTAATGCTTTTTCCTTTATCAAAGGTCCCGAAATAGGTATGTTCTTTTCGCGTACTTGAGCAAGCCACTGATAAGTTAAGTCATCAATTGCATGACCTTTCGATTTGGAAAGTCTTCGTTTCATATTCTCATTAAACCCGCTGTGCCAAGCCTTTAAAATGATTTCCTTTTGTTTTAATAATTCTGTTACACAAGTCTTTCCAACAGTAAATCTTCTTGCTAGAGATCTTGAACTACACTCTTTTTCATTGGTTGAATTTTTAGCAAAATTTATAATTTCTACTTTTTCTTTTAAAGACAAAATTTTCCGTTTAGGTGCCATTTAAAACTGTCCGATAAATGTTCTTTTGTTGAAAACTAGAACAAAAAAATGTAATTTTGTTAAATCATCCACACAATTTGTTATTGTGAAAGCTTGATCTTTCCAAACATTATAAGACTGCTCATACACAATTGAATTTCTACAACCTTGAACGATATTCAATAGTTTAAAGCAGTTGTGTTAAAAAAAAAACAAATAAAATCATAAGCCAGCAAATGATTAGAAATTATAATATGCAATGGTTATGGCTCAATTTAACAACGTCGTGTCATCACGACAGTTATTCTGATGAAGAAATTTGTAGTGTATGGTCGATCTAATGAAGCTTAAAGAACAGAGGTTATAGAATAGATTTATGCACACAACTATTACAAAATTTGTGAATAACTTACATTTGTACACTGCACTTCCTTTTAATCAATTTAAGCGGTATGACCTTTGCTACAATAAATGACAAATTAATCCAGCAACTTTCTATGCCAACGCACTTTTACCCCAAAAAACAATGAAAAGTTTCAGAAATAGTAAAAGTAGGTACCGTAATTTCAACCTCATAAGAAGTGATCAAATTTGTTACCACAAATAATAGTGTAACAAAGAAAAACAAAAGAAAACTTATTTTTGTTTTCATTCGTGACCATCCACGCAATGAGATGAACAAAGCAAGAAATTAAAAAAATTATATTTTTTTATAAGAGGAAAAACATTATCAGGAATTAATGTGTAAAAAAGGGATGGATAAAGCCATGAGAAATTTATAAAAAGTCTTTCCTATAATCATGTTAACATAGGCAAACTAATAGCATGCAAAGACTGGACAAGTAGACCAAAACTATGTAGCAACGCTCAAATATAAATACGTCGATGGCTCCATGTATAGAAGCGCTTACTTTTTTCTTAGAAATAAAGAAAAAAATTCTTGTAAATTTCTAAGAAAAAATCGAGGCCTTTCCTACATCACGTCGAGACATCGTTGATTTTATATTGGAGCGAAGCATTGCTGGTTTATCCTGACATCAGCAACTATAGTTTGTCTATGATGTTACTCTTTCCGCTCATAATAAATTAGGATAACAGAACGGTTGGATTGTGCTAAACAAAGAAAGCACATGTTCGGACTAAACTTTAACTAGGTATTGTCTCTTTCAGCTTTACGTAACAATCTTATTGAAAAACGTGTTCCTCTTTATAAATTTAGATAGGTTTTTTGGGATTTTATTTACCCTTTTTAAGGTATGTACATATCTACTCCCTTTCAATGGGTATCTCATTCTTTACTTTTCTTTCCTTTAGCTTTTCTTGTTACATCGTTGTTCGCTGTCAATTTCAATAAAATTTCAAGGAAACTGTCCGCATATGAGAGGGAATTCGACCAAATATCGAGAAAATTACTGTCCGCGTCCGGCTAGGAGAGGTGCCCGGTTCAAAGGGGTAAATTTCCCATTCCTGCCATTGGGATCTACCTTAGGAGCAATATTTGTCCGCTAATAAGGGGGTCCGCTTATGGGAGGTGCCCGTTAAGAGAGGTTTCACTGTAGTTTGCGTAGAGGTTTAGCTAAAGAAGAGGCGCAGCACTTGAGTACCATGTGCGACATACTATCAGGCCCAGCAGCCTTAGACACATAGAGACTCGCGAGCACTTTGAAGACTTCACTTGTGCGGGAGATACTTAATATCTCTATACCAATTTATCTTAATTTTACAAAAAAAAAAAAAAATAGAGTTAGTCAGCACTATGCTCAGTTTTCGCTTTCAACAAATTTTACACTGACTACATATTGATTCCATTTAAGAGAGCTAGCTAGGTGAACTAGGGCCTCAAAGAAAGATTCTCCCTAGTCAAAGTCATTTCTATTGAACTTTTGAACCCAGGGAATTTTACTTTATATATTTTAGTATATCTTCGTCATGTATATTGCTTAAAAGTTTTCCCGATTTATTCCACGAAGCGAAATTAAAATTAATTCCAAACCAGCAAGTGGAAGGATTAAATATTTAGTTTAACAAAACGTTTTATTTTTTCTAAATAATGCTCGGACTTATGATGTAAATATAAAACCTACATAACTACTAGCCCCATTAGTTGCAGTAATGAGAGCTTAATAGCTCATTACAACTGTGCTATTACACGTTGCCCTCTTTTTATGTATGTACACACATTGCAACCGGCATTACGTGATTTATATAAAAAAAATAAGAAATTATACAATTGTAAAACAAATGACGAGCACTTTAACGATCACTTAACAAATGTCTTCAGAATTATCAGCATTGATAACAATTTGTGTAACGTAATCTTAGTATCACATGTACTTTTAAAAGTGGAACGAACCGACCACAAGCGTATTGTATGATCTCTCACGTAAAGCAGACTTTTTTACATCTAAAAATGAACAGCAAAAACAATAACGACTGCTTCCACCTTAATACATACATTCATACCTACCTGACAAGGAAGGTATTCTGCAATAATTCAATTCCGTTTTAACCATAGTCAAATGTGTGAACAGTTAGCCGAAGTTAGTAGAAGTTCCATGCAATCTCACACTAGGCAATCTGATTGTAATAATGACATCTATCGAAAAGTAACCGCAAATTAGTTTTAAATGAGAAGTAATCGCTTAATTACAGTACCACCGCTCAGCAGTGCGGCGGTGGCGGCGTCGGCGTCCCGCAGCACTACTCAGTCAATAAAACAAACTCACACCGCGCACTTCACCTAAACCAAACAATAAGTGAGAGTGAGAGCAAAAGCTCTATGTAGTGGCGGAATGGTGGTAATATGTAGTACTTAGCTGAGTTGCGGAGTCGTTTCCGACTTTTATCAAACGCGCGCATCTTAATTTAAGTAGTTCGCACTTGCATGAAAGTATCTTTTTATAGCTATCGACGCATGCGCAATTTTGAATGAATGGCATCCAACACTTGCACATAAAATTCGCATTTCTTTCTATTCGGAGCGTGCAGTTTATGTGACAATATAACTGACACAACACACTATAATATGCCCTCCAACAACAGCAATTGGGGTGGGGATGTATGCACTTTATGTATGTAGGTATTTCTCCATTGCAATGCCATTTGCATCATCATCGCGTATATTTTATAGCCTGCAATAAATGAGAAGAGTCACTGCTGTGACGTGACGTTCTCAGGTCATTAAACTTTTTAAGTGAAACACCCCGCTATTGCATAATTTAATTTTCAGGGTGTGTTGTGTGACGAGATCGGAGCGGGCGGAGCAGTAGTAGTGCCCAGTGTAAAACAACCGGAGAAAAAAAAACAGCACAGAGAACAAGATCAGAAGGTGCTTGTCTCGAGGAGAAACAGAAATGAAAACGACGATAAAAATCCAAAAAAGCAAAATTGGAATGATGTTTTGCTGGTTAGTGGCAGTTCCGTGAATTACTTGGCGTTCCAGGCAAGTGTATCGCGCACAGTATACTGTACACACGTTCATATATATGTATGCACATAGCTCTGATCGCGAGCTAGCGCGAATCAATTTAGGGAAATGACATTTTGATTATATCTGATTGCAACATATATATGGAGCCGATTGTACAGTGTCCATTGCCCAGCACAGATGGATTGGATTGATGGACTTGATGGTTTTATAGTTCTTAAATTCTTGTATTGCAGCAAATGAACATGTTTCGATCGGAAAATTTTTATTTATTTCGAATGGTGGCAATCACTTCATTAATGACGTTCAATGGAATCCTTGATGATGGAATTAGTGCAGTATTATTACTGCGTTATTTCAATAGAGATGCAGTTTTGTTTTTTCTTAAGAAGGTCTATGCAAGAACTGATCGTGGTGATCTTGCCTAGCATGTTAGGTTCGCTAAACAAATGAAAGCAATCGAAGATACATTTAACCGTCAAAATATAAATAACTAAGATGATACATTTTAAGGTCATGCAGTGGACACTCTCGTTAATTAATGATATGAAACTTTCGATTATCAAAAGCTACCAACAATTTGGCGATACATTTTATAAACATCCACCCTCCTGCACAAGCGGGCCAAACATCATAATCTCATTTAAACATGTAATGTTGCTGATGCAGAAAGATGCCAGATGATAGACAATTCTTAGCTTCGTAGTAAAGCTGTCTGGCCGGAGGACACAGTTGTGCGGGTTGAAATAATAAGGAAGAGAAAAAATATAATAACGGAGCTAATAAAAAACAACACTAAGTATAACCGTCTTAAGCTCGATTTATTTTTTCCTTTCACTTGTTATTTTTTAATGGTTGTACATAGTTATGCATATACATATATCCGTCGCTTGATCGTCTGAACGTTTTAGGGGGATACCCTGACCTGCAAGAGAATAGAAAGTATGGGGCTGGGTATAACGATACTCAGTGGGTTTTCCTATCCTACATATTCAAACTACATCTTTTGGTCTTGGATTAAAAGTCGAACTAGCTCTTACGATTGATCCACCATTCACTCACAATGACGGCATTGATTGATTAATTGAAACCGAGGTTTGGGACTCCTTAATGGGGCCCCCGAACGTACGCCAAGTCAAGGCCCATTGTTCACCCTCCAGACCCATGAGCGTTTGTTCATAGGTCCCAACCGGACGCTCCTATATATTTCAGTATTGGTTCCCAGCCTTCCTTGCTGACATCGTGTCACTCGTCCAGGAGGTGTGAGCCAAGAATTCTGTAACGTATTCCTGAGAGTGCCGGGCAGTGACATAGAAAGTGGGTAATTATTTCGGGTTCCTATCCGCAACTCCTGCATGTAGGATCATCAACGAGTCTCATCCTGTGAGGGCCACCTTCACTGAGAGAAGAGTGCCCCGTGAGAATGGACACCAAAGTTCTCAGGGTTGGCTTGTTAAGTCCTAGGAGCTTATTCGTTTGATTCGGGTCCGGCTTACCCCACAGTTCCTTTGTTGTTCTACCCGAGGGATCTTCTAAGTAAAGGCGACTGTGTTGGCGGTCAGCCCAGCTTTAAATGATTTAGACGAGGTGTTTCGGTGCGATCCCGACTGTAGAGGCTGGTTCCTCCGAGGCTGCATCAAGACGAGCAAGCTCGTCTGCCCTTTCATTCCCGCTGATTTTTCTGTGCCCCGGCACCCACTGCACTATAACTCTGTTATTCCGAGAAAGAAGGTTCATGGAGGTTTTGCATTCCATTAATAGTTTGGAGGTTATAAAGGGTTTAGACAGAGCTTTGACAGCTGCTTGGCTGTCTCCTTATTCTCAGTGTCTGGTTAAGGAGGTGCCTACCTGCTTCAAAAATGATTGATTGATTTCCGCCTGGAAAACCGTAGCATGGCTTTCAAGGTGCATGGCGAGTTCAATTTCAGACTCTTCACAGGAAACTCCCATTTGCTGAATTTTGTATGTTTACTAATTGAACAGATGATGCATTGTTTCACTGTCACTCATCTGAATGTTACGAGATTTCTCTCCTAAGTTTCCTTATACCTTTAGTTTTGTCTCAACAAAATCCCTCGGTTATGGCGCCACAATTATTATTGCACTTGTTTGTGCTATTTAGGAGTATGCACCTTTTTACCACTTAATTGTGGCTTTCTTCCAAAATGGTTATTGCACACTATGATGGCGAGTTTATTGCGGTCGGTCGTCTCACCGTCGCGTCGCTGCCTAACCCTAACACTAAAAATGCCAAATCCAAACAAAATATTAACTCGTTACGGCTTGTAAAGCATCGGACCTGCTATTAACTCAATTCATTTGGAATATTCAGCTTTTCTATTGTGAAAATGTCTTTGGATTAGATCAGTCATTCTTGACTTAACTCAAGCCCTTGTGTTGTTAATACTATTGACCACACAATACACCTTCAAACAATGCAACCGCTGCACCAAATTTTCCCTTATAAAATTAATCTGAGAGGCTGAGTCAAAAAGAGCTATACAAAGAACAAATATATCATCAGTGCTTCTTACATGACTTACCGTGACAGCTAAAAGAACCTAGGTTTCATTATTATTAATTATATCACCCTTATTAACAAATTGTAGTTTGAAATTCCTGTTATGATCTGATAAAGTAGAGGCAGTTTTTGTTGTCGAAGGATCACCTAGATTAGCGATATTTTCTTTAGCTGAATAGCTGACGAGTAATGGAATTGGAGGATGTGACATATCCCGCCACAAAATGAATACTTCTTGCCGGAGCATTGTTTAACCTGATGCCCCTGATAAAAGCCTAAGGCCGATTGCAGATTGACTAGCGATGACCTGTGAGCGTTGAGCGGTGCTCGATAAAATACACTTAGCTTGTCAACAGACATTATTTGATGGCCTCCACTCCACTCTAGAAAAATTAGATCATCACAACTAATGGAGAACGTGCACAGCTACAGCTCACAATAAAGTTTATCTGAGCTGTGAAAACACCGCTCAACACTCTTGAATGTGAAAACCTTCGAAGAGATGGCCTGGGCAAGTGATGCTCCCAATCAGGGTATTGTGTGTAGTAGACTCCAGAGACTCCAGATAAAAAGTGTAATAGATTAAGATGAAATGTGGTAGAATCTAAAACAACATCACTTCGACATTAAGGACGTTTGCCAAACGGGCTAAATGCTGGATAAATTCCAGTTTGCATTGGAAATTTAGCCAGCTAATTCCAGGGCTGTGCCAAACCAAAGTGGAATTTAGCCAATTGCTGTCATTGTTTCATCAGTCGTCCCTTAAATAATTAAAATGACACTATTTCAATACGGGAATAATTACAACAATTTATTGCTTACTTACATCGGTCAAAACCACTCGCCCTTGGATTTTGTTTGTTCATTTTACAAATAAATACTTCTAAAAATCTTTCAAATAAACCGCACTTGTCAAATAATTAGACGAATGTGAAGAAAAAGAATTAGCAAGCTCGAAAATTTACTTAATGGAAAAGTAATAGATTTAGCCAGCATTTAGCCCGTTTGCAAACGTCCTAAGGATGTGTGCCAAACGAGCTAAATGCTGGCTAAATCTATTACTTTTTCATTTAGTAAATTTTCGAGCTTGCTAGTTCTTCTTCTTTCTAAATGACTAATTCTTCTTCTTTTTAAATGGCACATTCGTTTTAATTTGAAAGTTGCAGACATGTGCAAAGCAGCAGCTTCTTTACGGTGCGGCCGCCGACACACAGCTTCTCTTACTCGATCGATATTCTCTGACCTTGGACGGCCTGTCGACTTCCGTTTTAACGTTGAACCGGTAGCTCTGAAGTTACTCACCCATAGCAGAATTGCGTTATGAGTTGGGACTCTTCCTCTTGGACCCACATTAAAACGCGTACGAAACTGCCGCTTAACAGCAACGCAGGAATCGTCACTTTTAAAAAAAGCCTCGACAACAAACGCAGGGAGCTCACCCGACCACTGCTCCATAGCTACTAAAAATATACACATGTGGGCTCTGGAATGCGCCTATCTCCACCACCACCCACCACCTACTTGCTCAACAGTACGGCGACGAAGACCATCAGATCTTTTTGCCGCACCCTGTATAAGGGTAGCCACGAATACCGCAATAAACACTTATTACCAATTAGTTATATAACGTGGTGATAAAAACAATTATAAAACTTCCTTATATAACCTTTTAGTAATGGTTAGTTTAAATTATATTGACCGGTGATTGAAACATTTCCATCACCTACTTATAAAACCTTTATTACTTTATTAAACTTACTTCCACAATAACCATTACTAACATTAAAAAACTGTAATATAACTACTTCACCAATTGGTAATATTATAAAACTCTTATATAACCAGTCAAATTCTTATATAATCGAGTAACCATTATATACCCCTTATAAAACAATCCATCACCTTTAGTCACCAAAAATTAAAAAAATTGTTTCTTTGGATTTGAATACAAGGCATACGTCATTTTGTGGGCTTTGTCAAAATAACCGATCGTTGAGCCCGAGATGAAATGATTACGAAGATCGGATTTTAAGCCGTCCATCAACCTATTCTCCCTCTTTTCCATAAATCCATTATCAACAGTAATAAAAATCTCACCTTTTTAGTAAACATAATTAGGGCACCTGGCATTATCTGAATTGAGAGTGATATGTTTATTCCAATCTATACATAAAAATTTTACCATAAATTTTGAATGATGATAAAGCAAACGGCAATAGTAAAGAAAATTAAGAAAAATATATAACAAATGCCTTTCCTTGCGATATTTCATGCCAAATTGGAGAATAAGAAAGCCATAAAAGTCATAAAAAATTACGAGTGGGATTTTTATATTTATTTTTTAATATAAACTTGTAACACAGAACCAACTCAAATACTCAGAAAGTTACGAAAATGCGTATAAGAAAATTTTCGAGTCTACCTTTGAATTAGTGAAGAGATCAGACAACGCATATAAATCACTAAATTGAATACAGTTAATTCCGTAAAAATAAAATAAAATTTTTAATGAATTTTGACATTTCACCAGGGAGAGTAGAGTAGCAGACAACTAATGGTTTTGAGTTTTTTCATCTTGAAAAAAAAACACAGTGTTTAGTTTGTATGGACAGACTATAGGAAGTGTTGCTATATGCCTATATACATAAAAAGAAGTTTCCAGGTAGTTATATTCTAATTAAAAAAAGTGAAGGTATCCGAAGTGGTTAACCTGGTCGGCAGCAGGGTATTAGATATCATCAAACCGTGCGTCGAAGCAATAAAACAACGAGTTCGATGTCGCAATAAGTCTCTGCGACATTATATTTCAGGGGGTAATTGATTAATAATAGACTCGGAATGAATACGGCGGGGTAGTAATTAAAGACCTGTAAGCCTCCCGACGGCGATAATTATAGTAACACAACGAATGACAACAAGCAACAACCACAATATTATCGTAACAAACTGCACCCGACTTAGCTACGCGTCTCGCCCCGCTGCAATTCGACACTTTTACTGATCGACATTTACGACGAGTATATCAGCCGACAAGATATCAGCCGATCAGCACTGAACAATTTGTTGCCTACATAATTTTTCTTGTTGATCTTAACTTTTTCGAAGAACCTGATTTCTTAACTTAATCAAATTTTGGCTCAAGATTCTTATGATTATGCAATTAAGGTCCATAAAAAAAATGATCACTAAAAATTGACAACATGACAAATACCTATGTATGTACCTACCTTAATTCCTCGGGACAGCAAAAAATGTTATCAGACAAAATGATCAATTTTCACGTACTTAGGATGCCTGGATTATTTTTTTTTTGATATTCACATATACATATATGTGGTATATAGCTCGATCTTATATATGTACATTATGTATGTAGGAAAAACGATGATTGAACAAAGCGCTATGCAACGCGATTAATATATTTTTCTTACTAACAATGTCGGCACGACATAAAAATAAAACGCTAATCTTGACGCCAGCGTGCACTGATTAAATTGTTCTGTGGTGGCAATTTCTTTATCTTTTCTTACTCACCCCCGATAAAAGTGTGCTCGTATTTTTGAATTTCCAATCTTTTATGCAAATTAAGCAAGGAATTTAATAATTTCTGTGATTAAATTTGCATTTTAGATACCTCCGAGATATCGTTCACGAGCATTTTCGACGTGTTATCATCAGATCAGAGTGGTACTGGCAAATTTGGTGATGTTGTCCATTTATGATCCTGCGGTATACTAAAAGGTGATAATTGCCTAGAAATTAAGACCTTAACTTGTTCTCGTTGATATTTATTGTGATCATTTGTGTGTCAACACTGATTAAATTAAGATTTTATAGAGGAATTATGTAAAACCATAATCGCGATCAGTAGTGCGTCGTTTTTTATTTTTCAGGATTATTATTTGCAATGTCTATTCAGGGAAAAGATCAATTAAGTAACATCCTACTTCCAGCTTCCAAGTCCGGAGTTTTTTTGTAACTAAGACTTACGTGTACATATAAGTATGAAGTAAATGAAATTAAAAATTGATTAAGAAAAATTAAGGATAAAATCACAAATTAAGAAAAAATAATATCTTTCCTGCAATACATTCCCATGCACTGGAGAGAACAGATTGTTCTGTCGATTAAAGCGAACTACTTGTACTGTTCGCTTCATTTATAAACCTTCTATGAAAATGTATGAGGCGTTCTTTCGTGTATCTTTTGTTCTGCCCTGTTCTGCGGACACAAAAGAACACAGCTAATGTTGCACACACTCTAATCTAATCTGATCTAATAATATACATTGTCATTCAAATATTTTCTTAATGTAACCAACACCCAACCCCAATCCCCCCAATCCTTATTGATTATTTTTACCAAATTCTTATCACACGAACTACGCGCACTAACAACTTGCAACCGACTAAGAAGGGACAGGAAAAGATCGCGTCAACGATCCTTTCTTAGCCAAATTCCTTTTTATGATGAAGAAATCATATAAGTTTGTCATTCCATTTGTAACACATAGAAATAATTATGATAGAGCGAAATGGATTGGACACCCACGCATAAAATTAAAAGTTATTTTGAGTTTTGCATGTCCGTCCGTCTGTCCGTCCGTCGTTACGATAACTCCAGAATGCTTTGACTTAAAGAGCTGAAATTTGGTACAGGGTGTTATCATAAAAATAGTAAATATAATTTCAAAAATTGGCTAAATCGGGCAACTTATTCTTGGTGTTGCCATATTAAAATTTAGGATTTTTACGTATACTGTGAAAACAATCAGTCCTAGACATTTTCATTGTACTTCGGAATATGAAATCCTATGAAATTGGTTATAATCATTTTCGACGAACTGTTCTAGAAATATAGACGAAAAATTACATACGGAAATTCATCTATGGTATCATAAGAAATGATCTAACTTTTTTACTTATTATTTAATATTTTTATTAGGTAATCTATGCATGCAATTGCAAGTGAAGCCATCCGCATTCCTCAATAATGAGGGGTTAATCAGCCTTGATATTTCCGGTTATTGCTACTTATTTTCTAAGAATTTTCTACTGTATTTTCTAGGTACGTGAATGCATACCTTACTCATGCTTCCTACAGGGTTAATACAGATGACGAATTATTGCGTTCTTTATCAGAAGTTTGCTTAAAATGGAGAAATTTTAAGCTCTCCAACTGGTAATATAAATAAACTATAAACAAATCTTGAGGCAGCTATATCGGATATGAAACTGAAGAGGGATTTCAGTCAAGACAAAATTGCAGCTGCTCAACTCCAATGTAAAGGTTCTATATGGTTGTGAAACGTCGAAGGTTACCTACGTATCTCATTATCCGTCAATTATTGACTTTTGTAGGTGTCTACGTCGAATATGTAAATGTCCCTGGACGGATGGTGGAGACAGCACCGGCACAGAATCGATAAAAAAATCTAAAGAATAAAATGGAATTAGATTGACCACATCCTACGACGTGACGTAGAAGAAAATAACATTACCAAGCAATCCTTTTCTTGTAGTAGTTATTCAGAAAAGCTGGTGTTTCGGGAAACGAAAAATCATATGGAGATGAACCGTACAAAGAAACCGACATCTCCCAGTATTGGCGTGAGAACCTTACGTTCAAACTTTTGTTATTTATGAAATTCGTAATTTTTTGGATACCCCTTACTTCACATCTTTTCTTTATCGAATCAGATGATTCAACCAACAAAAATATTCTAAATCCGATTATCTCGGGTGTCTCGGGATTTACTCTAGGACCAGAATCCCACACAGAAGTCTTAGCAGTGGGGTAGCTATTGGGGTTTTGGTTTTCTATATTTTCTTACCAATAACCTCCATCGGGGGTTGCAGGTACTCAATTAAACTTCTAGTGGATCTCTTTTCAAATATGTAAGGTAACTATTTTTTTTTATTTATTTTTTTATTTGCACGCTATGTCTTATGGCGAGCAGAGGTACAACGACCCGTTTTGCATGATTGACTAATTGACACAACTTCGTTGAAGGCACGCTCAATAGTTAATCAAAATCACCGTTTTTTCTTATCATTTTCAAACTCAGTATATGCATAGCCATGTTCTTCCTGTCCCAAATATCTAATTAGCATAGGTAATTTAATTAACAAATCCATTCCTTCCTTAAGAAATCGGCGAAACGCATTCCTTAAAAACAAAGACACAATGGCAAAATCTTTCCAAACGATTAACGAAGATTTTGCAACTTTCACTTTGAAGATTGATGGTGATCACTGAAAATTATTGCAAACTACTCTCAGCAATCGATCGATCAAGCTGTTTACATGATCGAATTGATAATCGTCTCGTCGATTCGGATATCTTTGACGGTTTGTAGAGCTAAAATAGCCGTTGCGTCTGTGGTTTAATGAGACTGGAGATAATCGTGTCAAACATATTTTATTTTATTTTCCCATATATGAAACGCATGTTTACAAAAGCTCAACGCCACATGATATCTATTAAATTGAAGGTGGTCAGTGGCATTCAACTGGAAAAAAATATATCGCGTCATCGCGAGCTTAAATTCCATTATGTACATACATAACATAAGATAACGTCGCGCGCCGATCACGATAATGCGGACGTGACTTAAAGTTCGCCTATTGGGTTTAGTTGGGGCGCCTTGTGATAGGTCAGTTAAGTTTTCCACTGTATCGAATGAATCACATCGTCAAATGAATTAAGTATGTGGAAATGAGCTAATCGAAGTCCATTGATTTTTTAATGCATTTCTGTATAAGTGGCGTCTGTTTGAATCTATTCACAAAGTTGTCTGCAGTTTTATATAAATTCTACGGGGAGCCCGTCGGCGTTGCCCGGCGATAATATAGATACCTAGATGGGTGGGGGTGAGGGTGGGCATGGTTAGGGATGCATAATATCTAAGCTATTATCTGACTCGATCGCGTGACCCCTCCGTGCTCTAGGGTTTCACTCTGTGCCTGTATGCATGTGTGTGTGTATGCATGTGTGTGTGTATGCGTGTATATGTGCATGCATATATTTCGGTGCGTGCATACATTCATATGTGTGGTAGAATGCAGCTCTCTACGCCGACTTGTTCTCATGCAGGGCCCGAATATATAGTAAAACAATTTTTGTATGGCAACCCTACGAAGGAGTTGCCCGATTAGTCTCATTTTCGAACTGCATATGCATTTTTATGAAAACGCCGTGTAGAAAATATGAGCTCTCTATGTCGACGCGTGTACCAAATTTTATTTCTCCACGTCGACCCATTCCCAGACAGCGGCCAAATATATAGTTGAAAAAGATTTTTTTTATGGCAACCCTATGAAATAGTTGCTCTATTTTTACCATTTTCGAACCTAAATTTACATATTTTTTAAAAAAGCCGTGCATATAATGTAAGTTATCCACGGCGACGCGTTCTCAGACAGTTTCCAAATATATAGTGAAAAAAGCAAAATTATTGTATGGCAACACCATTTTATTTGCTATAGCCATGAAAACACCGCGTACCAAATTTCAGCTCTCAGTGTCGAAATATATACTAAAAAACGAAATATTTGTATGGTAACCCTATGAAGTAATTGCCCGATTTAGTCCATTTTTGAACATGTATTTTCTATTTGAATGAAAACTCTGTGTACGAAATTTCAGCTTTCCACATCTACGCGTTATCAGGGAGTTTTTTACGTCTCGACAACAGCGCCATCTATCGTATCCAAAACCTTTCCTATCTTTCAAGCTGGAACCAAACACAGTGACACTGGATTTTTATACATATATTAAGAATTAAACGTACTTTTCGAAAACCTAAAGGTATCATTAGGATACCATAAACAAACACAACTTTATGTAAAAGGTACCCCCCATCCACACCATTGATATTGTTATCTCCGAGCTCTACGCCTTCTGTTCTGACAGCATATAACCTAAGATTTTCTGCCTTCCGCATTCTGTCTTGGAAGAATGTTTACGTTTCCGTCGCTGGCTGAAATTTGTTACACATCAGACGTCCAAAATGGAAAGTGTTTATACACAAAATGTAGGGAATTTAGAATTTAAGCTCGAAAATGGGATAAATCGAGTATCTTCTTCCTGGGGTTTCCATACAAAAATTTCGGGTTTCACTATACTATATTTGAATACTGCCTGAGAACCCGTCAGCGTAGAGAGTTGAACTTTTGTATACTGTGTTATCATAAAAATACTAAGTACAGTTTTAAAATGGGCTAAATCGGGTAACCCCCTTTTTGGTTTTTAACGTATAATGTGAAAACGATTAGTCCTAGAGGTTTTTATTGTACTGAAACGTTCTTCAAAATTTGAAATCCTATGAAATTGGTTATAATCATTTTTACTGTCCGACGAACTGTTCTAGAAATATATGGGAAAACCCCCTTCAACAATCAACTTTTACAGATGGGTGAACATCATCATATGTACATACGGGCATTCGCCTAAGGTATTATAAGAATTAGTCTTAGATCAATTCTAGCTTTGTGTAATATTACACACATATTTTAGAATAAGGCTTCTATTCCATTTGAGAAGGTATGTCTTCTTGTTTTAGATTTTCCTAGATTTTACAAGGCAGCTGTATTTGATAGCCACTTGTTGTGGTACAGTTAAGTTCATAGCCTGTGGTAATGCTGTTGTTGAAAGAATGAACTTCAGCTTGAGGAGTTTTTCGTCTTATTCCAAATTGATTAATTTTATGATTCTCCTGGAGAGTGCTAGCTATGGCCTCTATAGTCATTGAGATTTAATTCGACACGTCTCAGCGAGATATTATAGTGGTTATTGGCATACTGTGACAACATTTATCCCAAACTATACTCTATCTAGTAACATTCATAGCTTCATAGCGAACAATAAGCAAACTCCTCGCGGATACCTCATGAGGTCTTTACCTTTACTCCAACCATATCTCCTGTGAAAGAAGAATGAAATTTAGTTTAGTGTTTAGCAGCAAAACTGTTCTTGCATTATCGCATTACAATTAATTTACATTGCATAATTAAGGCTTAATTGTTTTTTCATAATTTACTTCTTTATATACTTTGGAAAAGATCTTTATCTTTTCTATGTATGTATATCAAATAAATTATTATCTTATCTTATACCCTAATTACACATCCAACTCGTATGTCCTTTCAGGAAAGATTGTCTTTGCGAGAGCAACAGTTCAAAGAAGAAGATATCATAGATTTTCCTCTACACAGATAAGCTCTCTGGCAATAGCAACCGATCTCTTATAGGTCATTACTCTCACTAATAGTAAGCTGTACAGCAGTATGAACTATGAAGTTTGAAAGCAAGAAAAATTATTTCCAAGATATATGTAACGTGTATGGTTTCAGTTACTCAGTCTCACTGTGGGGCCTTTGATTGTGATCTGTTTATGAACAAACTACACGACACTGAATTTCACCAGTTCTGTGTAAGTTCGTTCTCCTCACTCAATCCCTTCTTAGTCTTCTATCCTTCTACTAAATAGTTATTAATTTGGAGTCATTAACTAACGGATTTAAGACCTAGATATGAACCATATTCAACGTTGTATAATCGATAATCGTAAAATGAAAATCTTACTAGCGTTATTCAGTTTCATGATGGAGTCCGCATTGAGTATAGGATAAGTGAACAGTTATTTGCACCATTCAAGAAGGAGAAACTTTGATAAAGGCGCACTTATTTGGTTTGTTATGGACAATTACTGGAAATGTTCTAATGTTTTCTGTAAATTCATTAAAGCTAATTAACTAATAGTTACTGACCAGGTTTTTTGGAGATTGGTCACTATCAAGTTAGTTATTTTTTCATTAGTTTTAGATACTTGAAATAATTTATTTCGCTAAGAGAGGTACATCAAGATACATGTGAACATCATACAATATATGTATAACCTAATGACTTTTTTCCACTATCTGTGAGATGATCAGCAGCTACTTGGATCGTAGATTTTTATGGTGAACTCTTAAGGTCGTAACTCTTCAGTGAGACCTATTTTGGTAGATGTTCTGGCGTCTCCTATATTAATGATTTTACTACTGTTCTGAAGATAAGCTTAATACGACTCAAAATAATAGCTGTCCTTTTCTTCTTCTCTTTGTTGTCACTAGAGCAGGCTCTGAAGCACCTAACAGAAAAACGTCAGTTGAGCCCAAGTCTCCTAATCTCAGTCAGCCTTTACTTTTCCCGTATATCGTGCAACAAGGTTCCTCTTGCAGATTTTCTATTCCCAATTATCTGGAGACAAAATTCCAATTATTGAGGAAATTTTTGTATTGTCTGCCTGTAGTAGCAAAGCAAGCCTGGGTACCTACCTGTTTTAATTTGACTGAAAACGTTTTAATTTATTTCCGGGAATGTTAGAAATTTTGCAAAAAAAAATCTCTGAATTTTTCATTACTTCTATAAAAAGCTTTTATATCGAATCTTGACGCATCGAATTAAGGGTCAGTAAGAGCGTAAGGCGCATATTATTTTACTTTTACTCTTTGCTAATAAAACCTACTTGCTGCTACGATAGAGCAGCATTGGAAAGGAATGTGTAGCTCTTTGGCGCCATACGTCAAACGTCATAAAACCAAATTCTGTAGAGATAAACTGTGACCCATTGTCCATATGGACGCTCTCTAGAACGCCGCCGTAGCAGTGAAATATTGTAGACCTTGAGTAGTTCAAACTATGAGAATGACCAAAATAGTAGTATGCTCCCATTTAGTACACGGGAAAAGTACAATAGCCTCATCAGTATGAATTTTCCTCCCATAGGTGATCTGTGGATAGTATTTGAAATGTTAGTTTGCTTACAAATATCACACCGTAGAATATATTCACGCGTCCATCTTTGTATGTGCGGCCAATAAAAGTATTTTCCTGGCCGAGACAGGGTCTTCCTTGTGCAGCTGTAGAAATTTCATGATCTTATCTAATCAGATCAAGTTTTATATCTTCCGATATCTAAATAAAGTTGCCTTGCAGATATGCTCAGTAGCGCACCCAGGATTTGTGGGGGGGGGGGGGGCATATGTATCTCCAAAAAGAGTTCGGAAAAATAGGGCTCAAAAGTCGTGTCTTTTGCCCACTTAAGAACTGTTTCTTTCGAAGGCCTTGAATTTGAAGTTTTATCTGCTAAAATCTCGGCATAGGCCAGACCATAAGGCCACTGTTTTCTTTATCTTCAATAAATTAGTCATAATTTCACAAATTTACAAAAACACCTTTCCCACCGATATACCGTACACTTTCTCTAGTTGCAAATTTTAATGCACTTATGAAACTTCTGCTGTCTGATAAGCCTATTATCCTCTGGCCAGATGTGATAGCATCCGGATTTCAGTCCAGAGTGTCTCTAAGGATAGCTTAGACTAAAGACTTTTGGAGCTCAGGGACTTTATTGCATACAGACTACGTATTTGCTTACGGGATGAAGTAGACATCTTCGTTTGATACGCATTAAAGTTATTGAAGTCATCAGGTGCATTTGAGTATGAACCGAGACAAAAATTAATTATTTGGATTTAACTATCGTTACAGGTCCGCATGTATTAAAGTCAGAGGATACATAGGAATTCAGAGGTCTATAGGTATTTCAATATTAGTAGCTAGTACTTCCTCCTTTAAAACATATAGAGATGTAAAAAAATCAAAGTTTGATTTAATTATGGATCTGATCTTATGTAATTAAAATGCACGAAAATGTATCAAAATAAAAACTTGATTATTTTGCTATATTTGTTTGCTTACTTACTCCTGGGAAGATAAGTTATGATTTACAGTACTCTGCCAAAATATTATAACCACTTATGAGGATGCCAAAATTTTCACTTTTTTCTTTAAAATAAAATAATTAGGGTCATAATCATAAAAAAAAATTTCACTGATCGTTAAACCTTGTTTATTTAAAAAAATGTCACTGGTCGTTAAACCTTGTTTATTTCTTAACGTAAAGACATAAACATTTTTAAAAGTTATCTTAATATTTAGTAATGCCATCCTTGTTTTTTATTACACTGTTTATGCGCCTTGGCATGCTTTCTATGCAACATTTTATGCATTCAGCTATTGTCGGAGATCCATGCCATACTTCCTGAATATTTTTTATAAGGATCTCTTTAGTTGGACTCCTATGTTCATAAACCTCTTTTTTTAGGAAGTGCCAAATCTTTTCTATGGCATTTAGGTCAGGTGAATTACCAGGTCACGGAAGAACGGAGATCCGGATCATTTCCAGAAATTTTTTTACCGATTTTGCAGTATGGCATGCAGCTCCATCTTGCATAAAGGTAAAACTGCCTGCATTTAATCTAATATTACCAATATAAGGCAACAAAACATCTTTCAGTACATTAATGTACTGATGTTGATTCATCATTCCTTCAACAAAATAAAGGGGTCCAGTCCAGGTCCTCTCTCGCTTATAACACCCCAAACCACCATTACGGAGGGTGGATGTTTTATGGCCGATTGAATGCAGGATGAATGATATTTTTCGGAAGGACGTCGCCGAACGAACCTTGATGATCGTCACTAAATAAGACCTGTAAATAATAATTTTATTCAGGGGGAGTGATGATGATGATTGGGCATCTGAGATATTACAACTTACTGTCAGGAAGGGTAAAAATTGATTTTATTTCTTCCAAGTAAAGTCCTAGGTATTCGATTTTGAAAAACTCACATAGATTGCCATTGGGTCTGAGACACCCAAACTAATGACTCGAAAGATATATGCGGTACTCTCTGTCGCTTTGAAAAACTCTTTATGGTGTTTGAAATAATTGGCAGAACACCAAGATAACAATTTTTCATATTTATATCAAATTTTCATCTTATTCATTCGCAGATGAAAATGAACACTTACCCAATCCGACAAGATTATGTTTTCCTTGACAACTCAGTTGTGTTGAGTTTTGCGTAAAATTTGATGTTGTTACTTTGTTATAGCCATGTCTTACTCTTGTCACTTAATTCTGAAAGTACAAAATCATGTAATAATTAGCAATTTTCGTATAAGACAAAAATTTATTATATAGGCTTTGAAATATGTGGAGCTTCAAAATTTTTTCGACAGATATCAGGTATTATTTTATATAAGTCAAGATTGAGAATTGATTTTAATGGAAAGCCAATGATTCTAAAAATGTATTTCAGTTGTTGATTTCCTTATTAAAACAAAAGTAAATTGATATATTTCCACATCGCTTAACTATTTATAAATATAACATGACAAAATATATTGCGTGTGGTTTCTAGGTATTCGAATACTATTTAACACGTTTCAACAATAATAATAACAAAAACGATTAAATTGTTATATTCGTTCTCCAAAAAAGAGAGAGATTCTATTCAGTTCATTTAAAATAATGCCCTTATTGATCTGTGGTAGATCTAGCTAAAAGCTTTCTTCTAATATTAATTACCCACAATCAACTAACATCAATAAATCCTGATTGAAGTTTTTAACCTTTAAATGGTTATACAGATGATGACAATAAATCAATTTGAGCGATTGCTTCTAGCCAATTCTGAAAATCCTGCGAGTTTAATCACTGTCGATCAATTTATCTATTAAATTTAATCATTTCTAACTCTATCCCTTTTATGGTAAAAATAATCGTACACTAGATGTCGTCCATAGGACTAGAAAAGCTAAATCGCACAGTAATTTATTACTTTTCCATTTGAACAAAAATAATTCGAGTTCATGAACTGTATGCACTCAAAATACGTCAGCAGAAAATCTATATACATAAGAAATTATAAAAGTTTTTGAAAAGATCAATTAGTCAAGCAAGATCATATTATTCAAACTTCTTGTTAGGTACTCTTGTGCGCTCTCTATTCAATTGATATGATTCAAGTTGCAAGTGCATTGCTTAGGCTTAGATGCATACATTTGAAACGAAGATGGCAAGATCAATTCTTGTTATAGTTTTGATCTTGAAAAATTAATCGAAGACAACATTTATCTGGTATATTTGATCATGATCTTGTCAACTTTGCACTTGAAAATTTCTACCAAATGATTGATTACATGGTGTGAATTAAAAATTTCGATCGATTGAATGAATTGTGAAATGATCGATATACATAGATGATATGCAGATCGTTTTCCATAAGAAAGGTGAATAAGAAAGAAATTTCTTAAGAATGATTTCATACTGTGACTTAATCGCCTACGATAATTGGAAAATACTCAAGATGTTCTTGTAATCAATGTATAGATAGATGAGTTGATAAGAAGCTGGCTGCACGAACATTGTGAACATTACTTATGGCATTGATATGATCATTAGATCATTTCATTTTGGTCGTTATTAATATCTATCTACCTATCAAGAAGCTGTGACGATAAGATCACTGCTGTTCGAAGAAGGAAGAAGAAGTTAACTTTAATTTAGTCTAGTCTACATCGACTACATTAAGACTTCATTAAAATACAATAAAAACTTGGACTGAATAACTTAAATTTTATTCATAATATTCTAGGCGGAATGATCTAAGAAAGTGATCACAGCTTGTGATGACGGCTATAGTACATAGTTGATGTTTTTTTTAGCTTAATTTTATATGAAAAATAATTGAAACCATATCTGATTAGTGATCTTGTTAGTAATCTTATTATCGATCTTAATATTCTTTTATTATTAAATTAAAAATGTTGTTGCTATTGTGAAATATGAATTTACTGGAACATTATTTAAAAATAAATTTTTATTAATACTAGTAGAATCAGCAAAATATTCAAAATATTTACGAAAAACAAGTAGAAAAGTATTAATATTAAAAATATTGCTCGGAAGTGTAGTTAAATGAATCTTCATATATTCTGCACAATTGGACATGTAACGATAAAAGCATAAGAGATCGACGCGCGCATCTTAGAATGTCTTATTTTTGGAAGAAACACGTTTTCATTTGGATTCTATTGACCCAACTGCCTTTTCTGTCCCCTCATTCTGTCGAAAAGATCTTTGTTCTTCAATTTTTTGTTGTTCTTGTTGTTAATTTAACTTTGTCTATTTATAAAATTGTTTTATTTTTGAGTTTTACAGCAAAATACATGTTTGAAACTATTTAAGATGTTTGTTTTTACGACTTTACAAATTTTTTTTATTTTGATTTTATTCGGAGACTTGTCGTGTCAGTAAATAAAATAATGTGAACGGCATCATGATTTGTCATCGAAATTAAATACATGTCTGAAATAATTATGTACCTACGATTGATCTTGAATTTAAAAATAATGTTACAAAAAAACAAAAAACAAAATAACAATCTTTCGCTTCGTCTCACTTGAAAGGCATATGACGACATTGTTTCAATGGTGTAATCCCCATCTAAAGGAGACTCACCGATCGTGATGTGCTTGCGATCAGTAATGAATGAAAAAGGCGTCGAAAGTGGCGCTTAAATCCTTTTATGCTTGGTATAATGAAGATCATCCATTTCATGTCAGATTTAGATTACGATAAGAGTTTCCAAAGGTGTGGTTCTTCGTTTGTATTTATCGTTCCTCATCTGTTAATCAAGACAGTTACATAATAAAAAGTAGCACAATTGCTTGATGCTATGCATGCACATAAGGAGGAGGCTTCTTTTCTCAAACAAATAAATTTATTTCTTTTAGCACTGGCATTATTGGTGGTCATATTGCTCAGCAATTGTATAGAATAATTGTAAGTTGAGACTTACACAATAGAAGTGGCGCCAATTTTGAAATTATTTTCACTTAAGAGAGGAAAAAATGAACAGAAAAATTATGATCGATCGTGTTATTATTTTTATTGTATTTTGATGTCTTTTAAATGAATTTGTACTTGAATAAAATAGTTAAGAAATATTAGAATAGATAATTTGTCATATTGAATATGATTTTCTATGGTGAGATCAATCTAGATCTAGATCGATCGTAGCTAACTTTCTTGGTTGCTATAATAAATTTGTAATTCGATTATTTAAGTATGGCCAGTAGGATAATTGAATAGAATATTACTTCCATCGACTTAATTAATAAAAAGGAGAAATATCTATATAAAAAAAGGAATCAGAAGAAGAAGCATCCAAACCTAAATTAAATCAAAGAATAAAACAAAAATACAAAATTAGAACTAAAGCAAGGGCATTTAGCAAAGCAAATGTACTTAATAACAAAAATTAAAGAGTTAGAAAATAAAAAATAAAAGAACCTTAGAAGACTTAATCGTAAATTTTAGCATAAAAAATTATAATAAATAATTAATAAAATAAGCAAACAAAAATCATATATAAAAACAATAAAAGTCAATTCAAAAGAAAAAATATGAATAAAAAATTAAAAACTAGTAATAATTAATACATAACAAATAGAAAGGAAGATATATTAAGGGGGGGGGGGAGGGAGGAAGAAAGCATAATGTTACAGAAAAAATGGAAGTTTTCCACGATATCACGTTTAAATTTGAAAGGCAAAAATGGAAAAGGTCAAGATCATTGATATCTCTGATGAGATTCGGGATTAAATACTAATAGTTGACATGGAGGACGATAGGGAGTATTAATGCAAATTTTTGATTGAATTTTAAGAGCATTAAATTATTTACTAAGCAACATAACTTGTCAAAACTGGAACGTCGATTAAGTAAAGTTGCCTTAGACAGTCTTTGGCTGTATATGCCAATTCTTTATTTAACAGTCTATACAAAGTAGTGAGGAAGTGTGTCCTCAACAGAAGTAATAAGACACTCTGTCTAAGGTAACGACTGACTTCCTATGAAGAAAGCAGTTACAAGTCTATTGAGCTTGACCGCAGTTCATTCGAGCAGCGTCTTGCTCGCCGATGGCATTTGCGTTCAAGAGTCGAATGAATATTGAAGTTGTACGGCATCACCTGTATTAGAAATGTAGGTTTAAGCGCCAAGGCTATCTATTTGATGTGAACTACGTGTTGTCTCTATGACAGAACGTAAGGCGCCTTGACGATGTCGAAGCTATGACCTATTGAGCAGGATTAGCTGGAACAGGCTAACAACTACAGACTGTCCCTATGATACCCAGATTTGGCGTAATGTAGAGATATCTTTTTGCTTCTTCTCACCACATCCCTAGAAAACCTGTATGCACACTGCATCAAGAATACTCGTATAGGATGGCCCATTCGCAGATTATCGAAAGGTAATTAAAAGGGGAAAGTTACAGTTAAAGTAGCCCAGACAAATCTTTGTAGAACAACTTTCTTTAGGTTTATGATAATTGGGTTTATTAATAGGTCGATCTGCGATAATCTAATTATGTAGGGCATATAACACTTTTCCTTATTTTTAACACTTTTCCGTAAATTGGAACTAGCTCTGTTACGGCTATTTCAGAATAACTACATTTTTTAAATGTAATGGTCCAGAGTACCCGAACTATAACTTAAATTCTTTAGTAGCTTGGCGAATAGTTTTTCCATTTTTGTTCTAGGTATAATCTGTAATAGTTTTGTGTAACATCTCAATCTATTCATAAATAATTTTTTGCTTTTAAATGAATTCTTATATGACAGGGATAAATTAACTGTATTAGTCTTCTTAGATTTTTCAAATGCTTTTGATACATTGGATCATTTGCTTCTCTGTCGAAAGCTCAATATACATCTTAAATTTTCATTTCAGACAGCTGATCTGATTTTCAATTACTTGAGTTACAGATCACAGGCAGTTTAAATGAACGGAACCTACTCCTCCCTTTTACCAATATTCTGTGCTGTGCCTCAAGGATCGATCCTTGGTCCCTTACTATTCTCCATATTTATCAGTGACATATTTCTTCAATATAAGTTTTGTGATCTACATATCTATGTAGATGATGTTCAACTGTATATCTACAATTGTATTGGTTTTATTTATTTATTTATTTATTTTATAAATTCAGACGATAGCATACAGATTAAATCTATTTATATAACTTCCGTTAAATGACAAATGATAAATTAAATAATACAAAATTAAGAAGAATAAAATAAAAAGTAAGTTCTAATTAATCAACATAGGAATAAATTAAATGAACGTTAAATGATTGAAAAATAGCAATTATAAAAACTAATGAAAAATAAAAGAAGAAAAAAAGAGAAAAAGCAAAAATTCTAAAAGTACTAAAGCAAAACGTAAAAAAATAAAATGAAAATATAACTAATTCTTACAATAAATAAAAGATTAAAAGATTCAGATTATTAGAATGGAGGCAAATCATGGAATAATTTTTGTCTAACTGCACTATAACTAAAATATAAATGTAAATTCAATGGAGCACTACAATATAATACATACATATTGAAATGTGTGGGAGTAGAATGATCAGTCGTTTCAGGTCGAAATACACTTTATCTCACTCAATATTAAATGTTTAAATTGATAGAGGCTATACTGACCGAAGATGTCTATGTGATTAAAGAATACATTGTGATTCTTTTGAGCTCTATATAGTGGTGATTTAGTTTTTAAATTTGTTTTAGCAGTTGCCAAACCAAATGTTGAAGGCGGGACTCGTGATGGTCTTGAGGTTATATGGAAATTTATTTCGGCAAGCAGACGCGGACTATCCAGATAATTATGTAAGATTTTGTACAAAAATATTTCATCCATGTACATCCAACGCTTTTCAAGAGATGTATAAAAAGCATACTTAACCTTATAGGATATTCCACAGCACTTAAACCAAACAGTTTAAAAATAAGAAATTTTGTAAATTTTCTTAATGGTCGTTCCAACTGCTCAATATATGTTTTATAAAAAGGGTTCCACTTCCACACAGGGTCGCGTAGTCTAATAAACTGCGTATTAGGGAATTGAACAATGCAATATGGGAGAAAGTTGTTTTAAAAGATTTACATGTTCTGAAAATGAATCCAATAATTTAAAGGATTTACTTACAATGTAATTAATATGCCAAGAAAACAAAAGTTTGTCATCAAAAACCACTCCCAGATCTTTAATTTCAGAGACCCTTTCTAATGAGGTACTACACAGCTTATATGCAAATTTGATAGCGTCCCTTTTGCGGCTAAACCAAACTTGTTTACATTTGGTTATATTTAATGGTAAATAGTTTTCGACACACCATTTCTCAACCTTACTTATATCTTCTTGCAACCGAGTACAGTCTTCAAAATTACTAATGACACGAACAATTTTAGCGTCGTCTGCGTAGAGCAGGCAATTGGAATCTAGATTTATTGGAAGGTCATTTATATAAATTATAAAGATAAATGGGCCGAGGATGGTACCCTGAGGGACACCTGAAGTTTGCTCAAAGGCCAGTGATTCGAACCCTTTAACGACTACAACGCTGTGTCGTCCATCTAAATATGAGGAAAACCATTGAATGGTATTCTTACCGAAGCATATGGAGGCATTTTAATGAGTACTTTTCTGTGTTGAGTCTCACTGAATGAAGTCAGTATAAATAGAGTCCACTTGCTTGCCCTCATCCAATGCAACCGCTATGATGTCTGTGAACGTAGTCAGGTTTGAGGTTGTAGATCGTCCCGGAAAGAAACCGTGTTGATTTTGGTTAATCAAATTTTTAGATTGAGGGAATAGTTGATGATATGTAATTTTTTCAAATATTAACGCTAAACTATTTGAAATTGATATTGGTCTATAGTTGGATATTAATTTAGGGTCTCCTGATTTGAATATTGGTGTAACGAAACACTCTTTCAGAATCGTTGGATATATCCTTTGATTAATAGATATATTAAACAATTCACTAATAGGATCTGCAATTGTCGAAGCACATCTTCTATAAAATATATTGGGTATATCATCAGGACCAGGGTTTTTATTAATATCAAGTTGATTGATTACACTTGTCACACTCTGAGGCGTAACATGATATAATTGAATGGAGTTAACGTTACTGTAAGGTAAAGAATTGTGTAAATCATTAGTAACGCTAGCTTTGAGAGAATATACCGATTTAAAATAACCGATTTTGGCAGATACACTGTCACCAAATTTCATTTCTTTAGGATACGAGTTGGATGTTTTCAGGCTTTTACTAAAAGCCCAAAAACTCTTTGGATTGCTCTGTACAGAAGATTCAGTAGAACTAATAAAATTGTCGTAACACATTCTTTGCAATCGCTTAGAATGATTTCTCAAAATTTTTTTTTTAATCGGAGAGTAGTTACTAATTCTCTTGTATACCACGAAGGATATTTTCTATTTTTACTGACAGATTCTGGGACAAAATTTACTACACAATGATTTAGAACGTCATAAAATTTTTCAAATAACAAATCAACGTTCTCTGAAAAGATACTTGAAAAATCAAATGACGCTATATGGTATATTCATTAATGGCATCATAATCGGCGAACTGAAACTTCCGTTTTTTCTTCTTGTATTCAGCGATATAGTAGGGTTTTTCTATTGAAAAACGTATGTTCAAAGGAGGGTGATGAAGATCAATTCGAGATAATGTTGATATTGAAGATGACACTAAAATTTCATTGTTTGTTACATTTGACCAGACTAAATCGAGAATTCTTCCATTAAAATTTACTTGTTTCAAACCGCAAAATCCCATATTATTAAGAAGGGAGGTTGATATGCGATTAACATTTTCTGAAAACCACATACAATTATTAACATTATCAAAAGATCAGTTTAAATTCGGTTTATTGAAGATAATATATCTCGTGTTAATTTAGATCTTGAATCAATTCATTTGTGGTCCATGTCGAATAAATTGAAACTTAACCGAACTAAATCTAAAAGAATAATTATACATTGGTCAAATTTAGATACAGATGGATATTCACCTGTAGCTATTAATAATAGATACTATTATTCCATTTGTCGACTCCGTTAAGAGCCCTGGTGTTATATTTATATTTAATAGCACTTTTACTTGGGATGACCATATTAACTCTGTTATCACAAATGTTTATGGTGAAATTGGGACATTGTGGGCATCTAGCTATTTTACATCAGTCCAACCGGATTACTACTTGTTCGTGCTCTACTAGTACCTGTAATAATCTGTAGCTGCAAAATTTTATGCCAAATTAGACTACAATAATTCAAGAAAACTTAACGTTGCCTTCAACTGTACATGATCTACGCAGATACGATCATGTATCACAATATAGATGATCAATTTTGGGATATGATTTGCTTAACTATTTGAACTTACGGACGATAGCTCTTTTTGCAAGAATTATAAAATATCATAAGCCTACCTTTGAACCCCTTAATTTCTTTAGATTAAATAGGATATTGCATTTAATCTTACCTGGGTCTCACTTTATAGTAACAAAGCGTCTATTTTTCAGCCATGTCAATAAATTATGGAACCAGTTACCCTTTAAAATCAGGAACACATCTGGCACACTATCCGCTAGAAGTGTCGTAATATATTTGAATTTCTTACTCTAAATAGTAAGTAATAAACCTTAGCGTTTTATTCTTTATATTATCTTTATCCTTCTTTTCTATTTTTGTTTCTTTTGTTCTTCTTTTTTCTCTTTTCTTATATCTATACAGGGTGTCCCCCGTAAGTGGTGTAATATCCGAAAACTACGGATAGGTCATCCTTACACGAGCAAAAAATTGTATGGTTTGCGGGAGGGGAATCCTAACTGTTTGCGAGATAACGGGACTTTCAAATATTTGGGTATGTTTTTATATATTACACTATTACTTCTGAACGTTACACCCTATAATAATGGTTTAAACTTAGATAGATAGACAATCGTTGGACCTGTCCAGTGGTCTATACATTTTGTCCTTTCTTCCCTTCGTTTTTGAAGTTAAACACCAACAAAGTTAAAATTTTGGAATTTTTATTAATATTTTTTATTTAACTACTATTTTAATAAAAAAAACATGTCATTAATATTAATCTTTCATATTGGATTTAAAAAGCCCAAAAATAAAGCTAAGCTTTAAAATGACCTAACACCCTCTGTACCCAAAATGTAATCCTTTCTGCGTTTTTTGCACTTTTTCTAAAGCATATTTAGCGAAAATGGCTGAAAAAGGTCATTTCCAAAAGATAATTGCCTACTTTCTGGCACTTATTGAACTTTTTCAGCCATTTTCACTAGATATGCTTAAGAAAAAGTACAAAAAACGCAGAAAGGGTTTGATTTTCCGCACAAAATGTGGTAGCTCATTTTAAAGCTAAGATTTTGGGCTTTTTAAATCCAATATAAAAAAATAGTATTGATGACATATTTTTTGATGAAAATAGTAGTTGAATAAAAAAAAAAGAGTAAAAATTCCAAAATTTTAACTTTGTTGACCAACTTCAAAACAGAGGGAAATAGGGAAAAATTTATAGACCATGGGAAAGTTCTAACGATTATGTATCCACCAAGGTTTTTCAGAAGTTATAGGGTAATATATAAAAACATACTCAAATATCTTTATGTCCTGTTGTCTCGGAAACCGTTAAGATTCCTCTCCCCCACCCATACAATTTTTTGCTAGTCTATACATGATCTATCTTTAGCCTTCGGATATGACACCTTTTACGGGACACCCTGTATATGAATTATACTTTATTTAATTTTTAATTTTCTCACTTTTATCTTGTACAAATTAAAAGATCCTTAAATTTTAATTGTGCTATCCGTTTGCTGAATAAATTTGAATTTTAATTTTAAATTGAAATATTTAATTTAAGGGCACAATTTCTTTCTGCTCGTTATTTGATAATGTCTCTCCATAGCTAGTTTTGTGAAATTTCTAGCAATACTTTTTATTTTCAGTATAAAAGTTGTTACCATTTTTCCAATATCAAAAAACATTTGACACACAAAAAAAAAGTTTGTTCTACTGAAAAGTGGAAAGTTCTCAAAAGACATCTAATCAAGTTTGTATCACGTCACCTCTCTACTCTCCCCTACATATTGTCCTTACTAATATGCCGAATTTGTTAAAAAGTAAAATGGTCAAGCGATGTTAATACTCGTATTACATGCTCGGATTTAGTGAAAACAATGGTTCCGATCATACATGTATAATCCGACGTTGCGGTATATGATTTTAAGTAAGACACAATTAAGAATTGCCTCAATATTGTTCTTTGTTTTTGTGTAAAAGCCCAACATAATTTAGCTAGAGCCTGGTGAATCGCAGCGTAGAATAAGCGGAACAAGAGCATCTAAGCTAAGACGTCTGTCATCGACTCTTGAGGCTCTATGTAAAAAAGAACAGTAATTGCAGACAGAATGTCGGATGCGCAGCTTCTGATCTTTAAGTTGTTTAGCAATCATCACGTCATCTTCATTTCTCGTCAACATCCCAGCTGAATCTTTCATTATCCAAGTAAGCAATACCCTGCTCATCTCAAACGGAAGAGGACAGTCCTGCTTAACTGTACGAAATGGGTATACCTATGTAATGACAAGACATGCCACAAAATATCTTTGCCAAAAAATGCTACGCCCGATATATTACGACCGCTTAATGGTTACAATGTATATATGCTTACTTGTACGGCAGGCTACCCAAAATTAGCGTTTCTGATGTATTTCGTGACTTGGATAATTCCTTAGAGATGTTCTTGGTGTTTGCTACTTAAGAATGCTAAACTACATATGTATTACAGCAGTATGCATGTAGTAATTACCTACACAGAAGATAATCTGTATGTAATTATTTGTGATGTAGACAATGTACATCAATTTCTTGTTTTGTAGCGCTAGCTAAAAAATACTAGACTATATATAGTTGTTCAGGTGTTTCGCGTTTCGACTTGTGAGAAAGTAATTATCAAACATTTAAAATTTGGCAATCAATGATGATGATTAACAGGATAAATATTCCCTAATCTGATATAAAGGGTTTTTATTTTTCTGTGATCTACATACATAAGCTATGTTCTTTTATGTACCTCTTGTTCTAGAACTCCCATATACTGGAGAGAACAAATTGTTCTGTCGATTGAAGCGAACCATTTGTACTGTTTGTTTCATTTATGAATCTTCTATGAAAATGTATGAGGCATTCTTTTGTATATCCTTTGTTCTTCTCTGTTCTGCAGACACAAAAGCACACAGAAGTGGCGAGGCGTGCCTACCTGAGCCGGGTGTTCAGTTCAAGATCGAATAATGATAAAAAGTAATATATAAGTTTTCTCCAGTAAAAACTAAAAATAACACAAAAGTGTAGTAGGTTCGTATTTTTAAAAGGCAACAAAATATGCAAATATCTCTTAAGAGGAAGGAATTTTAAATGACACAAATAGTAAAATATGAAAAAGAAGGTGCGCTACTAATACTACCACTGTCACAATGATTCCACTGCAAACAAAGCTACCATGACCACTGGTGGCATGATTAGCACGCAAGCACATGTATCATCCAAGACAAGTAAAGCTTTCCAAAAGACCATGAAAGCTTTTCTGTTACTCAAACTTGCTCCAGTGGAAGCATCAGCCACACAGTGACCGAGAAGCTCTGGCCCCGGCTATATAAAGCGCACTAGTCGACCCCAGAATTCAGTCTAGTCAGCGACCTCGACGAGTGGAGTCATCAGACTAATTTTTGAAGAGTACTAGGGTTGCTCGAAATTCCCGCACTAGTGACAACCCAGCACGCCCTGTAAATAATCCCCGTGAACTTCTAAATTTTCGTAGTTAGGTTTGCGTGAACCATCCCACCTCATGATATTTTTTGGTAAGCTGTGCGTATAATCCTACCATTCTTCCCCATACGTCGTGTTAAGGTTAGCGTGAACCATCCCGCTTTAACATTTCCTTGGAACGCCGTGTGAACAATCCCCGTACCATTCTTCCCCATCCATCGTATTGAGGTTAGCGTGAACCATCCCGCCTTAACATTTCCTTGGAACGCCGCGTGAACAATCCCCGTACCATTCTTCCCCATTCGTCGTGTTAAGGTCAGCGTGAACCATCCCGCCTTAGCATTTCCTTTGTACGCCATGTGAACAATCCCCGTACCATTCTTCCTTATTGCAGATTATTCCGGTAGTAATAGAGAACCACTGGTACGCCGTGCGTCAATTCCCCGTACCCCCCCTAAAATTGCAATAGTCTCACGTTTATTATGGATTGAAAGTTTTTGATGTGGTCGCCTAGATGGTGTTACGTCTGAAGCTCACCCTATAAATGACGGTGTGCAATAGGGCTCTATTATCTCTCCATCTTTCCTCTTAATTTTCATTAATAATCTGCTTTCGCTTACTTTCAATTTCATCCATAGTTTTGCCGATGACATCACCTTGATTTCGCCTTGACACTCTACGGACTACGAACGAATGTCACATGTGTAAAACGGGATTAAATGATTAGATCATTGAATAACAATCTTGACAATATCCTCGGTAGTGCAAAGTAATTGTGTCGCATTCTATGCGCCAATGATCCGAAGCTTAAAATAAGGTCATTACTTAACCATTCCCGTTCCATTTGATGGAGCATTAGTTGAAAACATTAATATTTGGTGGTTGTAGCGTATGTGTTGTGCTAGGAGGAAGTGCATATCAAATTATTATTAGGAAAAGACAACGTTTCTTCAGATATCTGCTGCATTCATCTCCTTTGTACATATAATTTTGCAACCATTTTCGAATAACCTCTTCAGAAAACGTATCCCTGGCTTCGGTTAGACTTTCGGGAATTCGATGTGGTTGCTTCGGGATGGCATTTAAGGATCAGTCATACCCTGGTCACCCATGTTTGAAGGATGTATTCATGCCATTACCCTTACTGCAATATATAAACATAAAAATTGACAGAAAAACGACTATAACTATGGTATGAAAAGAACAATACAGTTTCCAGTATTCCAGTTTCCACAGAATACAGCTGAAACTCTGCCAAACACAAAGGAAAAGATAGATTATATTAGATTAGGATTTAGCGGGACGAGTGGCCGTTGCACTGCAGCTATTGGCTTATTGTGCACCGCTTTATTTATAGTTCATTTAATAATCCCACTCTTCCCCTACAAACATCAGTGGGTGATATACCTATCCGATGCATCTATTGGTTTAGTTTGCAGTGTTTGGTTAGGACTACTGTAATGACTCTGAGTTGATTCCTACATAGCTATTAAAGATCCACGTTCTTCTTTAGTAATTGACCTCTAATGGATCTTTTGGCTTATCTGCAGCCTTTTATTGAGATCCATCTCTCATTTGGTTTTGAATCCAGTTTTCAATGGTAAGCTTCATGGTGTTGTAAGAGATACCGTAAAATTGTTTCAGCCATATGAGGCTCATGCATGTTCCTTTTTTGGTCAGTAAGACTGCCTTATCATTCCCATCAGCTTATTTAGTTGTATGCTGTCTGCGGTTGAACTAACAAGTCGTCAACTACCATGGACCATAGCAGTGGGGACAGTACTCCAATTTGGGGCCAACCTCTGGTGATGGAAATCTCCAGTGTCTCACCAAACAGCTGGGTCTTAAGTATCTTGTTGCAAAGCATTGTTTGAATCCATCTCTTGTATGTTGGATTCACTCCATGTCTGACAAATGCAGGCATTATTAACTTAACAGAGGTGTTATCAAACGCGCCTTCAATGTCCAAAAAAGAACAAAGGGCTACTTTTCTGCTGTTAATAGTATTTTCTATATCATTTGTCAGGTTTAGTATAGTTAGTTCTGCTGATTTATTGGTTGGCAGGCAAATTTATTGGGACTTGATGGGCGTTGATGAGCGCTCCGTCTTTAATATGCATTTCCACTATTTTCTCCATGGCTCTAGGTTTATGGGACGATACGATTCAGATTTGCCTCCCGCCTTAGGTAAAGATAAGGGCAAAAAGAAATATTAAAAATACAATTTACCCTTTAGAGGAAAAAAAAT
Source organism: Dioctria linearis (assembly GCA_963930735.1). NCBI lineage: Eukaryota > Metazoa > Arthropoda > Insecta > Diptera > Asilidae > Dioctria > Dioctria linearis. The sequence continues at coordinate 74,189,221 of OZ005741.1, read as the reverse complement.
TTCGGTAATGTTTTAGAATGTACTGTATGACATTTTGACGGTTCATATTTTTGGCGGCTTTTTTTTGAGAGGTTCATCTTTTCGAATTTGAATGTTAGATTTCTCAGTGTTTGATATTCAAAGAATCTTGAATTTCGAAAATTCTTCTAACAAAATTTACGCTTTTCCAACTTAATGGGATATGTTTTGTCGCCGGAGACAGTGTACAGACCAGATTAGAGTGCTCTGAGCGGTGGAGACATTAGGGAAAGCGATTCACTTTTTATAATTAAAAAAATGCGATTTCGAGAATCTTTCAAAAGTGCTCAAATACATAAATTTTTATATTTTATCACAAATTTCCTCTCCACCCCTTCAGACTTGATACCTTTACTGTATTTGTTAATTTAATTCACACCATCTAGGGGTAGTGCCGAGGATGAGGAAGTATACATTTTTCCTTTAATTTTAACAAAAACTAATGAACTTCACAGAGTGCAGGTATAAACTTTTGAAATCTTCTTCCATTTGATGTAAGATAAAGACAACTCCAAAATAAAAATGGCATTGGTATGGACCTCTGCGATCAGCCTCACTTAGACAATTTGTAGTCCATTGTAATAACACCTTAATAGAAACCTACCTGGGAATGATATCCCAGTTTTAAGGGATGCAGTGAAACTAGCCACAGGAGTTCATGAACCTTACCAAGTCCCCCAACTCTTTGTCTGCTAGCTCCCCCAGTTCGCGGAAGCAGTAGCTGCCGAGCGCATTCCTCCTATGCATGGCAAGGTTAAGCTAGCAGTCACACAGCAGATGCTGAACGCTCTCAATCTCTCCCTCATCCATACAGCTTCTGGAGAAGTCGTTGTATGTGCTTGCATACGCTCTGCACCAAAGAGGAAGTGTCTCGTAATAACTGCGATAAGATTACGCACATCATTACGGCTCCTCCTCAGCAGAAATTCAGCCTTCCTAGGACAAATCTCAGACCACAGCTGTATTGAAATCGCACATGTGGTCAATTCTCCTCATCTGCGATTAGCCAGCTTCCAGGCCTGTACGTCTAGAAAGTTCTGCACTGATTCTAGGGGCTAACATACGGTTTCCTCTGCTAGACATATATTTATAGCTGAACCCTTTCTGTCCAGAGTATCCGCTGCCTCCTTTCCAGGTATGTGATTGTGACCAGGCATCCAGTAGAGAATAACTTTGTGGTTATCACCAAGTTTCCCGATCTCAAAGCGACACCGTTGCACTAGGTACCATATAATGGTGCTCGAGTCCAGAGCTTTGATTGCAGCTTGGTTGTCAATACAAATCCTAATGACTTGATGGCTGGGTATAATGTGAGCTGTTCGCAGTAACCTTGCTGCTTTGCAATTGGCCAGGATATCCGCCTGGAACACCCTCCAGTGGTTCGGTAGGCGGTACGTTTCCTGTATTCCAGAGAGCGCTTAGTATATTCCGGCTCCCACTTTCACATCCATTTTTTGATCGTCCTTAAAGACACATATATTAGAGTCAATTGCCACGCGATTACCCTCCCACTCCTCTCTAATAGGAATGCTAGTTAAGAACGCTTTCCCAAATTCTAGAATTGGAACAATGTAATCCGTAGCTTCCCGTATACAGTCTTCAGTACATAGCTTCAGTATACTACTGTACTATCTGCTGTTGACCAGCAGTTCGACTCCTTACGTCTTAGTGCACTTTTTGCAGCTATACATTTCCCATGGATGTCGAGGGGCAGGAGTCGGAGCATAATCTCCATTGCTGCTGTTGGTGTTGTTCTACGAGCTCCTGTAATACTCTCGATTTTAGTAAAAGCTTTCAAGTGCGTTGCTTTCTCAAGAACATTCCATCACACCAGAACCCCGCATGTAAGGATGGGTGTTATGATAGCGGTGCATATCGAGTACAGGATACGAGGGTGTAATTCCCATTGCTTGCCATATGTTGTCTTGCAGGCATATAATGCATTGGCCGCCTTCACATTTATCCTCCAATTTAAATGAGGTCTAGTATCACTCCTAGGTATTTGGCTTCAGTTTTAAAATCAAGAGTAATATTACCAAGTTTTGGGGGTATGAAAGTCGGAATAACTCTCCTCCGTGTAAAAAGTACCAGTTCGGTCCTTGCGCGATTAAGCCCTAAACCGCAACTTTTAGCCCAGTTAAGAAGCTTATGAAATGCTTTTTCAGTTAGCTCACTGTTCGTCGGTAGAGATTTTCCCGAGACCAGGATGACTAAGTCATAAGCATATACTATCGCCTTTATAACCTCCCTTTGTAAACAGATGAGAATACCATTAACCACCAATAACCATACTCGGGGTGAAAGTACTCCTCCTCATGGATACCCTCCTAATAACCTTACTGTTACCAAGCTCTGCAATTATTAGGCGGCTACTGAGCATTGAGTTAATCGATCTACATATATAGGATTCAACTCCTAGGCCAGTCAGGGCATCCTGGATGGCCTCTAAACTAACATTATTAAAGTCTCCCTCGATATCAAGAAATATACCTATAGTGCTTTCTTTTTTCTCGATTGATGTTCCTATGGTTCCTACTACGTCATGTAACGCAGTTTAAACCGATTTTAAGTAAGCGTGCTCTGATATACAAATCTCGCTTCCCCTAAACAGACTATCCATGGACGCCTCCAACAACATCTCAAAAGTCTTCAGAAGAAACGATGTAAAGCTATGATGGGCATAAAGTCCTTAGCAGTTACGTGCCCGCTACGACCTGCCTTAGGAATGAAGATGCCTGAGGTAGGCAGCTTCCACAGATCACCATCAGCCCCGGAATTACAATTTCTTGCACTTTCTGCAGTATGACAGAAATGATACCATCAATTCCTGGTGATTTATAGGGAGTAAACGATTGAATTGACCACTCCCGTAGTAGTAGTAGAAGTATTATCATATTCGTTATTGTTATAGATGTGGTCGGCTTAAGAGTTCCCAGGAAAGTTGGTACTCATGCGCAGTCCTAAGATTTCTTCACCGTCTCGGTCCACGTGTCATCCGCCCTTTTTACGAAGGAGGGAACACTGGGGTCCTTGGTTAAGACCTTCCGTAGTCTGGTGGATTCAATTGTGTAGCAGTGGAGTGGTATTATTATTATTATAATGAAACAAAATAATTGAAATATGACAAGAATATAACATGCTTGTGTATTTGAATTTTAAAAGTTGTTTTTTTTTAAGTCTCCCAATTTAGAAATCGTGGTCTATGAAATAAACCAAAAATATTCTCATAAAACTTTCTCCAAAATGCGCCTCATAAATCTCAATAAGTATACAAAAAAAAAATAATTGGTCAATTTTTCGTACAGTAAGTAGTTGAAAGTTTTTGTTTTTGTTCTTGTCCTAATTGAAAAATTGATGCGGTGCAGATCTTTCTTAATGCCATGCCGACAGAGATAGTCCAAAAAATAATTTCCGAATTATCATCAGAGCAACAGATGAACGGGGTAAATTCATTCAAATGTGGTCCTAAAGAGGAAAATGAAATATTGTGTCGCCTTCACACAAGAGTGCATTCAACTCATACTGAAACTTTCATGGGAGTTATAAACCAAAAATGATTCTTATCCAGTGACTAGCAAGAGCATCAACAACAACAAGCACAAATTGTCGTTATCAGTCCACCTTCATAAAATATGTAGAGTAGAGTCGAGAAACAATTTGATATTGGTTCAGTATAAAATCCGTCCCGAAATGGTTTGCTTTCGAGAGCAAATGATGCAGCTGTTTTTGACGCACTGATGTACGACAGTCGACAGTGTGTCGAAGCAATTACCATTATCAGGGAAATTGCGATCACCATCAACACCTTTTTGATGATTTGTTTACTTCCCGCCTTTTTTTCTGTCCTGGGCTGTGATAATTAAAATTGTGTGTGGCTTTTGCTATACGAAGTTTTATATGGGTTCAAGAGACTGAGTTTTTTTTCTTTTCTAAATACAGATTTGAGTCTCAGATTTCTTCGAAGTCTATCTTATATAGATAAGTACACATATATGTATCTATTTGATACCTTTTCTGAATAGTGCACAAGTGGAACATTATTGAGATCTCAGAATGTGGAGAAAATGAATATAAGTAACATCGTCATGGCCGCATGTTTTTCATATATCTGCATCTTTTCAAGCAAACTAAGATTTTGTTATTGAAGCGATTTTAAGAGCAAATTTCTTAAAGGTTCAGAAAATTGGAAAAATACAGCAATTAGAATTTATTGACTTAGAATTTACCTTTTGGACTCAAATCACAGTTCTCTGCTAAGTATATATCTAGAATGATGACAGTCCACTTGATGTGATCTTTCCAAGTATAATAATATGCAAAACGCCTTCGCGTTTTCTACCCGATGATATTCTTCCCCATCTAAGGTAAATAAATAATGTCGCCTCAAGTCACTTAATCGAATATTTTCAATTCTTTTCAATCTAATTTTAGTTTCAAACCGTATTTCGAATTGGTTTCGGCGGATATACATACTTCTATGAAATTTTCTAAGGTGTTTACGCAAGCGCAGTTCACTTTCAGCAAATTAAGACTACTTAAAGGGGCGTTAAAAATTGGAAGAGAAGTCACTTGTGGTTTGACAGCGTGTAATTAATGACTCGTTTTATCTATCACCACCACAAGGAAGGAAGGGTGCCCTGGTATTTCTGGCAACATTACACAATGAATGGAGTTCTTAGTATACAATCATTTGTCCCAATTTAGATTTTTAGATTTTTTTTGTTTTTAGTTTTTAGCTTAGTTTAGTTAGGAAAGAGTTAATTTTTAATGTTGATATCCCTTATGATGTGGTGATATGAGAGTTTTTAAAACTAATTAAAATTAGCTGGTGGTATGAATAAAATTCTATTCTATTCTATTTTTGAAGCAAATATGTATCATAGGTAAAAGGTATGAACAAAAATCTAAGTATATTTACTAAATAATACAGTAAGTACTAAAATTGTGAATAATTACGAAAAATATCATGGGGCAAGCGTTACCCACTTTAGGTCTGTATCCGAAAAAGGCTATGCTCAGCATTTGGCGGGACTGGAATGATACTGTCTATTATGGGCTACTACCGAACGACTAATCCATTAATTAGGACAAGTACTGCTCCCAACTGAACAAATTGATCTAGCTCACTCCGATTACCATTAGTCCGGTCGGTACAGAACACCCTTAATGGAATTAGCTCTCCTTATCTGGAGCTCCTTAGAAACCACTTTACATTTTAATTCCCCTTGAAAATTCGCATAAACTTGTCGGTTAACCAATAGTTTATTAAAAAAATATATAAATTGCAGAATTTATTACCGTTAAACACAACAAAATTATAGTAAAAGTCGAATTTATTAAAACCGTAGCTATCAAGAACTATTCAGAATCATTCAAGAAAATCTAAAAAACAAAAAAACAGAAAATGTCTTTAAATGAAAGAATTAAGAAAAAAGGTGAAGGGTTAATAGATAAATTGAACTAGAGATTTTTCTTTGATATGTTGACGATCTGGACTTGGTGTTCAAAAGATTAAAATGTCAGAAGCCATTAATTAAATGATTCAAAAAATATTAGATCAAGTTTTCTGTATCGTCATAGCAAATTTTTGACTCTAAAGGTGTGTTAACAATTAACCTGCAAGCAATTTGCTATGGGAAAGAAAAGTATCGCTGCTCGTTAGACAGGCTCTGTAGATGAACTCTGGATGTCAATAGAATTTTGGCACAACATATAATTGAAGAATTGTTGTTCTTAATGACTCTAGATATAGCCTTACGCCTTCACGTCATACAACCATTTCACACGAAAACGATTACTTTGGACTGATTTTGGATCTGACTATCTCCAATTTTGATAAAATTTGTATGGAATATGAAAATAGCTGATCCATATATTTTTGTTTGCTCCTATTACGCCCACACATTTTTTTTAATAATACGATTTCTATAACCAATCCACTCCCTATACGCTGTGGTGTGCCCTAGGGCTCCGTGCTGGGTCTTCAGTTTTTTCATTAATGATCTACCTCAAGCTACTTTTGGTGTATCTGTGCGCTATATTGAAAGGATCAACTCTGACCTTGAAAGAATTTAATTTTTGCTGATCTCAAGAAAGTATCCAGAGCTGGATGATGTATCTCCTGTTATGCTTAATTGAAGTTCATGACTATATATGAGTGAAAACTAGGGATTTGTCCTTAATATCAGTGGGTCCTATTGCTCGTATGTCCACACAATACTTTGCCAGATTTACGGCACTCTTCGTCATTGCGAAATGCTACCTCTTCCGATTAAGCTTAGATTGGTTAGCACCCTCTTGCTACCGTACTTTACCTATACAAACGTGGGTATTTCCAAAACTTGATTCTGTTTTACGATAAAAGAATCAATGCTACATTTAATGATTGTGTCCAGTTTATTTACGAACTTATAAAATTTGATCATCATGCTTCCGAAATAACAGATTGGGATGCTCCTTAAATACATATCTAACCATGAACATGATTGACATTCTTACACAAACTACTCATAACTGAATAGCTTACATATTTATGTTGTGGCACTGTGACGAAGTTGAGTTGATTTGCAATATAAGTATTCTTTCTCTGCATTTGGTGTATCCCCAGCAGTTTATACATATAGCGTTCTTATTCTTATAAGCCTTTTTTTCAGTAATTTTCAGTTGTTTCGCTATAGTCTTGCTAAGTTTCTAATTTAATTTTACCATTTTATTGCGCTTTTGTTGTTATTGATATGAAAGATGTTATCTTGATTGTACGTAGTTCCGAAATAAAACATGAAGAATGAAGTATATTTTTCACTTACCTCTATGAAACTACATCTTGTTATAGTCGCAGCGTGCTATATGCTATGTATGCTACACTTGTGCCACTGACAGCTATCAGCAGTTCTCACATTGGGTCGCACGGCGATTGTGCTGCCAATTGTGTCAGACTGTGCGAGAAAACCCTGGCGGGACAAAGTAAAACAATATTCTGACAAGAAGAGGAAGAAGAAGAGTTTTTTGTTTTTTTTGTTGGAAAAAGCTGGACAGTAAGAAAAGAAGTTGTGAGTCTCCTAAATTAAAAGTAGTAGACAGTTAAAAAGAAAAATAGAAAAACCGAAGGAAAAGAGTGTAAAGAAATAAGAAGTACGCGAAAAGAGAAATCTAACGTCAGGAACGCATTAATAATCACAGATTACAAAGTGATAAATTCCATCGGAGTAAGACTTGCACTAAAATGCGGCACCTTACCATCAGATACTGTAGAATAAGAATTCATAACCCAAATTGCCCGAAATTAGGAGGCTTCGCTTGCCAGGATTGAAATTTCTCGATC